>OZ020171.1:11159954-11201599 GCA_963971145.1 Sussaba pulchella | reverse complement strand
AGTGAGAAATAGTCTCGCTCTGGGTTGTTTCAGTAAGTAACGTTGGTGGGCGGCTTACTGGCACCGTTTCTCACCGCTCGCTAATCGATACTAAACGCGCGTGACTACAGCACACGGATCGTTACACGCCATTATCCGCGAGGTGTCAGAACGAAAAGATGCATATACGCAGCGGACGGTACGGCCCAGCACGCGCGACGCATTGCAGTTCGTTGTTGCATCGACATTGGCGCGAAAAAAAAAGAAAAAAAAATAATGAATCCCATTCTCGAATAGATTTTATACACGCTCGGATAGAATTTATTCCAGCGTGATAACGGAAACGATCCCATCGTTATCGAAATGGCAGACGAATACCTAAAAAACGGATCTACGCTGCACCCAAATGAGGTGTTTTTCGAGTGTGAATTTTGAGTCCACAAAAAATTTTGTGCTCTGAGAATATGCTGCGGACTGATGATTCCAACTTCATAATGCCCCAAGAATTATTTCTAGATAGCAGTATCCCACATGATAAGGGTCCAATAGTGATTACAAATCACAAATATCATGGATATCGATTGTGAATGATTGATTTTTATTTAAGGATGGCTACAGGATTTTACCTCCTAAATACCCCAAAAATTATGTTCAGATACCAGCGTTCTACATCATGAGGGTCGAATAGTAATTAGGAATCACTAATATAATTAATGTTGATTCGGAATAATCGATATTTGTTCAGGAATAACTATCGGCCGGAACTCTGGCAGTGGGGAACGACGAGGAGTACCTGTTTGTCTTGAATATTCGACAGTTTACATAGCCCGAACGGTTCATGACGTTGCGGTATGTTATATCTCGACAAATGTATGATCAAAGCCATGGGGGCCAAACAGGGTCGCGAAGGTTGGGGGCGTAAAAGGGAATGGGGAATTGACCGATCGTTCGTGAACACACGCTACACGGTGGACGTCGCAAATTTCTCAGATGTCTGTTGCGTTCAAAGAGCGCCGCAGCGACGAAACGTCTTCGCGTCGACGTAGCCGCTCGAATATAGGCAAGGTGGTCACACACACGTTCGCACGTGTGGTTTGTCCTTCTCCGCGATTTGCCCCGTATCCATACATCGCTGTATTTGGCCACGTACAAGCGCGGAGTCCATCCGATGCGTTTCTGTGATACAGTCGAGTCTCTGATATGTTCTAATAACTTCGGGGTCAATGGACGAAGAAGATGGTGGGGGAGGACTGAGCTGAGAGACGTTGCGAGGCGATGAGAGGGGATGGAAGCTACCAATCGGACAGGAGCGGCGGTGAGGAGGAGCGTGAATGAGTCCTGGAGGTGTTATGAACCTGTATTTTGCTTGTGGATTGATACATAAAGTGAGGTTTTCATGTTGTACCGAAATAGAAGCCGATGAACTTCTTGACCGAAAGAGGCTTATTTTGAGATACTACTTATTTGATCAATAAAGGGTTATTCTATTATTTTAAATAGTGCAACAATAAAACAGTAAGAAGGAAAAAAATGTTATCTCAATAAGTTATAAATATGTAAGACGAATGAGAAACAAATGATAATTACAAGGCGAGAATTATTTATATTAGTAATTTTCATTCAGAAAATGACTAATATAATTATATTAGTAATTTTCATTCAATCAATGACTAATATAATTATATTAGTAATTTTCATTCAGTAAATGACTAATATAAATCAGAACAGACAATCCAAGTTACTTTTGGAAGAATTGATCTAGACCTCAACAAAGAAAACGAAAACGAAATCTAAATACAAACCCATCTACATCTGTACTCGAGTGGGCATCACATCGGAAAAACCCGATATATTCTTCCATGACCTCAGAACTACAAAAAATGCACTAATAGAAGAAAATAATTTTTCTAATTGCCCATTTGTAAAAACCAATAATTGAATCAACTTAAACCCATGGTATAGTGTCAGTCCCCGCTGACTGACATGGCGCTGAACGCGTTAATTACTGCGGCGAAATGGAAATTTATCGAGACCCGCGATAATCGTCGCTCCACTGTATTCGTAGGCGGTGGATGGTACTCTGGACGAGCAATACGCACCAGGCCAAGGACGTACCGACGATACTGCATATACCCATGCACGTAACGTATGTATATATCGTCAGTGGTCGGCATCGGGGGATGCAGGCGAGTACGATGAGAACGAGCCAAGGGAGAGAAGAGCAAACCGACCTGTCCAAGTCAACCGGTCTAACCACATGTTTGTCCCACGAGTTGCCCGGCGATTCAACAACGCTCGCGCGCATCCACATCCGACGGGATGCAATATTTCCCCATCCTCCGGACTTCCATCACGCACAACCGTTAGCGATAGCCGTGAACAATGCATTTTTTTTGCCGAATCATTGTGGCGATAATTAATTTTGTTTTGCACAGTAGAAATGAAATCCATCGCACTCGTAAACATTTCGGCGGGATGTGCAATTTCGTGCGATAATTTAATGGACATCGGGAATGGTCCAATCACCGTGAAAACATTTTTATTTATATTTTATAATAATAATAGACGCATTAATTGCATTACTTTACATTGAATTACGAGTTGATTTTGATTGAGAAATTTTTCCAGCGTCGGACGGTGAATTGGAAGTCGAATAAAAGCAACAATGCTTGTTGAAATAACATTTGCCATGCGCTGGAAGTGAAGTTACGCATATTGAAGTCACATAATTCAGCGGGATATTTGCCCCGGGAATCACACAGGCTGTCGATGATGAAATTCAGTTTGGACCGTGTGTGCTGCATCCTAATGCAAATGAAACTCGAAAAATAATTATCGTTCGTCGATGATATTCGTTTTCCCGGCAAATATTGAAAATAAAACACAGACAGGCGGAAAGCGAGTTCAGTGAATAATTAAACGTTCCGCATATCCCAAATAAATATTATGAATCTCGAATCAGCTTGGATCGATGAATCGTGAAAAAAACCAAATTTATTCAGGCAGAAGTTATCATAAAGTCATAAAATTCGTTAAACATCGCATTGTCAGTAACAAATACGAACCTTCGATTTCAAACTGAATCGACACAATTATATTCGACCTTCAACATCTTTCATTAATCAAGGAATCTTTCCTGAATCGTCGCGAACTAACCCTTTCACCACGCATCTATTTTTTCGAAAAAACGCCACACTAGGGGTCGATTCGACTCCGCGCAAACTTTGGTCGTCCGCCATTTTGAATGGACCCATGCCAACGGATTGAAAAAATTCTGAAATATACTTTGAATATCGTTGAATCAATTGGTATTTGTAAATAGTGCGATGGGAATTATTCATACGCATAAAAAAAATCATGGAACAAAGACCATTTTGGAAAAAAAGTTTGCTTACAAGAAATCAACAGAGTCAAAATGACCCTGTGTGGCGTGAGGGCTAAGTAAATAAAAAAGACGAAGATTGTCGTCGGCGAAATTGAGAAAGAAACATTGAACCACGCATTCTTACGCACCTGACCTTAAACTAACAACAGATGGAGGGGACTTGAACGAGGCTCACGAACAACGGTATACGTAAGTGTCATTTAAAATTTAAATGTCCACCCAACTGTCTATAAATATGTCAGCGAGTAGAGTGTCAAGTGCGCGCAATTCGTCACACCCGTTGCACGCTCGGACGACACCCGTCTGCCAGTGTAGGTATGTATGAGTGGAGGGGGAAAGCATTGCTGAAACTGAATGAACTTATGAGCGGAGTTTGAAGCTATTTTCTGCGAGGAAAGCTGCGAGCGTGAAAATAATAATTATTATTATTATTATCACTATCTATTATAGAATTATTATTATTATTATTATTATTATTATTATTATATACTGCATCATATACTGCAAATCTAAGAGCTGGCGAAAAAATGTTGAACTTGGTGAACCACCCTATATTACAATTATAATAATAATATAATATAATATAATATAATATAATATAATATAATATAATATAATATAATATAATATAATATAATATAATATAATATAATATAATATCATATAATATAATATAATATAGGTTCGTTCTCCTGAGTTGAGAACCATTTTTGTAAGTTTTTAATTATTGTTGATACAAAAATGTCATCCTAGAATCGATGATTCTTTATTTTAACTGAGCGTAACATCGTGTAAGGTATACGTCCGTATTTCCAACCCTATAAAATCGACCAGACGAAAAAAATTGACTTGTCAAGGGAGACAAAAGTGAATTGGAGCAGAATTTTTACACTGACGGTTAATTTCTTTCATACGCCTTTCAAGACACTTAGACTCCATCCATTCCCTTTCTTATTTCTTTACATGAAGGGCAATCAAGTTGTGCGAGTTCATGTCCCCTCTACCGACCTCCTGTGTCCAATTCTCACCAGGCGCGCCCCCATTACTGACCACCTTCTGTCAAAACGTGCAACGCGGAGATTCCAAACGAAAAATAAACATAGATAACAATAACAACATAGATAATAGCATAATAACAATGATAAACAAAATAACATAAATCAATGATAAACAAACGAACATAAATCAATGATAAACGAAAAATGAATATGAATGATAAGAATAAGTCTTTTATTCTGATTTGACAATTGTGACTATGAACTAACGTCCACAAGCAGACAGCAAATGTGTTCATTATTCGGCAGTCTGGAGACATTTACCTTATTAAACTCAGTTTCAACCCTCAAATACTTATGTTTATCGGAAAAATCTATTTCAACTTGTCGAACAATTCTTTTCACGTCGTATTCGAATGCGAAATCGATAAAATTACTGCATAATCTACTGAATCTTCTTTTTGGGCTCAGATCTGGCTGAAATGTTTTCTGATATCATATACTCCAAATCTAAGATCGACCGAAAAAAATAATTTTCCCGTGAGAGAACTTAAGATATGTATCGATAATTTTTCAATGGAGGAATGGACATTGACCGGTAAAATACGTCCTAAGTTTCGAGCAATGAGTCGACGAGAATAACGGAAAATCGAGGTCGTCGAAAAATCAAACGACCTTAATCGTCGCTCCGGTCCGCAGCGATAAACTAATTCTCACACAGCCAACCCGGAAGTTCGACCCTATCCTTACCGTAGGGAGAAACTTTGTTCGTACGGTCACGTGCCAGTCCGACAGGGGGTCGGTAACTAACTTTCGAAACTCTAAATGACATGTGTTCGGGAGTCCTGAGGGTGCTAGTACCGAACATCAAATGTAGCCCTTTGCCAAAAAATAAATTTGATGAGCAATTTTTTTTTTTTATCAAGATTTGATGAAAATATAATGTATAAATCTCATATCAATAATAATGTATGAAAAAATATTATTCACGAAACTTGATATAATAGTGATTTTATTATTATTATTATTATTATTATTATTATTATTATTATTATTATTATTATCATTATTATCATTATCATTATTATTGTGTATCAATTATTATATAATACTATATTATTATTACATTATTACATGACATTTTCATAGATTTATTATGTATTTATGAAATATTATATTAACGAGTGATTGCAAAATGTACCGAGCGAATAAAAAAAACATGATCTATCAATTTCTTCCGGTCTTACGCTCTTAGACCGCGACTCAATCGGTCTGGACTTAATCGCCCTGACTTGTAAATCATCCCGAATACCGACTGACTCCACAGCAATCGTCGAAGAAGAAAAACAGAAATGTTATCTCGAAAAAACAACGATTCTTTTAGATCGAGAATTTTGTTCTACCAATCCTCGTGTTCCACACTTCGAGAACGACGACGTGGACGCAGACTACCACGAGGACGAGATAATGAAGAACGTGAGAGAAATAAAAGACAAATACAGATGGTTCGATTCACATCGAATAAATTTTCGAAAACTCGATGGAACTCGGATTCTATTTAACGGAACGAACGAGAACGAGAGCGAGTGAGATAAATTTTTTAGAGAAATTAATCCTGTGGGTTTTTAAATGTTTTACTTTTTGCTTTTTTCCATTCTATTTTATTTTTATATTTTATTAGTTTTATCAAATTTTATTTCATTTCATTTTTATTTTATTTCATTTTTTTTTTTCAATTTTATTCTGAAAATTTAAGAGAAAAAATTTTTTTTTCCAGCGCACAGGTTAGTATATATTCCGATGCATGCAGTGTCAACGATAACGCTCGAAACGCGTATCGCTGTTTGGGTCTCACAAAAAAATAATAATTAGTGACTCCAAAACCTGAAATATACACACACGTTGGGTTGTCGATTTTATTTGATCAGTTGTGAATGGCCCGACCGGTGGCAGTCGCGCCAATGAATAAGAAGTGTCACGCATCCCCAAAAATGATAAATTTGAATATCCATATATTCATCGGTCTGAAGATATGCATTGAGAAGTTTTTAATTATCGATTTTATTTGATCAGTTGTGAATGGCCCGACCAATGAAATTGCCTCATCGAGCACACTCTCGAGGAAGCTTCGTTATTCTATTATTAACTCTAGAACCGTGTATTTAGGTTATTCGTATCCTCTTCATTCTATACTCCAACCACGTTTTGCGGCCATATTGTATTTTTTTATGACACATTTTTTCCAAAAATTAAATAACGATTGTATCGTAAATTAGAATATTTATGCAGTATTTGAGCATTCTTGGTACACATTAAGGGGCCACAAAATTCAACAGAAACACGTGACCCATGCACACGGTTAAGATATGTCAAAAAATAGTACACGGTTTAAGGGTTAAACACAGCTCATTCCCGATCGTTCACAAAAAAAAAAATGATTCATATTCTGTATCAATTTTCGCATATTTCCGCCATCGGCGGAACGATTTGATTTATAATCCATCCACCACTGAAGTATAAAAATCATAAATTATTTTACAATAACAACATCAACTGAAATAAACTACAACAAAGCAGTTTCCTCGAAATAAATCATTCCAGCTGCGCAATAAAATCTTTCGTTGAAACACTGCCGTCGTAAAATCGTCATATCGCTCATTCTCCCACAAACAGACCTAAAATAATTATCATCCAAAAGTAATTCAAATCAATCGTTCCTCATCGCGCGATTGAACGCGACACACGTGTTTGCAATTAAAAAAAAAACCATCGTTCTCCCGCAACGCAACGTATTGCAACGAATAAAAATATCACTGACCTTCGGTAACCAGACGTCAATCCGTCTCGACGTCGATCCTCGGCCCAAAAATCTTCACGTGTCGCCCGTTAGCCCTCCGGAATCTTTCACCGGCAATGAACACACCCCCACAAACACCCCCGCACACGCACACAGGTAGCCACGAATATCTATCATGCACGATGTAATACGATTCCCACAATTTCACTGGCCCGTCATTGCCCTCAATTGCATTACTCTCGATCAAATCACAACGCAACAAACCCCTTAATCACGATCAACGTTCGATACTCGCTCAAGACGATCCGTCGTCCGGACGACGTGACAAGATTAAATTTCAATTTCAAATCCAAAAAAAAAAAAAAAAAACAAACAACAAAAAAAGAAAACACAGATCGCTCGCTCCGTTTTTGTTTATTCGATGCAACGATGACAGTTTCTTGGCTAACGACTCGATTCAGTCGCGACGTTTCACCGAATCGACCGAACAATTGTGATAAGCGAATAATCGCGGGCTGATACGTCGTTTTTTTCCGGTTGTTATCGACGATTGAGACAACGATGAAGTCGATAACGATAAAACGATGATTAAACGCCGACAGACCGGCTTCCACTGATCGTGTGAGACGTCAACTCGGCGTGCTCGCCTGGTGGCCAGCGCGGTGCTACTGTCAACGACACGCGGACTCGCGAGGGGCCACCCCTACCGTCGTCCTGTCTCACCCTTGCCCCCCCCCCCCCTGGCCTTACCACCCGGCTTTACCGACCCGCGCTCGTGCTGCTCCGTACCGCGCGATAGCCCTTCTTCGTCGTGGTCCGCGGACGCGACCTCGCTTCGTCCCTTTCCGACCACCGCGGGTTCGGCTTTCTGGGCTCCCACTCTCGCGCCGGAACTCAGCGCACGGGAAAACCCGAATTGTGCCGAGCAACGGACGAACGCTGGAGCGAGCGAGACGAGTGAGAACGAGGGAGAAAGAGAAGAGAGGGGAAAAAAGATCTTGTATGGATATGGGAGAGAGGGAGAGAGAGAGGAAGAAGAAGGGGAATATATATATATATTGTGGGAGGGATAAAAGTCGAGAACGAGATAGCGAGAGAGGAAACTAGACTCTATATAGATATGAGAGAGGGAGAAAAAAAAGGAATATATATTGTGGAAGGGAGAAAGGTCGCGAACGAGATCGAGAGCGAGAGAGAGGGAGACACAGGGAGAGAAAAAGATATATACGATGGGAGAGAAAGAGAGAGAGAAAGAAACGTAAATAAATATTATGGAAGAGAGGATGGTCGATATCGAGAGCAAGAGAGAGGGAAAGATATATATTATGCAATAGAGAAAGAAAGAGAGATAAAAAAATGAGACGGAAGGCGAAAAAAATATATAGATTCGAGGGAGAGAGAGAAAGAGAGAAAGAAAAAAATATTGCGGAAGAGAGAAAGATCGATATTGAGAGCAGGAGAGAGAAAGAGAGAGAGAGAGATAGCATCACCGGAATAGACAGAGGCAGTAGCTAACTGCTTCCTCCGCAGAGATACGCATGCGCCCACGATTACCACTCGTTACACCGGCCGTCGTACACGAGCACACCTGTTCGTGGGACTATCGGTACATCGGACCCGAACAATGCAGTGATTGACCACTCAAGCGTGAGAAAAAAAAAAAGAGTTGCCGTGGGTGCTATAGGTGTTACTGATTAATGCGAATTTATACGAACTCTGCCATTAACTGATCGATGGTCAATCACTGTATCGCGTATTTTTTGTTAACGCCGCTTATGAGCTTTGCAGACTTTTTTATTTTTCTCCTTTCGCTCTTCGTACCGCTCTGTACTTTTTCCCTTGGCGAGTATGTTTTTTAACTTTTGTTTTTGTTCCTTTTTTTGTCTTCGTTTTAATCAGTTTTTCGTCTTTGTTTTAAATCAGCCCTCTTCGTCGACTCTGGCTGTTTTGCTCTACCGCGCTCCGTTCGGAATCCTCGTCGCAACGAGATCTCACGGTGAATGATAATATCGCGAATCGCTGGAGAGAGTGCACAATTGTGGTTTTCGTTTTTGTTCTGTTTTTTTTTTCTTTATTTTAATTTTTTTTTTTTCATTCACAAGCTCACCGTGAATGCTATCTGCCCGTACTTTGCTTTGCTGCTGGGGATACTAATAACTCTCGCTCTCGCGCGTTATTCTCGTGGGAGATCGGGGAGGGGGGCGAGGTAATTGCAGTCGGTACTTAATTGGCAAAAGATGTGCACTTCCGCTGTCGTGAGTCGAAGCTAGTTAACCCATCAAAATTTTACGCTCTTCGTCGTCGAGCGTCAAACACTAGACAAGCACGAGATTGAGATTGCATAATCGCTGAAGAAAAGATTTTATTCACAAAATTTACGACTTTTGAATTTATGTTTTGGAAATTTTTACGCAGCATTGATGATAAATCGTGGTCGATTTTAGTCGCATGGTGAGCTAATACGTCTTTCTTATTCCGCAAAGTGTAGAAATTTGGTTTCGGATAATATGAATTGAACGACCTGCGATGATTCATGAATTCAAAGGACGACATAATTATTACGCTACGTACTTACACGTACGTAAATTTACTTCGGAGTCGAAACGATGTCTCCGCTTGATTCCGCGTCGCAAATTCTTTGCCTCGCCATAACTGCGCCACATTGTAACTTAACACATCGCGTTGATTCGACAAGAAATAATTCGATTTTCCATTGCGCAGGAAAGCGGTGTGATTAACTTATCAATAAAAATTCCCCCGCGTTTCACAGGGATTGTGAAAAATCTTCGAATACAGTGGAGTCTCGAATTTTAATAACAGTTGCCGCCATGGATCCCAAATCCCCCCCGACGTTGCGTGTGGTCGGAGAAGTGCCGAGCCAATCCGCGATCGACCCGGTGCACGGTGGGGGAAGCTCCGAACCAATCGGCGATCCTCCCAGCTGCGCAGAGTTCGTATCAGCGACGGTGCGCAATTTTGATCGCGCAGCCGGACACCATAGCTGATACGATCAAATCGAGGCTATGGCGGGCTATCTTTGAACGAATAAACTCGCAAATGGTGACATCCGTGGGTTATTGCTTTTCGAATGAAGTTTAATCGCCCATCGAGCGAATACATTTTATCGCAGTGAACTTTGTTCCATGGCCAAGCGGAATATCGAGTACCTATACGAGAGCACGAGAGCACGAGACGCCGGCCAGTTGCAGCACTATCGATTTACGTCGTCGTGATAAATTATATATGGAAAAAGTCGATGGGAAGTATCGGTGCGCAGAAGCGCACGGCCATGTATCACATGACCGTGTGAGACATCCTCAAACCCTCAGGCTTCGGGAGACAAATCTGGATTGTCTCAACGAACGCGTCTTGGTCTTGGATGGAATTTTGGATGATTCACTTTGTTGGTACGTGGATCGTTGTAAAATTTTATGCAAAGCCCAGCCACGATGTGTGAAATATGCAATGAGGTAGGAAAAATTTGACTATAATAAATAAATAACAAATTTGGTTTTATCTATAACTTAAATTATTTGTTGGATTGATAATTAAGCTCGTAGCTGCTTCGATAATTGTATAGATAGGTTTCCATTCCCGTTCAATTGGCTACTAAAAATTAATCGGCTTGAGATTTTCATACTATTTTAAGAACTCGAACACGCATTTTTTCCTCCAATTTGTAACGATTAAAACTACCGTTTCATCGTTCCCATTGTTCGACCCTCAAATAATTTTTAAGAATCGTAATCTCACCTGAAATGAAAAAGATTGTTGTACGAAAATCCTGGAAACCTCACCGCTATTCTCATGTTTGCCCGTAAATTTTATATTTCGTCGAAATGCCGACGGTGCGAGATTTATTCTGTTTTATTAAATTCGATTGCGGTAATGCGAGAAAATTGAATTACGAAATGATATACCGTGGAATATATCTGCGGTATACGCGTGAGGAAGATTACTTGATGTACCGTACAATACTGAGTACCGACAAACGAACGCCAGCGGAGCATCCGAAGCGAGTACAAAAGTCCGGAATATGAGAAAGGGGAGAAGTGAGAATGCAACGAGGTAAATAGGTGCGCATCGTGTTGTTCTTAAGGGCAAATAACGTTTCGATAATAGATATTGCTCGAGATTGTGTGCGCGGTGTTTGCGTGTTCACGAAGCCCTGGCCGATAGATACGTGTCGGTGTACTGGCGGTATTGCATACCGCGGGGCCTCCGCATAGTGGTAGATTGTCTGAAAGTGGCGCAGCCGGGAAATAACATTACCGGGAGCTCACCTGGGAAATTGAGAGCATTTTCTCGCTACCCGGGAACTCGCTAAATGTATAAGGAGCATCGCGGGAGGCTGAATCTATCTCGCGATTAGGTTGCTGCCGAGAACGTGTCATTATAAAATTCTTTATTGCATGGTATTGTATGACACTATGAGAAATATAGAGGGTGATGTTCGAGATTAAGGTCGTGAAGGATGAAATATTGATTATAATTGGATATTGAGGAAAATGATTGATGGATGAAGGGATTGCTTTTTTTATTTCTTGGGAAAATAAAAAATAATACACAGAAAGAACCGTGGATATGAAATAATTCATTAAATATTTTATCAGATCTCTATTGAATATATCATGAAATTATTATGACTCAAAAATATGGAGCACGAATGCACGGTGTCTTTGATTTATTGTCAAACAAATTTAAAAAACCCCATTTTGAAAAAAACACGTCGAAAGTCTCGATTGTGGATTATTATAACTAAGATGATGAAATAACGAACACATTAAAATAATTCGGGATTCCCGATAAAATGTATCTATCGAAATATGGAAGAACAAAAATCGAGCTTTTGAAATGTTAACAGTCGGCCCCCCCTTAAGCTAAATTCGGACAAGTCCGCGACCTTCCGTTATCCAGTCTCCTTATTTGGCTCTCCGCAACCATCGGGAAATCCATCTACGACCGGGGTTCTTCGGTCTTCCGCGTGGTGCGCACTCGGACAGAAGCCGTTGCGTCTGGTTTTTGTTGCCGACGAGTATTCGTCGTTTATCTAGGTTGCCTTGACTCTCGACTTCGCGCGAAATCCGAGTTCTTCCGCTTCGCGTGGAGTCTCACAAGGAGTCACCGACCTACGAGAAACTCGCGGAGGTCGCACATCGCCTTGGGCTGACTTTTCCAGGGATCAACAACCATCGGGTTTTTCGTTTATCCTATTTGTCGCTACATTAGTTTCTGCACAAATGCGTTTTGCTACCGTCACATCGTTACCCATCATCGATGGCTTTGCCGCAACGTTCACGCATCTGCGCGTTTATCAATTGTCTGTAAAAAAATCCATAGATCCCTCGATATTGTCGTAAATAACAAAACCGGATTTCCCTGATCCATGAATAATGGATAAATCGTCCGGGAAATTGAATATTAGTCGAACGGAGAAAAAGATAATCTAATAAATTAAAAATAAATTGATGATGAATTAGTCATTGTCAATTGATTGATAACTTGATATATAAGATTGAAGAATCAGCATTATTTGTACATATAGCTTTTATATTATTTTCTGTCCCATCTTCGGAGTAGGCTCAGAAATTAAAAAAAAAAAGTAACTACTGAAATAATAATAATAATAATAACAACAACAAGAACAATAATTATTATTATTATTATTATTTCTACCAGCCAACTCGGCCATCAAAGGCTATGCTAATCGCACAATTCATCGGTTATTCCTATTTTTATGTGGGGATCGAAGTTCCGACTGATCGAAGTTTCGATCGGTCGATTAATCGAATTAAAATACTTCGCAAGTAAATATACCGAATCGACATGCCACCGAATTACAATATCCCGACGGATCAAAATCTTGACAACGTATGCATAGGTACAGTAGTAACGACCGCGTGAATATAGTTACGTAGTCGAATGAGCTACGCCATACTATACCCATCTGTACACTCTAGAGATTTAGAACCGTTGAGATACTGTCATTCGGGGCTGTCTCTTCGGTATGTTCATTTTCGGAGCATTTTAATTCGATTCATCAACCTGTCGAAACTTTGATCAACCAGAATGTCAATCGACACCGGTATTTATGTAAAATACTTCATCCGCATAATCAATGTATTCGCTCAACAAAATACACAATATCGCACCATCGCATCAAATCAAAATTTTCTTATGCAACAAAATCCCAGAACCCACCATCGCGATCGACAAAATGGAGGCTACACGACCGAACGAACTTTACAACCGTTCAGTGAGTACGTCGATCGAGCAATCGATGCTCACCAGTACATTCGCAGTGCCTCGCAAGACTATACGTCAACAATGAACGATAATTATTGCACGAATCTTTGCCGCCATTGAAACTTTTTCCCAATGGCTTGCTTCTCCACCCGCTTTGCTTGTCGACCCTCCTGAACACTTCCCAATCCAATGCATGCGTCGCATTCGCAAACCGCACGACGCAACGAAAGTGCTCGGAGTACTCAGGCACGGCGAAATTCATTGGTAAAAGCTTCGATCGGCGTGTACGAATGCGGGTACAAAGAGTTTCCCGCAACGGGAAACCCGACGTGAGAATCGAGTGCTACCTCTTTCCATCCCCATTTCCCGGTTTTCGTTCGAAACTCTCTTGCGGCCGCATGAAAGCCAATAAGTCGACGCTTCCAGTTCGAATTTTAACACCGTGTATAACACACTCGCGCGAGTACGGGAAATACACACATTAACGAAGCTGTTGCGCACCGTCGAATGGAGTTTTCGCTGTGCCACACGCTCGGCGTGCTTTCAAAGAGAAATGGCGAGAAACGCGACCGAGGAAGGAGTTCATCGAACACGCGAACTGTTCTACCGCGAGTCGTACGCGACGCGATATATATAGTTATACGATGCATCGACTCAGCCATTATTCTCGTCGATCGTTCGTCGCGATATAATACGTAATAAATTCATCATTTATATTGAAGACGTTTCATTGTCTTCGCGAGGCCAACTCATGCACGATATTTCATTCAAAGACCACAAACTGTTGAGGATATTTATTATCTTGCGATAACGTTATGCATTGCTCGTTGTTCAACGATTTTTGCGTTGGTAAACGTCGACTGCAATCGTCCCGGAAGTCATCGACCAAGGATAATGTCAACATGAAAAAAAAAAAACCTCGGATCCATCGAAGATAATCCTCGAACGATAAACATACTCGAAGAAATGTCTGCAATTTTTAGAATTCCATTTACCGCAATTGTTCACATCCTCGAATCTCAAAACTCGGACAAATAAATTTCCCCCAGGAATATTCGACAGTGCGGAACATCAGCACAAAAAAAATGCAATTCGTAAAATTGTAAATATTTAAAGAACCGAGATATCTCTTGTCGTTCGGTTTCAAGATGGCCGCGGTGTCCGATCGACACAAGCGCGTCAGAGGTCGTTCAGAGGTCAGCCCGGTGTCGGCGGCGAGGTACGCTATAAAGAAACAATGTTTGAAGTTAGCTGCTAGATCGCAAACACGTCGGAAGCAAAGGCCCGTGCGAGAAAAATAAGAAATCGGCCGTAGCAGACGACGCCGCGACCTCCGAAGCCGGCAGCGAGCGAAGGAACGAACAGGGCGACGAGGATTATTCGGAGGGGCGCGAACGCCGTGGTAAACACGGTCAACGGAAGCTCGCGGGTGCTCTCTTTGACGATTTTCATCTATATATTCCATCTGTATATGTTTATTCGGGACTCGAAGTATCATAGCTCAGTCCGAACGCTTTATTTCTCGTCAGTCTTCGCATCGTCGTCATCGAGTTCGCACTGTTCGGTTCTTTCGCTCGCGTCACCTTTTCATCGCTTAAGGGTTTAGAGTTTATGGATGCTACTCGTCTAACGAGTCCTCCTTTACGATGGGCAAATTGCAGAAACTCCGGTAAGTCTCCGTCTTTTTTTTTCTTCTTGTAATTGTAGGAACGACCGCAATGAGAGTAATGGTGGATAATAATAACAGATGATTTGAGGGTGGATATGATTCTGTCGTGTTTATTGACATCGTGAACGATGTGAGTTATAGCTTATCGGTGACTAAAATCAGTAACGTCGTTTTTGACAGCTTGTCGGAAAAGTTTCTGATCGATATTTCGATATTAATTTATTAAATTGATAATTGACGGATTTTAATCGCGAGGAAAAATTTTAATTTTGTTTTTCGAGTTATTACTGTGATTGCTTCGATGGATTTCGTGTGATTCATCAGAACCTGAATCTGTACCGTATAATCTGATTGTATTAGAGGCATAATTTTTTTTTTTTTTTGCGAAAAAAATCCAGGAATCGTAAATTGAAAACGGAAACGGCGTTAGTTTACACCTGTTCGACGTGCATGTACACGAGTAGCCGACGGTTCAACATTACGCGCCATGAAGGACGGATCCATTCGGAATCCAAGAAACCCCGTGAATGTTGCGGTAAGGAAGCTCGAAATAACGTTCTTACCTTTTCGTAAACGCGATTCGACATTTCTCCCAAGCGGCTCGACCAATTCGTATGCGACAATTTTGGAGTTATTCAAAATTCTGGCACGAATGGATAAAAAAAATCCACGCGTTCGCAGAATTTTTATCGTATTAGAAAAATTATTATTCGAATAATTATTATTAATTATTATTATTATTTTTATTAATTATTATTATTATTAATTATTATTATTATTAATTATTATTATTATTATTAATTATTATTATTATTAATTATTATTATTATTATTATTATTAATTATTATTATTATTATTATTACTAATTATTATTATTATTATTATTATTATTAATATTAATATTAATAGTATTCTATTTCTGGCATTACCCTCTCCTGAACTCTTCATTGAATTCTAAAGAAAATTCTTTTTGAACTCGGATAGAACAAAGCTGACTGGTCGTTGATAGATAATTACGTTACATATATATTAGATGATACATACGTGCGTTAAGCGTATGTATACGAATCAAATAGGAGCACGTGCGCTTCAAACGTTATCGTAGATAAACCCGAACGAAACGCGTCATATTGTTTATTGCTAGATATCGATAATTTTTGTTTATTTGAAACACTCAAGTTGCATCGGTCCGCGCGTGAATCGTCTGTCGATATATGTTTTAGGCACGCGTTGGTACGTCCCCTTGCACCCCCTCTCGCCTGTTTTTTCGACCTCTCGGACCCCGATTTTTTTTTTTTTTCGACCTCTCGGACCCCGAATTTTTTTTTTTTACGACCGTTCGTGACAACAGAAGCAACGCCGTTGTTCGTGGACGCCCCGGCTTAGCCGAGCCGTCTTTAATCAAAGTTATCTCGTTTGTACGAAAGTTTGTCGACACGCGAAGCCGCGCGCGGAATAAGATCTTTCTGCATTTTTTTTATTTTTTTATTATTTAAGCCCTCGAGCGCGAAGGTTGGAAACTCCTCCGAGGTTTCTCAGCCACCTGCGGCTCGCTGGCGGACGAACGTTTCACGGCGAATTGTACGACGGAGCAAACATTTTTTTTTGTTACTTTTTTGAAAAGATATTTTTCGTAATTTGCATGGAAGACAGTATTTTCTCAGTTTCTGTGATTTATTCTGATTTTTTTCAAATTTATTAATTGATTCGGACAACTCTGGAAAAATTGTTTACGTAATTTGTTTTTGATTTTTATAACAATCGGAAAATAGATAAATGAGTTTGAGTATTCAATCGTATATATTTATACGTTTTATTCGAAAGTTCTTTTTTATATTCTTTTCATATTTTTTTGTAGATTTTTTAAATACTATGACTAACTGTTTCACCATTATTTCAATCCTCTCCACTCAAAACTCATAAGAATCACGAAGAAACAATACCATAAAAAAATGGAAAATACATAAATATAAAAAAATGAAAAAATAAGAAATAACAACAATCATATATACGAGAAGTACATTATATAATAAAACCCGCATGTAATTGAATACATCTATAGACCAATAAAAACCTCATTATTTCCATAAAAACTGTATTCACGTATTCCCGGCTATTCCCCGTACAACTTTAAACCATTTTCACCCAACCCAATTACATCCCGCTCATTAATCGTACAAAATTATTCGGACCAATTCCATCCGCATCTCGAATTTTTTCCCTCGAATACACCCGACAATATATTTCTTTTCCCCCCCATAAATATTGAACAATCATTTTTACATCCCACAGACATATTATTCCCGACAAAAGGCGACTTCTATCTTCACTGCGAAGAGTTTCATCCGGACGCCCGTAAGTCCAATACAACGTCTCGAAGCAAATACAAAATCTTCGTAAAAACGGAAAATTCTTCGCCGCTCCTAAAAAATCCTTTCGCGACGTCGTTATCGAAAAAATCCGTCACGATTCCTTACCTGCTACGAAGCCGTGTCAAACGTGAAATTCATCCCGACGATATCAAGATCGATTCATCGTACATCGAAGACTCGAGCCCGAAATCGGAAAAATCATTCTCCGAGAGCGATCTCGAGGATGCACCGATGGACGACAATTTCGATGTGCAACATTCATCGGGTTACGAGACAAAAACGTCCTTCAACTCCACTTACGAGTATAAAGAAGAAAGTTTTGATACAAAACAGCTGCACTACGTGAAAACCGAAGAAAACGAGACGTCGCTTCTCAACGATTTTTCGCGCTTCGATGAAGCGACCGAAAAATCGTTAAAACCCTCGTACAACCTTGATCCAACCTTCTCCAATGAGTCCTGTAAGGACGAAGCGATCACCGCCGGTCACGGTAAAACCTCAACCCCAAAACGGGAAAAAATCATCGACGAATTAAAATCCACCGTCTTCGATCGATCTATCAACGAAAATAATCATAATCCCACTGAAAATGCAAACGTTGCACCAGCGAATTTATTTATCGCGAAAGAAAAGTCCACGAAAGACAACGAAAACCTTAATAATCTCATCGAAACCCCAAACGTCGCACTTGCGAATTTATTTAGAGAAAAAAATCAGTCGACGAAAGACAACGAAAACCTCAATAATCTCATTGAAACCCCAAACGTCGCACTTGCGAATGTATTAACCCCAAAAGAACAGTCGACGAATTACGCAGACGAAGAAAAATCCACAATTCCGAAGGTCGTTGACGATACTGCGGAAAAAAATTTTTATTCCGTCGCAATGGCCACCTACGAGCCCAATCGACTACCCCCAAAAAAACGTATTTTGTTGAGTCTCGGTTTTGCGAATCGCGAGAACACGACGAATTCGATAAAACCGATGATGGATCGATTAGGCGTCGCGAAACTTATGAAGATCGATGACAAATCGTTTCGATGCAAGAAGCATCGTTTGTCGAAGAAAAGAACGTCGAGACATTGCCGAAAATCAATGGCTTCGTCGCGTCAATCGTCGGTGACGAATGACGCGGAAAACATTCCGCCCGTCAATTCCATGGCTCGAAAACAAATTATCACGGGATTGAAGATCGATCTACGGGCGGATGAAAGATTCACGTGGGACGAAATTACACGATTGATGAGGGAACGTTTGGGATTGATAGATTTTGAGAGTTTTAAAACTATCGCGCGATAAAATGGAACGCGAAACGATCGATTTGTTTATCGATTTTGTTTTAAAAAAGGGTGTTTAAAGCCCGGTGCTTTTACACATGGCTCAGCGAAAATCGACTGAAGCTAAACGCATGTTTATTTATAATCAACTGTTATTACTATGGATAATACGTAAATTCAATGGAATTTTTATTAATTGACTTGGAATAATTTTTACTTGATCGTACTTATATTTTTTTAAAAAGCGTTTTTTTTTTTTTTTTCTATTATTGATATTCACGGACAATCTATGAAACGTCGTTAATGATCATGCTTAAATATCGTAATTTTAATCGCAAGTATTTTATACATCCTGTTAATGGAATTAAAAAAATTGTCTACACGTAATAAAATGTTTTTGCATGTTTTTTTTTTAACTCCTCGACCTTACGACGAATGATGAAATTATTTTGGCTACTCGATTGTTTGATTGTTGTATCGGGTTGGCAACTAAGACATTGCGGATTTTATCAATAGGCGATCTTAACATATTCTTTCGTTTTGTCAACGTGGTCAAACCACATAATCTATATTGTTTTCTCGTTGTTCGGACTTCCACCTTTAATTCAGTAAAAAAAATGGTATCGATTAGTTATTTAGTTTCGTTTTTATCCCAATTAAAAAATAAAAGAACAAGACGCGCATATTTCAGACATATTTTATTGTATTATTTCCGAAAAGGCAGGAACGCATCGCAGGTACAAAATGATGTTACGTGTCCTATATGAGAATAAAGCGTCGAAAAAAAGGCAGTGTCAAAATTGGTTTGCCAAATTTCGTTCTGGTGATTTTTCACTAAAAAATCCGCGTCTTGTTCTTCCATTTTTAAATTGGGATAAAAACGAAACTAAATAACTAATCGATACCATTTTTCTACTAAATCAAAGGTGGAAGGTCGAACAACAAGAAAACAATATAGATTAGGTGTTTTGACCGTGTTGACAAAACCAAAAAATATACCAAGATCAGACATTGATAAAAACCGCAATGACTTTTAGTTGCCAACGCAATATTACACGATGGAAAAATTACCCAAGAGTCGGACGTTTTATTACCGCGAACGATAATGGAAGTTCTATTTTCATTATCGTTGTTTTGGTATGAATATTTTGCGGTTTTCGGTATAAATTCGGTAGCTGAAACGTTGGGCAACGTATTGTTTGATACAGATGAAGGATTACCATGATTTCCGTGTAGCTTGCGTTCTACAGTTTGATGGAACAGCGAGCTAGTTTTGGGTGCGATGATACGCGGGGCGTTGGTCGACCGGAGAATCATGTTGCGAGGTCGAATTAGTATCAGTACGGACGCGAGAGTGTGAGGCATCGCGGTATTTCGGAAACCAAATCCATTTACCGGAGAAGCCTGCACCAAACCCGTTTCTCCATCAAATAGTTCAATTTCACCCGGAAACTAGAGTACGAAGGCAAACAGCGAGTGAATCATAAATGGCTCGTATGTTTTCCTCGCAATTGAATTTACGATTCGCTAACGGAGAGAGACGGAAAAAACGGTTTGGACTTTTCGACTAATTCACATGATTAATTAGAACGTCGATTTAAAAAAAAAAATTGTTATTAACTTTTATTGTAATCAAAGTATAAACTGTTTTAACTTTTATTACGGTTATGCACGATGTTGGCACAAGGAATTTTTTCACCGAAAAAAATTTTTTGTGTACTCAGAAAAATATATTTTGACGATAGAGAACATACATCGTATTTTCTAAATTTAGCCAATTCATTGACACAGCGAAATTTAAAAATAATTTCGAACTCTATTATAATTATCTGGACACAACAATTTTTTTAAATCAAATCTCTTGCGTGCTTGAAAAATATATTTTTACGATAAAAAAAACAAAAGTCACTTTAAAAAAATTCACCCAGGATTGACAAGACGAAATTATGGAATAATTTCCAACGTTGTGTATGCTAAATCGAGACGAGAAATTCATATCCGTGAGATTACGAATAATCCACGTTATGACGAATTATTATTCGTCGAGTAGAATTAGTAGAGTCGCGGGTCTTCCACGCGACTATAGACCGTCGTTCAACTGCGATAAACTACTGCGTACTGTTATTACACAAACCATGGGGTGTTCGTTGTTTTGCACCCTCAGGACGTCGCCGAGATGCGGCCATAAATCAGTGGTTTGCGAGAGACCCTCGAGACTCTCTACAACCTTCTCACTCCGAACCTCCGCGTGAGTTTCACGTTCACAGTCAAAATGAAATGTACGATTTCGAAAGTTAGAACATTGTACAAACATTACAACGGAAATTCCGTTTTTGTTTTCGTTTTTTAAAAGTTTTCTTGTCAGATAACTAAATTAACGAAAAGTAACAAGAAGAGTTTTCATCACAACGATTTGCTTTTTCAAAAAGCGTTTTTTTTTACACCGTTTTTTCATATTACAACTTGTTATTATTCATGACGTTTAAACGTTCGAGCGCATTGATAATAATGCATCCGGTAGAAACATTTTTCGGCCACGTACAATTAAATTGCAATCCTGCAGAATTTTTTCAATTACGAGATTAAATTTTCCTCGCTCCCATTAATGAATCCTCTTCTCTTTTCGCTTTGCGATTCACGGTCGGTAGATATTTCGCGTTGGAAAATAATCGTGGTGGGAATTGAATATTCGACAAGGCCGATACATGTGATGTTGGAAAATCCATGGGCTCAGCGGCTAAGCGGATGAAATCGATGAGGCTTCCTGTTCGTACGTTCGATTGAATTCATCGGACCATATTACAACGTGTGGAGTATCATCAATATCGACCTAGAAGGATATAGGACTATATATATTAGGGTGGACCTTATTTGGGGTGTTGTCGAATTCCGACAAGTGCAACCCCCAGATAGGTTCGAAATAAATGAATAAAAATATGTGCAAAACCCCAGCACTCTAGTCCAATGCGAAGACGTGTCTTTAAACTCGTTTTGTTTCCCATTTGAATAACATGGAATTTTCAGACTAATTCAGTCATTATTTTTTGGAAGTGCTTCTAAGCATTGAAAAAAAATATTATTCTTATAAATCTATTCTCAATCGGTATATCTACGTGTAAAATTTTTTACAAGACCTCGCCTGTATCAATTTGCCGTCGCGTATAATATAGGGGGGTAGGGAGGGTAAAGGTTGTGATAACGCCTTGTTAAAAATTGTACACATAGATATACCAATTAAGAATAGATTCATATGAATAATATTTTTTTCAATGCTTAGGAGCACTTCCAAAAAATAATGACTGAATTAGTCTGAAAATCCAATGTTATTCAAATGGGAAACAAACGAGTTTACAGGCACGTCTTCGCATTAGACTGAAGTGCTGGGGGTTTGCACATTTTTTTTTTTTTTTTATTTCGAACCTATCTGGGGGGGGCACTCGTCGAAATTCGACAACACCCCAAATAACGTCCACCCTAATATATACGCGTGTGTTTTTTTTTTCACGGGGGATGAATTTTCGTACGTTCGTGAACGTGAATTCCTAGAGTTGCCATGACGCCGCAGCTTACTCGCCGTAAGGACGTTATTATCCGAAAGAGCGCGTCACGGCGACGTCGAGGGTGCGGAGGACGAAAAGAACGAACGGCAAAAGAGCGAGACCCCGGCGCCGGAAGCCGGGGGATGTTCTCCAGCCACGAAGCGACAGAATGTCGCCACGCTTTATTGGCGAATACCGGGATATCGTCCTTCGCAACGCATGCGCTCGCAAACTATGCTGGAAACACCCGCACTATTTTGGAATGTTGTCAACAAAAGTTCGCACTGCTTCCTCGACTCTTAACCCAGTAAGATCCGTGTAAGATTATTTTTTCGACACGCTCGGTATCCGTAAGCGAGGAGAGGTGCGATCGCACGCGTGTGTTATCGGTCGACGGATAAAGATAAATTTTTGTTGTAAATCATCGTTCACGTTGCGACGATTGCCGGAAAATTCTAGTGACGGAATTTCGTTTTATTTATTCAAAGAAGAACAAAAATTATCTCTGGTTTTGAATTTTTATTTCGAACAATAAAATTTGATGCACATGGAGAGAATCATGGAGGAGGATCAGGATATTGCGCCACTCAATAATCCAGAAGTTACCGATCTTCGCGAACGGTGAGCTGCAAACTAGAATTTATTATTATTATCACTATTAGTGTTTTTATCATAATTATTTTTTTATATTTGCGAATTTTTAAAATTGTAAACGATTAATGGAAATACTAAAAATAGAATATTGGATTATTGTTTAAAATTGGTTTTATTTCTCAGAGTCGGCTTACAACGCCTAGATATTGTTCTCGATCGTCCCCAGCACGTGTATTACGCCGGTGACGTTATAACCGGAAAGGTTTTTCTCGTGCTCCAGGCTCCGACTATTGCTCTGGGTGAGTGAAATCCAATACGAATCTCACGCATTGATATATTTGTCAGGTATTGAAGCGTGCAAAGTGACGTTTATTGAAAGAAAAATAAGAATTATACGTTGAACCAATCGTATTCTACACCTATTTCGTATCACATATCGTCGTGTCGATAAAAAAAGCTTCAAAAAAAGATTTAAAGCAGAAATTATTTTCTTTCGGTAGACGTATGAAAACGCACGTTATTCTATATTTTATTATTCATTCGGGTGAGCAGCAAGCTTTCTAAAAACACGACTTGCCAAATTTTCCGTTTTTGCGTAAATATATTTTTTATATTTCATATATCGTTATTTTCATTATTATTAAATCAATATACTATTATTATTATTTTTATAATTCTCGTCATTATTATTGTCCGTACATATGTGTATACTTTTTTATACCGTTCCGTCGAGTTCCGTGAATTTATCACGTGATACCGACTAGCATTAATCTCAAAGCTCTCGACTCGCTCTATTGTTACAAGTTAAGCTTGCCAGAACGATGTATCGATCGCAGTCGTGACCCAAAACTCGTTTTATGATAATTTTCACTGTCGCCACGCTACGCTCATGATTTTATTCAAATATATCTCATCCCTGCTTCTCCACGTCGAAGCACCATAATAGACTCTACGTAGTTCGATAACGCAAAATTCTCGTGACCTGTGGAGAATTTTTAAACTGTAATGCATTTTTTTATTTTTAATCAGGACTGAGACTGAAATGCAAGGGCGAGGCTCAAGTATACTTTACGAATCGTTCAGCTGGGTTTCGCCGAAGATTCTCCGCCGAGGAAACTTATCTCCACGAAGAAATTCATCTAGAGGGCGGTCAGTGACGAATTAAATCGTCGATTTTAATTTCAGTCATTTATTTATTTTATTAATTATTATCATTATTCTACAATATCATTTTTTAATCCGAGAATTTGTGACTATAAAATAGAAATACAAATATATGTCTGAATTCTAATTTTTCTTTTGCTCTAGATTCGACGTTTCATTATTCACGTGGTTTAATTAATTCATCTAGAGGGCGGTTAGTGACGAATTAAATCGTCAATTTTAATTTCAGTCATTTATTTATTTCATTCTTTATTATTATTATTCTACAATATCATTTTTATATCCGAGAATTCGTGGCTATAAAATAGAAATACAAATATATGTCTGAATTCTAATTTTTCTTTTGCTCTAGATTCGACGTTTTATCATTCACGTGGTTTAATCAATTCCATTATTTGCACACAGACGGTCGTTCCGAATTGGAAATCAAGACTGGTGTCTATACGTTCAACGTGCAGCTGCCGGAAAATGCAGCTTGCAGCTTCGAGGGCCGTTACGGAAGAGTTCGATACTCCATAAGAGCCACTCTCGATATCACGAAAATTTATAGATTTTCCGCTGATATTTTGTCATTTACCGTTGCTCCCATGTTCGATCTAAATAGCGATAATCTCGCTCCGGTAAGATCCTCAATTTATCCTAATCTTTTCCCAGTTTCTACGTCGTTCTGTGTAAACAAAAAAAAAATGTTTCCATTCAATCGCGCGATGTTTGATTGATCAAGCTGCCGATGAGCGAAAGCCTGTCAAAGACTTTTATGGGACAAACCGAGCCGCTGTCGCTCTCAGTTTTGTTACCCGTTCGCGGTTACGTTCCCGGTCAAACCATACCCGTCAAGATAACTCTGAAAAACACGTCGCAAGTCGATGTTAAGAAATTCCGAATAGTCTTGAAAAAGGTGAGAAGACGTTTTTTCCTCAAAATTCCTATTCCAAGATACTGCTTAAAAAATTTTCCGTAACGCTTTCGATGGGAATATTCATATATTTATTCAAGCTACGAACACTTGTGTCTATGAATTTTAAATATTCGTTTGATCTACATCGAGGTTGTGCTCTATCGTTCGTCCGAAAAAATTCGTAAACACAAGGAAATTGTCGTGGAAATTGAACAACCGTTCGAACAAAATCGTGAAGATTACGAGACTGGCGTCGACGTACCGGCGGTTCCACCGTCGGGTTCGATATGCAATCTTATCGATGTCAGATACACGCTCAAGGTCGAAGCTCGGGTCGACGTGAGCGAATGGTATTACAGAATGTTTCACAAAAATCTGAAGATAAGATCGAGCATAATCGTTGGCACGATACCACTGAAAAATTACGAGGATCCGATGGAATCGAGCGACGATTCGCAATCGGATGCCAAATCCGCGAAAACGTCCGTCTATGGTTCTACGGACAAGAAAAACGTTGATATTTTGAGCGTTGGAAAAAACGAAAACGAATTCCTAACGGCGAGTCCTCAACGTGAGTTTTATTCGTGAATTTTATTTTTTTTTTCTATTTCCTTCGACAAAAAAAAGTAAATACTGGAATTATTTTGATATTAAAATATCTTGTCTTGATTAAACTATCGTGATTTGTTGATAAAATAGTTTCAAACTTGATAGTTCGATCAAATATCTTGATTAAACAAAATTAATTGTACTTTGGAGGCTAAAATATTATTTGAATGTTTAGAAATTTTGTTATCGCGTTGATTTTAATTTTCAGACACTCTCAAGTATCAGAGAAGTCGCGTATATCGATCTTCTAAACCGGACCGAGACGACCCAACGGGCGACGAGGGAGACAGCGACGGTGAAGTAAAACCGTACTCGCCCATGTACCGAGTGTACAACTTCGAAAGATCCGGAGAGAAGGGCGTATCCGTTCAATGAACGATCGTCGAGCTAATTAAATACCTTGTTTCACGGCGGAGAACTGCGCGACCGACTTATACACGCTATACAATGCAGCTACGCCTCGGATCTTTCAATCCGTCTCTGATGCACAATGGGACTGATGCTGGCTAAGGATTTATATATATAGGAAAAAAATGTATATTTAACATTCTTATTTATCAATTAAATTTATTCGATTCATTGCGGTTCTATTTATTTATTCGTCCTATTATTTTCATCTCTTCAATTTATATTTACGAAAGTTGAATGTACAAACTCAGTTGGAATTTTAAATTTACAATATTTTGTATTTAAAACGGTTTCATTGATTTACAATTTTTGTCGACTTTTTTTTACTTAATCATTATTATATTTTCAATATTATCAAAAATATTATTATTATTATTATTATCATATTATTATTATTATTGTTATTATTATTATTATTGTAAAATATACGAATTCGGTTGAAATTTCTGTGTAATTTATGTTTCGTACGCGAGTCATCGACAATTTGTAATTTACGTCTGATTCGCTTCGATCGATACGAGCCAATAAACCGTCCGAGTTGCCTTTATCAATTACAAAATTATTACACCACACGAATATCTGATATCATTCGAGTCCGAAGGCGGAGCCCGTTGTTACGTTGGGTTTCGGTTTGCGGGGGAGTTAGAATGTTCTCCCGAGTTCTCTGCTCATCATCGAGAACTCTCGAGTTTTCAATTAGTGTTCACTCTTGACGCCGCGACGAGTTGTAGCCATGCCGCAGGCCGAGAATGATGTATCAACTCGGGAAACACTTTACTCGGAGAAACTTCGCCGTATCGACGCGTAGTTTCGATCGAGAAACTGAAGACGATGTGGAGTGTCGACGGTACTCTCGACACAGCCACCATTTTAATGAACCGCATGATAGGTAACATTGCCCCGGTTCTATACATTGTCCTAATTTAGCCTTAAACTACGTATAAAAAATATTACTCATTAGACACATACTCATCAATAGCTCATTATTATTATTATTATTTTTATTATTATTATCATTATTATCATTATTATTATTATTATTATTATTATTTTTATTATTATTATTATCATTATTATTATTATTATTATTATCATTATTATTATTATTATTATTATTATTTTGATTATTATTATTATCATTATTATTATTATTATTATTATTATTATTATTATTATTATTATTATTATTATTATTATTATTATTATTATTATTATTATCATTATTATTATTATTATTATTATTATTATTATTATTATTATTATTATTATTATTATTATTATTATTATTATTATTATTATCATTATTATTATTATTAACTTGCAATTCAACGAAATATTATTTGATAAACCTGTTAACACAAAAATAGCTTAATTTTTTCGATCACTCAATATCATAACATTTTATCGAATAATAGAAGGTAACAACAGGAATCGTATACAAATATAAAGTAATTCAAAAATGAATAAATGAATAAAAAAAACGTTCTATCTCCAAAATAGATAGAAGCGATCGGTGTTGGAACCGGCGAATATTTTCGAGCATCCACGTCGTTCTTGAAACCGGATCTTGTCGAGATAATAAAACTAGACATTTTTGCCCACGGAATCGAATGATATTGCATTTCGAAGTGGTTTGAAACCGTTCGACGACGAAAAAGCAACGAGAACTGTCGAACCATCGCAGAGCCGAATCGAAAAAGGATCTTTTTATACAGAACACGTCGGATACACGTGGCTGAGTCTCACCGCGGCTGCGGTTGTTCTTTTTGGTTCGGAAAAGAGCTTCGGCGACGTAAAGCCCAGACAACGTGAGTGTATCCCTTTGAATTTTAATGTTCACAACTCCTCGGAGAATCGCCATCAACTTTAGAAGCACGGAGAATGTGAAAAAGCTCGCGAGCGGATGTTGCTAGGAGCTACACTTCCGTTTCCATTACCGGATCCTCGATCTCGCAAATATTTTCACTCCTAAATATTGGAACCACACAAGACCCATCTTGACTTCATTCTTTTGCAAGATCGAGAAGAATTGATCTCACGTTGTGCGTAAAAGATTATTGAATAGAAAAATATTAAATAGCGTTTTGCATATTCCATCTGAACGTTCGATAAAATTAAAAACTTTTATTCGTAATACGATAAAAACGTGCGCGCCGATTGAAATCCGTGACTCATTGAACCTCGGCGCGTATAACTTGGGCACTTAAATCAATTATAAAGCACCAGAGATCGGAACTAAATGTTTCACGGTACGAGTTCATTTCGACGCTGCAATAATTCTGTTATCGGTCGGCGAGGAACGCGAGTGAGATTAACTCGGCTCAACATCCGTCGGGCAGCAGCCAAGTTGTGATTCAATAGTTTTTAGTTAAGACGGTGTACTACGAAGGCTTCGGCTCTCTTACATTGCTCTGAGTGAGAGAATGAAAAATATCTGAATCTTCGTGAAGTATTGTTTGACCACTCGGACAAAAGACGAGAAGGGCTGACTGCAAAATTCTGAAACGCGTTCAGGCGTTCTCGTCTTTTATCTGAGACATCAATCGTGGCCGAGAATAATAAATTACAGTTTTTCTTGTCGATCGAGACCTTGCACATCATTTTGAAATATTTTCAAAAAATCTTAATGATTTATATGGCTTATAACAATTACTACGGTTTATAGAAAAATAATGTGATCTGTATCCTACGTTACGCGAGATCGAGTATATTAGAGGTTGGTAATACTGTTTTCAATGTTTCATCACTTCCGGTCCACGGTCCAGCTTACGGCACACGTAGAACTATTTTTTACGAGCTGCTCGGATCAGATTTTTCATGAAAAATGTTCGACTCGCCGTATAAATCTTTGATTTACGATCTTCGATGAAATGTTTGTTGAGATCTCCGTCGAATAAAGAAAATACAAAAATATGTTTTCAAAGCTGCTTGGATGTAGTCAATTTATAGTAGCGTCGCTTTTTTTTCTAATTATTCTTTATAGATAATGGCTTTCATGAGAATGGTGTTCTCGACAGGCTCAGTCTAGGAGTTCCGAACGAAGGTCTGTGTCTCTTCGATTAATCGAGAAGCCATGTGCGCGCGGATAGGTTGCAAATGATTAAACGCTGTGTGTCGTTGTGGGTGTGCACGATATCGTGCGCTGGACGCTTCGGATAACGGCCGGCCCGGACGTCCTAAATAGCGAAGCTGTGTCAAGTAAACCATAATCTTCAGCATGGATATTGGTGCACTGGTGCACTGTAAGCCCGGTAAATAATAGCGACGGTGTTGTATGTTGTAATCCGGATAGTCGTAATGAAGTCGTACTACCGGTAACACATCACCGGACGTTTATGGATTCTGGCAATCAATTTAGCCAATGGCAATAAATTTCTCTTTTCGATTTTTTTTTATTAATACCTCTTTCAAAAATAAGCAAATAAAGAGTTTATAAATGAGCATTACTTCGGAATGCAATTTTTCGTATTAATTAATCCTACAATTTAATGACAGTAAAAAATTTGGTCGGTGTCGCTCGTCACTGCGAAATTGTTTTATCCTCGGAATACATTCGATAAGCCATTCCGGTGACCCGATTGCGAGGTCGCGTGCAATATTCATTTCGTCGCATCTCCTTTCTGCATTGATGGCAATTTATTCAACGTCATCGGCTGCATGTCGTCTGTCTCTCGCGGATTGCTCCAATAACGGAGAAAAAAATACAATTGATACATACAGAATGTTTATAAAACAACTAACATTCATAAATAACGTTGATTAGAAATGTTATTTGAAAAAATGATTTTTACATAATTCATAGCGAAAATTTATATTTCCACAGTCATTTTTTCGTTAAACTTATATTTTAATTATTATTCGTGAACCATTTTACATAAATGTCGAAAAGCAAAAATTCTTGCTGTCAATTCTTGGCCGGTAGAAAAATATATCTCTCAGAAGCTTGAGCGTTGACTTGAAGCAAGGAACTATTCTTTACTTTGGGGATCGAGGACTATCAACAAAAAACTGACTAATTGCCCCGAAATAAGAAAATTTGTCATTGAATCCGGTGGATTCTTCAACTTTAGCCGTTTCACCAGCAAGTCAAGGTCATGGGACTGTTTTTCGGGAAATGGTTCTAAGGTACGTTAAAGAGTACTCATTGTTGCGGCAGTCCGCTCAGCCGGAGTGACCCCCAGACAAAGAATCTATATTTGAAAATTTTTATTAGCCCTCACACTGATAGTGTCGCTACTCCAGCAGCGCCAGAAAAGCTGTGCTGCACCAAACGTGTGCAAGGGAGACAACCGTACGCCCACTAGCGACCGCAACTTTTCCACCCCGAACTAACATGCGACCAGTTCCTACCACTCGAGTGGTGCCCTCTAGCGAAGGTTCCCTCCACCACTAGCAGTGATTCTCTCGCCGATTTTGTCATTTCGCAGGGTTTCAAAAGTTGCAAAAAATTTCAATCGCCTCTCCCGACTTACCTATTAATTTCACAAAAAAAAAATTTGAGTAACCATTCATGTGGTATTTATTGTCCTAAAACTCTTGTATGGACATATTTTCCATCTATCCATCCATTCTCAACTAATCGTGATTTCAGCCATTGAACTAGTGGTTTTCTGAAACCCCACGTTGCGCAAAATATTGAATCATTGATATTCGTAATCGCAATCAGAATCTATACAATTGCTTTTCTCACTTGGCCTCCTCTTAAAATTGCCCATTTACGATTTTTCTCCTGGACGGCCGGAACGGAGAGTGGAAACCGGCGAAAAGACCGGAAATGTTGCTCTCCGGAGTGAAGAACGGGTTGTGATCATCCTCGTGCTATGAGTGGCACCTGGTGGCACCCATAGCACTTGACATTGACAGCACCCGCACGCCACCGGCGCTGCGTACCGTCTATTTGTTCGTACTGAAAATTGTTTCCATCGTTGTCCTAAACAGCGGACGACGTTTCGTAGTTGCAAAAAAAAAAGTGGCCCACGACATTTATTCGAAAACGAACCGAGTCGATTTTCTTTTGATTATACGAAGAACGAGCGGGCGGAGCGGGCTAGTCATAAACTCATAAGTCATAAGTAGTTATGCAACTGCAGTCATGAAGGAAACACTCGTGAACGAATCTAACCTAGGATTCTCCAATCATTTCGTCAACAACAACAACAACACAAACAGCAGCAGCAGCAGTGGCAGCAGTAATAACAACAATGGGAATAACACAAGTACGACAGCGAGCAGCGCGAATAACGTGACGAATGGCAACGGTACGAGACGATACGCTGTTCTCAGTAGCGAGTGGGTTTCAACCATCGGTGAAGAACTCGGCATGCATCCCTTACCCGATGGACTTTTGAGACGACTAGCGGAGGATGCCTCGTACCGCCTCCGCGAAGTTTTACACGTAATAACAACCACTGTTCTGCGAATCATTTCGATTTTTTCGTACCACGTTTCATTTCCGTTCATCGGCGTATTCCCATTCTATCGTTACAGAAATGTGTGACGAGGCTGAAGCACAGCAAACGAAGGCGCCTCACCGCCGTAGATGTCAATGCGGTTGTAACAAATTTGTGCGACGCCGATCCCATTTTAGGTGCTCCGGATCTGATGCCCGAGTTTCACAACGAGGCTAAAGTATTCGTTCCGCACCAACGTTTCGTCGATCTGCCCACTCAAGCTACAGATCCGCTCAATCTTTCGCAACCTAACTTTCCATTCCTTCAAGGTTTGTTGTTTGCAATTTATTGCACCAAAACACAAAAAAAAAAGAGAAAATGCCACATATCTGATCGTCTTTTCGATTTTATCATTGTAGAAACTGAAGTAAGCGACGTGAAGTTGACGGAGGCTCGTCACAGCTATGCCAAAAGAGCTTTGAAGACCTTGTTCAACGGTTCGCAGAAGACGTTTCAGGTATTCGTCGAGCCTTTCGGATAGTATCTCCCTGTGTGGACAGACGTTTTAGTTATTATTTTTTGACAGGTTTTGCTCAACGACTGTGGCACCAACGCTCAACTCGGAGGTCAAGGAGTCATTGACAAATTAATGTCGATAGCGAGATCCATGGTTATATCGAACAACGCACAGTACACCAGGGTGTCCACGAGAACGTGCCAACTTATAATAGCCATAGCTTGCAACAGCGAAGCTGTCTATCCTTACCACCTAGTTTCGGTAATAAAACATCGACGGATCGCTGAACGATCAACAGCCCAATCGCCAGTAATCTGAATTTTTCAACCGAAATTTTGAATTCGCAGGTAGAAAAATTGGCTGAATTGTTGCTGGAACTCCTACTCGGCCAAAGTTTCATAAATCCGAATTTGGAATCTCTTTTTAAGATGTGCGCACTTAAATTGATGCTACGGTGGCCCGCAGTGGCGGACAAGTATGTAAAACACAATATCGATTGACCTATGAGGGTGGTTCTCAATTTGGTGATGTCGGAATTTCTTTGGTATTGTTCTTCGAAAGTAATTCGCAAAAAAAAATGGCTTTCCATGACTGGCTCAAAAAAACCATTTTTTGCGAATTACGTAATAAATATTAGATTCACAAAAATTTTACAGACCTTTTTCGTAGAGCACTAAATTTCCTACAAAACTGTCGAATGAATTTTTTTTTACCATGCATAGGTTTGAAGTAATAAAAAACTTCCTCAACAAAATTCCAAGTGCATGCGTATTTCCATATAAAATTCGATTGCTCGTGGGTGGTTTAGATTTATTGGACCAATTCCCGATTGCGACCAATTTTTTTTCTATTTACGTTGATTACTTTTAAAGAAAAATACCAAAGAAATTCCGACATCCCCCAATTAAAAACCACCCTAATACATACGTATGTGGAATTTCTTTTTCTACATCCCCGAATTTTCCGGTCCAGGTTCGTACCGATGCTCGAAGACGTTTTGTTGAAGGAAGAAAAACAGAGTGCGGAGACGAGCAAGAAACGTATTACCGCGATGGAATTGTTGGCCGGTGTTCAGCCGCTTATATTTTTTCAACGCGAACCCGAATCCCCTCTTTCCTTGGAAAAAATACTCCTCTCCGCGCCTGCGGGTTCCGTACTCTGGGAACGAATAGCTGTGAGTAACGAATTTAATTTCAAATACTCGTTTAACTAACTTTTTACATAATTGTGTTTCAATATTGTCACAGCTCGCCATTTGTGCTCTCTCAAAATCCAACCAGCATCAAATATTGAATCTCAGTTTGCTGAATGAACACTTCGGAGATTCGATATTGCCGTATCTCGTTAAGCAGAACGAGACGGAAGTCGAGAGAAACCGTGAATCATCAGCGCTTCCGATAATCGTTAGGAGTAAGATTAAGTACGCGAGCGTAAGGCCATCGTCGCGTTCTTACGGCGACAGACAAAATCCATTTCCCGATTCGTCGCTACGAGGACCTCGTCGGGAGATTCGGTAAAGAAAAATGATTGATCGATGAGTTATCGAATATACAGGGTGGTCCACGCAACGTGTACACCGTTATAACTTCGAAAGTATGCGTTGTACAAAAAAATGTTATGTACGAAAGTTTTAGGGATTAAAAGGGTGCACTACGCAGTGCATCAATTTTTTTTATTGGCCGAGGCGTTTTGAAGATTTGAAGAATAACTTTGTTTTTTTGGACAGATGATTATATTTTTTATATCAAAATATGGTAGAGAATCGAATTCCGAGTGAAAAAGTATTGATCTTTATTAGCCCTAAACCTAATAACTAACAAGTAATTTTACTTTATTACTTGAAAATTTTCTTCACATAATATCAAATTGTAGATTCAACCTTATCACAGATTTCCGCAGGACAGCGATGTTCACGTGACAGCGAGTGGATTATCCCAACTGAAAAGAAAAAAAAACAAATTTTCAAATACAAATTACAAATTTTTTTCGTAGAAAATTTTCAAGTAATAAAGTCAAATTACTCATTAGCCATTACGTTTAGGGCTAATAAAGTTCAATACTTTTTTGCTCGGAATTCGATTCTCCACCATATTTCGCTATAAAAAATATAGCGATCTGTTTAAAAAAAAACATAGTTGTCCTTCGAATCTTCCAAACGCCTCGACCTATAAAAAAAAATGGATGCACTACGTAGTGCACCTTTTTAAACCATGTTGGTACCTTTTGTATATAACATTTTTTTGTACAACGCATACTTTGGAACTTATAACGGTGCAAACGTTGCGTGTATAAGTTGATCCAATTGTTTATATAATTATCCACCCTGTATAAGTTTATTCAACGAAATGTCTTTGATGAATCGCATTGTTTTTGCAGCTTCGCATTTGCCGGCGGACGTCCCGTGGCTCCGAACAATTTGCGACGGGTGAGCTTGCGGGCAAGCTACCAAATTTTGAGAAACGACACGCGCGCTACGACCGCACTCGTCGCGTCTCGTCGTCTCTTCATCTTCAAGCACAAACGAAAAAATTTTCACGGCTCGTACGATTTGGCGCAAATTCATCTTTAAAACTCAACGAAACCCGTATTGTACGAACAACAAAGCACCATCGTGTTATTTTTTGTATCGCTTCGAAGATGCAACGACGTTATATCCTCCCGCCCATTTATATACCTCACAGACCAATCAAAAAAATACTTTATTCCTACAATAGTAGAATATATCGATTTTTCCATGCAGTTAAACGAACGATTTTTATTAAACAAACGCCTCGTTATATCGTAAGCTGTTTGAATCGAGCGGACGTGACAGCTGATATTTTTTTTACGGAAATCATTTTTTAGAACAGGCAGTCTTCCGATCCTTGAGGTTTCATCGAACGTGGTAATCGGTAAGACCCAGGTAAGCTGCTTGGACGGGTATGGAAACTAATTGGAATCTGCCACAATAAAGATAAAATAATAGTCAGTTTTTTTTCTTTATTATTCTTACTGAGTGACTTAGAATTCTGTTGCTGTAGAGGGCATTTTTCGTTGTTTGAATGAATCAAGAGAGTCGAATGTTTGACCGGTACCTCGCTCTATGGGTATATATACCTAATTGACTTCAATTTTCGGTATTTTGGAGTATCCGTCGCGCTTGCAGACGCGTTTTGTTGGCAATTGGTACGCAGCTGCTTCCAACCAGTTTCGCAAATAAAATTGTTTCCAACTGCCGAGTTCGCAAGACATATCGATATTCGTCGCCAAACCCGCGAATTTATCGAAGATTTCAATCTTTTCCGGCGACGGCTGCAAAGACTTTTGGCTCATGGTGGCGGTGCCTGCGTAGCTTGTATCGATTGACGGTAAAATACAATCTTTCGACACCTTAAGTTCGACTCTCGTCGCGTCCGAATTATCGTCACCCGGTTCATTGTTATTTTTCTGATCTTCAGCGGATATAATATTTTTCGCAAAAACATCGTCGTCGTCGTTCGAACTCCAAGAGGGTTCAGTTACGACGATAAATATTAACCCTTAATTTTATTAACCCTTTGCGGTCGTTTGTCTACTCCCAGCCAAGAAAGCTTTTGTACCGTTCGAATCGCACGTTTTCTCTCAGCCACCAGAACAAGTAACCGTACGAATTAATTCCGCCCAGTATGACACCCATGTCTAAATTTAATACGACCGCGAAGGGTTAATATGATTCAACGGCGCGTCGATTTTAACGGCTGTTGAACTACGACAATTAAATCCAGTCATCGGAAACATTGCTCCACGTTTTTCACCTGCTTTCCATGCACTCGTCGATCGATTCAAACCTATGGTTTATAGAAGTTAAGTTATTGACACTGACTTACGTGTTTTTAACCCGAACGTTTGATCGTTTTGGCGCATCGAGATCGATGATTCTTCCGCTAATGCTACAATCGGAAAAATAACGATTCCGTTGTGAATAAAAATCGATTGTCCAGATTTAGCGTCGAAGATTTCACTTTTTTCGCATCGATGACAGTTCTCGGATAACAAAGTAGATCGAATTTTGATTCTAAAGTGAAATTACGACATGGAAAAGTAACACGAAAATTTTGAAGATCGAAGATTCGTCGATGCCGAGGTCACGAGAATCAATGGTCAAAGACTCACACGATCGTGTGATAGAATAACGTATGCAAAATATTTCGCAAGTAAGTATTGCCTATTTTTCGACTTCTATTCGGCATATGGGTTCGTCCCATTTTTTTTACAGAGCCTTTCGACGCTGCTTACGAAAACTAGCATGTTTCAAATTTCTTACGAAAACAAGCACGTTTGGCATCACCGCGAAAACTAGCACGTTTCGGCTTTTGCCACGAAAACTAGCACGTTTCGATCTTCACCGCGAAAACTAGCATGTTTCGGCCTGCTTATTTTAGGGGTCGAAGCCGAAACATGCCAGTTTTCGCGGCGAATATCGAAACGTGTTAGTTTTCGCGGTGAAATTAGAAACGTGCTTGTTTTCGTAAGAAATCTGAAACGTGCTAGTTTTCGTAAGCAGCGTCGCTTTAGATCGATGGCAACTGATGAGACAGCCGTGCACGATGGGCTGCCTACCTTCCGGCGTCGTTAGCTCGAATCTTTTTGACAGCGCCTGTTGAGTGGCAACCGGTGAGACACGCCTGCACGCCGGGCTGCCTATATCCCGGCTTCGTCTGCTACATGCAGATAACAGATGATAGCACGGAACCTCAGGCCTTATGGAAGTCGCAGGCATGACCGTTGCGATCAGAGGCCATAATTTCGCCCCCTATAAGCATAACTATAGCATCAGTGCATGTAGACAAGCATCGCCTGATGGCGTGAGAACGGAAAAAAGATGGCGTCGAGAGCGGAGCTTTGAGGTCCTTGCATGGATCAAAATTAAAATTTTCAATAAAATATATTTGAAATATTTTTAATCCAAAATTATCATGGAATAATATTGGTATCAAATATTAGAATCAATGACCAAACAATAATTCATCTAAATCATTCATTATTATTGCAGAAATGTGAAAATTATAATTGTTGCACGATATTTAGACATAGTTTTCGTTCAAGTTTTTCAAATATATTTTCATTGAATAAATTCTCATTTCTGGGTCCTTCCATGGTCCCATACACTGATAAAGAGGCGGGCCAGCTACAGGTCCGAGTTAACTCCACATTTCTCGTGCCAAATCTTAACCTGAGACTCGCCTTTCCATGCACGTCTTCTTTTCCTGTAGTAGTGATATTTCGCAATTTAAGCCGATATTCCACTCCTCAGTCGGTAACGAAAATTGTAACGAATATTTCTCGATCGCGATTGAACTTCCAGAGAAAATATACAGGGATAAATAACATCGTTCGTCGAATTCACGTTAAATCGCGATAAATTTCATCCAAAATCCATTGGACCCCGAACAATTACAAACGATTTAACTGTGAAAAATCAGACTCTACTAATTGTAAATAGTACGTAAATGGAGATGGCAAAAATGGGCAACCTTCTTTAGCCTTAAAAAAAATTCAGGACGCTGATCGATTAGAAAACGAATAAGGAAACGGTGAAAGTAACATATTCAACACAATCCACACGTTCTAAAAAATTGATGCTCACTTTATAACATCGAACGTATTTACAGCGACGTATTTACATTGTCAATACGAAATAAATGGTTAATAAAAATAATCGTCTATACACCTCGTTTGTCATCCTATCCTCCCAATCGAATGTTTCTCACAGAATAATCATTCCGCAATTTCACACTCGCAAAATGTTCCAACCTCCACGCATCCCTCAAACGCGTCATTTCTACACATTAAAATATCGTCACACCTTAAATTCTTAGATCGTTGCATTGAATCGTTGTTTAAAATACAACTAAGAGATAGATCAGACCCTCGCGCGTTTCGTTGTTATTTCTACGACTAAATAACATTTAATGACAATTGCGCTTATCGCTTTGCGAAAAATGATGGACGATCACGATGGCTCCATGAAAAAAAAAAAAAAAAAAACAAAACAAAACCGATTCGATGAGATAAGTATTCAACGTCTTCGTGGTTTCATCGAAGATCAATCCGAGTTTTTTGATTAGTTTCGAACGGTCGAGTTTGATCGTGTGCTTTTTTTTTTTTTTTAATCTTCGTGCAATTGCTTAGTCTCACGATAATTACGCCGCAATGTTCGAGCGACGATAAGTAGTGAGATTCAGTGACATCCGCAGCTTTTTACGACCATGTTCTTGTACTTTTTAAGTATAACGTTGCTCTCGTCGAGAAAATAAAGTACCGAGATCGGTGATAGTTTGGTAGGTGCGCAACAAGGCTTCGGTACTTTGCCAGGGCTAACCAGATGCACCAGAGTCTGAACAATCGCGTGATTCGTCGCGTTCATGTGAGCGTTCAACGGGAAATTGCATTCACCGCTGCAGTAATAGGCGTCATAACCGTCAGGCGCAATGATCCAGTCCTGAGTGATAAAAAGATAAATTAATATTTAAATATCGTACGACGTGTTGCGTACGCGTGTAATTCTTCTCGTCGCGCGCGAGAATTGCGAACGTTTCGAGGCAAATAGAATTGAAAAAAAAAAAAAAAAAAAAACATTACGGAAATATGGGCGCGTCGAGAAACGTCGGATAATGGTTGCGTAATTACCTGCCACTGAAGATCACGGAAGCTCACGTAGAGGGTTTGAATCTTGCAGGTTCTCGAGTTGTATTGAATCGCTGGATCTGGGAAGGAAAAAAAATATGAATGAATATTGTTTAGGTAAATTATATTTGTCGAATTAAATTTATATGCGGTTTGTAACTTTTTATTTGTAGTGTTTGCAGATTTTTGGGATAATTTTGGATTATTATTCGTAGTATTGTTGTGACGATTCGGTGATCAATTTTGGGTATTTTGGTGGCAATAGCGAGATAAATGATGGGAAATTGATTGAATTATGTTTGCGTACTGAAGGATTTTATTATTGTCTTAATTTTTCAATAAAATCAATGTAAATTCTTTTTTTATTTACGTCGAGAAGGATCGACCGTTCATTCAAGAACGTTCAGCCATTGGCTGGAAGAAATAATCAAAATCTGTGAATATTATCGTTGATTTTACCTTCCTACAATTTCATAAAATGATTGCGAAAAAAAAAAGCTATTACGCCAGAATCCTTATCGCGATCTATCAATCATCGACAAGCCTCGAGAGACGATTGCCATAAAAATCAATCGACGTACGAGCAGAATTATCGAATAAATTGCTTCGCTAGAGTCTTACCCGTGTAAGGATTATTTCTATAATCGAGACTCGACGAGTCGCTTTTTTTGCGTCTCCTCGCGTCGCGTTTCTGTCGTGCTTTGGATTCGCGAATTCCGGAACTCTTGAAGAAACCAACCATGAAAGGTTGCTTGTCGGCATCGCCACGGAATCCGACTATTCCTACGTCTTCCGGTCTCATTTCGTGAACTGTAATCAGACAATCAGCCCATGTATGTTATCAAGTCATTTGCTGTATTATATCTGTGGCAAGCAGGGAAAACCGAATAAGTTTATAAAACGAGTTTTCGAGATGTAACCATTCTTCGTTGCGAACGCTTCTATCACAGCGGACATGTTGATTTAGAAAATAATAATGATTAGGTTACACTTGATTTTCAATACTATTTACGGTAGGATTTGATAAGATTTGAATAGTCTGTAACTTATGGATTAAAAAAAAACAAACCACGTTGGACTTATTCGGTTCTGCATCCAACACGTGGACTTTTTGATTTTTCCTCCAGACTCATTCGATCGCTCATTTTTTTTTAATTGGAGGACATTTAAGGTCTTACTTCAATTATGATTAAAAGTGGTAAATCAACATTTCCAAAAGTTAATTCATAATTAGTTTAGCTATCTATAAAGCTAAACATGAACGACATAATTTGCACTTGTAATCCCATGATTCACCCCTTATGGATCAATTTTTGACCGGACAATCTATCCATTAGGATCTTGAGCCGATAGCTTGCGTTCATATAAGCAGCGATAGCCTCTCGCTCGTAATATTAGACAAAATATTTTATATAAATAACTTCAATTTTCAATAATAAATTTATTATCTCGTAGTTGTTATTTCTCTGAATAATATGATGTTTTAGAACATCCCCTGTTATCTCATTGATGACGATAATCTTTATCTTTTTTATAATGATCAATTTCACCACAAAGAGAGTGTTTTATTTGGTTTATTTGCTCACAAACGATCGATAAGAAGCAAATAACGAAATTCGATATCAACAATAGAAATAAGATATATCATAAATCTTGTCGTTTTTTTTACTGCAAAACGGTGGACTTACTCGGGTTTTTTTTTAAATTAACTCATTTCTCTGTTAGGTTTTCCTTGTTTACTTTTTCCTGAATGGGCAAATTTCAACATCCCAGTAACTTAGAACGTCGCTTATAGTCTGAATTACCAGAATCCGACAACGTAATTTTTCAAAAAAAAAAAAAAAAATAAACTCATTCGGTTATGCCTGCTTGCCACAATTACATGCTTCAAGGATGTGTACATTTCCAGCACGCGGTGTAGCTCGTTTCAAAATCCGTTCGGTTCGTTCCAAAATAATTTTTGCGGGACTCGTGAAAATTTCGAGTTCTCGAGAATTGTTATAATCAACGTCGGGATATCACCGTACAAACGTTTCATTAGAACGTAGAAACCGTCACGTGCGCGTTTATTAATAGTCAACCTTCATGAATATTTAAGCATTTGAGAATCTCGAAACCCTCGGGGCTACGAACGGTTGGCGCTACATCGAGATTATAACCGCTTCGATCCATTCACTCCTTTCATCTATTCGTACCCGGCGTTCCTTCGAGATCGTAGTTTTGCCACGTTTAATTTTCGTTACAACGCTGCTTGCGAACCATCGTCGCTTATCCGAATAATCCACGAATCATCGTAATCTCGAGAATATTTGAAAATCCCTTCCAAATGCATGACAGAAAAAATATGTATTTATAGAAAATTAAATATCAGAAAACTCACAATAAGTGCAACCAGCGAAATCTGAATCATGAAAGATGAATTTTTTGTTAGTTCTAAGCTATGCAAATTCTGCTATTATGGCTGTTTATCATTTTTTTTCCGGGTTAATGACGTCGAATTATAATATTTCTAATCTCGAATAATATCTCGATGGGCGTCGAATTATCTGTACAATAATTAAATTATTTATGTTTTTTTTGTCATTCCGATAAAAAAAATTCATTCAATCCGATAACCTATAAGTGTCATTATTTCAATGAATCGACTAATCACTCTGACCCCCGCGTCCCCGCAATACCCCATAGTGATAATTATCTTTTCAAAAAAAAGTCCAATTCAACATTTTATTTATCAATAAAATTACAAGCCCGCACTTTTTTGCAAAAAGTATTGAACTTGTATCCGTAAAAAAAGGAGGAAACTGACTTGTGAAATTGCTGCACGCAATATCCCGAAGAGGTTTTTAAAAGTCGTACAATCTTCAAGATCTACGATAACCGTGACGGCAGAAAAATTTGGTTAAAGCTCCCCAAGTGGCCCGTCGCGTTTGCTTTGCACATACCAGCGGAAGCCGAGAAACGTCGGCAATTCTCTAACGCGGTTTTTCGGCCCCTGTCATTAAATTATCGCGGCGCACGGCAGCTCGCGAGGGCTTCACGGTTTATCTGTTCAACCGATCTTAAGAGCACTCGGCTTGAGCGTTGGTTCTTCGAGGCGTGGATCCTCCTACTCCGCTATGCGATCTTTGCATCGACACCCACCACGTTTATGCGAGAGAGA
>OZ020171.1:10946368-11159754 GCA_963971145.1 Sussaba pulchella | reverse complement strand
TTCGAAGCCCAACTTGACCTTTCTAGTACAATTTTCACTCCACGCGGATTTAAGGTAGAGTTTCCGGCTTAAAATACATGGAATTATTTTATTTTTCGGTAATTATATTGGCGGAGTGACTCATTTCACCTGGAAAAATCTAATACCATATGAAGCTAACGGGTTTGAACCTTACTTTGATAAGAAAAAAAATATACATACATAGATCATCTTATGCCACGTTCACACCGTTCCTTTCATGCAAATTATCCAATCAATTTAGACAATTTTGGATTCACTAGAATATTGAAGAGTCCCAGGGCCCCTAATTGATTCTGGTTGTTCGAAGAGTTTATAGTTCACGTTGAAATATTCCCAATTTTTTTTTTTTAAATTATTTGATTAAATTTGATGGTAATCGTTAGAAGAACGATGTATCTGTGGCATGAAATGGCTCATATATATTTTTTTCGTAAAAATAGGATTCATACGCGTTAATTTCGTGCGAAATTGGATTTTTCGAGTCAATATAATTATCGAAATATAAAAAAATTGCATGTCTTTTAGCCGACCAACTTCACCTGGAATCAGCGTGTCGTCAGAGTTCAATTAGGAAGGTGAAATTTGGATTGACATTTTTGTTATTTTTTTGGAATCGATTGACATCTGGGCGCAAATAAAATTCGGAAATGACCCAAACAAGAACCACCCTAATATGTTTATAAATTTATATGTATAGGCATAGAGTATAGCTGCGGGAATCGAGTAGCAGCGAGCAATTCTGTTACCCGTACTGCCTATATGCTAATGATTCTTCGGTTTGCTGGCCGACGGGACACGCCGTGTGTGCTGCTGGCCGCGAGAACCGAGTTCGTGAAAGCTGGTAAATTGGCCGGCGTGGAATGCGCATTTGCCGTGATTGCGGACACCTGCCTTTGCGCCCGTTACATGTTTCCTACGAGAACTCACGCGCCGCTATCAGATGTATACATATATGTTAATATATAAATATATAAACATATATTAGGATATCCCAAAACGATTTAATATCTGTGAAAGAAAAACTGGACCACAATGCAGACCTCTACTGCATCATTAATTTGTGCCATCGAGCAACGATTATTCACTCAGCTTCGATTATTTCAATATAAAATGGAAGAATTCCATTTTTTGCTTCTCGTACTAAATCCCTACGTGTTCTGTTGATAAGGTGTAGAAATTTCGAACCGGAAAATATCATTAAAATAAAATAAATTGAAAATGGAATGATTGAAAAGATTGAACGTTATTGAAACGAAAATGTTTAATTGTTTGGTAGCACAAGTTAATAATATAGTTGAGTCCTGTTATTTAGCCCAGACTTTCTATATATATGTATTGAATTGTTTTGGTGCATGAGAGCATTGTAAAGCCATAATGACTATACTAAAGGACACCCTGCAATAAAAATAGAATCCCGTCCATGATTTGTCTGTATCAAGTCATGTTTGACAAATCGAAATTTTTCAATGAAACGGGCAACATTTTTGGCATCGATTCAATGATCTTCCACCTAATTTTTCATACCGTCTTCCGCCTCCTAAATATCTGGATTCAGTCTTAATTCGGCGACAAATCCACTCTCAATACTTTCTCAAAAATTCACCCTATCAACTCGAATTCCAAATTTTCCAAATTCGAAAATATATTATCGCACCCATAAAACCAATTCATAACAATTTTTTTACCATAAAAGCAATTCTTAGCAATTCTTTTTAACGGTTACATTTAACTCGCAACTAGTGACAAGTTTACAACCTGTCTGTATGTTAAATCGATAAACACCACTGCTATTGATTTAGCACAGAATCGTTAATCTATATTTTATATCGAACGAAAGAAAAAAAAATCAAATCAAATACAAATTAAAAAAACTAAATAAATACTTCCAACCGTGTAACTGCAGCATGGTGAATTATTTATCGCGGCAATAAAGTGCAATGTCGCAAGTGAAACGAGCAACAGCCGCGGATACGTGGGTGCTCGGAGGTGTGACTCCGCTCGGCGTTTGGGACAGAGAGTTATCCCGCTGTGAGACACGTATACTTTCGAAAGCGAGCGCGCAGCCTCTCGGGCAACAACTTCTCGCGTGTGATAAACAACGCTCGGATTCAACGCGGACTACGGAAATTTCCAACGGAGATCGAGAAATTAATGAAACTCGGAATGCAAAACATGTCGATATATATGCATTTGCAAATAAAGTGAGGAAAACGACAGTTGGTTTATCGATGTACGAATCTTCGTTGTGTTATTATTATTATTATCATCGTACACTTTTTATTATTATTATTTATTATTTCTTTATAATAATAATAATAATAATCATAATAATAATAATATTATTATTATTATTATTAATAATAAGAATAATTAATAATTAATATATTTAATAATAATAATAATAATCTATAATAATATTATATTATTATTATTATTATTATTATTATTATTATTATAACTGGGAATAATAATAATAATTATATATTATAATAATTTAATATTATTATTATTATTATTATTATAACTGGGAATAATAATAATAATTATTATTATTATATATTATAATAATTTAATATTATTATTATTCCCAGTCATAATAATAATAATAATAATAATATTATTATTATCATTATTATTGTTATTATTATTGATTATTCATTTCTCAACATCAGATAGCACAGGAATATTATAGTGAACGCATGGATATGTATAAATCCGTGCGATCATGTGTTTTGTGTACTATATTGACTGATCAAAGGTAAACCGGTTGCCCGATGAGGTCCAGCGCGGTAGCACGCCGGCTCCTCGTGGAGGGAAGCATCGTAAGGAGTGGAGAGCGACCGAGGGAAGCCAGCGAACAGCGGCCGAGCAACGACTGAAAGACGCGATGGAAGATTGACGGACTCGTTGATAGGATCGATCGGTATACATATATATACATATGCTTTCCAAGTATGCGCGTCGCGATACATGCGAACGTTACGCTTTATACGTATGACATATAGTCGGGAAACGAAATGATCTAGGCGCGGCCAACAACAAACTTTGCGATGCACGCGCGTTGGAGCAGCACTGCCGCGTTGCGTATTGAGGGGGGTATCTGCGTCTTACTATTCTCACAATAATGACGGGAGGGACCGCACGAGCAACAGGTGCCGGATATATTTCTCTTGGTCTCCGTTCATACGCTGACCGGTTATTTTTAGCACTCATAGATTCTTGAACCTTTTTTTTTTTTAACTTGTTAGGGGTCGAAATAGTTTTGTATGGTTCTGTAGATTGGACTGTTGATTTAATAAAGCTCCGAGGTAGGAATTTTTTGATTCGATACCGATTTCGACAATTTTCTGTCCTGCCGATGTTCTTTAATATGATATTGAGAGATACAATTTGGTTTGGTTTAGTTAGGTTATTTTCTTCCAGAATTATTCAATTTCCGGTGTCATTCATTTTTCGGCTTGCAACATCTTCCTTTCCGAATAATTAACTCAACTTTCAACTTTCTAGAATGAACTTTATAGAATTCTAAGAATGAAAATTCGTAAGCAAGTAGCAAAATTCGGTAGAGCACAGATTCGCTGATTTTTTCGGCCCTTCGAAGAATCCTCAAATAAATGTGAAGGAAGGATGAAGAAGAAGAATATCCCAGCGAATGAAATAGAATCGTCTTCGGGTTGACAAATCGTGCAAAGAGATCGTGACTGAAGATCGAAAGGGGGTTTTGTATTCTCGCGGCGTTGCTTCTCACAGATGCTGCCGTTGCTGTTCGAGGCGCGAGAGTTCCGTGGTACCGCCACATTTGTGCGACTGCCCCGTTGAATGTCGACGATGGTGCGCGCGTGTAATCGAGAGAGCGGCACCCTTTCTCCGGAGCACGAACGCTTCGCAGGTACCGCACTCGCGCGAACGCGCGATCGCTCGCGCGCGCGCTCAATTATATTCGGCCAGCTGGCCACAAGAGTCTATATTTAGAGATCGATCGGGAGAGAATTTCGATGCACGACTCGTGGGCGGTTTTTGCCTCCTGTATACGGATATATATACGAGAACGTGCTTCGGCCGTGTTTTCGCCCGGCGATCAAACTCGTATTCGTTTTAACTGCAAACGAGGTCTTTGCGAAATGCGTCGGAAAATTTCCCGTTTCCCTAGCTAGGAATTAGGATAATAATTAAATTACGGAGTGAATGGATTTCAGAATGAGATTCTCGTGGTTTCAATTGTGTTTGGAATTTTTTTAACGAAACAAGTCTTATCGAATTTGGATTAGTGATGAGATCAGAGCTGGGTTTTTTTTTTCAACTGTGAAGAGAATGTTCTAAGGAAACCCTGAAAATTTGTGGAATACGACGCCTAACGCGCATACGAAATGCCGGAGATCGCTCTCTTTCTTTAACATTTGTAGCACTCGTGTCTCCGAATCGACGGGAATCGATTTTATAGTAATAATCAGAATAAAACGAGTATCGAAACAATTCACTCTGAACCAATCAGATAATATAAAACCAATGTATAGGCAATCGTTACCGCGTATAAATCGCAGACACAAATTTCCCGTACGTACCACCAACCTACCAGCGACTTGAACTATTAACCAACCCCAACGACTCCAAGAATGACTAGCTACATCTGAATTTACCTTAAGTATGTAAAGCTATATTCAGTCTCCACGCAGTTTTAGTAAGCAAATACGAAACCACCCGTACCTAAGAAGAAGCCTGGGCTGAAGAACTCCGGTCGTTGGCCCTTAAGCAATATCCAATATGCAATACGTAATATTCTTAATACGTCCTACCACGAAAACCCTTTAAAACGGAAGACCACGAAAAAACGGTACGGTACTGAAAATAAATTTCTTCTACTACTAATAGATTAGAGTTCCTATGTTAGCTGATCTGTTGCTTACCAATAAAAGATTTTTTCCCCCCTTACTAGTCACCAGGCTGTCCGACCCAATATAAAATCTTGCCCTCAAAAATTATAATAATGGTCTCATCATGAAAAAATTTGTCCGATTAAAATTCTTTTTTTTTTTTTTTAATTCACAATCGCGCTTCCTAGAGTAGAGATGTTGCAGAGTGCCCCCACTCCAGCGAATCGTAATACCGAATTTTTGCACACGCGCATATCTGGACCGGCGTTTTAACCGTCGCTCATTCTATGCGCGTGAAATTGCAGTACAGCAGAGTGGGGACAACGATCTCCTCACGGTACGATAGTCCGAACAGGAAACTAGGGAGACACGCGATTCTATGGAGCGCCTCTATAGATCGAGTCGACTGTAATGAAAGAATTATCTCTCCTACAGTTTTTCTCCCAGCAACGATTTTTTCCAATCTAATTATTTGCAATTTAGTCATCCTGTTACGATTCAATCCGAGCGAAAGCAGATCGATTTTTCTCCGAGAAACGATTTTTTTCAATCTAATTATTTGCAATTTAGTAATTCTCTTGCGATTCAATTCGAGCAAAAAAAGATCAATTCTTCGTTCTTTCTCGCCTCCGAATTCACCTGCGCACTAATATTCGAAAGCCACGTAGAAATAAAAATCGTTTACAATAAAAAAGTTTCAAACAAACACGGAAAATCTGTCAACGCCACACTCGGGCGCTATTAATTTCACATGCAACGCAAAAAGAAGCAACTATATTTTTGTAAACTGCCAAGCTTACCCGAACGATCTGCCGGATGCACCGACAAGTACAATCCTCGATTACCATCAGGATTGTTGACCCAATGCTGGAGTGGCTCGGTGACGTTCAACGTCAGCCATCCCTCTCTGCCCACCGTAGTATTTGCGGAATCTACGTACTGCAACTCTCGAGTTCTGCAAGCAAACAAACGAAAAAAAAAAAAAAAAAATGAATTCAATAAGAAAGAAAACACAAAAAAAGCGAATTATATAATACGCAGGCGCTACTGGTATAAGCAATAGGCTTGAAATCGAATGTATCCTCATATGTGATTCCTCAATAATCGTTATGATTATCCACGAGCGTGCGTTACGCAACTTGATCAAACGACTGCTGACATTCTTGCGGCTCGTGCTGTGAATCACGGCAATTAAAAAGCACATACTGTATCAAAATTCTGAAGCCCGACGAAGATGGATAATCCATTAGCCGAGAGATGCAACGCGTGGATAACACGCGAAACATGTGACATCGATGAGGAAAAACGTTTCGATTGCCACTGCAAGTTTATTGCCGTGAAAGACATTTGCAAAGTACGTTGTTTCCGGTGATTGTGTGGTGAGCCTGACGGAAGAAACTCGCCACGCCGGCTTGTCTCGTAACGACGGGGGAAAGAGACTTGACGAATATCTGCATCGAGAGTGGCTGCAGGGAAGAAATATGTATCGTGACGTGTCTTTCAGTGAAGAAACAGGATGGGACAAATATTTTTGTCGAAAGAAAATTATCAGTGATGGATGATTGAATAAGTTGGTGAATAAATAATGGCAAGAATAAAGTGGTAGGGCAACGTAATGAATGTATGAAAGGTGCTGTTGACTACCAAGTGCGGTGTACAAATGCTCTGAGGCTAAAGTTATTGTTTTCCTTTTTTAGGGTTCCGTGGAAGCCTTGGAACTCTCATGGTTTCGGACAATTTGTTCGTCCGTCTGTCTGTATGTTACTACCTTTCTATTATCTCATTTATGTACCGATTAAGACGAAATTTAATACACACACGGAGGTCGATGACCCAAAAACAGAAATGACATCTTTAAAAGCGTTTGCCCTCACTCCCACGAACTTAAAAGTGAAGTCGATTCTATTTCTCTACCCCATTAAGTTAGGTGTCTTTTGATAGGTCTCCTCAAATCCAATGGAAAATGTTCCGAGAACTTTTCATTAAAAATTTTTAGTCACGTGATATCCTCTTTCGGAGTCCCATCAGAGTGTCCTCCCCCGCTAATTTCTAAACTATCAATTCAAAACATTGAAAAAAATTACAAATTCCCCTTTCAATTAGTACATTCAATTAACATTATAACGAGCATTGTATCAGAAATAGTGTCTGAAAAATTTAGGAATAACTCTTTTCCAAAACGAGTCAGAAACTCGGCGGAACTCTATCATGGGCGTACTCATCCAACACTCTATTTATTCCAGGTCTAGTTTCATTCGTTCCACGATGGACCTGTGCAACTCTCTTTCCAGACCAAAGTCAACGATTCCACCTATTTCGCGAATCACGCTCTCCCGTGCGATTCTTCCTGCCTCAAAATCACTGCACGTGATTTCACACCGATTCCATGCCCGAAAAATCAATTCCATCTTCATTCCAAACGCTTTCAACGACATTTTCGCGAAACCACACATCTCAAGCTATCCCGTGATTTCTTTTTTTCAACCGCTACAATAATTTCCACAATAAACCAGTCCGTCGAGTATACGCGACGGAGTATGCGACAGAAAGACGTGCGTCACGCATTCGGTGGTTGACGGAAGGCTGTCGAGCCGATCGTGAGAGCAAAAACACGAAGAGCAACGAGACTCCGCGAGATGCGACGATGGTTCAAACTGCGTAGGCTAAATAACGCTCTTGCGATCCGCAGACTCGAGGGCATCCTCGAAGGTTTGGCAACTGGTGAGCGAGACAGCGCGCTGCGGATGGTTCGTTCGCAAACGACGCGTCTCCTCGGCTAATTTACCTCAATTTACGGAATAGCGTTTCCTGCGCGATGAGCAAGACCCGCAACGTGAATGTGGACGTTACCGTGTGGCTTTACGTGACCGTCTCGTTAGGGTCTGCTCGGTCGGGCGTAAACGCGAATACATGGACTTGTTGTTTTCTTTGGTGAGTATGGGCACGTATAGAGCTACGTAGACAGACATATACGGATATATATGTGGGCCAACTGTCGGATCGGCATATATACAATTGGTCGGGATACTTGCGCGATGATGAAGTTGGAGAAAGCGAGGGACTGTCGACGAGAGACCCTAAAATCGATCCTTCGAAAAGGATCTATACCTGAGATATATCCTCGAGCAAAGACTGTATATACCTAGAGAACCTGACTAATTAGGGGATCCCACCAATGACGATGTCAAAATTATACACGGAGCAAACCAATTCTCGGTATTTCGAGGGCATTTTGAAACTTGGTTTTTTTTTTTACATTTTTTTTTTGCTCGGATGCTTCGTGACAAACGTCGATGGAGGGAACGTCCGATTGGTGGAATTAGGAGCGCCGCACAGGTTGAAATGTTTGCGTGGATTGAACAAAATTATTCGATGGTTTTCTATCGTTTGGTGGCGGGCTGGAGGCCGTTTTGGACTTGAGTTCGAAGTGTGCGCGCAAGTTTGGTAAATGTAATTGGTTACGGTTCACTTTCGTACAGCCGGTTGAAGGCCAAAGTATTTAGTAACACCGAATTTTCTGCGCATGGGGTTTAAAACGAACAGTTTCAAGTGTCGTTTATGGACTCAGTACTTATTCATTAATTGCATATGTATTTGTATTGGAGTGAGGTTTGGGAAATAATATTCCTATGGCAGCTGTCAGGTTTGGAGTTTATACTATGAAAAAGCTCCTGGTCAAATCTGAGCCCAGTCGGATAATTCGAAGAGGTTTTACAGTTATTGTATAAGTTTTAATTTGATTAAATGAATTAAATTAAATTTGTTCACTTCCAATTCGGGGTCTACCATACATTTTTTTTCCGTTCGTCACCCTAACATGTATACGATCATTCGCGAGTTACATTCTTACCCGTCTTCGGTTTTGAGGACCCGATAAGCCGTGACCATGTACGAAGATCCGCGATTCTTTCGATGCTTCATTTCCAAACTTCTGTACAGTCTGAGTTCGGCGCCGATTATATGCTCTCCCGGTGGCACTTCGGAAACGTCGAACCACAGTCTCTTTCCTCGTTCGTGCCTCACACCCGGTACATGATGATCTATGAATGAAAAACAAACAAAAATCAGTGCAACATAAAACCCACAAAACCCACGGCGTCCCGCAAAGTTTATTCTTCCAACAAGCTTGCCGTCAATCGTGTCGGAGTGATTGATAAAATAGAACAAAAAACAAACAAAAAATTAAAAACAAATAAAAAACGGTAGTCAAGAAAAAATATAAAAAAGATAAAGAGAAGACAAATAAAATATAAATGAAATCCTTGATTCTATAACGAGCCATGAAAGATTCGCAGCGTGAAATCGTTTCTTTTCTTCCTTCATCTTCGGGGTCCGGCTACCTACATAGGTATACATTATAACCCTCTTAGTCCTTCGCAAACGTTTTATTTTATTTCTTGCCTCTTCTTCTACGCCGTCTCTTCTTCTTCCACCACTACCACCGCAACCGCTCGTGTATAACCCGAAGCCCTTTCGGCTTGCTAAGTAATGCCTAATGTTCCCCGGTGGATAAGGGCATAAAAATTTGTTTTGTTTCTTCCACTCTTCATCTTGCTCTCACGGGATGTTCCTTTCTCTCTTTCTCTCTCTCTCTTTCTCTTTATCTTTATCCTTCTTGCTCCCACGCACACCGGTGGAAGGTCGCATTCCAACGGCACCTGATTGCCGCAAGCGAGCCGCGGAGAACCCACTCGGGGTGGTCCGAATAGCTCGGGGGCCCCTCGGGAACCGTTTCTGGGACCCCCGAGCGCCGTAAGGACTTTTGTTTTTTATCCTCGACTTCTTCGTCCATCGTCTCGAAATTTCCCATCTCTTCCTCTCCCTCAACCCCACTATTCCCACTTACGTTGCTTTATTTCTCATCCTTTCCTCTTTTTTTTTCTTCCTCGTTTTTTTCCCCCAACTTCTTCCTTCGCTCTATTTCTCTTTCCCGCTCTATCTCCGTGTACGCTTCATTTATCTCATCGATTCCGCATCGGCACGAATTCCTTCTCGGTCGTTCTTTCGTCATTTTCGTTTTATTGCTCCAATAAGCGTGTCTCGTTGTGGCGTTGCCAGTGCGATTTTTGGCCATTGACGCGTGCGAGACGCTGAGAGACCGAAGAAAAATGAAGAACAAGGAGAACAAGAACTCGGGCAAGTTGAGACATTTTTACCTGCCAGCGACTGCTCCGACTATATACCACGCCGAGAGAGAGATATTGACTCGTCTTTCTCATTCTCCTGACACGAACCGACTCTCCCCTTCGGAGAACATATATATATATATATAATATATGTGTATAGATGTGGGGTTTGCGGTTAAGTTATATCTTCGAAGAGGAGTGCACGCTCCTCGCAGAAACGGCGGATAATATATGGGGCCGCGTTTTGGGGGTCCGAGGGGCCCTCGCGTTTGAGCTTCGACAAAGCATTGGGACCTTTGCGCTCTCGCGGGAGGCCGCGAGCACTCTTGAATAGCTCAATTTTCGCGTGCGTGTGATCTCTTCAGGGAGAGAGAGAGAGGAAAGAGAGAGAGAGAGAGGGCGGGTGAGAGAGATGGTCAACGAGAAACCACGAACGGTCATCGACTACCATCGACAAATTGGTCGAAACTGTACATTGCACCGCACAAATACTATCTTCAACTGCTTCGATAACTATACTTCTCGACGCCGTTCGGGGCAACAGCTTTTCACGTTGATCTTTCAATGTTCTTTCAATTAGATTCTTCGGGTCGGCATTGCTTCGTCCCGTTTGTTTGGAAACTCGAAATTCATCTTTTTCAAACGTATTTTGTTTATTACAACTCAGGAGTTTATCTTAATTAGAATGCTGGAATTGAAAGAATGTTTCGGCGTGAAATGCTTGCGAATAATCGGTAAGAGATGCGTCATAGCTGATCGAGACTTTGGATGCGGATGTGATTCACATTCGGCAAGGTGCCTCCGGATGAGGTTCTTGAAGACCTGTTTTACCCTCGCAGCAGAATCGAATTAGGGATGCGCCATTTCAAAATTATTGCATCTAATAAGTTGAACTTTTCGTCATGTTAACCAGTTGATAAAGTTCTAGTGCGTGCAAATCAAATAATTGATAAGAATTGAAATAACAAAGCAAAAAAAAAATTCACACGCTGAGAACTCAAGCGTAAATGAAAAACCTCAGCAATACCGCTCTGCCGAAAATCGTTGTGATAAGCGTCGATCAATCAACATCGGTACAGCAAACGTTTTATTAACTAGCCATGGGCATAAATCCATATATATATGTACAATCTCTACCGTACCGACGTCTCGCGAGTTCGTCCGCGCCTTTCCCATCGCCACGAACCGCGCCGAAGAAATCGAAAGCTCTTGCCATCAAGCCCTCCGTTCTTTTGTTCGATAAATTTCCAATGTCCATGAAAAGTTTCGCGTCTTCATCGTTCCGACGAGCCGAGGAAAGGACAAACGATCGGGAAAAATTCACGACGCAACTAGCTCGTTCGACGAGTCCTCGAATATAAATTACGAGGAAACGCGAACGTGTCGCGTAGCTGCCGATACGTTTACGGAATACGAAAAGTTCCATCGTTGGGCGATCTGTCTACGAACGCTTGCGGAAAGAAAATAAAAGCAACCGGTGTGTCCCCGCTCATGTGTGTTTACGCGCGTGTGTGCATGTGTCTGTCCATGGGGGACGACGAAATGCACAGCGATGATTCCCCATATATATATATACGACTTCGATCTCGCGGGAATCGTCTTCGAGATGTCACGCACGCATCGCTCAGCCCGTCCGATCGCGGAGATTATCCCGTACTTGGGCAGCTGCTACGTACGTTCATCGAGCGTTCATTCACTCGCAGTACGTTCAACGAAAGAGAGAGAGAAAGAGAGCGAGAGAGAGAAGACGATGGAGATCGTACCGTGACTTCTTCAGATTTTCGCTTCAGCTGCTGTAGCTCGTCTCCGTCTTCTCTTCGTCGTTACGTCAGGATTACATGAGCATTTTCCGCACTTGGTTTGTTTGGTTGTTTTCTTCTTTCCTTTTATCTTTTGCCCAGGCTGCGATTTATCGCGTGTAGTGGTGTGATTACAACTTTGACAGGGATGCTAAGTCTGCTGATGTAAAGGTTTCATTTTGCTGTTATCAGAGCAGCGGTAGAGGGAGAGTCCAGGCAATACGGACTTGAGGGAAAGAGTTTTTTACGTGCATCGGTGATGGACCTGCGGGTCAGCTACGGAGACTTCAGGTTCTTCGAAAGATATGAAGAAATTTCATTTGGATTCAAACGTATTTGAAATGTGGGCTTCGGTGATTCAGGCAGGATTGGTGAAGACTGATTTAGCTGATGCTGATACGCGGGATTTTGGGTTCATAATTGTGACTGTGGGTTTGAAGAAGAAACAAAATGGCGGCGTGGTAGCGGCTTACGGCATTTGGTGGTTGGCTCGATCAAATAATTTTCGAAGTTTGAGAGTCCTTACGAGGACCGTGAATTGCTTGCGCGTGTTATTGAGGGCTGGAGATTGGGAGGGTTACATTTCTGTAGAAATTTAAATATCTTTCTTGCGATAAGACGTCGGAAGAATCTTAAAAAAGACGTAGGAATGCATAATTAAGAAGACAGATGTATTGAATGGATAAAAGAGGGGAATTCAATATTGGCTGTGGATACGACGGAGTTAGGGCAAAGTTTAGAAAGGCCAGAGGTCGATGATCACGGAGGACGATACGATAAGAGACCGAAAAATAGGTTTCATTTGCTTGCAACGTTTCCCATTGGCGAATCGAAGCTCATGGAACGCCGTAGTAATTGATAATTAGGAAGGAATGTACGTTCAATGGATAAAGGAGAGAAATTCAAAGTTGGATATGAGTAGGATGGAATGGCGGCAGAGTTGCAAAAGACAAGAGCACGAGGTAGTCAAATGCGACAGACGCTGTGATAAAGGCCGGAATGAGAATAGACCGAACAACGGTTTTTATTCGTTGGCATCAATTACAACTAAATAATGAAAATTCTTGATTCTTTTTCGTTGAGGAAACCATAATTGACCCTCCAAAAAGAGCTATGGATGTAATTTGAAAAAAAAATAAATAGAATCAGCATCGAGTATAAAACTCCGTTGATGTAAACCTCAGCAAAACGTCGTCAACGTTTGACAGCACTGAATAATCATCCAAATCTATCGTTTATCATTAAAAATTGCCCCCATTAGAGCAAAAAAATTCATATACGAACAAAGCTGCGGGAAGTACAAACCCGGAACGGAATTTTCGTAGCACGAGCCGAAGTTAATAACGATCATTAGTTCGAAGACACATCGCCGGCGATTGATGTTACCGTAATTATTGTAAACCCTCCACAAGATTATTATTTTGCGGCAAATCGATTCGACTACACTGTTTGCAACATATAAACGTCGATCGAACCGATCGTTGCGATGATTGCAAGTTATTACAATCCGTAATGAAGGTTCGTTTGGGACTTACTGTGAGCGGCAAACGTCATTATAACATCGCTCTGGTCGATGGCTCTGAGATCCTGACCACTGAGATCGAACTCCCCGGCATCGTCGCCCCGATGATGAACAGCGACCGGTTTATCCGAGTTCTCGCCAAGCGCGTTCTTGTAAATGTCCAGAAGAAACTTGGGCGCCGATCTTTTGACCTGTGGCACTTTGCCAATAACATTCCTCGGCCTGTCCGGCAAACCAAGAAGATTCAAAATTTCATGCTCGACCTCGCGTTTCTCACGCTGCGACACGATTCTGTGAACAATCGTCTGATCCCGTCCATTGTCGACGTAAAGACCGCTCATTCTCGCGCTCGTGACGTCGATGACGTTTAAAATCGTCGCGAGGAAGACAACGATACCGCACAATCTTTCGCAAACGTTTCGTCGTCGATCGATCGGCGTTCGCGAAATTTCACGAAGTTTGAACATATCGAAGCCGAAGATGCGACTTTTCGTCGAGTCAGGGTGGCGGTCCCGTCGTTGAATGGACGGGACTACGATTCCGATGATGTTTCTTCCTCGTCCTCGTCGCCCTCGTCTTCGTCTTCCGCCGGCGACTCCACCACCTCCACCCCGGGGTTTTCCACCCGGTTGTCCACGACGTCGCTTTTAGAATATTATTTCGTTGTTATAACAATTCAACGAACAAACAAACGAACGAACTTCTTGCGCTGCTAAGCGCGTTTCACCGACAGTCACAAACGATCCAATAGCTAATTCTACAACGATCTTTTTCCCACTTATGGGGTCACCTTCTTCGAGGATCCTCGATCCTCGGCTTTATTCCTCTCAATCACCCAAATTTGATTCACCCGTCAAACCTGCAACAACCGATTTCTTCCTCCTCCTTTCACGCGGAATCATCAAAATCTTCGGTCACAACTTCCGGCACGATTTCTCGTTGCTATTTCACGCGCGAACGGTAGTTATCGGAGCCAAGAGCACGCGTGCTCGGGTTGAATTATCAACACCGCGGAAGCCGGACGACGTCGAACTTGAAGCCGTGAGGGACGTCGAATCCAGCAGAGCAAAGGTGGAGAACACACGGAGGAATCGAGGAGAGCACACGCACCGCACCGCACGAACAACTCGGTGACCACTGGACTCGTCGGCACCGCAATGAGCCGCCAGTGCGAGTCTGTTTGTCTGGGCCGATCGCACGCGCGCTTGTATACCCATACACACTTCTGTGTGCCGCTCCGGGCTCTCCGGTGCTCTCCTCGTCGAGTCCTCCGTCTTGGCCTCACGGCTTCACCACCGCCTCCCAGGAGCGTACACCGGCTTGTGCGTCACCCACCGGGGCCTCACTCACTCACCCAACGGCGAAGAGCAACACCCACGAGAGTGCAACGGAGACGACGAACGGAGAGTCGTACACCGACGGTTGACTCCCCGTTGGGAAAAGATCGTTCCGCGTCTCCAACCTCGTTCCCCAATGGAAAATCTTCTTCTTCGTCTTCGTCCCTTGCTCCTTAAACCCTCGCGCCCGTTGGGAATCAGCGGGGAGTCCCGAGCCACTTTTGTTTCCAGGAATACATGAATATTCACGAGTATTAATAACGTTTTATGGTTTATTTCGAGAACCATACGTGGAACCATACTCGCAGATTTATATCCACGATGATAGAAGCTTATGAGCTTCATCGGAACGTCGGACCGTCGGCGCGGAGCCGCATACGCTCCTGCATCATAGAGAGATAGGACCCGCCTCTGCCGAAGAAGTAGGCGGTACGTCCCGAGCCGATCTAAAGTGGGTTCAAACCGATCGGCAGGGTTGCTGAACATATCTTGATCGCGATGGCGACTCATCGATGATCATCGATCAATTTTATATGCCAACAGGCCGAGCTTCGTTCCTATCCTTTTTTTTTTCGATTTCATTCAAGCGCATTTGCGGACACTCCGGATTGTGGTTTTGTTGTCGTTGAGTCTGTCAACGTCTCGACTTCCGGTACGAGTGACGACGCGAAGAAAGGAAATCGGAATTTTTCCGTGCAATCATGCATCGTGTTGGCTCAAGTTCCTCGTGTTTTTATCTGTTATCTGCAATTTCACGGACGATCTACAGCCCTGGAATCCTCATCGAGCACTCGAGGCGTATGCCTCTCGGGTTCTCGCTCTCGCGGAGGCGCGCGAGCGCGAGGATGAAACTCGCTCAAGGAAGAGACAGGCGAGTCTCTCGTTGCCTCGTGTCGTCTCGCTTCTTCTTTTTCATCGTTTTCTTCTCCTCTCTCTCATTCTCTCTGGCTCTCTGGGACCCCGAGTGTTGTCCATACAGACTCGTTATACGCACACGGGCACACACTCCGATGCCGCACGCATGCACACACGAGCCATGCCGGAATCCAAGAAAATAAATAAAGTAAATATATGTATACGTACGTACGGAGTTGAGTATTGGTGCCGTTGAAGAAGATGAAGAAGAAAAAAAAAAGTAGCGCTGTAGATGGCTGATGGTGGCTGGCGCTGGTGCGGTGCTTATACCGCGGTTTATTTTGTTGTGGAGGGAGAGAACGTTGGACGAGCGAGAGAAAGAAGTGGGAAGAAGGATAAGAGGGCGGTAATGGCCCCGGAGGCGAATTCTCAGCGAGCATAGGATATCTCTGCAGGTCCACCGAGAGTTATCTACGCGCGATCGACTCTCGAACTCCTCCTCGGCTACCTAGAGAGGCTGCTGCTGCTGCTGTTGTTGCTGTTGCTGTTGGTGCCGAAGTTGGCATTCTCCTCAGCATCGTCGACGTTGACTGTTAAGCTCCGTAACTCGCTTCGCTCGTGGTTCTGCAGGTGCCACCGAGTCTACCCTGGTCTGGAATCATTGGAACGTCGAGGCGGAGGATTCCCGACGCAGCGCTCTCGCTCTCTCTCTCCTCTCTCGTTTTTAATAGTACTCGTTTGACGAGATACGGACGTCGAATGATTCTCAATGTATACGCTTTTAACATATTCTTCTGTACATTTCGTTCCTTCTCCATAAATTGTTCACATCGATTTTTCGAGTTTCATTGACGTTGGGTCGTTTACTTCTTTTCGATTCAAGGAAATATACGTAGGTCACGTGTAATTGCGGTTACTAGTGTTTTTTTCGTTCGGAAAAAATTGAAACCCACGGGATGAAAGTTATGGAAGTGACGCAGAAGAAAATAATCAATCATTGTTTTTACATTTGACAATAAGTATATTTTTAACTGATATATTCACTGGAGAAGACGATTGATAACGTCATTAGATTTTAGCGGCGACTTGATATAGGTCGGCTTTGCTTTTCGACGGACAACGGAGTCAGAACTACCGTTATGCATCTAGGAATGAAGAAATTGTATAGCTTCTCAAAATCTTCAATCTACGCATCGGACATCCGGTACCTGGCGATTGGCGATCGCGATCAATTGTGCCACGTTAGTGGTCAATGTTTGAACCCGGAAACATGACGCCGATCATTTATCAGCAAGATCTAAAACGAAATATTAATACGGCTTTTGATTCATGCATGTCTGAATTGTGTGAAGATAATTTTCAAAACCTTCGGTGAGCCGTATTGGCTCTCCCCAGCGCCACCGTCGGCGCCTCATCTTCCGAATACAGCGACAGACTTCCGGACATCTCGTCTTCGGGGTTAAATCTGAGGTTTGGGGGCAAAACCAAATGAGTCCATGCAAAAAACATAGTTTCTTATAGCTCCGAAAATGTCGAAAAAGATGTTTCGCGGAGAAGTTCAATAACCTTCTTTCATTTGAAGAAAACGACTGGTGATAGTTATCAATTGTTGGTTGAAGCTTATAGTGAGAATGCTTTGACCCAAAAAACTTTCGAACGATGGTTTAAACGCTTCAAAAGTGGGGATTTTTATGTAAAAGACAAGGAGCGTCACGGTCAGTCGAAAAAGTTTGAAGATGCAGATTTGCGAGCATTATCGCATGAAGACTCCACTCAAACGTTCGAACAATTGGCAGCAGCATGTGCAATGTCGCCCAATCCACCATTTCCGAACAGCTACACGCCCAAAATCACGATAAAGTCATTCTTCAACACGACAATGCTCAGCCCCACGTTGCCAAATGTGTAAAAAACCATTTGGAAAATATTAAATGGAACTTTCTACCCCGCCCGCTGTATTCACCGGAATTTTCTCCATTCGAACGACCACTTATTTCGATCAATGCAGCACGGTCTTTCAAAACAACACATACACCCTTACGAAGAAGTGGAAATTTGGCTTGGTGGATGGTTGGCCTAAAAAAACGAGCAGTTCGTTGGGCGCGAAATCCATTCTTTGAGAGTGAGATGGAAAAAAGTCATAGCTCACAATGGCCAATGGTTTGATTATCAAGGTAATTCATTCTGTTCTGGAAATAGATGCTCAAATTTCGCGAAAAAATCGAGATGATCAACCGAAAAACCTATCAGTAGCTTACAAACATCGTACATACACCTTCAAATAACTTCTAGATAACGAAGAAAAATCATCATTCGTGATTAATCCGTGAATCGATCGAAATAAAAAATCTCACGAAGTAGATAGGGCCGTTGTGTGTTGCCATCAGTAGCGAGATGACGGCGCATCAGAGAAGCGAGTGTTGCACCATCGCGGATTCGGTGCCAGGGAGTCTACCGAGATGTACGGCTGGTCCGGGAAGGCCCTCAGGCGAATTCCTATCGGGCGTTGCGTATTATACTCGTTAACCGGTATGTGCCGAGTACGTGTGTACGTGTATGTTGCGTATGTACGTACTACGTTATGTCTGCGTACGTGTGAGTTCTCCAAGGTGTTTGCATACACGCTGGCACACCTTGCTTCTTCGTGTTTTTTGTTGAATTTTCTCTCGCCATATTTATCTCATTGGTAAATTGTTAATACGAGAGTAACACATACGACTCATATTCTGCTGCTTCATGCGCAATGCGGACGCGGTAAATGTGGGCACCGATGAGAGCCGCTATGGCAACAAGCGACTATCTAAAAACCATTGGGTCGATGGGACAGGTAGAGGTTTTATAGAATTTATATGTATTTGAAACTATTATATATTATATTATAATTATATTTCAAATTGACATCCTGTAAAAATATATTATACATAAATGTAACTATATTATATGTAATAATAAGATGATTTATATATATTTACTAATATATATTATATGATATTGTTGATTTGCTTCAATTTTCTATGTGAAAGTGAATATAAGAAAATAATAGTTAGAATATTCTGTGGCTTGAGGAAGATATAGGATTCATAAGAATGATTTTTCTACCTTGATTCTAATAATATTATATTCAAATTACACATAAATATATTATAAATGATAATACAATAATTTATGTATACTTAAATATTGATGTATTGGATTTTCTATGTAAAAGTAAACTTCAGAAAATACTAATTAGAATATTCTCTGGAGTTTAAGGACAGAGAATTAACAAGGATATACAATTTGAAATGAGGATTTATGATATTTATCTATGTATTTATTATTTTATATTAATCCTGGAAAACAAAGAATGATAGTGAAAAATGATGCGATCGATTGGAAGGACTTGGTCGATGATGTAATTCTTATTTTCATCGTTATTTTTATTATCATTGCATTCGAATGTTATTGGGCAAAGAGTGTTGCTCTCGTGTGGATGTGTCGCCACAGAGTCTGTCGAGATGTAATGCCACTGCGAGTCCCGGGACATCGCAGTGTAGAGTAACCGGTGCGCGAGAAACACCCATCTACTCTACTGGATCACGATGCTGGACCGGTTATACTTGACCCAGCGGTTTACGTCAGATTACCGTCGTCCACCATCGTCCACGGCGTGGCAGAATGCATTTTCGTATGTTACCGAAATTTAACGCCTTCGCCATTGCGATTCCAATGATTTTCATTCGTTCCTTTCGCAGAACTTCACGCGTGTAAAAATATCGGCCGATTGTTCCGAAAGCGAATTTCATCGCGCGTCGATTAATTTTCCGGATCGGTAAAAAGAAGGAACAAAACAACTGAAAATAACCGTGAGGCGTAGAATTGTAGGACGCGGCTTTCTCCTATTTCATTCGAAAGGTCAATCGTTGTTGAGAAATTTGCATTACAGTTTCCGTTACCGACCGAACCATTGCATTGTCATTGCGATAAATATTCTTGTGTGCAGAAATCGTTCGATCTTTCGAAGAGAATGAAGTTTTGGTCTTGTGCAGAATTTATCGATCGAAGATACATGCGTCTGGTTGGAAAAGAATCAGTGGGCTGGTGGAGGATGGACGTTGTATAAGTTAGCCCCGTGCCAGTTTGCCTCACCGGAGGTATGACGTCACTCGACCCTCCTTCCCTATTCCCGATTGAGCCCGATGACGAAGCGATCAGTAGCTTTCAATCTGCGGTTCGTCGGCGTTCATATTCGATTTTTATACTTCGCTCGTGTTTGCTTTGAAGTTTGGACGACGAACCACAGATTGAGATCCACTGATCGCGTCGCCGTCGGGCTCACTCGGGAATACGGGAGGAGGGTCAAGTGACGTCATACCGACGGCGAGGCAAACTGACACGGAGCCAAGTTACACAAGGGCCTTCATCCCGAATTACTCGGGATGGTCCACAGCTTCCACTCGCCCAAACTTCTTCTCGTCAGATCTTCCACCCGGCGACTGGTGCGCCATCTAGTCCGACCTTACCGACTCAGCTCTACTAGTTACCGACTGTAGGTAGCCTATCAGTGGCTCTCAACCTTTAGCTCCTAATCCGAGTTTTATATTCACTCGGTGAGTTAATTGATGGATGCACATGTTTGTGAATATTTTTCATCGAGAATTTTTTAGATTCTTGAAGACCTCTATGTCATCGTAGCGCATGTGAAATGTTTGGTTTACGTACATGAAACTCGTAGAATCGACCTGCGTTTAGTTCAGGAGCTTTTTACCTGTAAGTCGCATGAAGCGTTGTGTTGACTTACTATTGACTTTGAATGAATGTCAATATGTGATTCAGATAATGCTGACCCTGCTACTCTCCAATGAGGCTTTTCATCAAATATGAACATAGTTTTGCCATCAAATTATCCTTGATTCACCTAATTTTTATTGCAATTCAACAATTTCACATCGTCATTCGATTCAATCGTAATTCAATCATGATTATGATTGAATTATTTACTGAGGCCCAGAAAAAATTGAAAACACCTGGCCTGGATTGAATAATCATTTCGGCAAAATTTCAACATATGCTGTTCAAACCACTATTCGTAAATATCGAGGAGTCGCTTAGGTGACTGGTTTAATGATTATTGGACGATTATCCTTCAAGATTCTATATAAATAAAATAATCTTTGCAAGAAATATGCTATCGATTAGTTTTACCCAAAAACTTGATGTCGACCCATGTCGACGGCGCTCTTGGCAATGTTCTCCTTTACTGTCTCAAATCTGCAATATCAAAAGTATAGTAAGTTAACGTTACTAGATCTCTCGGAAAAAATATGACATAGGAATGAAAAGAACACAATATTCTTGGTAGAGATCGAAATTCCGACTGATGAAAGTGTCGGCAGTTTAATAAATCGAATCGAGATGCTCAAAAAAAAACTATACCAAATCGACATAGCTCCAAATGACAATATTTGGACGATGTATATATAGGTAGAGTGGCTCAGCTCATTTTACCGCGCAAAGATGGTTCCCTGATCGGAGGAGCTATGCCGCTATTTGTATAAAAATATTGTCGAAGTTTTGATGCGTTGCGTTACTGTTGTTCAGAACTATGTTGATTCACTACATTCATTTTTGGAGCATTTTAATTCGATTTATTGACCTTTCAAATTCATCAATTCATTGGTCAGTCGGAATTATGATCCCGACCCAACATTCTCTATCAAAAGTAGGCCTGAGTCTAACATCGTTGGTAACGGTAAAAGCAGAATTCTCTCAAGTGGCTCCAGACATTAGTTGGCTCGTTATTTCTCAGAGATCCATTATTAGCAAGGAATTCATTCCAATGTCAACATAGAAATGATACTAGTTCTTATTGACTTGATTCACATAAATTGAATATCGTTTGTAAATTTATTACACAATAAGTTCCGTCAAACTCTGCCTTGCCGGAACCTTCTACAATATTTGAATCCAAAGAATTTCAAGCGCCGTTGCGATAATTAACACACTTTCGAATCCACTCGATGAGTTACGTTTCGCTATTTCGTCTGGATTCTACGAAACAGTTACCCAATATAATCATCTAAACAACCGATAAACGTCAAATGAACATTTTTGAGGTTATGAAACGAAACAAAAAAAAACTTTAACAACCTAACCTCTTGAACGCAGCATATAACGAAGACTTATCAATATCACATACCAAAAAAACTTTACGAATATCTCAGCAGTAATCTCCAATTTAAAAATTCATTCATTTCATCCCCCTAACCTTTCCTCCCGCCAACCGAAAAATGTCATCCTTTCCTTTTTCCTTCAGTTATTTCGCCTTCTTTCTCTTTCCCATCGACATACACATATGGACCGATAATACCGCGAGGAAAATTGCAATCGCAATAGAAAGAGAGAAGCCTACGGTCGGTTCTAAGCCCCTCTCTCTCTACTTGAAGCTGATTGGTCGAAATCATCGACATGCAAATAATTTCTACCAATCACCTTCAACTACAAAGAAAAAGATTCAGAACCATCCATAATCTCCTCTCTTTCCATCTCAATTACAATTTTTCTCGCAGCATCATCGGTCCATTTGTCTACGTCGACGCTCATCTCCGCCAAACAAGATCAAATCCGAAACTCTCGAAAACCCATCGAGTCTCATCGATCTTCGAGATATCTCGATACCTCGATATCTCGCTTCCTCGACGATTCTTGCGTCGCCCACCGTCGCCGCGTTACACCGGAGGGCGCTTCGGCATCTCGACCATCGTTTTTCACGATGGTCGGCGAACGTGCCGTGGACATGGAGTTCACTTTCGAGGCCGTGTGATTTTTGCGGTGACAACGGCCGACCGAGTTTAATTAAAGTTACAAACAAATCGTCTTCGCGTTCTCAAAGTATTAATCCGTATCGTGAAATCGCGCGATGTATGATTAGATGAGATAATCTCGCGGAATTTCGTGTGCTGTGCGAGCTTTGGCTCTTCGGTGTGTGACCTGTGCTGCTGCTGCTGCTGCTGCTGCTGCCTGTTTCTCCTCTCGGAGTGTAACCCCGTGTTCGGCTGCTGTCATCTTTCACAAATTTTTCATCGCGTTCTTATCAAACCCCCGCGTGTCCTGAAGACTATCAGCCAAACCGCAATTAGTAGGGTCTGACGAAAGATTCTTAGACAAATTCAGATATATATATATATGTACGTATGCATGTATGTATGTATATATAATTATCGGTAAAACGTAAGTCAAGTGTCCACGAACAGGTACGCCCATTTGCCAAAACGGTTCGCACTGTATCTCAACTTTGGCGGTGGCCGATTAAAACTTTTGCCCACACGAGTCCAATACGAGTTTCCCAAATTATTCACGATTTTTTAAATTACTATTTTGATTCACGTCTCGCTGAGTGATGGATTTTGTTGTATTTTTTTTTTTTGGGTTATTTCACGGACGATCGTCGAATTGAAATTGTCGGAAGGTCGCGAATTTATCTCGGCTCGGAGATCTTCGAAACTTGGATTCTCACGGTTGAGGCAGTGAGCGACGAACGTGCCAGTTTCGTTTGGGCGCAAAATCGATAGAGCTTGCACAATTCGCACGAGGCAACGACGTGTCGCGATAACAAAATCTAACTTGTTGATAAAAAATATATCTTTTTCAAAAGTCTTTGTAAATCGGTTTTTTAAATACTTTACTTTACTTTACTTTTACTTTTTTTTCTGTCTCTGGTATTGAGATTTTATTGGGTTTCATGAATTCGTTAGCTCGTGGGGATGATTGAAATAATTATACGAATTAATAACGGAGTTCATTCTTCGGAGATAATAATTAACGGAGTTGCATCGTGTTTTTGATATAACAAGATTTTTTTCACCAGCGATTCGTAATCTTAAGAATTTTCTTCTATAAAGTTTCTAAATTTATTTCGGTGCGAGAAGTTGGGGAATAATTGTCGAATGTAATTGGAGAAAAATATTTTTACGCGTGACCCGGCGAAATAACGATCGGTTTACATTTTATTCACGCTTCCGGGGAATATGGAGAGCTGTTAAAAAATAAAAAAATACACAATTTTAACGTGACGTTGACGACACAAAGGGAGAAAATCTCGTTGCTATTCGGTATGATACGAATCCGGGATGTATTCGTTACTTTTTTTTTTCTCTCGAGGTTACGCACGCGACGTGAATCGTAATAAAACCACGATGAATTTTTTTTTTTTTCTTTCAACGATGGCTGTACGATACGTAGAAGGTTTATCGCGCGAGCAGATAACTGCCTTATCGACGGTGTTTTCTAATCGCTTCTTCCTCCTAATTCGTTGATTCTGGGTGAAAAGAACGAAATTACCATTTTGTTAATTAACAAATGACGCGATTGTGTGTTCGATGAAAAGTTTGTGAAACTCGCTGGACGGCATTACATTTTTTAATCTCAGTTTTATTGGGAATTGGGTTGACGGCCTCGATACTCTAAATTCCGTTCATGACATTGATGACCTTTCGTTTTTTTTTCTTCTTTTATTTTTTACGCGCGAAAGGTAACGCTCTACTCACCGACGCGATATCGTGTATAAAAAAGTTGGCTGTTTTCAAATCCTTCGTCCGGATTTTTTTCCTTTGCTACTTTGGTTTTATTGACACCATATTTGACCCAATGAAAAAAAAGTTGTATTATTTTTTATATCGTTCAAAAATCTTGGGAATAAGTTTTCGAATCAATAACAACACCACAGCTCACTAAATTACGATGGTAACACACTCGAACTTTCTCTTATCAGTCACGAGTGGAATTTCAATTTGCGGTTGTAACTAAAATACTGAAAGCAATTTTGAACATTGACAGCTTCGAAATAATTTTTACCAGCTGTTCAACTGGATAAATATGGGATAAAAGAGATCAAGCAAGTCCTAAATGATAACCAAAGAATAATGAATCAATAAACGTCAAGTTGGAACTGACCTTTTTTTTTATGGTCAACAAAATGATTCATCTTTGTTTTTTCTTTTTAAATAACATAATTCAATAAAACAGTGGAGCATTAAAAAACAAAGATGTCGATAATGAGCGATACTAAAAGAAACAGAGAAAATAATATTATAATAATGATAATATATATATAAAACAATATAATGAATATAATAATAATTATTATTATTATGATAATAATAATATTATAATAATTATAATTAATATAATAACATTAATTATCTTAGTATAATTATATTATATAATATAATTAATATAATAATATTGATTATATTAATATAATTATATAATATAATATAATTGATATAATAATATTGATTATATTAATACAATTATATAATATAATAATATTGATTATATCAATAAAATTATATAACATAATAATATTAATTATATCAATATAATTATATAATATAATAATATTGATTATATTAATATAATTATATAATATAACAATATTAATTATATTAATATAATTACATAATATAATAATATTAACTATATCAATATAATTTATAATATAATTTGGTGTCGATAACAGAAGCAAAAATTGACAAAATTATCCATCACCCACTTTCAAACGCCGCGACCTCAAAAATCCACTCCGATGAACTTCGAGATTATCCCAAAAACACGCACGATATTCCCCTCAAACAGGTTTACCTCCCGTTCGACGATCGTAAATCGTTCGAGTCCCCGTTTGATCAATCGTGGAAAGTCTCGGGATCGCGAGTGAGATCGCGCGCGGGTCCGGGACAAACCGTAGAAAACCCGCCGCTTCTTCAAAGACCCCGTCGGCGACGATGAGATCGCGCAACGATCGCGAATCATCGGGTTTGAAACATCGTCGTTGACGTTTACCCCTCGCGCTGTGAATGTGGAGCACGTTAACGCGTTTGTTCGGCAATCGACGTAACGAATCCACGGAACGTGGCGAGGAAGCCGCCGAAGAATTTTCATCGCGCAACAACGACGATCGTGACAAATCGCGTACGCGAAGTTTGCGCGAAAAACGTTCGAACGAGAACAATACGAATAATAATAAAAAATATTCGACCGCCGTTTCATCGGTTGGTCGTCGGGAGTGCTACGAAAACGGCGAGTCGACGATCGACGTAGCGGCTGTCCATGTTTTCGTCTCGATGGAACGTAACATGGGCGATGACAGACGCAAAGGAAACTCCGGGATTCGCGGTGATCAGCAACGGCATCAAATCGGTGCTGGCGCTGCAACCGCGGCTGATGCCGAACACGCATCAGACGCGTATGACACGCGACTGGTAAGTTCATCGTCGTACGTTTGTTACAACGTTACGTATTCGTTGTTTTTTTTTCTTTTTGTCTCGTGCTTTGGGGGGGAGGAAGCGTCGTGACGATGGGGAGAAATTAATCGTGGTGTTTTTTGTACGGAGATTTGGAGGCTTGCGAGTTGATTTTTGTAGGAATATTGTTGAGGAGTGGGTTTGGGTCTTGGATTTAGTGCGAGGGACTTCGGTATTACCGATGTTGATGGATGGCAATTGTTGTATGGTTTTTGATTGGGGTTTTTTTCTTTGGTCGGGATGATTTGCATTGATCTTATTTACGACCGATCAAGGTATTAGGGGTTAACGAGATTGAGCACGATTGATGTCGGGCTGTGAATAAAAGAAAATGTCATCGTAAAAATATCAAAAAATTCGTGAATGAAGCTCAGAGTTTTTTAAGGTACGATAAAATTATGAAATATGGAGTTTCCGGAATTTATTGAATGAAAAAATAATTCTACCGGCTTGCGTGGTTGACAAATACGGGGACTTTGGGATTTTTGCCTGGATCGAATTGACACGACGATACATCGATCGGGCTAATATTGAATAGCAATTATAACCCATTATAATTCAGTGATTGGCAGTATTATAATTAAAATTTAATGATAGGCAGTATTTTAAATACATTTTCATTGAATAAATGCTCATCCCTGTTCGAAACGTGCAAAAACGGTCAGAACTCACGTTTGTAGACAATGTCTGGATGTACATATGTGCATGCGTGTACGTACGTGTGTGCGCATGTAATGGCCGTTTAATATTCAAACGTTTGTAACTCGAGAACCGTTCGATCTACAGCTTCCAAATGCTGCACACATGTGAAGCACATGTAATCTCTCTGCTATCTGTAATTTTCGTAACAATTGGCGCAGCTACTCGGATTTCACAGCGTTTTGAATTAAAAAAAAAATGACTGTTACCTCTCCAGCTCCTGGCAATTTTGAATTATCGGTTGAAATAGTTCGACTGATAACTGAACACCGATGCTTCGACTACATTTTTTTATGGAATCGTGGGTTCCGATCATAAGTTTTACTCATAAATTCCCACAAAAAGCGTGATCTGATTTGTCCTCGCAATTTCCAGCATAATCCTTCGCCGTTGCTGTTGAAAATATAAATACCGAAATTGTTATCAACGAATTGGTCTTCTTCATCAATTAAAACATTTTCCGTGAACGACATCTAGAGAAAAAAAAGGAATTATTTCATTTCATTCGAAAGAGATTTCGCACATTAAAAACAATAATTCATCGTATCAAAAAATGTCTTCAAGAAATGCTAAATAAATTCAATCTCTTATATTTCAACCTTGAACAAACAATCTACAAAATATTAAATTTGAAAAAAAAAACGGCATTTCCGCAGCATCTGCCAAAATAAAAAGAAAAATAAAACAAATGTCTCGCCCATTCGACTCTCTCGAAATCGCCTCTATAACGACGAAATATTTCGTAGTCGCAACGAGAAGAATCGATAGTCAGTCATGCGGTCATCGGTTCGATCAGAAAACGTCTCCGTCCTTCTTGGTTTTGGCACTCGTCCAGAGAAGGCTGCATGAAAAAAAAAAAAAAAACCGGCGGTCTTCGATTCTCGACCAAATCCGGGTCTCTGGAGAGTCGTTCCGGCGAATTCGCGAGGCGTTATAAAATCCCGCAAAAAAGGTGTGCGAAACTGGCGTAGCCGCTATAAGCTCGTGCCTTTTCCGTGCCAAACGGCAATTACATGTTTTTTTACCGTCGTCATCGACATTCGAGATTTCAATGAGTTTTTTTTTCTTTTATTATTGTTATTATTATTAGTTTTTTGTAATTTGCGGAATGGATCTAAATCTCGGTGCTTTGATGCTGTAACCTTAATTACCGAATCGTTGCTAATCGCGTTACATCGTCGAAGGCTGAGTAAATTGCAATAACCGTTTTTACATAGTTATCCGGGATTTATCGCTAGAAATCGCGTAGAAATGGCGAGGCGAAAAGCAACCTACTATTTTGCTATAGTCGTCGACTGAAGCTCGTCCGTGTGTGGGTGTGTATGCGTGTTGCTAGCCCGGGCTTAGCGGGCTGATGGTAGTCGCTCTGGCGCATCTACCGAGCCACTCGTTTTTCAACTATGTCGGTCGCCATCTTCGCCGGTAATTAATTAATTAATTAGAAGCGTTTTTAATGCCGGATCCGCGACCCTCTGCAATTGGAGCGTTGTGGGTTGGCCGCACCTACCGCGGACAGACTTACTGAATCTCAACCTTGTACCCGAATTGAAAAATGAATCTCTGATTTTTTTGTTCCTTTTTTTTTGTCCTAGTCTCTAATATCGTCGCCGAAAATTATCGGCTTTGTATTTTTCGTATAGTGGAGACTGTAATCGATAATGGGAGGTTGGGGCGCGGTATCGTTGTGGAATTTGACACAAACGCCAGAGTTTGAAAATAAGATTAGGCATTTTTTACCCGAAACCGTGAAGGTTATGAAAAAAAATAAAAATAATTTTAAAAAAATAAATAAAATGAAAAATAACATTTAGATTAGTTCATAATTAATACATAATTGGGCCGACGCTCGTAAATCTTATTTTTAAAATGGTTTGTTAGATTTAAGAAACGACGTTCGGTATACATTTAAATAGCTTTACATCAAATTTTCTATTTTTCAATTTTTAGTACAAAAATATCTTAATTTTACACGACAGTCGCATTTTAATAAAAATGCTTCATGAATTAAAAATTTTAAATCTGATCTATCATTTCATCGTGAATTCTTTCCGCAGTTTAGAAATTTTACCACAATTTGGGACAATTGTGATATTGGGTCAATATACATTGATTTTCCTTTTTTGACGAAATCATAATTTTCGGACCAAAATTTGGTTTAATGAAGTACTTAAAACATTACGTAGAAACATATAAGTCCTATTCTTACTTTTCATTTTTTCTCTTTCGAACCACTATTCTACAACATCGTAAATTCGGTCCGAGCCTTTTCCACAATTCTGGAAGACGGGTAAAATTTCGAGGCCCCAAACGTGGTTGAATCGATATTCGTTATAGATAATCGATATTTTCGTCTATTGCGGACATCTCCGACACGATCATGGCTCTCCCGAGTCGATTGACACTCGCAGTGCGGTATTTTCAGTTTCCCTATACTCCACACAATTTCCGATAATCAATATCACGAGCTCCACCGAACTTCGTCGTTTTCTTTATCATCCACAAAGCTACCAGCAGTTTGGCAATAATTATCGAGTAGGCTATTCGCGCTCAATTTTCCTGCAAACATACATACGAGCTACAGCGTCCGAATTTTGCACACACGTCAAGTTTTATAATCTCTACAGTCTGCAATTCTTGTAATAATTGCCGCAGCCACCCGGATTTTAAATGTTTCAAAAAATGATTGTTTCCACTTCAGCTCCTGCAAATTTTCATTTATCGATCAAAACAATTTCACCTTAAAACTCAATGCCGAAAAAATAGTCTCAATCACTATATTTTGCTTTGTTCTATTTGATTTTTTTTGCTTTGACTCAATTTCTCTAAAAACGCGATCTTCGCAGTTTTCAGCATAAAAATATAAATTCCGAAATTGTCACCAAAAAATCGTCTTTTTTTTAATTAACAATTTGAGATTTTCCGTGGACGTGATCTAGATAATTTTTACTTTGCTCAGGAAAATAAGAATCGTTTTCTTTCATTCGAAAGAGATTTCCCACATTAGAAACAACTTTACAACGAATTTACCGTTGATAATATACACAATGTTGATACATATTATCTACTCGGTGATGATAATTCACTGTACGTGCAAAACAGTGTATCGAACAGTTTCTGCGATTGTCCTTGGCGTCCTTTGTACGGCGCAGTAAACTTCGTTTAAAGACCGATCAAAGTCCACGGTCGATTGGTTCGCGATCGAGGTTCTCTTCCGTTTCCGGTCTCGCTACGTAAACCCACTTGAGTGATGTATTTTGCCATGTTGGACGCGAGTGAAGCAGCCGACGATGGACACCCAGCAGCATTTGCCTTATTCGTCGTTGGTTGTCCCAGTATTCGCTCGATGTTGCCACTGACACGGATGGCGATAGGTCATCCGATGAATGTCCGCATTTTATTCTACAATTTTAGAGACAGAACTAAGATAATTCTCAAGCCAGGATGCTTAACTAACGCATCAATGAATTTTAAATCTTGACGGGTTGACATTGTGGAATAATTTTGGGGGAAAAATTGATTTTGTTTTAAATACGAGAAACAGAAACGCAGCAAGCTTTATTTTTGAAATATTAAGTGCGACTTAAGGGGGCGAGCCACAGGGAATTTAGAAAAAATGTATTTTTTTTTTAATTACGTATTTCGAAAGATAGATTTATCGGTAAGGTATTATTTTCTTACGTTCATTATTTTCACTCATTTCGTTCGGAAAACACGTCTTTATGTGGACGAAATTATTACTAAAAAATCTTCTTATCGTTTACTGATACCAGCAAACTGTGGTAATAACTTCAAAAATGTCCGATTCTTTTAAAAAAATCGCAAAAATGCCTTCACCTTCCAGCTTCCTTACCGTAGCCCCCTCAAACCATCCGAAGTCATATTTAATTTACTATCCGAAAGCTTTTTCATCGTGTAATAACTGAAACTCCGCGAAATAAAATTACGAGAAATCATATAGAATTGACTAAAATCATCGGCACGAAAATATCGCTAAAATCAATTTAAATCGAATCAAAATTATTCCGAGTCGTTCAAAATTAGTGTGAAATCTCGTGAAATTTCTTTTCCTGCTCTCCAATCAACAATTCTTCGAGAAATTCAATATATCAGTTTTTTTAATCATCCTGCCTATTTGCAACACGTTAATTTCACTGCAAACAAATATTTGAATAAAAATGTTACATAATTGCATAAAATATAATCACGTAAAAAAATTGTTCCTTATCATCTATAATAAAGCCAAAGCTCGCCGTTCAAAAACGTTTTGTCGTGTTTATTCAGAAGACAACTGGAAAAATGCAACTTTACGGACGGAAGCCCTTGAAAAAAAAATTGGAACGCGTTTTATCAGCAGGTTTCGATAATGCGAAAGTAAAATTGTTCGGTTGTTCTTCGTCGATGATTCATCGCCGACCGTCGTCAATCATCGAAGGTCACTTCATAATGATATCTCGCTTCTCTTCCAGAGCCGTGATTCACGAGAAAACACAGCATCTCCCTTTCCTTTGAATTATCTCAACGTTCCGTCATTCTTTCGACACTTACAAAAAAATAAACGTTGTACAGCAATGAAGATATTTTTGTAAAAACACGAAGAGCGTCGGGCTTTGGTTCCGGCCGGTGAACCTCTTCCTCCCGATTTTGCCCTTACGTAATCGCACAGTTGTCAAGAGCACGTGCGTCGAGAGACGTCCGGGTTATCCGTCCCCGTGATAACCCGAAATTAACACCGTCGACGCAACTGCAATGTTTTTCATGCTCCCCGCGGAATTGAAACGAAAATAGTCGGCTCGACGTAATCAACAAATTACAATGTAATTTCGATTCTACGACAAAGCGTTGCACACTTGACAAATGTTACTGAAAAATGCTGAGTAACACTTTTTTTTTCTTCTTCTTTTGTTTTGTAATAACTGCGAGTGAGAGACACTTGATTATTAGCATAGAAGATGGAAATAATTTTATTTATAATTATGTACACTTATTAGTTGATGGTAGATTGTAAAAAAAAAGGCATGGAATAAAAATATTGATTAGCAATAATTTTTTTGAATGAAGATTCAGATTTAATAAATCGATTTGACACTTCAAAAACTTTAATCTTTGAAGTTTATCCACTTTCAATATAAATGAACGTATGGAATTCTTGTTGTATTCCCAGCTTTTGCCTGTTCGTTATAACCAGTGAAAAAAAAACATGAAGATTGTCAATTAATATTGATTGATATCGAATGGAAGCAAATCACTTCCACCATGCAAATTATTCGATTTACGCATCAAAAAATATGAACGACTCAAGTAATCATTTCTACTACTCTTCTAAAGTTGCATTCTTCCAGTTGTCTCCTCAATAAACACGACAGAACATTTTTAAATTAACTTTCTAACCGTAAATTTAGTCATTCAATTAGCGCCAAAGACTTTCCACGAAATTCTATAAATTTGCTCATCCGATTTGCAATCATACATACATCACCGTTTCGGTTGCAATATCGTGGTAAGCAAGTCTCCCGAAGATTCGATAGAATTTGAATGATCGAAGCTTAATTCGATTTCGAAAACTTCAGGGTCGACGTGGGCGGTCGATACGTAGAGGCGAAAGTCTCCGGTGTGTTCGCGCACGAGTCGAGAGAAAAAGAGAGAGAGAGAGAGCAAGACAGCGAGACAAAAAAAAATGAGAATCTCGTGTACGATCGCGCCTGCTATGGTTGTCCCGTTCGCGTAGGAGTTCGTACTCGCGGCCCAAGAATGGAATAAGTTGCCGATTTCTTGCGGGCTTCATTCACTCGCCCGCCGCGTCTCGGTGTGAGAGCGTTCTCAGACTCTTTTTGATGTATGACACGGTAATGTACCATTATATACTCACCCAACGCGCAAACCCGGTGGTCAGAACTCTCGGAGAAAACATTTTTTTCGGGCGTTCGCAAACGTTTCTGTCCCTATCGCGTACAGTACATTAAAAACGAAAAAAAGAAGAGTAAAAGAAAAATGTTATTTACCGCTAACGATCCATATAAGCCACTGTGCGGTTGAATTAAATCTCGGTTGGCTAACCGAATATTCTTTGAATTGTTGGGGAAAAAAAGTTCAAACGAATTCTGAGGATTTGCAAACACGAGAAAGACGAGAAATTAAAATGGAATAATTGCGGGCGATGAAAAATTAATTATTGTTCGTGGAAAAAGATTGATTCAATGATTATTTATCATTGATTATTATTATATGTATATTTTTATTCTTATTATGTTTTTATTATCGTTGATGATACGATTGGAACCGAGTTTTTACAATTACGTCGAAAAACAGACGGTTCATTTTTTTTTCGTTAGAATTTTTTTCTCCCTCTGTCAGTGGGGTACCATTAATATGTGTGGGGTCATTAGCAAGACTAGTGGTCGATAAAAACAATTACTAATCTAAAAATACGGAGAATAATCATAAGAACCAAATATTATACCACCAAATTATCTCTGCCGATAACGCTAACATCGATAAATTTCTCGAAATTTCCTAAATATCGTGTTTCGTTAATTATACATTCATAAAAAAAAAGAAACCTTATTTATTCCAAAATTGAAACAAAATTTCACTACAAACATGATTTATTTATTTTCCAACTCTTTTCCCAATTTTCATTACTTCATTTCTTGAAGCCCCAAATCGTTGATTAATTTTCGAATTTACAAAAAAAAAAATAAAATGAAATAGAAAACAAATAAAATACAAAAATAGAACGATAAAAAAATATAAAAATTCAAAAGTTTGAAAATTTGAAACAAATTTTTTTTTTTTTTAAATAAAAACTGAATCCAGACTAATTTGACAGCTACTGTGCAAGTTGCATCCTACGCGTGCCACAATGCCCTCTCCCTCTGCTCCCGTGCAAGAATCGCCGCCGCCAGCTGACTCACAAGCTCGCTGTATTGTTTGCCGTAGAATCAAGGCCCGACACCGGCACGCTCTCTTCCACATCATCTCCTTCGATCGTTGCGTCTCTCTCGCGCGTCCAACACCCACGTGCACGGCCGTCTCATTCCCGGCTCTCTCACTCTCCCGCTCTCCGGTCTCCTTTTATTCTCTCCCTCGAACACTCTTTCCCTAACTCGATGCAGCCGAGCGGACACGCACACCTCGGCCGGAGTATTCGCAGCGGTTGCAGGCAGCAGCAGTCGGTTCCGTTCTTTCTCGCTTCCCGCTTCGTTCTCGCCGGCGCTGCCGCTCTTCGACCACGAGTCCGCTGCAAATCGCGGCTTCGTATAATTACCATTTTCACCAGATCACCAAGTTCGATTCGCTATCGCACTTTAATCGCCAATTAATCGAAAACGTTCATAGAAATTATTCATTCACGATTTAAAATTACATTGAGCTTTGATTTTTTTCCCCCCAATATTTATTTCGAAGAACCGACAAAAGAGAAATGGAATAATCGTGATTTGGTTATGTAAAACCTGTTGTGCCGAGTGACTTTTCGGAATATCTCGTAATGATCGAGATCGTGCAGTGGAATTGAATTGATGAGAAAAGTGTTTATGAATGAAAATGTGACCGACGTGTGACGATTATCGGATCGAGGATTACACCAGTGTCGATCGAAATACATCGAGGATATAATTGAATAAATAGAAATATAGGAAATTGAATTGAGAAGAAGAAAAAAAAATTTGTGCGAGTAGATGGCTAGCGAGGTCATGTTGGCGCCGAGGTCGGCGCCAAAGACGTCGTGTGAGTTGGACATCGACGATGTCAGGGATATGTTCAGAAACGCCTCCGTTACGACCATTTACGTGAGTTCAACCTCGCTCGTATTTACGTATAAATATAAATATCCCAACTTTATCGTTGTATTTCTCTGGGAGTTGGATCTAATTGTTTGCAGGGAAATTAAAGGATTTTTTTGCACCGTATTAACTCTATTTTATTGGAATACACTGGACAGAATCATCTGCAACAGAAAGAAAACCAAAAAAAGTTCGTTAGTATAATATTTAATGCAGTTTCCGACTTCGTTTAGCGAAATTTCGATTTTTAAAATCTACATTATTTTAAGAATCGAAATTTCGCTAAAAAGGGAAATTCAAAGAAAAAAGGTGTTTCGGGACACCAGCAACAGTTCCGCCAAAATTGAAAATATTTTCATGAAAAAATTCATCCAGGTACCTCAATATATGTCACAATTATTACTGTAAAGTGTATTCTAATAAAATTATGTCAACATGCCTAAGAAAAATCATGAAAATCCCTCAATTTTCCGGCCCCCAACTAGATACAAGCCCTTAAAAAAACTGGAAGAAAAAAACTATCAAAATGGTACAGGACATAAGCTCCGCGAGCTTGGTTTCGACTTTTTCGAATCAAAGAGAACATTGCGACCGCGGTATGGACGAATGGAACACGGCTTCTCTTTCGTTTCCTTTCGTTCTCTTTCGGTTTTTACGAGACCGCGAGACCTGGGACAGTACAGCTGCGATACTATTTCAGCTCGTGTCTCTCGTTTTTTCTTCGTCTCTCGCACCGGTATTCACAGCGTGACCGAACGGAAATTCTCTCGTGCCGTCCCATATCCGTTGCCTCCGTTTCTTCTTCGTCTTCTTCATCGGCAGAAGGGCAGACTCGCTCGTGCTCGACCCGAGACTGACCGCATTGGGGACTGATTCCCCGAGTCTCGGTGCACTCACCGAGGTTTCGTTGCCTCGGAAAATCTTTTGGACAACCCGAGACTCGGTTCGGACGCCAAACATCGTACAGGAAAGGTTATATTCTTTTCGAGGGAAGATTTGTTCGCGATTTGAAAAGGTGATTGAAATCGCACGAGATGCAATCCCAAGCATGGGTTTGCGAATCATGAAGGTCACCGCGTGATTTCCTGCAATGGAGATTTCACGGCGAGGTCGGTGTCACTTTCGATATCCCGGATTAGAGATAACTTATTTCGGTTTTTTTATGCTCGTTTTTATTCGTTTTATTTTGTCGAATAAATTCATTCACTTATATTGTTTATAATTTGGCGAGAAATATCATCACCCTTGTGATTGTTAAGGGAGTTTTTTGGAAGAAAAAAATTGTTTGAGGCAGCTCTTGGAGTAATAGCAGAAAACATCAGGCCAAAATTGAATGTAATCGGACTATTTTAAGAGGTTTTGCGATCATATCGATTTTGTATTTGATTTACACCCGAAAAAAACAAAAAAAAATGCAACAAAAAATATAACATGAAAAAATAAAAAAAATCTAAATTCAATTTCATAATAAGAATGCAATCAAATCAATAATTGTGACACGTTCGTAGCCAATTGAACGAACATTTCGCAACTTATTCCGATACAGCAAAACAAAGAAATATCAGAACTGCGAACCACTGGCTAAATTTCTTCGAGACACAACAAATTATTAATCGGCGATGCGAAATCGTATTTTGCCCTTCGTCAGAATCTTGCGCGCGCGCGCGCGTGTGTTATCGCGTTAGTTTCGTTCCTCTGTTCTGCGTGGGTGAAGCGAAAAAAGCTGAAGAAGGAGAGAGAGACGGACAGATATTTGGGTGAGCCACATCTTCCGGCCGATAAATACCCGGCGAATAATCGACGTGAGAGTCGGAGCCTTGCGGAGTTGCAAAGGCGTAGCCCCATCGGCAACTTGACGGGCGGGGAGGGGGGAGGGTGAAGAGGGGAAGCGAGGCATGCACCGACGGATTTTATACCACAGCAATGAGATCTCACGATTCTCGAGGAGTGCTCAAAGTGTGCATACGTTTTCACCAGACCACGTAACGTACATAATTTCACGAAGGTCCTGTGTTGTCCCTCTTATTATACATATACAGTCTGCCTCTCGCGTATGAGCTTCATGATTTTTCATTCCCTGTAATTTTCTTATGATTATATATCACTCTGCACGAGTTTCCATACTCGCGGGCAAATTTATTTCCAAACGCGACCCAAACTACGGCTCCCAACGGGTTTGAAAACCATTTTTTCATCAAGGCTAAAAATTTCCAGCAACGTCCTTCCCGGTATTTCTTCACACATACGATTCCAGCCCCGTAACGATGGAAACAGTTTGAAGATACGACTCCTGCGATGCTGTCAAATTGAAATATTCGTGAGAATTTTCGTTTGGTCGAAAAATATAGAAATGAACAGAGAAAATGAGCGAATTTCAATTTTTGCCATCATCAGATGTGAACATGATTTTGTTTTTCTTCGAGCTGCTCTACTTCGTTCAGTAACACGGAAGATTGGGAAATTGATTTGATATGATCAGCGACATTTTGATTTCTCTTATTGAGGGATTGCAGCTTGTTTAAAGCTCTTTTCATGATTCGTGCAACGAATAAGATAAGATCGGATGTATTTCAAAGACTGTCGTTCTATATATTGCCAGAAATTATTTTCCGTAGCAAACCCGTTGCACAACTAATTAGTGGATCGAATTATCGTGTCACATGCCGAAGCACTTTCTAGTGAGATCGAATAAATACCGATGGCGAGTATCCGTCTTTTCATCGCCAGAGCTGTGGCTGTGTGTGCGTATGTGTGTGTGTGTGTGTGTTCTCGGGAGTGAAATCAAGATTGTCGAAATCGTGTGGGATCACGGAATGAAGTCCACCTACGTGCGCGACACGCTGTTAAGAGTGAGAGGAAAACGGGTCCGAGGTGGTCCCTCATCCACCTCGCAACCTCTTTTGGATCATTCATAATTCATATCTGAGATATATTAAAAATATTAACGAGACGAATGTTTTTCAAACTTCTGACAGAACAATGGAAATTCCAAATTCGCGTTCGTGTCGTTAACACGAAGAAAAATAGAAAACGACAATGTCACAACTTTTGCCATGGCAGAAAAATGAATTAAAGCAACGAAAATGCGATGAAAAAAATATTGTGAAAATAATAAAAATGACCAAAGAAGAAAATGTCAAATGGCTCGGTAAAAGCATCAACATTCGGGCACGCGAAGTTTTGCCTCCTTTCTATTTTCGTATATCCTTTGGGAATCCGCGACGACGCTTCAGACGGGGTCGTCGCGATTTCTCACTACGTGTGTCATGAATTTTCGCGAAAATTGTTTGCTCGTCTCGACGCGGAATTAGGATTTTTCTTTTTTTTTTCGTAGAGTCGTTTCTGGTGAAAAACCGACGTCAGAATTGCTGGGACCGCCCGAGTGCTTTGTTTATGGATGAATTCAGTAGGTTTTAGCGTTTCATTTCCCGAAGTTCCTTGGAAGAAAATATTTTATACGTTTTGGGTGAGTTTATTTGCCGATTTTAAGTTAAAATGTGGCTTCGAATGGATATTCCTGGAACAACTATTGGACATGAAAGTTTGGGCTGCAATAACATTGACTTTTGTGGCTAAGAAAATTATCATCGCAAACAATATCTAGTTTTTCGAATTCTTTATTTTTTTTCTCGAATAGTTCATGATTATTTCGTCAGAATGATAGTTTGAATGGTTTTCAACTGTGGCCAACTGTGTGACCAAAAACATCGACATATTGGACCAATATTTTCGTGGAAAATGTCTTTTTCTTTCCTCGCAATTCTGACTTTGTTCGAAGTTTTATTCCAAATAATTAACAGCAAATGATTTCTTCAACATCACGTTCAAAATTCACTTCTTCATTCACTCAACGATAATCTGACAGATTCTTCATAAACTGTCTAATCGCTTTATTCATTCACTGATTTATTTATTTATTCATTTATTTTTTTTAAATCTTTTTATTTTTGAAAATTCCTATGTAATCATTTTTCACGAGATTTTGAAAAACCCCAAGTCTGAAAAGGCTCCCAGATTTTATTCATTCCGCAGCAGCACTTATTTTAATTCGTACGTCGAAGGTGCGAATTTCCTCATACCAAGCAGCGTGTGAAGCAACAGGGTTACAGGTGCAACAACGAGACACGTATAGTTAATCGTTCGATACGATCGACGAGAGTACTGTTCTCTCGAGAATCAAAGATTCGTCGTGGCCTTTCGTTCACAAGCACTTGCAACTATTCATCTAGCCTTTCGGTCGAGCCTCGAATCGAAAGGAGATGCGTGGGTGACGGTGGGTGGTTATGAACAGTGCATTATTATCCTTATCTCCAACGTTACGTGCGAACTGCGTCGATAGACTACATACACACGAATGAATACGTGAGAAACTGTGTGCAAATATGTACCACACCCTCGTCGAAGTATTCTCTTCACACTTTTGCTTTAAAATAAAATAAAATAAAATAAAATAAAATAAAACAAAACGAAACAAAACAAAACAAAACAAAACAAAACAAAACAAAATAAAATAAAATAAAATAAAATAAAATAAAATAAAATAAAATAAAATAAAATAAAATAAAATAAAATAAAATATTTTCAAAATGAAATTTATTATGCACCGTTCAGTTTGAAACTTTCACAAATGCCTCGAAGGAACGATTTGTTCGCCCACACCCGACGGTTTCCGCAACTCTGAATCGGGGTGATAAAAATTTACACAAGTACCGTTAATTTGCCTGTCGAACACTAACGGTTGTAGTCGAGGAGACGTTTTCAACACTCCCGATTGCAACAATTTTTTGATTTCTTCTCCCGTCATCTTATTAAATTTCATAAAACCTTTTAATTAGCTGCCCACTCGAGTGCAGTGCCGATGCAGGAATCAAGCAGGAAGCAAGTTTTTTTTCCGTATCCCACAAACTCACGATGCTTAACTAATCAAGACGTTGTTGATGCTTTTATTTCGTCATTTTTTTGCGAGTTTTGTTTTTATAAATAACGAAACAGTCTTCCAGATAATTAATTCGATCTTTGTCGATGAATATTCATTGCGTCCAGGATCGTAAATTCAGTTGGGAAAATAATGATGTATTTCCATTTAGGGATATGATGCAGGTACAATTTGCGACATTTTTATTTGTATTTTTTCCCTTTTTAAATGCTGAAAATGTGGTTCGAAGGACCTTGAATCCCGACGGAAGCGTGACGTTGAAACGCGCATGGATCGCTCGTACGCGGTGGAATAGCGATTAGCGCGAGCTTCGTCGCGTACACAACGGCCGCGCCTCCGCAAATGTGTTTTCTCGTAATTAAGTGTCTCTCAGACGCGCGCCCGCGCGCACGCACGTTCTTAACCATCTCACGTTTCTCGCTGCTTATAATTATTCGCTCATAGACGCAATCGAGCGACCTAATATAGTCGAGATCTTGCCGACCGCTTCTTCACTCGATTCAAGCTTATCATTTCCGTCGATTAACGAAGCGCGCCTTGTGAAGAATTTTTTTTTTTTCTATAGAAAAAATTGATCAAAGACTTTCCTTTTCGCTATCATTAAACTTGATGGATGACGGGAATCGTCGCATTACTAGATTCCGAGCCGTGGAAAATAATGTGTTTGAAAAAACAGAAAATTAATCATACATTGGTGTTAAAATAATCGATTTTGCTTATCACTGCCCCGAAAAATGCGAAGAAAGACAGTTGAATCTACATAATTCGGCAAATTAAATGAATGGTGAGAATGGCTTGTGTAATTCGAGCGGATATTAGTGGTTGTAATGTAGAGTATAAGAGGAACATTTGTTTCGCCACAATCAATTACGATTCGGTCACAAAAATAAATAAATTATCGGGGTTTCTAGGGTTCCATAGTCAATTAGGAACCCTCATGGTTTCGGTCCGTCCGTCCGGTCTGTCTGTCTGTCTATCTATCTGTCTGTCTTTATGTCACAGCTCTTCTCTTCTCTTATTCAAATACCGATTGAGATAAAATTCGGTACAGACGTAAATAGATGACTCAAAAACAGAAAGTATGAGATTTTTGATAACATGATTTTCTGCCCCCCCTATCATAGACTTCACAGTGTACTCATATTTTTTTACTCACCCTATTAAGAGTGGGACGGGGGGGGGGGGGGGGGGGGGGGAATTCATGAGGCACATTGTAGCAAAAATAGTTTATAAAAACTTCAGAAACAACTTTTTCTTCGAAAGCAAGCAAACGTGTCAAAGTAAAATAGATCTCAATACGTTCGATAAACACTTGAAAAAAATCTTATCAAAAACGATTACGAAACCCTATCATATGCGTGCCCAGCACGCTCTCAGCCGTTGTCGTCTCCTTTTTTCGGGAAAGATAAACGTCCGTTTGAAGATGTGAAAGAGCGCGAACGAAAAGAAAAAAAACTGATTGTAGAACGTAAACAGTTATGAGGTTCGTTAAAATCAATGGAGGTAAATGCGCGGAAGGCGTAAAAGCCTCGGGACTTGCAATGCGGAGCATATGTGGATCGTCTCGGAGCCGGCGGCGTAGCAAGAATCGTGATTCTCGCCGGTTCGCTTGCTGGGGCACGTGTACGCAGGTGCATATAAATAGCGCTAGTCGCTGTGTACCACTGTATAGACTATAGAGCATGGGGCCTCGCAGTTACTCGAAGTGGATCGACTTAGCAGCGAAGCAAGAGCAGCGGCAGCGGCAGCAGCAGCAATAGCAGCAATAGCAATAGTTATAGCAGCGGCGGCGGCTCGCCGATCCCTTCCGCATTCGACCGCCTTACTCAGTGCATATATGACTAGGCATACACGGGCGCTCCCCTGGATTTCCGCTTGTTTCCAGCCACGAAGGTTGGCCCCCGTTATACTGCAGGAAAAATCTAGAAATCTTAATCTCCACGTAGTCCGACCGATCTATGAATTTATTAATGGACCAATTTCCAAAATTATCAAATATTCACCGAAATTTCGTCAATTTTTTTTCTTTTATTAAATCAAAATTGCGAAATGTGGAGAATTAATTTTATTTTTTAGTAGAGAAAATGAGAAGATATACTACAGAAATGATCCTGTGAAGTATGAGGCATCCAAGCACATAAACTCTTCGTCATATTTTGCGTCATTTAACCTGCCAGCTTCAGGTTTGTATTTAGGACATATATATTAAGAGGGTTATAGCGCCAGGGCTATTGTTAAAAACTATCAAGAACTCTAGAACTATTGCGGATGCTAAAAGAACTCCAATAATATTATGAGATGCTGACATATGAGCTGCTATCTTCACAGACGTTCGCGTAATCACGTGCGCCTCGTACAAAACAATCGTCGAATTCCATCAAACATTTTTAGTTACTCCGACACAATCATCAGCAAAACTTCGGGCAAAGTCAATCCAGTCAGATCTCACGACTCGAGTCATCGTCTTCGGCGCCATTCAATCGAATGAAAATAATGAAATAAATCACTCGCCAAATAATTTCGTCCTACGTCATAAATTCTCGAAACCGTGGCAATACATTGATTAGAATTTCCGCTCGGCGAGTATCGCGAATCATCGATTGTGAAACGAAGCGAGAACTATGCCGAGTCCTTGTGGTTAAGGCACTGAGAGCGTTGAAAAGTATTGCAATTGCGTGGAGAGGTGAAGTAAGTTGTAAAAACAATAAATTCAATTTTGCGAGTGTCTCCGTGGTGGAAATACGTTAAAAATAGCAACAAGTTTATATCCTCTTTTCTTTTCGATATCTTTTTTGGATCCTACGAGTTCCCTAATTCTTTTTTGTTTTTTCAGAACCTTCTACAGGAAGCTGCTTATTCCCCGGTTTTAAATTTGATGAAATTTTATTCCCAGATACTTTATTGAAATTGAGAAACTTTTTTTATAAAATTCAAGTGGGCTTCATGTTCCTAATAAATATGTATATATTTTTTTTCTATTTTGAAAAAATTCAAGTTTTTCCGAAATTTCGATATATGAAATGATATATGGTATATTTTTCTATGTTAAAAATATAAAAAAATGGAATCTACATCGGAAAAAAATTGACGTTTCGACTATTTTCGACAGATAGTTCCGAAAGAACTCGAATTTTTTTAAAATTGAATAAAATAAAATAGGAGCTTCAATTTCCTCGTGAAATTTAAAACCGGACGAAACTCCAGGTAATCTCCAATCGTTCAGATTATTGTTTATTCCTGCGAACCTTATCGTTGAGTCGAGAAGACTGAACACGTAGAAAATAAGCCATTCGCGGAATAGCGAAGGGATGAATTTGGGCCAATAGAAATCCGACTATTTCATTGTTGAAGAGCCACGCTGACGTCGGCGCGATTACGATTAGTGGCCATACAATCGTTACTGTCTAGAGATTTCCGGACCACAATCAGAACCTCACGTACGGTCTGCTTCGCTCGAGTCTGCAAAGCTGGCAAACTCCACCAACTTCAAAGTTTCATTCAAACATCTGGAAATTACGGTCTTTTTATTGCCTCTTCAACCACGTTAAAACTCATCTTTTTAGCTCATCCTCTTTTCCCTTTTATCGACCTCGAGTCTTCATCAATGCATCACACACACAGCACGGCGGTCCACTTGCGATGGTCCACTTTCGCGTCTTTCACCAGTTTCAGTAGCTTTCGGCCACGTTTGACGAGATTACTCGGTCGTTAACCCTCCGGCTACAATTATGGAACGAAAGATTAACGCTTCGAGCTTCACGAATTGTCGTCGCAGTCTCGAGACACGGACGAAGAAGCTTCGTTTGGCTTCTGCAACGGCGAAGATAACGATAACACTCGCAAGCTTCTACAATCAATGACATGATCGTTCTGGAATTTGTTGGCGGCATCTGCGGCTTTGATCCTCTATTTTTCATCTTCTTTTGAGTTTGATTTTATTAAATTCTAAATTTTCTAAAGTTCTCTTTAGCTCGGCAGTACATAACTAATTATCATTCCCACGGCAGTCGATCGTCTTTCTGATGCATTTTCCGTTTCTTCCTCAAATCACTCGTGTGGTGGTCGTTTAGCTCATCCACGGTTTTGTTTCTTCACGCAGGCCTCTCGGGCGATAAGATACGATCAATCAGTCACGGACCACAAGGCTCGCTATCCCGATGATAATGCGATAAATTGATATATTTCTAACTGTAAATATCCATAAACGCGAAACGGTAGCTTGACCACACTACCAGTCTCGTTAAATGCACGTGATTCGTGACGCGTTTCGCACAGACGCATTTCTTCGTTTTTTAAAACCTTTTTTTTTTCTTCTTTTTAGTGCCCCGCGTTTATTCACTATACCTTCACGCTTCCATGTACTTGACGGGTATGTGCGGCTTGCCGGAACGTGTCGGTGTAGTGATTCTTACGAGGCTTACGTGCATTATGCAGATTACGCGAGTCGTGATTAGCACGACTATCGCTGCGGCATAAGAAACCGATTGAACTGTCGTAACTTAAACTTCGTATCGCGGATAAAGAAATGGTTTTTCTTTTGTATCGAGAAGTTTTGAAATAAATTGGTATTCATTTGCACTGGTTGGTTTGATTTTCGGTTCGAAGATTGCTGCTCTTTTTCACAGGGCTGGATCTATGAGTAGGAATTTATTAGTCATTGAAATCTCGGCAAATGCAGGTTTAAAAAACATTAAACGAAGTTTTTATGACAACTCCAAAAATTTGTAATCAATTCATAGCAATAGATAGCAGGCCCAGCAACTTTATTCGTAAACGTACTTAGTTATTCCAGAGGAATAACGTGAAATGCTTCAGGTATAATAAATTAAATAAATATATAAATTCAATAAATAAATTCGGTAAATTTTTCCTCAAGCGGGAACAAAGTTTTTATTTTTACAATTTTCTCAGTTTTTTTTCTTCTCAAAAAAGATAATAGAATAGTTCATAGAAACAATATTCTCAAATTTAAAAAAGATTAACAGCTTTCCATAATATTCTTTTTTAATCCACAGCCATTTGCACTTATTTGCTTTATAATAATTCTTATAATCAACGGACCACAAATGCGTAGGAATAAAATCGGAGGGAGAAAACCAGCCGTCTTAGCCAACTCGCTGAACACCGTCGACGATGTAAAGTTACCGAATACCTACAATGTGTACGGTATGTTATCGATCGACAGCTTAGGGATTGGCGGTTTACGTGATAGTCAGGGTTTCACATTTCCTGTGTAAAGTTGTGAACGCTACATGGCAACTGGTTCCGAGAATCCTACTCGACGTTGTAACTCGGTGAAATACCGTTCGCGATATATATTGTCATCCGATCTCCCTTATCATCGACTTCGCGTTCGTGTATCGTGCGAATATTGCCCCTGAAAGCCACCTATGGTTCTTATCTGTTTGTGAGTCTTGCAATTTTTTTTTTCGTTTTTTTCGATTTTCTATCGAAACTCGGTTGGACAGGCGTGTAGTGCCGCAAATACGAGATATTTTTATCTCATTGAACCTACATTCTGTTTATCGAACGTTTCGTGAAGGATTACGGGTGGCGATTCTATCGCGCGTCAATTTTATTTTTTGATTGAATTTAATTTGCTGATATTCGGATTATTTGAGTTGAGGAGTTGGATTTGCCTCGGGTTTCTATCGCTCGGTCTCGACGACAAGACGAACTTCATGTGAAAAGTGAAATTAACGTATCGATGACTATCATAAAAATAAATAGAAAATATTTCAATGACAACACTATCGAGTTTAGCTGTATTTCGGCTGTTAGAAAATATATCAGTGATTTGGAGGCAAAAACGAATAGATTAATTTTTTTCAAAATGAGATTAAATCAGATTCTGACAGTTTAGTTTGTAAACATCGTTTTCGAACACAGAGTTGAGACTAATAATTGTCCGTACAGGAAGAAATAAACAACATTAACCTAACCTATTTGGTTAGCTCCATCTTCCCAGAAAAATCAAATAAATTCACCGTTTTTCCGTTAAGAAAAAACATCAAGACGGTATGATAAAATTTCGTTATTTAACTATGGTAGTCGATTATGAATTGTCTGGCATCGGTAGAAAAACCCATCGAAAACTCTTCTGATGGACTTATTCGATTTTGCCTCCAACCTACAGATATAATATTATTCCCATCATTTCGCTCGCTTCACGTACGTACAAAGTATTCCCGATACTATTATCAGTACAGCCTAGTAGCACGCGAAAAACGGTTTCTCGCCTTCAATTCTTACGGTAATAACGCGTTTTTTTCTTCTTTTCAAATTACGATGTTCTTTACATTACGGAAGTGAATTCGATGAGACAACATTACAGGTGTTTCCATCAGAGATTCGCCCATCAGTCGAGAGTATAACAACCCCACTGTATAAACGGTTAACGTGGTCATCGGTGCGTGCACCGCGATCCACATACGAAACAGTGCGAGTTCTCCGGGCACGAGGAGGCCCCGTCGACGATTCTCTCATCCTCCGCACTCTCGGAGGAATAGTCCAGTGCACGCTGTTCGCCCATCCTCTCGCCTTTATTGCGAACATCCTCGCACATTGATCGCAAATTATCCGTCAAAATACATCCGTGCGACGAACTTTCGGGAAAATAAACGAAACAGTGTGATTTGGAAATGTGGCACGTGACCAAGCAAAAAGTTCGCGATCTGTGAAAAAAAAAACGAAATAAATTGGTGGTGAAAACGCGAGTTACGATCGCTCATGATTTGGATACTAAAACTCGTGTTGGTAAATAAAAAGACAATTATTCGTTTCAATTTTGAAGAATATAAATTATTGCATGAATCGAAAATGATTGAATAAATATTTTAAAAATTTCATCTGTCACTGAATCCAATAATTTTGGAAACAAATGAATTAATTCTGGAACCGTGTACAAATATGGGTCGTTCGTGTTTCTTTATTTTCATACTTCAACTACGTTTTACGGTAATTGTTATTTCTAATGACACATTTTTTACTAAAAATTAAATAGTGATTGTATCGTAAAGTAGAATAGTTATACAGTATAACAAAGTTCCTGCAGACTTTTTGGTACACATTAGGAAGTCGAGAAATTCAACAAACACGAATGACTCATGTATGAGGTTAATGTATGTAAAAAATACAACACGGTTCTAGGGTTAACCCTTAGTGTACAGCCCGAAGGGGGGAGGTCACGGGTGACTCCACCCAAGTGGTGCGTTCTTTACGTTTTTAATTATATATATGATTATATTGTTTAAACAAATGATTCCTTCAACAATATAACGATTGATCCTTATACTAGGATAGTTGATAACATTTCATGAATTTTTTGGTATTTTTCAATGGACTTGAGAGTACTTTTTACGGCGCTGAGACGCATACGACCCCCGTTGCGGAGTAAAGGTTCCAGAAAACACTTTGCACACTAAAGGTTATCAGGACTGTTACTGAATTACTGATAACATTTCGATCGAATCAACATTTTTATTCGAGGGACACCTTTTTTTTTTTAAAAGACCAACTGTAAAAAACTTTCTTTTTTTCAAGTTATTGAGACATTTGGAATTGATTTATTATCTTTTTTTTGGCGGTCCGGAGACTCTTCGGGGTCCGACCCACGTATCAGTACGTCACTATTTGTTCGCACGTTCATTTCCACGTTCGGTGCTGGCACTCGTGAGCAAGCCCATGGTGGTGTATTCCAAACGGTTATAGTACGTATATGCGCTTAAAAGGAGCGACACGTTACTCGCGCGAGAACCACGAGATTCCGCGACACGTGTACAGATTCTAGTCGTTCTATCGGAGCCTGGGCGTAAATTTTGGCCGAACCCTCGTCGACCTGTTCGCACGTTTATAAATACAGATTCGTACCAAACCGCGTTTATGTGGAACACCCGGTTTGCACCTAGAATTTCTTCGAACGGAAATAACCCCAAAACTCGGTGACGAGCTTTTCGTCGATATTTTCCACGTGCTCTTGCCAATTATCTCACAATTATCCAAAGCACAGGTGACGCTGCGTCGCGAGTTTCGAAAATACTCAAACTAGTTCGTTCTCAATTTTTTTCGATTTCTTTTAATTTTTTTTTCAGTTTAATATCATTTTTTTAAATGTATTTATTTATTTCTACGTTAAAGTTCTTCTTCGGAGTCACGTACTTGTTTATTCTCAACGATCGCCGGTACTTGTTCCAAGCGCGGCTGGAAGAATTCAGTACGCGAGACACGGAGGAATGCGATTGCTGAGAAAACTCGTCCCTCGATGAGAGTACTCACGAGCGGATAATTATCGTAATTGCTCGGTCGTTCCAGAAGCTTTCGTTGTATCTTCGATCACAAAGATAGGGAGTATTTATCGTTGGAGATGCTTCGTAGAAAATCGACTTTTTCAAATTAATTAATCTTATTTTATTTAATGTTATTATTTTTTTGAATCAGCATATCACCGTTTCACGGATATTTTTGTAGGGACATTGAAATAAAAGACTGAGATTGTCTGAAAGTAGGGAAATGCGAGGATGCAGCGGCGCATTAGCCGAGTGGCTGATTGCGAGGTAGCAAGTAGCTGATCCAGAGCTACATCGAGGCGAGTCGGACGATCTCGAAAGTAGCCTCGAAGCGCGGTTAACTCGTTCACATAGTTATGTGGAGACTTCCTCAAGAGCGGTCAATGTACTCGACTATTTTTGTTCTGCTTTTATTAATTATTTAGCGGAAACCATATGATTTAGAACGTTGTAAATTTTTTTTTTTTCAATCTGGTTAAATATAAAAAATGATCGACCAACCAGAAATGCACAGCTCTGACCTCGCCTCGCCGAAGAATCTTAATTACAAATCAACATTATTGAAAACGAAACACGTTTTTAAAAAGAATCTCCGAAGAATTTGCGTATTTTTACGAATGCTCAAAAAAATTAGCTACATTAACGGTTTTTCTTTCAAATTGTTTTTTGAATTGATATTATTCAAACGATAGATAATATTCCGTTGGAATCGCAGAACGTTAAAACGTAGACACACTAAATCGCATGGAAAATATCAACCAGTGTGGCACCGTTAATTTTATCATTGACATACGTTTATAAATTGATTGCGAAGGTAATTTGGGTCACCGATCCGATGGAAAAGCGAGACCCCCGACGATCAAACCGCGAGCAGGCGAGTTACCGGCTCGGTTCCGTTCTGATAATTCATTCATTCCCTGTTTATCGCCCGACTTGATACCGGAAAATCGTAACTGGCTAAGGGATATCGCGCGTTGGCGAGGAACGCACGGTCGCCGGACGAGACCCACGCGTGAATTCTAGTTTCCCAGCGACGATGATGGAGAATATTTTGCCATTGGGTGCAGCTCGGAGATTTCGTGCCCACGCTCGCTTGAGTTTCGACGGAAGATCTCGATAGCACGGATGAAAAATTGGAATCCTTAATTAAAATCCACTTGCTATAGCTGTGGTCCGAGTCATTTGGCTACATTTATTATTATTATTATTATTATTATTATTATTATTATTATTATTATTATTATTATTATTATTATTATTATTATTATTATTATTATTATTATTATTATTATTATTATTATTATTATTATTATTTTTATTATTATCATTATTATTATTGTTATTATTATTATTATTATTATTATTGAATTAATCGAATCAATGGTTATGCAATATTCTCTTTTTTTATGGACTACATGACGGACTAAATTGAAATAGACAATAAACACACAATAACCTAAATAACAACAATAATAATGACTAATACTAATTATACTAATACTATTACTACCATTTATTATATTACTAATAATCAATAGTAATAATTACTATTACTATTTATTTTTATTATTTTTATTTATTTATTTATGATACACGAGTTCTTTTTTCTCCTTCTTTTTTTCTTATAAGTAACAACGTCGTCGCTTTGTCTCAGTTCGGGGTAGATATCGGGCAAATTAACATTTGCCAACGATTCTATGACGTCAGAGCCGTTAACGAATCTGAGTTGGACGAAAATGTGGAAGGGTTGCAAGCAGACAGCATTGATTTTTCTTCTCTCCGACGTGTTCAATTCAGGTTGCTAATGGGCAACCGAGAGAGGAACTCGACACGCGGTTCGAGGGGACCACAGACACACACCGCTCGTCCCTCCTTCGGTGACACAGAATGCTCGATTTTTTTTTACTCTCTTCTTTGTTGTCACCGGTGGTATATACATGCATATCGATTATTCCGGCTCCGGTCGTCGCATTCGCGTTTCGACGACGCGTTTGGCCTACGCACGACTGCGACGACCGAACCCGATGCATTACCGGGTTCTCATGGGTTTTTCCTTAAAAGTCCATGTCAACGTTTGAAAATGTTCTTCTCGAACGATCTCTATACGGCGTGAGCCGGAGTTTCGTCTCCGGCGTCGTCTCGCAACGTTACGACTCTTAAGTGCATTTCCGTATAAGCGTCAACGAAGGAATTCGTCGATGCCGTTTAGCAAAGTGTTCACTCGCAGATCCGACAAACGTGACTGTCAGCAGCTCGTGAATTTCGCGCTAGATTTTGCTGAGTGAAGTAAAGTAAAGGTTTAACGAGTACTCGGTATTTGTAATTCAAATGTGAACGGGTTAAAAAGGGAAATCGTAAGAGTAGTGGATTTTTCTTGTTTTTCTGTGAAATACTGAAGCAACGTAGCACAAAATCCGGCTGATAACCTAAAGTCAATGTTTTAGATTGTTGTTGGAAAAATAAATCAAAATCATTTTGAAAAAAATGTAACAAAATTAATTTCGTTTAATTTTGGTGGTGAAAAGACGGAAGAAAATCAAATAAAAGAGCTATCGATGCTCTGAATTAATTTTTTTAACCTATATTAAAGAAGTTAGATGAAAGCTTACAGCTTATGAAGTTTTCCTAATTATTCATATACAGCTTTCCGAAATTTTCAATTTACCATTCATGTTTGCAATTTTTTTTTAGCCATGCATTCAAAAGAATTTATAGTAGATGCCATCTCACTATCACGTCCCTTACCTAGAGGTGGGTTTTTGGGTAGGGGGGTCAGAAATCGCATCACCTAATACTTAAACATTCCCCAGAATTCAATTCTCAATGCTGTAAGTCTCAGTACTTCGCCCATAGCAAAAAATATAAAATCAAAACAACCACTATGGAAGAGACTTTAAAAAAAAAAAAAGTGGTGATAAATTAAACACTGCGAGAAACCACACACGTGCTCGACGTACTCCCGTGTCGGCACCCGGCATCCGTTCGTGTCCCTTTGCCTCGGGTGTAGGGAAAACAACCCAGTCATTGGCAGTCCACACTTCGCTCTGATGCCATCCATTGTCGTGGTCGCTGTCTTCTTCTTTCCAGCACATTTATCGTGACTAACTTGTCACACGTGCCAATGACTCTACTCTTATCTTTTCACTTGAGAGTTGTGTATAAACTTCGAGAAGCCAGACAACGCGACACGCTCTTCGATCTCTGCCTCTTTGGGGTGGTCCGTTTCTCGCGTTTCCTTTTCATTTTTTTTATCTCTATTTTTTTTTCTTCATTTTCTTGTCTACTTAGACGTACCTAGCGCCGCTGTCTCATCCCTCGACGACGTTTCGTGTCAACGGCCGGATACTGCGGTTAAGCTCACTCGTCCGGACGTGGAAATTGTTTACAGAAATAAGTTAAACAACAGTCCGGGTACTTTTGGTACAGTAAGATCCCGCTTAAGACGATGGACTACAAACGCTCTCTCCTTCTCTCTCGCTCCGCAGCGCGAGTTCATAGGCATAGAATAAGTGACGCCGATAATTTTCCCAACATTTCTTGTTGAAGAAAAAAAGTGGATACGTGAATGTGGAAAAAAGTTTTTTCGTTGATTCTTCAAGGATCTCGTGAATATATGAGCAATTTTCTTGTTCGTTTAGGAAATCATTGAAACAAAGAAATTTAAAAAAAAGGATTTCAAATATTATTAATGATGGCTTGCTACATATGTATTTGTCCGTTTCTTATCTCATTTCTGAATAAATTTATTAGAAAAAAAATGTCATTGGAAATATTAACCCTAAAGTAAAAAAATACTGATCTTGAAATTAATATGGGCGATTCCAACTAAGCATTTTTTCGGTCTTCCTCTAATTTTACAATGATTTTAGAAAAAAAAAATCAGGTTGGGCTGACCCATATAAATTTCAAAGTCAAACCGGAAATTCCTTTTTGTATCGATTTGGTACCGCGAACTCATTCACAAGTATTTTCTATTTTTAGAAACATTTCGAGACAGTAGAATAAATGTATCTTAAAAAAATCAAAAAAACATTTGTATTTGAACAGAAAAAACTAAGCCCTTCCGGTAATGACCAATTCTAAAGGGCCAGGACAAAAATTTTGAGGGCACTCATGTTCAATTTTTTTTTGGCCCCAATCCAGAGGTGGCCGGGTCAAATCCTCCCAAACCGCATATAACAACCACCCTAAAAAATATACAAATAATAACAATAATAAAACATATATAGGCACATACGAGGGCGTTATTCCATGACGCGTCGATGATCCGAAAAAGGCGAGATGCGAGAGAACCGTGCGCTGACGCGATCTCCTTTGCGACGTTCTTTTCTCCCGTGCCACGGCGCGGAGTAATCGCGCAGTGCGCGTTGCACTTGCAACACACGTACTACACGCGTGTTACACACGTATGTCCCTGCTTCTGCCGTATACAACCTACCGACCTACTCCGTAGGTTGAGACGGTGCGTTCACTCGACGACGACAACGTCGACCGGATCGAACGGAATCGTCAGCACTTCAACCGAACCCGCTTCGAGATTCCTCCACGTTCTCGCGAGACTTATCGTGAAAGCGCTCGGTAGCCGCGCTCTCGACATTGTCGCACAATCCCTTCTTTTCCTTCTTTTCCCTTCGAATTCTCGTTCTTGTTTCATTGCAGACCGAAGCATCGTCGCGGGTTGCGATAGAGTGTATAGCAATGCGCACCTGCGAGCGCAATCTACGCTGAGGTTTATAGTATCGTCGACGATCGCGGTCGTGTAATTGTATACGATAATAATCGCGTCTTTAACGGGCCCTTTGGTGAGCTGCGAGGCTTCGAGAAAGGCGCTGTCTGTAAATGCGAGGCGATTAAAGGGGCTCTTTTATAATCTAACCTTGGGGCACTGTCCGTAAAGAGACAACAGCGTGGACATACCAGTGTCATAAGCGAGGTGACGGTTCCTCTCGTGATAACACTAATGCACAATATTGATGGAACTAAGAAAAATTGGAAAAGTACTTTTTATTGCTATAAACAAAGCTCTGACTATTTTCGCTATTGCATAATTAGAACAATAATAATGATGATAATAATAATAATAATAATAATAATAAAAATAATAATAATAATAATAGTAATAATTTATTTTTCTTTAATTATATTATTAATAATAATAATTATTATTATATTTATTATATTATGAATAATAATCGTGATAATAATAATAATAATTATATTATATTATGAATAATAACCATGATAATAATAATTATTATTATTATATTAATGATATTATGAATAATTATTATTATTATTAATATTATTAATAATATCAATTATATTATTATTATTTCAGTAATATTTTATCGATTTATCGATAGCGATCAAATAAACAGCATCGTTTGAATCTTCATTCGTTTCCAGGTTTCGATTTGAATATTTGAATATACCAAGGAAAGTTCGAAAGCTACCCCGCAACGAGGGTAATATTAGCGCTTATGTCAAACAACTGTGTCGATCTGTCTCGGCACGTTACCCGCGTTAAATACGGCAAAGTGCACAGAAAAGTCTGTGAATTGCATCGCACACATGCTAAGTGCAATGATGGTACACACACGGTGAGCCATAGGCGTCGTTGCCCATACGCTCGGTACGCACGGGGCTTATTGTCGTGGGCAGTGTCCGTGGCCGGGATTCCTGCTGAACCGGCGCGTACTTGTTCTCGTAAAAGCGTTATACCACGGTCTCAACGGTATAACACCGTATCCGCGTAACTTCTGATAATTATCGTTACGCAGAATTACCTTGAATGGCTCCGAGCACCTCGGAGTACTCATCTCTCGCCATCTCTCTCGCTGGCTGCACTTTGCGTTGTGAATTGTTTTCGAAAGTAAGAATATTTTTTGATGTAGATGTGTCGGGATGGTTATATTAGGGTGGTCCTTATATGGGGCCTGGACGAATTTTCTCTAAAATAAAAAATGAGTGTCCTAGAAATGTCAGCCCTCTATCTCTAAAATTGGCTCATATATATAATATTAATATAATGTATAATATAATAATAATAAAAATAATAATATAATGATATTATATATAATTATTAATAATATATTTATTTAGGTGATTCGAAATCTTTCGAAAAATACGAAGTACGTCCGAATAAGTTCGTGGTACTTATAGAGATGACGAAAAAAAATCTGGTTTGACTTTCAAATTTAAATGAGTCATTTCGAATGAATTTTTTCCATTCGTTCTTTTTCTCTAATTTCAGGATAATTTTATCAAAAATACATTATATATACGTGACTTATGGAATTGTCTTTGAGAATGAAAATGAACTTCCTGTTCGCACTTGTCCCGCAGTCCCGGCGGCAGACTCATGCGCCCTCGATTCCAATTTATAAATATAACTCTCCGTGCTAGAAAGTCGATTTGAGAAGACCGCCGGGTTGTATGTTCCGCACTTGGTACGCCGACGGTACGAAATTTCGATGGTACAATAACAAATCGATATGGGGGACGGGATCGTTCTTGTTTGCATTCACTAACCTACTGATCGCGTTGGAGGCTGTATTCTTTTTTTTTTTGGTCGAAGCATACATTTTTCAATTAGTTACGATAATGTAGTAGCACAGCAATTTTTGCTTTCGTTCGGAATTCATTCTCCGATGCGTCGAAACACAAAATCGAGGTTTTGGACCTTAACCACATCGCTATGTCAAACGATTAATTAACATTTGCAAAAATATATGTATCCATCTCTGAAAGCAATGATCATATATCACGTATGCATGTACGAGGAAATAAAAGCGGTTGCTTAATTTTTAAAATGATCGGCGTCGGCTCTAATCCAATCTGTCAATCAAAACAATATCCATCGTGTTAAAAAGAACAATCAAATCCACAAGGACCAAGCACTAAATATAAAAATACTCCACACGTTTAACAATTAAACCACGCACCTATTTTTTCGATCAAACACCACACACAGGACCAATTTGACCGTGCGTAAACTTTAGCTGTCCGCCATTTTTGATTGACCCGAGCGAGCCGGTTGGAAAAATTTCCAAATACAATTTGAACATTGTCAAATCGATTGATATCGATGCAAAGTGCGCTTGAAATTCTTTTCATGCATGAAAAAATGCATGACATTTAAAAAAAAAATTTTAACCCTCCACCATCACACTACCAACAATATCACGGCCGTCACACTGTGTAGACTCCACCCAGTGGGTTTTTGAAAAACGATTGTAAGCAAACTATCCGTCCGAAGTGGTTGAATGAATTACAGAACCTGCTTCAAACATTCTCGATGATGTACCAAAAGTTTATTTACAAGAAATAAAACGGCAACATGTGAAACAAACGCATAGCAAGATAAAAAACGAAGACAAAAATAGCTCCTCGACGGTTAACCGCCCGGTCAATTCCACCCAGTGTGACGGCGAAGGATTAAAAAAAAGCTCGTCACAAGAAAATGACAACGTCAAAAACACCCCGCGAATCATGTAAGGGTCAAAGACTTCCTACTAAAATTAAACTACACGAAACCGAATGATAAAATTAATTCTCGATTCTAAATTCCGCGCCGCAGTTCGTCGGATTGGAAAATGTGTAAAGATCGTATCGGAGATTCGTGAGATAACGCACGGTGATAATGATCAGGCGTGCGCGATCGTTGAAGCGAGACGCGCTCCGCCTCGATATAAAATTGTCTCGACGATCGCGGCCAAATTGCGCGGCTCGGCGGCCCTCCGACGTGCGGTACATAACGCAAAGCGAGAGATCCATAGAATGTGGTCGTTGTCGCGTCTTCGGATCCGCGCGGTAACGTAACGAGTCGGACATTCGCCGGGCCGAGCGTGCGCGCCCACGATGACACCGAAGCTTTTTATAGAATAAGTATTACACGTACTATATACAACGGCTGCTACTCCCGCGACGGCCGCGTTGTACATCATTGCTTTATAAAGCATCCAGACGTATAAACGCGTATATGTGTGTATGGGGCGTTCCGAGTGAAATCGAGAAGTCATTTCTCTCATGTTGTCGAGTGATTGGGATAAATTTTTTTGGCTTTTTTTCGACACCGAATGGAGGCTATTGTTTTGCAGATTTCCCCGCTACTTCTAGAAAAGTGGTTGGAGGATCAGTTTTGTGTAAGCAGAATATTTTATTGCTATTTGTTTTTTTCCTCTGAAAGAAGAGGAATAACTCTTATTTAATTATCTATAAATACAAAATATTAAAAATTTTTGAAGCATGTTTTTTTGTTATTATTGTTTAGAGCCTAAATTTTTTTTACAATTTGCCAGTTACTTCTAAAAGTGGCGCAAATATCAGTTGTGTGTAACCAGGATGTTTCATTGCTATTCGTTTTTTTTTCAGTAAAATAAGAGCAATTTTTCTCATTTAGTTGTCAAAGTATGCAAAATATCAAAACTTTCCAAGGCATCTTTATTTTATTTCATTCTATTCCTCTATTTACACAAATAATGATTATCATTGTTCAAAATTTGTTCGACACTGGCGGGATAAAAAAGAATGACTAAAAAGATACAAGCAAGCCGAATCCTACTCTCAAGTTGAATAAAAATTACCTGTTTCTAACACGAAATTCGTAGACAAAAAATAAAAATGTTCAAAAATATGTTCCCATTGGTTTTCTTTACACAAAACCTATCGCTGCTCCACCTTCAGAAGTAGCGGGTAAATGCTGAAAAAAGCAGGCATTCGAAGTCGAAAAAAACAAAAAAAAAACAATAACTTCCCTATAATCGGGAAGTTAATGAAAAATCTATGCAATGATCCGATAATGCGCAGGAAATGACTCCTCGATTTCGCTCGGAATGCCCCATATATATGTGTATGGCACGGTAAAACGTATGTACGAAAACGGAGACGTCGTTGTGCCGAGCCGACGAAGAAGCGCATCACAAACTTTGATTGCGCTTAACGACTCGTCGATTCATTCATGCGAGAGCGAGGGAATCGTTTATGTCTGTCGAAGCGACTGCACCAATGCTCTTCGGATTCGTAACGAGGCGCCGTCACCGGGTAACTACATAAACGTTTAAACGAACAACATAAAGTAGAAGAACAACGCGAACCGACGATACAGATATATTTTGCTCGACGTCTTACTTTTCATTGTTCGTGATGTCAAATTAATTGTGTCAGTGTCGTAGTGACAGGATCATTCTTTCCAAATTTATTAACCGCGCGAAGAATTCTTCTTCCGGTTCTTTGCACGATTTGCGCTGCGAGAAATAGCGTTGGAGAATAGATTTTTGGTCTTTAAAGAAATTGAACCTTTATTATTATTATTGTTATGATTATTACTATTATTATTATAATGATTATTATTATTATTATTATTATTATTATTATTATTATTATTATTATTATTATTATTATTATTATTATTATTATTATTATTATTATTATTATTATTATTATTATTATTATTATTATTATTATTATTATTATTATTATTATTATTATTATTATTATTATTATTATTATATTTTTTTTTTTTGTTTTCTCTAAGAAGTCAATAATTTCATTATGTTAATATGTTTATTTCTCTCGAATCGAGTTACAATTGTTCCCAGTAGAGTTGAAATTTTGTCCACAATTTGATTTGTTTTTTGTTTGTCGACAAATATATATTCTTCCGTTGCAAACAATTATTTTCGTGTCGCCGCATCGACTCTACGATGCAACGACTGTGTAATTGTCCGGCAAATTGTCGTCTCAGCGGCGATTATTTGCCTTGCTTTCCACGACTTCTCACCTTTCCCACATCTTTTCCTTCTCGAATATTTTTCCTTTTCTCTTTTTTCAACTGTCATTTCACGGATGGAAAATTTTGTACGTACATCCTAGTTTCACGTTTTACCGCGCCGATGGCACTCGCGGACACGAGAAATTTCACGTACGCCGTGCGAACAAGTCGGGGAGGGAATTTTTTGCGATTTTTCGTTTGCAACACTTTTCCATTTCGCGTCACGGCGACAGTCGCTTCGCGACGGTATATAGCCTCGGGGGAGCTTTTGCGCTTTCAAGCTGCTGCCCGGGGGTTTGCGTTGAACGGAGAAATTCACATATCAAACGTTATATTGCCGTGCTGCATCGAAGCTCCGTTCATTCACGTGTACGAAATGTGTGCATGCGGTTCTTCCTCTTTTTTCTCTTTTTTTATTTTTTGAAGACGGAAAAGTCGAAGGTCCGGGCCAATTCTCAACTCCACGAGATCGTCGGTTGACCCGCTTTTAGATTGCAAAGACTGCCAATTTTTGACGACGAATCCGATAATCTAGAAACAACCGTCCGAACGTTCCGGTATTTAAATAAATACCAATGTTAAAATGCCAATGTTTAAATAGCAATGTTTTTATTTCACACTTTCGTATCTCTATTTGGCTCCTATTTCATAAAAAAAAACTTTTTTGCAATACTCAGAGTAGTATAAAAAGTGACTTTCTCAGGTATTTCTAGATCTGGTGACTAAAGTACGGACGCCACCCTTGTTTATGGCCGTCTCCAAAGCAATGAGTTTTTTAAATTATTTTTCTTGTCAATGATTTTTTTCTCATTGTATAATTATGATAGAGATAATTTTTTTTTCGATGCAGCATCATTTTTTCTATTTTACTATTTTGCTATTATTCCATCCATTTGTTGTTCAAGGGCTCGCATGCCCTTGGGCGCGCTGAAAACCGAGTAAATTCGGAAAATCATAATCAGTGTTATATGATGAAAAAAAATTAAATTGTTGATTTCACTTTCGTTATTAATTTTTCAACTATCAGAGAATTTTCTTTTAATACTAACATTATTTTTTCTATCTCTTGTTTTGGGCGAGCTGAGGAGCACACGAGCCCTTACCTCATTTAACCCAACGTAACGTTATGAAACTACGCTCTTCGTCAATCTTTTTATACCTCGACGTTCGTTGTTTCGCTTCAACGAAAAACAGGGTGCAAAATTCGTGCTCTTTTCATCCCCCGTTCCTCATCCTCCTCTCCATTGTGAACTCTCGGGCAGTCTTTCATCGACGATCTTCCGTCATTCCTCTGCGTACTTCCCTCCTCATGCCAGAACGTAAAAAGCACGAAGCTTCGTATGGAAGAAAGTTCAGACCGCAATAACGCTCCGGTTGTTTCCTCGAGGGTAGAAAAAAGGTACATATATACAAACACGAAAAAGTAGAATGCCAGACTTGATGGTCGCAGCATCCCTCGCGATCTCTCCGCAATTCGTTGCTCTCATCGTCGACGTTGGATGGATCGATAGTAATCGCACGCGAGAAGTTATACTCTTCGCTCGCTTCTCTCCTCGGCCGAATAAATTCTCTTCGGCTTTTCTCACTTTCTCTCCACTCCGTCTTGACCTCGATTACACACGAAACCTCTCACCTTTCTACAAATATATGAATATACAATTTAAGATCAAAAACGAAAAAAAAATATTAAAAAAGAATTGTTTTCAACCTTCCTCGTGGTTTCTAACGGGTGAAACTTCGGTCGAAAATTATTCCCTTGGTGTCAATTATTCCAACAAAATGTAGTACTCCACCGTGTGTGTATATATGTGCAAAGAGTTCACGTAAATTGCGTTGCAGAGCCGAAATTTATTTGTTACACGGTTTACGACTGGGGCATGTATAGATTGTCGTGCCGAAAGGACATTAATTGGATACATGTATGTACGTGCTGTAAGCGTCGGTGACACGTACATTTGTTAACCGTGTTATATAGCAATCGTAAGGTACATACCCACGATTGTACGGATTTATTCGCAACGCAAACACGTTGTGCTCGATATATTCGCGGTTAGAGCCATCGTGAATATGCGAGGGAGTGCTGTATGGATATCAATATATGAAGGAAGCTTATATGCATTGCGTTTATGGGTTTATGGGTTGCGTTGTATGGACAAGAATTTTACTTAGCCCCTCAATTCCGGTCGAATGGAAAATCAAGTATACGATTCGGATACTTAGCATTGTTACCCGTAAATATACGATGTGCACTCGAGTACTTAAGCCGGCTCTTCGACGAGAGAAAAGCGAGAACCATCGCCATAACGTGTGTCTCTGGCAGACCATCGCGGCCTAGTTGTCGACAAGTCGCGACGTCTTTACGAACGACGACTGATTCTACCACCCAAACGCGTCTCGCTCTTTCAACACAAATCTTCATCTCGCGAACTCTACCGCGAACCATAAAAAAAAAGAGAAAAGAAACAAAATGTTCAAAAGAAAAAAAGAATTCAAAATGTCTTAAAGTGTTGAAACTCGTGAAAGAAAAATGTGCGAATAATTTCATTCATAAATTCATTGACTAACGAGTCTGTCACGAGGTCAACCGGAGTTTTGAAAAATTACCGGAGTTTGCCGGTCGCAACGAGAAAGCGGCTGAAACGTGGGATATAAAAATTTGCAATTTAATTAATCTTGGTACAAGGAAAGACGCGAGAGTCGGTCATTGGTTAGCGTGACGTGAGTGGCTGAGGAAAAAAGTTGTCAAAGAAAAATCTCAGATACGCAAATTATTTCACGTATCATAAAGTTGATGCGATGGGCAGGGGGTGGAAGGAGGATGGGTGAGTGGTTTACGCTCGATGGTACTTTGGGTGTCGCGACGACGCGCGTCTCGAGAGGCCCTTCGCCAATTTATTTTGTTATGGAGATGCTTCTGTGCACATGTGTGACGTAGTACGACGGCTATAGGAACAGTTTATCGAGAGGGCTGGAAATAAAGACGCCGAAGTATCAAAGGCGTATGGACATGGTCGATAAGGGTTCTTGTCGAGCTGCGTGGCAGACCCGTCGATGACGGAGTTCATCGCCGTGCGTGCTATAAAAATGATTAATATTATCATCACTACACGACGTAACGGAATAATTTGACTTCTGCTCTGTGCTCAACTGGAAATCGAAATAGAATTGTAATAAAAAAAAATCGTAACACAGAATCACGTTGTATAAAAATATAACGACTCGGCATAATTATAATTAAGATACTATTTTAGATGTATATCCCGCTTGATAATTAATTATTGTACTTTCAAAAACACATAAGCAGTAAGAAATCTTATTCTTTTTTTTATACAATAATTTCTAGGAATAATTATAACAACTGTATTAAATAATACATCGATTGAATTCAAGCTATTTATGTATAATATAATTGAATTATATTATATCATCATAATTAATATAATTGAATTAAGATTGAATAACATATCGCTGATTTTAAAATAATTTGAATATTTTTTTCTATTCTATATTTATTGAATTATATTGATAATTTGTTTTTTTTTATTGTTTCAGGCCAAACAACGTGCCTCCGTGAAATGGCTCCTCTCGAAGGCGTACAACAATCGCGTGCCGGACACCCTCCGGGAGCCTTATTACCGTGATCACGAGGTAAGCACGAATCATCGACCCGAATGCTACGAAGAGAGAAATCTTCGTGAAATTCTTCACACTTCTTTCATCAATCACACGTTCTTATTTATTATTTTTTATCTTTTCCTCCAAAATTCTCTTCGCTTCGCAAGTTCGCAAAACTTTCGTGTTCCCTTGCGGTCCAATACTTTTCGCAACACCACCGAAAGACACATCCGGAGTCCACGGAAGCGAGAACGGGCTTCTGAATAACGCGAAGCTGTGTTGAGATGTCGTTTTCGCGGCGTCTCTGCTCGCTTGAGCGAAACTTTTCGTGGAAGAGCCTCAGCCTCCGAAACTCTTGCTCATGCTTGCTTTGAGAAGAAGACGAAACGCATTAAACGCAGCCGTGGTAGTTCCAATCCTTTGCAAATTTCAATTCTTGGGTGTTAAAAAAAAATAAAGTATTTACTCCGTAGAATCGATGGCTAATTTTTTTCTTTTTTTTTGCTTCCTCATATTCGTGAAATTTTTTTTTTTTTTCGAGAAGTTCTTTTTGGTTTAGATTTCTTTTTCTTTTCCTTTCTCTTTGAAACCACGTTCGGTTAATGCATTTAGATCGTTTGAATCCACGGATTTCCGAATTTTCTTCGAAATCTCGGAAGCAGCAGTATCTTTTCTCCAACTGCATTCCTCTCGCACTCGGTGCACAGACCGACTTTCTTTGATGGCACACTCGCGTCATTTAAGGAGGAGTCGCCTCGGGCCACTCTGTCTCGTGTAGACTGCCATGCACGTGCATCTCTCGCACGGTCGATCTCTCACGAGAAATCGAAGGTCACGTATTTCCCTGCTCTTGGTGCACGTACAGGGACATACACACACTTAACACACACACACACACACACTTGCGCACTTGGGAACGGTTCGTTTGTGATTTGGGTCAATTTGCAGCAGAGGCAGAAGCGACTATCGTTCACGTATGTAGCTGTATTTCCGTGGTACATTGCGCAGGCGCTGAATCTCTTCGGGAATCTGATTTCGGTCAATTATGAAGTACGATCGAACGAAGCATACGTTATTGTCACTATCAATGTGATTACGCTGTTACACTGATTTCCCTGAGGATTACGAGCGCCTCAAACCATTCTACTTTCCACCTTCCTACCTTTGCCCCGGCCTCAGGCTCTCTTCTACAGTGTCGGAGCAAGTACGAGCGGTTGCTGACGGTAAACAACGGGCGCACAGCTACAGTCGCAAGTCGCACGTCCTGTTTTTGGAGGTTCGTTGTTGCCCAGCTGTTTTACCGTCGGCTACGCTATTTGGCACAAGAAATCGAAACCGGAACGCTACTTAATGGTCATTTTTTTGTGACAATGTACAGCATGGATCTTCTATTTTTAACGATGGGTTACGATGGGGACCGACGAGAGAGCACTGGATAGACACATCGTGTTTATCGCTATTTGCTTCATGAAAGTATTGTACAAGAAATAACTTTGATTATTCTAATTGGTGTTCGTACGGGTTGCTGTTTCAGTGTTGCGGGAAATTGTTCAGTTGACGGTGTTGATTATGTCGAACAATTTTATTTATATTATAGAACGAAGAAATGATTTATTTCAAGAGGATCAATAAAACCAGAATTTGTAATATAAACGAAGGTTCGACAAGGGATTTTTTTTTGCAAACAATAGCAATTTATCTTTTTCGTTTTTCCCTAATTCGCTATCCGTTTGTTCAAAAGCTCGAAGCAATTTCGGTACAAATATTCAAAAGTTCATTTTTTTGCGAGATTCCTATCAAAGTTTTCCAGATTTGTAATGATTAGAAAATTTTCCTACCAAGTTTCGAAAAATACAAAAATCAAAAATATAATAGAACACGCGAAGCGTCATTCAATTATATTCACACCACATTTATACGCCTTATATCCAGTAATTTTTTCAAAACTTGAATCCCCCACATCGTAGAATTGCTTCAAAACGTGATAGAAATGTTTGCATCGACGTCAATGAATCAACGAATCGTATTTCGCCTCTAAATACTTCATTTCTGCATTTACATCGCGAAATGGCACATGTTGCACGCACGTGAAACCTCGTTTCGCACGTATAATCCACCGTTGGCGGCCGATGATTCGATTAACCCAATCGAATTACTCGTAGACGATCGCCGACATTCGAACGCGTATCAAAAGTCAGTTCGACCGCGTTGTTTCAACCTACCAACGTCCGTGACGTTATTCGCGCCGTTGAAGTAACTTAAATTTTCGATAACGTTGAGAGTCTAGTATCGAAATTATTCATAATGAAAGGAGCAACGCGTGCTCGATTCTCGGAGCATTGGCCTTTGATTAATTCCCATCCGGAAATTCACTTATTAGTCACGCTACACCCGAAGGTGAATATCGCTCGTCTATATTGCTTTCCTCATTTATTACCCACACCGATGCAATTTCTTCGCCGCTTCCTCGTCGGCCAGTCGTGGAATCTCGAGTTTCCGAGTTGCGCTCGAACGTTTCGTATACCGGCGTGGAGAATTCTTCATCCTCCGATTCCCCCCGGCAGCAACGTGCGAAGCGCGTCCGGATCTGGCAGAAGCGAGCAGCCAGTGTCGGTGATTATCGCGGGTTTTCGTTTCGTTTCTTCTTGTACGGCGGAGATCTCCGTGCCGGCCCTCCTGGCTGCACTCCAGAAGGTCGTTATCTCGGTGTTCCTCATTCACCTGTGAGCGCGAAACTGGAGTGCGAAGTGTCGGGGCAACGTCGTCTCGAGTAATTGATCGTTTCGTCTTTTTCTACACTTTTATTTTTCACTTCGCAGCAGTCACGATCGATCCATCTTTTTGTTCCTTTCTCGACTGAATTGACGCATTCGTTTGTCCATATTTCGGCCTACTGGCAGGAATTTCAGTTGCATGAATAAATGAAAAATCTTCATCGTAGATCGGCGATGATAATTTACGTCTTCGTAGACCGACAGGTTTTTTTTTTTTTTGATTGGATATAATTAACGTTCTAACGATCCTCCGTTTTTAAGACGTTGAATTACTCGTCGTAGACGAGAGTGGTAACTAAGAGCCGGATTATTAGCATCTCGACGTCTTGGAAAGGCCAATTATCTCACGCCCACGCGTTTCACGTCTGAAGAAGACGGTTTCGTTTGAGCTAGCTGAAACTTGGTGGAAATTGGAGCTCGCTGTTTACCACGCGACGACAACGAAGCCGCCGCAGTGACGCTCGATCAATGCTAACCCGAGATTACATCCGGTCCGGCTCGTTTCACCCACGTTTGCAATAATCGCGGAAACATGACTCAATTTTTGTTGTTTCTATTTTGTTTGTTTTGTTTATTTTTTTAGGATCAGGAACATCTCAAGCCGCAGATCGTCCACACATTGTCCAATGCCGAACTCTATTGCATGGCGTTGGCGAACATCTATTCGGATCCCAACTATCACAATCAAAATCATTGGGGAATTCTGCAGGCACTCGCGCGAAAAGGTGTATACGTCGCCGAACCCAACAACACCCAGCTCACCGAGACGATACTCATTCAAAATTCACCACTTAAAATGGTAAGTCCGAATTCTCGTAATTTGTGTAGACCCAATTGCTCTCGATTAATTCAACGAGTAGGTGCAAGGTCTGTAAGACGACGTGACACACTTGGTAAATTTTTTAATTGACAATTCGTACGTCTGATATCGTTCATTCACCGCCTTTTGGTCATTGACAATTTTTTTATATCATAAATTTTCATTCCATGAATGTTGATGATGGATAGAAATAAAAAGGAATCGTGAGCGATTGATATTGAGATGGTGATGACGTAAATTATAACCAATAACCGTTGTTGACTATCGAAACGGATAGAAATAAAAGTTTGTAGAAAATAAATAGATAAATTATTTAAATAAATTTAAGCCCAAGAAAAAAAGAATAAAAATTGTGAATAAAAATGTAGTTAATTCAGGGTGAAATATTAATTTATTAAACGTTCGAATGGTCTTTTAGTCTGCGCATATGGCTGTGATAGAAGGCCTAATGGTCTTGTACGCTAAGGAAGTGGTGACCGGCGATCGAGTAGTCTCGGCGATTCGTCGTTTCGATCCTCAGGCCCAAGTCGAGAATCCGACCGATCACGAGAAGGGTCTGTTGCTCTGGATAAGTCACGCGTCGCATGCTCTGATCGCCAAGATTCAGGCGGAGGAAGGTGCCGGCGACAAAACCCGACTGCCCGATTTACCGGCCGCCAAGGATTTCCAATCGTTGTGCGACGGTGTCGGTCTGGCCGCGGTCGTCGCTTTTTATTGCCCGGGCGAATTGAATTGGATGGACATCAGGGTTTCGAAGCGACCCTCCGTCGCCGATGCCCTGCACAATCTTTCTCTGGTGCACGCGTTTTGCACGAGGTGTCTGCCCTATTCGATTTTTCACATGGCGCCGGAAGACGTTACTTATATGAGAGGGTGAGATCATTATTCGATTATCGTGTATTGACGCGAAAATTGGTCTTTAAATCTTTGAAACCATTTGAGAGATAATGTAGAAGGATAAAATCAAATAATTGGAAGTTAGAATTATTAATTTCCATTTTTATTCAATTTTTATAATATGATATAATTTAATTTAGTAAAATAATAATAATAATAATAATAATAATAATAATAATAATAATAATAATAATAATAATAATAATAATAATAATAATAATAATAATAATAATAATAATAATAATAATAATAATAATAATAATAATAATAATAAAAATAAAAATAAAAATAAAAATAAAAATAATAATAATAATAATCTTCGAAAGTTTGAGAGAATCAATTTTATTGTTATTATTATTATCATTATTATTATTATTATTATTATTATTATAAAAATAGAATAAAAATGAAAATTATAATAAATAATTTTTATTTTTATTTAGTTTTTATAATAATCATAATAATAATAATTTTATTAGTATTATTATTTCTCTGAGAGATTCTAATTTTGAATTCTGAATTAAAATTAATGACTTCGAATTTCATTATTATTATAAAAAAAATTTTAAATAAAAATTAATTATGATAATTTTATTATTATCAATATTATTATTATTATTTCCGGAACAAATAATATTTTCCAAACTGAACTGTCCACTAATATTCATAAAAGACATTTCTCAGAAATACAGGAAAGTGATAACTCGATTTTTCTCCTTTTCCCAGGTCCATGAAGCAAAATTTGGTGGTTTTTCTAGCGGATATGTACAACGTATTAGAAATTCATCCGGTCAAGTGCGTCCGGTATCCGGGGGAGGAAAGAGCGTTGCAGTTTCTAGATGGTACGTAAGGTTAAAAAAAAAAAAAAAAAAACCGCCTCAGAAGTATCTCAAATAACACCAACGAGAGCAATTGAATCATTCGTTCGATCTTAATTTCCAACGTCGTCGAACCGACCCCCATGTGTCCCGTCTTTCAATACGTGAAAACTAAAAAAAAAAAAAAAAAAAAAAAAAAAAAAAAAAAAAAAAAAAAGACACCCAAACGCACAAACAAGAAAACGAACGAAAATTGTTGGTGGTGGATTTAATGTGGCGGCTACGCACCCGTTCTCGAACTCTTATCCGTTATATAATTTACTTTATTATAAGTTTATTCATGGAGTCTCCATTGCGACTGCGAGCGTTCGTTGAACCGTTGATTATCCGAGTTTAAACCACGAAAAACTCGACGCGTTCGAGATCGTTAACCCGCGGTTACGTTCGGTTTTCACGATAAGCAACACCACGAGTCCATACGGCTCACAGTCGAAATGGCATCACGCTTTTTATCAGTGTTAATACACGTATATTCGTCTTCAAAGCCATGAGATCCAATCCCGTAAGTCGCGCGTTCGAAACAAATTTTTAATCTCATCCGCATAGAAATTAATTCACGATAATGTGAGAGAAGAGGAAAGGAACAAAAAAAAAAAAGATACTTTAGAAAGAAAACTTTAACAGTAACTTTTTCGTTTTTTTTTTTTTTTAACAAATAACGATATTACCATACACGTATAATATTTCGATATATTTCTATGGCTAAACCTTCTTGATGCTTGTCAACAACGCTATCCTCGCCTTCTTCTTTCGTCAACCTCCGGTTTACCAATGAACCGAATATGGTGCGGTGACGGGTGCAGCGTGCCCGCGCAATAGTCACGGCGTAGCTCATAAAAGAAGTCTACCGCAGTCTATAGCTCCGATACCTGATCTGAGAAGCAACCTCTCCGTGTCCGCGCCAGGCTTCACAGGTATCCACACGTTACAAAGAAAACAAACCAAGAAAAATTTTCAAAAATTTTAAGAAAAAAATAAACAACGAAAATGAAAAAAAAAAAAAATAGAAACCCAATCATCCATCCTAGATGGTCTCCTCTTGTTCATCGCGTCGGTTTTTCGGTGACACCATTGATTGTCGCTCGGGTAAAAATTCTCGAACACCTCGAGATATCCCGGACGATTGTACGGAGAAGAAAGAAAAAGAAAAGAGAAATAGAAAAAAAAAAAAAAAAGAAAAACGTATTTCGCACATGAACTATGATTTAAATGCCGCGCATTATTTGACATTTATTTTTTGGCTGTCGTTGGAACATTCGTACGGGATAATTGGCTTGAGCTTGTGGGGTTGAAGTCAGTCGAGAATTCGTTGTTGAAGTTTCGTACAGCTGATAATCGTGGATCGTTGATTGATGAGCGTTGCATTTAAATCATGGCCTAGTTTTGAGAACGATGCCTCGAATAAGAAGAGAAATCAAGTTTTAGGAGCATTGCTTGTTTGATGATAATTATAATTTGCATAACGTGTGATGGCCGTCGTCGGTTGGGAAGTAGTGAGATCGAGCCTGCATGGAAACCGAGCGAGGGCTGAGGAAATGTGAGGCAAAATTTCCCAATTCATCGAACTGAAACACTCCTATCCCACGATGTGGACGACGATTTTTTTTTTTTTAGTATCCTTTGGATCCTACGACCTCACTAATTTTTTTTTTAGATTTTTTAGACCTCGACTTCCACTCCCCTCCTCCCACCATATTGTTTTTATCGAGAGGTAACTGCTATTTGTCCCCTTTTTATTTGGATGAATTTTTTTTCCCGGATGCTCTATTGAAATTGAAGAACTTTTATTATAAAATTGGAGTGGGCAGCGGGTTCCTAATATTTTTATTTATTTTTTTTGAAATTTTGCAAAAATTTGAGTTTTGCCGAAATTCGAATATATGATAATGGTTTTCCATCTAAAAAAAAAAGAAAAATGAAATCTATGTTGCAAAAAATCGATATTCCGATTATTTCGATAGAAAATCGATAGGAAGGATAGGAGTTACCTCCTGATGATAGCAACAATTGATTCATACTCAAAAATCGATTTTCTATCGAAATAATCGAAATATCGATTTTATTGCAAGATAGATTTCACTTTTCTTTTCTTCTTTTAGATGGAAAACCATCATCATATATTCAAATTTCGGTAAAAATAGAATTTTTGCAAAATTTCAAAAGAATAAATAAAAATATTAGGAACCCGCTGCCCACTTCAATTTTATGAAAAAAGTTCTTCAATTTCAATAGAGTATCCGGGAAAAAAATGTCATCCAAATAAAAAGGGGACAAATAGCAGTTATCTCTTGATGAAAATAATACGGCGAGGGGAGGGGAGGGGAAGGAGGGGTCTAAAAAATCTAAAAAAAAATTAGTGAGGTCCTAGGATCCAAAGGATACTAAAAAAAAATCTTCGTCCACATCGGGGGATAGGAGGGTTTCAGTTCGGAGAATTGGGAAATTTTGCCCCATATGTATTTCTTTAATGTTTTTTTTTTTGCGATAGAAACCTGCTCGACCGCGAGAAATTGGCTATAGCTTTATTGTCATTGGCTTACTTTATTTCGTCTTCTTTCGCATGATTCTGATTATTTTTTATCATTATGTTTTTCCATTATTTTCATTTGATATCTGTGAAAATTTGGGCAATAAGAAAAGCAAGCAAGTACATTTCGCGTTGCGATGATATTCACTACATTTTACGTTTGTTTGTATGTTTTGCGATGTATTTCCATTTATATTAATTATGTGTTTTTTTGTGTTGATGTATCATAATTACCGATAATCCCTCCGAGCCTTTTCCCCTCCGTCCTACGTCACTTTCAGATTTGTGATATAACTCTCGACGGTAAAAAATTAGATGCTAGATTTTTTCGTAGGTATTTGAAATTTTGTGAAATCAAATTTGACCGATGTATGGATAAAACGGAGATTATTTTTTATTTTATTTTTTTTAAATCGTCATTAATGTTTGGAAAATTTTTTAAATAACGAGAATAATCGTGGAAATTTATGTGCCTCATTCGATTACGATCTTTAGGATCGCGGTTTGATGTTAGAATAATAGTACAGTGACGCACAAAAATTATTCCCATCATCGTTTCATCGTTGATTTTCAAAACGTAACGTACGAGCTTTGTTTCGAACTTTCAAGAAATAAAAAAAATTCTACATATACCGGGTGTATGTTTCTTGAAAGTATTTAACAATCGCCAATTCACCGTGTCAAATTTTGAACGGCTATCGCCTTCGGATTATTGTCACGCGATCGACGAATCGATTGAATGACAACTAAAAAGCTAAATGAAATATTGAAAATTTTCAGTTGCGAAAGCTGCACCGATGAGTTCGGTGAAGAAGTCGCAGTCGTTGCAGCAAACTGCGGAAAGTCATTCGTACGACGATCGGTAAATATTGAATTCAATCGAACGTTAATCGTTGTTTCTTGTAAAATTATTGACGCGAATTGACGAATTTTTCAGGAGAGGCGGTAGCGAAGAAAATTTCATCGTTCATCGGGTAAAAGGCGTGCCAACTCTGAGCTCGGTGGCTGACGAAAAGTTTTCGGCGAGAGCCGAGGCTGCTGGACGGCCCAGCAATTGGGAAGATCAGAGGCGAAGTTCTTACGCTGGAAGACGTTCCAGGCGGAACAGCGTCACCGACGATTCCCAACTTACCATCGAAAATTTTGGGGGATCGCAGGTATGGTTGTCGAAAATTTCGGGACTCGAGGAAAGCTCGAGAAAAACGATAATGTGCGAGAACAAAAAATTACGTTTCATAGTTTTCTGTTATTTGTATAAATATGGATTTTGTCGTCGATATTCTTGTATAATTAACGGGATGAAGACGAATATTATTAGTGAGAATATTCTATCCGAAAAATTGGCGAAGGATCGATTATTAAATAATGAAAAAGAAAAAATACTAATAATCATTTATCATTATCTTATTATTCAATTATTTTTATCTTTTCTATTATTATTATTATTATTATTATTATTATTATTATTATTATTATTATTATTATTATTATTATTATATATTATTATTATTATATACAATAATAATAAAAATTATTATTATTATGATAATGGTAGTAATAATAATAATGATAATGATAATAATAATAGAAAATATAAAAATAATAAAATTAATGAATTATGACCAAATAATAATTTCATTATTATCATTACTATTATTGTTATCATTATTAGAATGATAATTATTGTTATTATTATTATTATTATTATTATTATTATTATTATTATTATTATTATTATTATTATTATTATTATTATTATTATTATTATTATTATTATTATTATTATTATTATTATTATTATTATTATTATTATTATTATTATTATTATTATTATTATTATTATTATATAATATTATTATTATTATTATTATTATTATTATTATTATTATTATTATTATTATTATTATTATAACAAGAACAACAGCAATAATAGTAATAATTATAATAATCATCATAATAATAAAAGAGAAGATAAAAATTATAAAATTAATGAATTATGATCAAATAATAATTCCACTATAATAATTATTATATCATAATTATATCACTTGATTATTTTAATAATTTCTTCTATTATTATTACTATTATTATTATTATTTTTTTATTTTTATTTTTATTATTATCATCGATCATAGACTATTATAAAATCTATTTCGATTTGTCTAATTTTCCTGATGTCATTGATTCACATTTAACATTTTTCGCAGGACAATCTGCACAATTTCGGTTGCGTAAGAAACACAGACAAGGATATAGGAGCCCATACCGTAAAACGTGTAATCGTTGAACCCGCGGTACCCGTACGTTCGAGCGTGCAGGACGTTTACGGGAGCGGTGTTCAGCACATACTGTCCGACAATGGTTACGCCAGCGAGGAGCCTCCGCCCAGACTCAGGAGGCAGGCCTCCAACTCCAGTTTGAACAACGTAGCGCTCAAGAACATTCTACATTCCAGTGAGAACGACACCACCGACGGCGAGACAACGAAAATGGCGAGTTTTGCCAATCTCAACAAGCAAAGTTCGGAGAAGGCTATAAATCTTAATTACACGGAGCAAGAACGCGAAGCCATTGCGGCTAAATCGAATTTGGCGAATAAGAAAAATGGCCAAAGCAATGGCAATGCGTCGGGCGAGAAGAAGACGACGTTCGCCACACTGCCAAATACAACGACGTGGCAACAGCAAAGTCACCAACAGAGCCAACAATCGGAACATCATTCTACCGGTGATTATCACGAATCGACGGATTTTAAATACTAGGAATAATTATTTTTATTGAGAAATGCTGCAGAGTCTCCACGACATTCGACAACTTGCTGTGGAATACTTTGTCTTATTATTTCTCTCCTGGATCTTACGAAAAAAATCTTAACATCTAGATATAGCGAAATAAAAACGCAATTTGATGCAAAAACGAATTATTGCATGTCATTGCATGAAATTCATACATACTTTATAAAATAAAAAAAAATTGTGGACCGTAAAAACATATAATGTTTGAAACTAAAATTCAGTCTGCATACAATTCGTTCTTCGGCTGTCTATAATGCATATTAATTATCCAATGTGAACAATAATTTTGACGATTATATCCAAACATTGAATAGCTTCGTACAATATTTTTTTATTTAATAAAAATCCCGTTTTGGCACATTAATGAATTATTAAAAATATTTTATTTCCACGACCAGACGAAAACGGTGGAAATCCGGTAACAGCCTCGCAGCTAAACGACATTCGGCTGAAGTTGGAAGAGAAGCGTCGACACATTGAAAACGACAAGAGAAGAATGGAAGTGGCGCTGTCGAAAAGACAGGAAAAAGTTGGAAAAGCAGCGTTTCTTCAAGCGGTGGTGAAGGTAGGAAAGTTTAAACGCGAATTTTTCGAAAGAAAAAGAACTGAACAAAGCGGAATATCCGTCCATCCTGCGAGTCGTCGTCATTAGGAACTTTCATTTTTTTTTCTTTCATCAATAATTCGTTGATCACTTTATCACAAATGATTTTTCATTATTTTTCCATCTCCCTCGTCGCTCATGCATCAGCGTAGCAGTAGACCCATCAATGTTTATTTTATCTCTCATTTGCCGATCATCGATTCATCGATAACATCTAAGTGGTTGTTCTTTTCTCAGGTGGAAGTTCGTTAACTTTTGTGTACAATATTACGGCCTGTTTTTATTATTATCCTCTAAGGTCTTACTGTATGGATATTAAAAAATCACCGAAATTTTTGAAAATTTGAGGAATGATCGTTCTTGATAGAATAATAATACAAGAATTATTTCGGAATTTTCCATGACGTAATTCAGTAGTTATAAATTTATGAATTTGGCACAGTTGCTCATGGGAAAACATCTTCTACAGACGTTAATGGTTGCAAAATGAATGGAATCAAATCGCTGTAAATTCTGAAAAAATTATATCATTAAGATTTACGATCGACAGATTGATTATGCTTAGTTTCAAATGAGTCAACTGAGTAATTGTCAAGAAATTAATTAAAGTAATGAGGAATATCGCCTGAAACAGTTAAAACAGTTGTACGGTTATTGACAAAACGTCAGTCAACCACACGTCAATATCGTCTAATTTGACTTGAATTATTATTAAAAGTGGTAGATTAACATTTCTAAGTGTTAATTTATCATTAGTTAAGCCAAACATGGCTAACACGGTTAAGGCTAAACGTGTAAATCCACGATTCATTAATTTCAGATTAACTTTTTGCTCCACGATCCATCCAGTAAGACCTTAAATCGTATGCCATTTATTTTGCGTCTCAGTTGCTGACTGTCGTAACGCGAAAAATGTGCAATATCTTATTTTGCATCGAAACAAAATAAAAAATAAAAAAAATAACAACAATTTGTTTTATCGTGCGCGAATTCGATTTGCCTTGAAAAAGGTTTTGGATGCATGCTTCCACACATCAATGTCCGAGATAAAATGCGCGAAAGTCAGTTTAGAATCGACAGTTCAATTAGAACTTTTGTTTTTCCTCGTGAAAAAAAAGTTACGTACGAAAATATGACATTTTCATTGAAAAACCTCAAAAACGCGAGGAATATATATTGTCGTACGTGCCTTTATTCCACGATGTTATCCATAGATCAGCACGCTTAACAGTTTGATTGATTTATTTTGGCATTCAGTTAGTTGTCGGCCTGTAGAGAGACTGTTGCTTGTACGAGACAGTTACCATCGACCTACAGTGGGCAAAATTTATTTTTCCAATCGTTCTCGACGTACCATCGTCATTGAAATATCAATTTTATATTATATATAATCCTTCATATTATATATAATAAAACACGTCACTAAATTCAACCACAATATTTTCCACCAATCGATATTCAATTGAGAATTTAGTTTTGTTAATTTTTTTCTGTACAAAACAATGTACAACATTTTTTAAAATTTTAATCTTTAAAAATAATAAGCAATATTATAAATTTAATTGAACGATTGGAACGATAAATTTTGTTCAACGCCGTTTATCGAAATGACCTTGGCTGCGGAGTCTATCTCGTCCATGGGGTGTATGGTGAACGGTGGAGGACTTCTGAGTACCTAACGGGGCACGCTGGTTGGGCTGGTTACAGGGTAAGGTTAAATCTCCTTCCTCGTCGACGTCCGGGGGGGACAGCCCCGTGGAGCATGGTCCCCCTACCCCGATAAGCTCCGGATCTGCTGGAGAGACCCCGTCGACCGTAGCCGAGACACCCCCCGTAACCCAACCAAATTCACAAGATAAACCGCAGCGTCCCTTCTCACTCAAGGTACGAATCATCCCCTTTCTCTTTCTATCTCCTTCTTTATCTCTCTCTCGCTGTGCGAAAAGTAGTTTTTTCCTGTTTCCACACGTCGTTGTGCTGAGATTCTTTGAGCAAAGACCGGCATTACCACGCTGTCACGAATGGCTTCGAATATATTTGCACAATTATTTCGTTCGATCCTCCGCCCTAATCCCCTCCCTCTTTCCATCCCCGTGTTTCATCGGACAGTTTCGATCCGATAATTTAGAACAGTGCTTTCCCAAGTACCGCTGATTATTCACACACACTATAATACCTTTTATTGGCTAATTATCGAGCTTTGAACACTTGGCCCGTGAATCCTAGAATTTTTTAATTGATTGTGATTTTTACAAATTTTTTTTTCTTCGTTCATTTTTTACGTGTTTTATTATCATTGTGATTTTTTTTATTAATTGGTGATGGTCACTGTTGAATTTTCATTCATTTGTTATCGTACCTTAATACTCACAATTAACTTAAATTAATTCTGCACACGACGAAATTTTTTCACCGAACACATGATCGAATTTTTCGTGCAATGTCTTCACTCTGTATAGCACACTCACGAAATAAATATATATATAAGATATGTATATGTATAAGAGGGGACTTTGGTGACCTTCATAGCTATATAAGTTATGGATATTGATCAAACGTATAAATGTGGAATCACGCCCGGAGTTTAGTTCGGGACTTGATCTCAGAATTTCACGAACTGTCATTTGCGTTCAAACGCGATGAGCAAATGCATTTGGAATTGTTCAACGAATTTGATAGTTAATCAGGTTGACAAGGTTATTGTCTGATTGCGAAAAATGTACACCTTCGGATAACAACACATTCGCGTCAGCTGAGAGCTGTCTAAGTTGCATTAGGAAAGAAAAAAACAAACAGAAAAACAAAAAAGCAATTAAATTCGTGATCAATCACTTTTGGACTGAACCTTCAAAATTTCACCAGAATGTTTTGGCTATTGGATAAATTGTTGTTCGTGATTTATTCGATAATTCCAACGCTGTACAGTGGAGATACAAATAATTCGATGCCAACAATTCCGGAAGATCGAGAAAATTCAGATGAAATTGAGTTTCTCAGTCGTTTAAATTCGCCAGCGAAAACAAATTCCCATGGATCTGACGAATCGATATACGGTTCTACCGATTCTCAAGGATCTGATTGTGTCTCTATTCTCGGCACGGATGCTTCATCGGACGATGACAACGTCGACGACGCGAAACACGTCAGAATAATCGGCGACGTCAAGCAACGCTCAAAATTAACGAGAAACAACAACACAAAATTTCGGTTTGACAGAAACTGCCCGATAGTGCGCGAGAGACGTTATTTGAACGAATTGTCGGATAATTCGGATACCGGAAATAACGTCGACCCCAACGGTGTGACAATCCTGGAAATTAGTGTCAGTTCGTTCGGACGACGTAACGACAACGGAGCCTGATAATTAATGCGATTGAAAGTCATCCGGAGGTGTACATAAATCGTAATCACGCTACGAATGTGAAAAAAACAAATTTTTGGGAATTTTTTTTGGCATCGAAGTGGCGTAGAAATTGTTGGTTACGTCACGTTTTATGACACGACGGAAGAACAGCGACGTTATATTACACAGCAAAAAATCACATGAAAAAATATCACACAATAAAATATCACACAGACAATATATAACGCAATAAAATATCACACAGACGATATATCACATTCAAAAATATAAAACCCGTGAAATATCGTAGAACGGGTTAGAAATTTTTCTAACAGTGATTCCTGTAATTTGACGAATCATAATAAAAAAATATTGTCATTGTCATCAACAATGAGAAATTATATGCGATAAATCGTAATCATGCCACGAACATGAAAAAAAAATCTTTTGAGGATTTTCTTTGCATCGAACTAGCGTAGAAATAGTGGGTCACCTTTAAGAAAAAAAGAACCACGAAACTTCGCTCCCAAACCCCTTGCCATTGATTCCTGATCTCCACAAAACCAAACGTGGCTGAAGGTTTTACAAATTGAGAAAAAAGTGTATTTTTCTCCGTGATATTTTTTCACGTAAATCACGTCCGTGAGATATTTATTGTTGTGATATTTTTCGGTGTGATTCCTTTTTAATTGTGATATTTTTCGGTGTGATATCTTTTCAAATGCGATATTTCCCGAAGTGATATCTTTTCAAACGTGATATCTTTCTAAACGTTATATTTGCCGGTGTGATATCCTTTTAAATGTGATACTTCGCCCAGATGTTATCATAACTTGTGATCTTACGTCCGCGATATTTAAGTCGTGTGATATTTCCCCCGTTATATTATGTCGTGTCACCGAAATTACGAAGGTAACATTTTTTACGACGTATTCAGGATATCAGTGAGGATGTCCGAGGCGTGGAGCACAAATGGCTGGAGCAAGACGGCAGTGCACCGTTCATTGAGACCAGGCGCACGCCTGATATCGAAAACATGGAACCGGATCAGTACCATCACTCCATTTCGCAGTCAGTGTTTACTCTTTTTCATTAACCTTCCCGATATCGAGCTGTCGCATCGTTTCGCGAATACAATTAAATACAAACGTTGCGTTTCGACAGGCTCAACAGTAGTCTGAGTGAGATTCAGGCGGACATTCAACGTCTGGCCAGTCAACAGAGCCAGATTCAACAGCACCATCTCATCAGCCAGCATCAACAGATGCACCAACAACTCCAGCAGCTGCAACAGAGTCTCAGTCAACAGCATCTGCAGGTACGTCTTTTAAAACCTTTATTTCAAACTATAATCGCGATAAACAGAAACGGAATCCAGCGATTATAAGGCGATCTTTATTTATTTATTTTTCGGCAAAAAAAGGGTGGATTGTTTGCAAAATAAAGTCGTTCGGTGCTTCAACTACCAAGAAAGACGTAGTATTATCTCGGATTCCGATTCTGTTTTTAAACAAGTCGATAGAGAGATAGAGAGATCGAGAGATAGAGAGATAGAGAGATAGAGAAATAGAGAGATAAAGAGATAGAAAGATAGAAAGATAGAGAGATAGAGAGATAGAGAGATAGAGAGATAGAGAGATAGAGAGATAGAGAGATAGAGAGATAGAGAGATGACAAGATAGAGAGACGACAAGATGGAGAAATGATAAGATAGAGAGATGACAAGATAGAGAGATAGAGAGATGGATAGATACAGAGATAGAGAGATAGAGAGATATAGAGAGATATAGAGAGATAGAAAGATAGAAAGATAGAAAGATAGAAAGATAGAAAGATAGAAAGATAGAAAGATAGAAAGATAGAAAGATAGAAAGATAGAAATATAGAAATATAGAGAGATGACAAGATAGAGAGATGACAAGATAGAGAGATAGAGAGATAGAGAGAGAAGGAGATAGAAATATAGAAAGATAGAAAGATAGAAAGATAGAAAGATAGAAAGATAGAAAGATAGAAAGATAGAAAGATAGAAAGATAGAAAGATAGAAAGATAGAAAGATAGAAAGATAGAGAGATAGAAAGATAGAGAGATAGATAGATAGAACTAGTATATAGAAGATAGAGACTATGAAAAAATAATTACTAACACAGCACAATCTTGATTTTAACGCCGCTAATTTCGCATCGCTTTTTTTCTCGCAAACTCAGAGTTATGGCATGCCAATAATGTCGCCAATGCCAACCCCGAGGATACAGGATCCCCAGCAGTCGCAATTTTATTTACACGATCAACCGCAGATGCCCAGAAGAACTTGGGGTCGACCTCCGCCCGCTCAAAATTTAGCCAACGAAATGGCAGCGGTCGGTTTTCAACAGCCTCCCATGGATTCGCGTTACAATCCTCAGCCTCAAGGTAAGTCGAATTCGATCATTGGCCGAACGATCCGAGCGAGATAAGGCTTAACGTCGACGAAACGGACTTTGTGTCGTTAGTTTATCAACAAGATCCGAGGTTGTACCAAGACACGAGAACTTGGGGCGGTCATCCGCCGCAACAAAAGGGTTTCGTGCTTCACGATACCTCCCAGGAACAGAGGTATCTCAACGGCGGTGATCACAGTCTTTGCAACACTCAGATGCATCATCCGGTACCCAGTTTTCAGGGCTCGTCGAGCCTTTTTAATCAGACACCACCCTCGTCCGCTAGTCCACAACATCGAAATGCCGTGAGTTGATCGTTGATTGAACATTTGTTTGGTTATTTTTTCTTTTTGCGAACTAACATATTTTTAAATGACCATAAGAAATAATAATAATGATAATATTTGCTGATACTACACACGCACAATAATTGGGGGAAAAAATTAATCAAACCGCATGAAAATAAATTGTATGAATAAATTGCAGAAAGTTTATTTGAATTTTTTTTTTCGATGAAAAATATTACTTGTTAATTGCAGCATTTGAATACGATAATTCGTAGATATTTTACGGTGGAGTAAATAAATGTCAATTTGTACAAATGAAATGGTCAGGTTGGTCTTCTGTAAGAAAAATATATATTTTTATTTTTTCACACGAAGATTAGATATGAGGCATTCTAAAAAATATCGTCAACAAATTAAAATTATTTTAAAAAAAATGAATATCGCTTTTTCTACGTTTCAATTACTAAAATCGCCTTTTTGAAATACGTCAAACGTGATGGGTTCCATGTGGAATCCGTCGTGTATTTATTTATTTATTGGGATGACGAAGACTCGGAGAAATGACATAAATCTATATTTTCATGGAGGACAGATCGAACGATATTTCCGATGAAATCTGATGATAAATACATACTATTTCTCATCTCTACGAACACTGTCGCCATTCAAGACTATCAAACTATCATCGTAACAATGAAAGATGAGGCCATTCCGATGCAAAACTTCTTGGAAATGTCCGCTCTTCTGTGTTTTCGTTTTTCTTCGCCAAAGAGATAACGCGACACTAAAAAGTATGACGAGCGCCGAGAAAACTTGCTTGATGGTCGTAGACGACAGAGGGGTGAATTTAGCTCCCGGTAACGGGCAAAGGTGGACACCAATGTATGCTCATCGCGTCATCTTCACACATATACACACATAATAAAACATATATGAGGTATTCCACGATCAATCGGTCAGTCTGGGACCTGACCTCTCCGAATTTAGTTTACGATTTTATTTTAAAAACACAAGAAATGTATATTCTTAACAAAAAAATAGTTGCAATGCAGATCCCACTCTGCAACTTTAAAAAATTTCTTTTTTGAGCAATTGAAATTCCCAAAAAAGTGAAATTTTTTTCGTGATTTATAATAATAATAATGATTATAACTATAATTATAATTATAAATAAAAAAAGACGAAAATAATAATAATAATTATTATTATTATTAATATTATTATTAATATTATTCCAATTATTTATTACTTATTAATTTTATATTATAATAATTGTACTACTGCTCCATCTTATTGATCCTCCAATAATGATTACAACTTAGAATTTAAAAGATACTAATTATGATGATTATTATTACATCATAACAATTACTATTTTAATCACTCATTAATTATATTAATAATAATAATAATAATAATAATAAAAATGTAGTTTTTAATTTTTATCGAGCTCCAGAGTGATCCCAAAATTCTACGAAATATTATGAGTGTTTTGAGGGACAAATGAAAGCCATAAAAAATCATAAACCGAATTGAAAGGGGTCAGGCCCCAGACTGACCGATTTCCCGTGGAATAGCTCATATAAATACAGAGAAAGAGAGAGAATAGCATACACCGACCTCTTCGATACGAATGAACCGAGCACGTACACTCGTTAGCGTCGTGTGAAACCAGTTGGTGATGTAATGCACCTTTTAAGACACTTGCTGTTGTCACCCAACATGGTAGCCTCTTCCCACACGATGATTCTTTTACCCCAACACCCACAGTCCGTTCGCGATCCACCGTTTGCCATTCGACGCTTCGTTCGTCGATCGAAACAAGATGTATCTATTTTTTTCGAAAACCACGACCAGTTTTCACAGTTACAGTGACGAGGTTCGTTTTTCCGTTTAACGAGCATCGACCAAGCGCGTATTTGTCAAACATTCAACGGTATTTCAATCACGATCGGCGTAGGAACGTGAATAAATCCGTTGTGTCTGTGATTTTCGCGCCTTCGCAGTGACGTCATTGATGATTAATAAAAAAAATAGTGAATTATCGTTTTTTTTTCTTCGATCAGTTCTCAATTATTCGAGTCGAAATGTTTATCAGAAAAATGGTGATATTCGCAATCGGTTGGCGATGTCTTTCGTCGAGTTTTCGATTGTTTGTTTTTTTTAAAAAAAGGATATTTCCGTGTTTCAATTGCAGGTTCATCGGATAAGTCAGTTAATGAGCGAAAGTCCCGAATCGAAGAAACCAACGGTTCATCACATCCCGATAACATGTGAGAGCCCAACGGAGAAACGGCAGATCAACGCCACCCTGCACACCCCGGTTCCGGCTCCACCGGTCGACGACATGGAACCGCAAAATATATCCTTCATCGGTGAGTCTTTCGAGCATTGCTAAAAATGCCGATCTTCTTCTTGCGTTTATCGAAATACTTGAGGCGATCTTGATGCAAATTATGGGTGAATTATTGCACATATTTTATTTTCCATTATAGGGAATAATATTCTTTCATCGTTCTATAATGAGAATAAATAAACATTTCTGAGAACAAAAATATTTAATTATAGTAAAGTCCTAGTTAATTATTATTTCATTGTTGATATCTTTTTAATCGTTCTATAATCAAAATGAATGAACATTTATGAGAAATAAAAATCAATTATCGACAGGTCTTAGTTAATTATTATCACATTGTTATTATTTTCTTAATCGTTCTAAAATTAAAGTAAATGGATATTTATGAGAACAAAAATATTTAATTATAGTAAAGTCCTAGTTGATTATTGTCTTATTGCTGATATCTTTTTAATCGTTCTATAATGAAAATGATTGATCATTTATGAGAAATAAAAATCAATTATCGACAGGTCTTAGTTAATTATTATCACATTGTTATTATTTTCTTAATCGTTCTAAAATTAAAGTAAATGGATATTTATGAGAACAAAAATATTTAATTATAGTAAAGTCCTAGTTGATTATTGTCTTATTGCTGATATCTTTTTAATCGTTCTATAATGAAAATGATTGATCATTTATGAGAAATAAAAATCAATTATCGACAGGTCTTAGTCAATTATTATCTTATAGTTATTATTTTCTTAATCCTTCTAAAATAGAAATAAATGAACATTCATGAGAACAAAAATATTTAATTATAGCAGAGACCTAGTTAATTATTGTCTTATTGTTATTATCTTTCAAATCGTTCTATAATAAAAATGAATGAATATTTATGAGAACAAAAATATGCAAGAACAGCAAAGTCTCAGTTAATCATTATCTCATCGTTATCATCTGTTCAATCGTTCCATAATAAAAATGAATGAACATTCATTTCCAAAAAAATATTCACCCATCGCAAAGCTTCAGCTAATAATTCCCCAATTGTTATTATCTCGCTAATTCCCAATTTTCCTCACCCTCGTGAACAATCAATTCGCCCGTGTTTCCTGACAATATGAATTTTCCGCAACGAAAAAAAAACAAAACAAAAAAACAAATATGACATCAATTATCTTCCCACGAAGCTTCGCGGATTAACGATGACATTCTACATTCCCAGGAAACGACGACGATCTTCCCCAAGGACTTCGAGCCCTGCACATAACGTCCGGCAGTCGAACGTACCGAATACCATCGCCGACGAGACCTTCGATATCGCGAAATTCCTTCCAACCGCATTCGTCGTTACGGGAAACATCGCCGTCGCCTGCTGTAACCCCGGAAGTGACGCCGCTGGATCCAGCGGACGCCGGTGAAAAAGGTTTTTACATTTCCTTCGACAACGACGCGCCGAAGAAACCCAAACCAACGCTTAGGGTGAAAAGAGCGTCGCCGAAGAAGGAACGAAACGTTTCTTCGTTCATCGAACACGAAGATTTTTCGGTTCGTCCGGAATCGCCACCGGGCAACAACGTTAATTCGGCGGAACGACAACGTCACCTGGAAGCCCAACGGGATCTCGAGAGGGAGAGATCGCGACAGGCCGAGGAAAGACAGCATCACATGCAGGAATTGCGGGACAGAGAATTGCAGCGGGAAATCGAGAGGGAACGACCGAGGGACGGGCATCGAGACGGCAGCGCCGAAGGCCGTCAGGCTTCCGGTGTTGGTCTCGTTATAGGAACTCAATTGGCTAATCCCGATCCGGTGAGTTTTTTCAATCAAACAAGAAATATCTGCTTCTACGAAGAAAATGGCTAATTCGAATAATAATAATTATATAATATTATTCATTATTAATGTTGATTAATATTGTGTCATTGTAATGATTCTAACTATCGATTTTCGTTGTCGCCAATAATAACAACAACAATAATAATAATAATAATAATAATAATAATAATAATAATAATAATAATATAATAATAATAATAATTATTATAATATTATAATAATAATAATAATAATAATAATAATTATTATTATTATTATTATTATTATTATTATTATTATTATTATTATTATTATATAATAATAATAATAATAATAATATTATTGTAATGATATAATAATAATAACAATTATTATTATTATTATTATTATAATATAATAATAATAATAATATTATTATTGTAATAATATAATAATAATAATAATAATAATTATTATTATTATTTTAATTATTATAATATAATAATAATAATAATAATTATTATTATTATTATATTATAATATTATAATAATTATTATTATTATTATATTATAATAATAATAATAATATTATTATTATTATTATTATCATTATTATCATTATTATTGTTACCATATTATTATTGTTGTTATTATTGACGCATATGTATAATAATTATTATTATTATTACTATATTATTTATTAATTATTATGTTATTATATTGTATATTATTGGTTGGTTATCATCCCGCATAATAATGATAATTATTATTATTATTATTATTTGATCGCATATATATTCCTAAAATCACCAAATACAAAATATAATAATAAAGCACGGTTAGCCCGTTCACCTTATATTGAAATATCCGAGGTTGAATACTATTTTTTTTCTTCATCCCCGTTTAGAATTCGCTCGACGAAATGGAGCGAAAAAAGGAGCGATTCATGCTACTGTCCCTGCAGCGAAGACAACAGCAGGGGGAATTGAAAGAACGAAAAGAAAGCGAAGCTCAAGCGAGAAGAGAGAAGGAAAAATTGAAGTTGGAGGAACGTGATCGAAAGAAAGCGGAGGAGAGGCAAAGACGAGCGGAGATTTTGGAACAGCACAAGCTTAAGAAAGCGATCGAGGAAGCCGAACGGGAGGTAATTAATTCGTTGAATCGAATAATTCCACTGGAATAACGTTTTTATCAATAATCGTTCGTTTTCATTGACGAATTTTCCTATTTGTGATTATTTACAATCAGTCATATTTATTTATTTATTTATTTACGATGTGAACATTTCATTAATTTCATTCGTTTATTTATTTATGATATAAATTGTGTACGTTTGATCGACTCGTGCAGGGTAAGGTCATCGATAAAGAAGTCCTCAATGCCATAAAACCCACAAAGCGCGTCAAGACTGCAACGAGTCGTCCGCGACCGAAAACCATTCACGTTGACGCGAGCTCCGAACTCGATTCCGGAACTCTCACACCTAGTCGGGGGAAGAAAGGTTCTTCCTCAAATCTCAGCACAGGTAAGTTTCCCCGATTGCCGGTCCAGCCACGTAAAGATATCACAAATACGGTGCACATTGGAAATTAGAGAATGAAAAATGAAATATCACGATGTTGGGAAACGAAATATTTGCAGAAAAAGAAGGAAAAAATTCGGGAAAAAATTCTGTTGATCCAAATTGATGGTTTTGATACAATTCTATTAGGTTGTCGAATAAATTACTGCGTATTCTGTATTTTTCCCACAATTCTGTGATATGTTGGGTAAAGTAAATTTACCTAAAAAATCAGAAATTGCTGAAAAAAAATTGAACACAAAAATCGCGGAATTTAATTACACAACCTAAGATATCGACAAAAAAAAAGTGATATTTTCTTCAACCACGCAACAGCGTAGTTGCTCTAATTTCCAAAATATTCCAAGCTACAGCCGTTGTAACAAATTCATTGAAACGTTGTGATCCTTCTCATAGATACATTAATCAATGTCGTAACTGCATCGATAATTGCATGAAAAATTCCCAGCAGATGAGTCTTTTTCGTTCACACGTTTTGAGTCGTTGTTTTTATGTTTGAGAAAGCAAAAAAAAAAATTCGTATCGGTTGTTGTGTATAACAACACTTCACAGATCCACGAGCTCTGAATTTTCTGGTCCAAGCTAGTTTGTCAAAACTTTATGAGTCTGTTCTGATAAAAGTTTTAATCAAATTTTGAATTGAAATTAAAAAATGGAGTGAGACAAAAATGTCGTTAATCGTCGCGAATCAGCTGTTAATGGCTAGAAAATACGAGCTACAAGATTTTGTTTTTTTTTTTTGGCGCACTAACACACTTACTGTAGCGACGCTGTCAGCAACGACGATGAGACGAGATTACTACCGAGGCTCGCAGGACAGTCTCACTGCCGCCCACCTCGAGGATCGGAGACCCGGCTCCCTGTATCGGGGTGGCAGCCTCAGGGGTACGCACAACACGCACTCTCTCACCAACGATCGATCCGTCATCATTCGCTTTAAAAAAAAGTCTCGTCCTCAATCACGTATTTATTTTTTTCTCGTCTCGAAGTACGTAATCGAGTGTAATTTTTAGGCAAAAAGCTTCGAAAGAGGAAAGCCAAATTCATATTTATCACACGAAATTTTCTTCTCATCGTCTGGAGGAAGAAAGAAAAATTTCCGACATTTATTATATTATTAGATAAAATAATATCATTTGAAAGTTTTATTCGATTGTCTGGAAAGAGAAATAATTTCTGCCAATAAATCGCATGATTTAATGCGAGTAATGACGGATCGGAAGATACAAGATACCTCGAAGCAGTAAACAAAAATCTTCAAAAGTAAAAGATCAAAAAACACAAAGCTACTCAGACACCACGTAAACATTTTTTTTTTTTTTGTGAATTCGATGATTTTTTTAAGGTTGAGTTTGATATACAGTGGAGTCCTGATTTTTCTGTTATTCACGTAAAGAAAACTGCTGAAATAAAATCAGACTGCGGTAATATTTGGGGTCACGAATAAAAGTAAATCAACGTGAAGAAAAATCTGGATACCACTGTACATAGTTTTGCGTGCAATGTACATTTTTTACCTCTCGATGTAGCATGATTTGTTCGTAATTATAGCCTATCGTAGCTCGCATATATTTGATATCGAATTTGAAGAAGACACGAAAAAAAAAAATAATAATAATTAGAGAAATGACGAGAGTTGAATTAACATATTTTAATAGTATTACCCTTATTTTAGTATCTTCCGTAGATTCGCCGGACGACGGTAGAGGTTCCTCGCCGTGCCAAAGCTCGACGCAACTTGGACGACGCGGTTCCTACAAGACATCGCGAGGTGGGTTTGATGTTTCCACGGCTTCTTTTACGCTGAATGACGTGAATGCGCGAAGCATAGTAGATTAATTTACAGGACACGTCGCTGACACGGCCGACTGGTCTTATCGAGGCGATCGTTTCGTCGTTATATATTTATTCTATTGCCATACCGTTCGCCTGCCGTCCGTATTACCCGCAAGGGACGACGCGCCCTTGCTGGAAGTATCGACTATATATGTGTAATAATTTTTATCTCATTTGTTTTTATTTATGGGGAGGAAAGTCTTGAATTGAGGGACCGAAACCCTTCGAACCGCCGATGTGGTTGATGATTATTTTTTAGTATCTTTTGGAGACTAGGACCTTACTGATTTTTTTTTTAAGATTTCCCACCCCCTCCAGTCTTCATCAAGAGGTAACTTCTATTTCCACTATTCAAATTGTGGAACTTTTTTTCATAAAATTGGAGCGTGAAACATTTTCTTAATATATTAAAGAATTTTTTTTCTAATTTCAATAAAATTCGAGTTCTGTCGAAATTTTAATATATGACAGTGGTTTCGTATCTGAAAAATATGGCATCTATTTTACTAAAAAATCGATATTTTATTTATTTTCAATCGAAAATCGATTTTTTATTATTTTTCATAAATTTTAATGGAAGAAAAATGATGGAAAAATCGATTTTTTATTGAAAACTATCGAAGTATAGATTTTTTTGGAAGAAAGATTTCGTTTTTTTTTTCAAAGAGAGGAAACCATTGTCATATATTGAAATTTCGGAAAAGTTCGAATATTTTCAAAATTAAAAACGAAAAAAATAATTAGGAATATGCCCACTCCAATTTTATAAAAGAAGTTAGTCAACTTCGATAGACTATCCGGGAAAGACATTTCATCCAATCAAAGACAGGGGAAATAGCAGTCACCTCTTGATAAAATGAATGGGGCGTGATGAGAGGCAAGAGGGCAAGGGGGGAGATCCAAAAAATCTAAAAAAAATATTAATGAGATCGTGAGGTCCGAAAGATACTTACAAAAAATCATCGGCCATATCGAATTATAGAAACGTTCCAATTCCGTGATTTCGAACGGCCCTCCTCATATACATATACATATATACATATTTTAATTTTATTTTTCATTTCGAATCGAATATCCTTCAAGTAGCGCCTCGTAGTAGAGTTGATTTTTCAGTTGATAAGCAACGTTGCTCCGCACCAAGCTGCACCGGCTGTAATAATTGATCTCTTGACGTTACCCTGTGAACATGGCTGGTAGTTAGACACGTATCTCTGAGTCGCCCTGTCCCGGTTTCGTGCGTTATGATGCACGAACGTGAAGCATCCCACGTACGAGAAATTAAAAAAAAAATGATAATAAAAAATCAGAAACGAAAAAAAAAAAAAACAACAACAACAAATTAACGAGACGTTAAATCTTATTTATTGAAAGTTGTTCGGCCCTCGTAAATGGCGTGCGAGTGTAACAACGGAAACGTTGCATTGTATTACAGATGCACAGGAGCCTCAGCAACAAGTTAGAGGCAGGCCTAAATACTCGACTTACCAAAACATTAAGGGAAGAAAGTCTAATTCGATGATGAATTTGTGTGGTAAGAAGCACCAGTGACTTGGACATAAGTTTATAATACCCGATTGTTTATAAATCCCACATCTGTTTTCTTTTTCTTTCTTCATTCACGCGCAAACGAAAGAATCTTTGCGTTTAATACTTCCCCCCATTACACCGTACCAACTCGTTGATTAGGCAATTAAAAATTCACACACACACGTAGGAGCATGGGCGCACAAGCCTCAACCGCACAGGTGGAAGCGTTCACACTCACCCGTCGACACCTATTTTAGATAATTGTCGTAACAATCAAAAACCCAAGATGGACACGAAAGAATTTTCTAAACAGTCGCGAAAAATGTCTCAATAATTCTCCAATTATTCAAATTTTTTCGTGTTTTTTAGAGAATAAACCGCAGAGTAAAAAAAAAATAATATTGACTTATTTAAAAATAATATTTATTTAAATATAATTATTAAATTAATACATTTTGGAACAAATATATTTATTTAAAATAATTTATTATAAAATTAAAAAATTTTATAAAAATATTTATTTGAAAATAATATTTAATTTTTTGATTTTTTAGAAGATTTAATTTAGTCCATCTTTGTATAAAAGTCTCATCGGTGGAGAATCACCAAATAGCCATTTTGCGTTTTTCTTTCCATCGCGATGATTAATGATGGTGTCGCAAATTTTGTTTTGGTTTTTTTCTTTTGGATATTCGCCAACGATGGGATTTTAATTCATAATCTATAGGATAATTAATTTCGTACCATAGATACGGGGTCAGGCCGCGGCTTGATGGGCTTCTCGTTGTACAGCACTGGTTGTGGCTCCTGTTATCATCTCTCAGTGTATTTCAGATTAATGTTGGTGGTTCCGGTTTTTTTCTCCCCTTCGATTAATCATCTATTCGTTCTAACTCATGTTTAGGTAATCGGCGTAAAATATCGGGATGGTTTCAGTCTGTCTCGCCACAATTTGACTCGACACAGTTTGACTCGGCACAGTTTGACTCCGCGAGTTTGACAGATAAGAGTCACTTTCTGTCTCTCTTTGCCATTTGACACTCTGAGTTTGACAGAGAGAGTAAGTGACTTTTATCTGTCTAACTCGCGGAGTCAAACTGTGCCGAGTCAAACTGTGATGAGGCAGACTGAAACCATCCTCAAATATCTACCGATCCTTTAATTTACATTGTACGATGGAGTTATCCATTGTACCGTTACTGTACGTTGTTGTTGACAGGTTATGGATTATCGCTCCGCAGCGAGTTCGAGTTGTGACGACTCAACAAATTATTTGTTCTAACTATCGTTGCTTATTTGAGAAAAAAAAAAGAATGAATCTATTATAAATTTTTATATTAAATTATTATATCGATGCACAACTCGAACAAGCTGTCGACGTATTACCTGGATCATCATCTGTAGTAAATCGACGGCATTTTATAAAAATCATAGCTCGACTGATCGTTAGATAATTCATGCTAGTATCACACAGCACCGCCCGAATTAGCTGAATTAGCAATGTACAATTGTCAACCCCTTAAATCCCATCATTCTTCGACTTAAGAGCGATTTCAATTAATTCATAGCATCTATCATCCGATGGATAGTCGTCGATCAAAAATATTTCTATTCTTCAACGACTAGCTCGAGAAATCGACTTCCCAAAACTAATCAATCTTATAAAAAAATAACAAAAATATTTAAAAAAAAAGAAAAAAAAATTAGTTTAAACCGAAGACATGAAAATAAAAAATGCTAACACGACGTAAAACCGTCAATAATAAAGGGAATGGTCTCAGTATGTCTCGCCACAGTTTGACTCGCCACAGTTTGACTCGCCACAGTTTGCCTCGCCACAGTTCGACTCGCCACAGTTTGACCCGTCACAGTTTGACCCGACACAGTTTGACCCGTCACAGTTTAACCCGTCACAGTTTGACCCCGCGAGTTTGACAGATGAAAGTCACTCTCTCTTTGACATTTCTTACTTTCTCCGAGTTTGACAGAGAAAGAGTGTCTTTCATCTGTCAAATTTGCGGAGTCAAACTGTGCCGAGTCGAACTCAGACGAGTCAGACAGTGGCGAGGCATACTAATACCATCCCTAATAATCACTGGTGGAAGAGTTTGTTGTCGATCCACGTAGATGGGACGTCGTTGACAGTTTTGTCTCTTTAATTTTAATCCAGCATTTACAAGTTTCTCCTGTCGAAGCTCGTTCTTGCGAATCAATCGATCGCTAGTCGATCAATCTTTTTATTTCCATTTTTTTTTTTTCCGAAAATCCAGAAACGGACAGCGGTTTGGGCCGAGCGACGCCTCCGGGACGTGTGCAGAGTCCGGGAATGGGAAGCATGCGACGATTGACGTCACCTTCCGGACACGGATCGCTGCCGCCCGGTCTCATGACCAAGAGACGCGGCTTCGACGACGGTAGTAGCGATATCAGCAGTACGCCAAGTTCAATGATGGATTATAACGGTTAATAAAATTTCCTGGGAAAACCTTAATGCTTCGATATGATAGCGATATCCCATAATCATCGATTATGGGGCTTTTTCGTTTGTTCTTCGCAGGTCTGCGACTGTTCAAACAACCGGCAACGAAATCGAATCGAAGTATAATATCGAACGCTGTGGAATACTGCGTTTTTCCGGGAACGGTTAACAAAGAAGCGAAACAAAGGGTGATGGACGAAATCGCGAGATCCGAGAGCAAACATTTTCTCATTTTGTTCAGGGACGCGCGTTGTCAATTTCGCGCGCTCTACACTTATTGTCCCGAGAGGGAAGAGGTTTCGAAACTTTATGGCACCGGTCCGAAGCAAGTCATTGACGACATGTTCGATGAGTTTTTCAAGTAAGTACGATGCGGCTCGTTTTTTTTATTCGTTACGATACTAAAATAAAAACTTGAAAATGAGGGAAATATGTTTTATTTACTTGGTTGTGCAATAAATTCTCGTATTTTTTGGATTTTTGGTTATAATTTTGTAATTTTTTAGGTGAAGTATGTACATATGCAAGTCGTTTTTTTGCTTTACTAACTTATCTGCTTTAATTTGTCGAATTAATTAATTTTAATCGGGAGACAAAAAAAATCATTAAAAATTTGAACTTGGCGATGCAATCTTGAGGTAATGAACCAATCAATGAGTGGTCCTCGGAGCTGCAACATCTACTCAATACGCGTTACAAATTGTGAATCGCTTCCGTAGTTTTTCGACGACGACGAAAAGCGTAATAGAGCAGATGTCGAAAATTAATTTTATTGTTTCCTGAAACTTCCATTTCAAAAATTTTCATGTTTTTCTTTCCATTTTGTTTTGTAGAGCTAGAAAAATACTCGCGAACGCATATCTATACTCTCCCCAACACCTCAGAAATTGCGAAAAAAAAAATAAAATACAAAAAACGCGGGAATTTTTTTTAAATTATTGTTGATCAGAATAATTTGTAATAATTTTTTCAAATAATCGATTAGACCATGAAACGTCTCACAGGCCACGAATGCCCGAGAATCGATTAATCAAACCCATTCGTTTCACAATTTCAGATACAATTCCGGGACTAAATGCTTTGCGCAAGTTCACACGAAGCATCTGGGTGTAACCATAGATGCCTTTACGATACACAACGGGCTTTGGCACCGCAAAAAGGTCAATCTACCAAACAAAAAGGACATGGCTCTCGTCATATAGTTTTACAAAAGTGTCACAACCCCATCATTATCCTTAATAATGCCCTCTGTTGTTCATAGTTACTATTTTAATACAGGCCCATATTAAATTAATGCAAAAGTTTTGCGTTCTCAGTCAATTTTGTAAGGACGAAACGCTCGATGTTGGTAAACGTTTCGCAGCGAGAACTTCCGCGTTATTTTTCTCTCTCTCTCCGCCCCCCATCCAAACATTATCATTTTTTATTTCTTTATCCACTTAATTTTTTTTGTTACATCAACGCTACCAGCATCGATCAAATAATTATAAGATTATCTACAATAGGAATTGTTTGTCGACGGTTAGATAGAATCGAGCCCTCCCCTACGCGAATTAACTTACGACACATCGACGCCTTTCGAGTGTTTCGAACGAAATTATCGCGCGACGATTGTTCTACGAAGAAAAATAATAATAATTATAATAATAAACGACAACAACAACAACAACAAAAAACAAAAAAACAATAATTCATTACGCGAAACGACGAATCTTTGACGTTCGAGATAAGAAATAATGAAGAAGAAAAAAATGGTATAAAGATTGAAGAGTGCATCGATTTTACCAACATATATCGCACGTTCGAGTGTTAGCATGAAGAATCGCGCATCGTCACGCACTTTTCTCCTTCCCCCCCAAAAAACGTTCGCGAATGTTAACAATTCGTGTTTCGACGATGATGTTATTTGTAATTTCGCTTGTTAAGATTGTGTATGAGCAGTTCATGAACAAAGATAGTTTTGTAAATAAATAAGTTGATCACAGTAATGAAAGAAATACCAAAACAGCCTTAGATAAAATCTGGGCGTAAATTCATTGTTTTTTTTATTATTTTTTTTCGTTTCTTTTAATTTTTTTTTTTTTTTTCGTTTCTTTTAATTTTTTTTTCAACTCGACGCGTCCGTGTGTCTAATTTGCGGCTTTTTCGGATTTTTCTTGTACGAAGCAGACATTGGTGCGTTTGTTGTTTGGCTCGAAGTCTCGAAGCATCGCAATTGCGAATCTCCGGTCTAAAAAAATAAATAAAAATGAGATAAAAACGATCCGATGATGAATCGATGATATATTTACGTTGCAATTACCAACGAAAAACGTGGTGACAAATTGAACCATCGGTTTTTTTAAATCAACGTGCGAAATTTTTAGCGCGATTCCGAGCGAACATCAACCGCAAGGGTTTGAAAATATTTTTTTTGCGGTGAAGAATCGGAACGAGATAAACAAAAAAAAATATCCGATCGGTGCCATACTTGCTCGGTAGGTCTGTGGCTCGCTTGGAATCGCACTGATCATGCAATTGCCAAAATATATATGCATACATATACATCTGACTCGAGGGCGCTCTTTTTGTCTTCAATCTTCTCATATAAACGTTCCGAAGGAACAAAATCGGTAACCATTGTATGAATATCGTCGGACTTGTCGAAAAAAAGGAAAAGAAAAAAGAGAATAATTTAAAAATATCAAGATCGTTTATAACTTTTCCATAAATACGATGACACAACCGTGTACGGATTATTATCGAATAATTGTTCGACATATCGATTTTCCATGTTCTCCATACGGTTCGGTAAATATTATTCGGCTCTCGTGTTTACTGTCAATGTATATCGCGTATTTTCACGCAACTCGAGCGAACTTCAACCAACTTCTATTCGATCAAGGATGATAAATAAATAAAAATTGAAAAAAAAAGATAAAATTAAATCGGTCCTAAATGACAATATTGATTATGCGATAAAGGCCAAGAATGCAGAAAAAAAACGATTACTCGAGACGAATCTCCGGGATGGGATGAGCTCCCGTTGGAATAAAAAGAAAGAGAAATAAACGAGCGACCACGTGATCCACGAAAATGAAAGGGAATGATAAAATATAGTCACTAATGTTTAAGAGTCGATAAATCCCAGCAACTGTCGATGATAACGAGGGACGAAAAAAAAGTGTCGGACGAAGAACGATGACGAACGAAAGCCACTAGATTAGAAATCAGTCATGGCTTGAGCTTGATATTTATATTTTTCGAGAGATGAAAAATATTTCAAGTGAGCCTGTACGAAAAATCGAAGGCTCGATCGAGCGTGAAAAAATGGAAAATATAAAAGAAAAAATGGAAAAAGGGCGAAGAAAGTATATTGCAAAGACGGACGACAGTTTAAGTGCGACTTGTGTATATGTGTGAGTGAATACGCTGCCGTAAACCGCGCTTACTAATAATAACAATAATAATGAAAATAAGAACGATTACCCTTTATGTAATAATCCTTCATTTTTAACGTCAAAAAAAAAAGAAAAAGAAAAGAAACGAACAAAAGCCCGAGGAGAAATCTTTGTCACGTAATAATTTTTCAATTTATCCATGTCTGTAAATATTATGTTTTTATATGCATACATTTAAACGATACTACTACTACTCGATGATATATTTATTAAGTACGTGAAGTAAGATTTGGGTCATATTTTACTGTTAGCATCTTGCAGCGAATGTCATCAATAAAAGAAAATCAATAACCCATTGCCGACGAATTTTCATTGATTTTATCGGCGAAGAATAAAGAATTAAATGGAAACGGCGGTTCTTATAGGAGCCGTTACGGGGATTGTTCAGGGGAGAAATCGTACTTTCGTTCGTAAACGCTTAAAGTGTCGATGCTCCATCAATTTGTGTGCACGCATACACAGAAATCTGGCTTCGTTCCGTTTAGGCATAACAGCGTAGCTCGTTCCGCTGCGTAAGGATGGTTAGCCCATCATCGACATATAGACATGGACTGCTAATTTCGCGAGAAAACTTGAAATCGTTATAGGAACAGAGTAGATTATGGGTGGTTCTCAAACTCTCTGTTTCTAGTCAAAGTTATCCAGTCGAAGCAGTCGAAAACATCCATCGGGAATTATTTCGAACAATCAGCTTCAACTATAAAGAGAGAGGTTTAGAACCACTCATAACCATCAAACCAAATTGCGATCTCACCTTTTCTTGCGACGTTAGTGTAGCTACGCGAATTTTCTAGCTACGTTGATCCCGTAAGTTCCATTTGAAAGCTCTTTAAAAACCGCCTAAAATAGCATGCAAACCTTTGGAATCTGATTGCAATTTCCGTCGTTATTTTCGTACGAAAAAACAAAATTATCGACGGAAGTTGCAAAGGTCTGCATGCCATTTTAAGATGGAACTTACGGGATCAACGCAGCTATGAAATTCGCGGAGCTACGATTTTTTAAATAGAAACTTTACGTTCTTTCCATGTTAATTAAATGGAAAAACTTGAAAAAACTTGCGCGACCCCTAAAAATGGTCCGATCGGGTTTATCTTTGGGGTGAATTGTCCGGATGCAAGATACTTTGCAGTGAATGTATTTTGATTGAAATCAGAAAAAAACATTTTTATCCAAGCCACCCTAATACGTCGACGGGCTAGCCATCTGCTGCAGCTACGGGACTATACCTTTTCATACACATTCGGGATTATGATCTACAGGAACTTCGATCCCGACCGGCTATCTTCTACGGCGAATTTTTTTTATAGCGCCTGTTGATTGGTAACCGGTGATACAGCCGTGCACGCCGGGTTGTCTACTTCTCGGCGCCGGCTGCAGTACGGTAGGTCAAACCTTCGGCGATCGGATACATCGGCGAGTGCGAGAGAGATAGCTGCAACCATGGCAAACCGTTGCTTGTCGCCACAATTAATATATCGGATCAAAGATGAGAACGGTTGACCGCAAAATTCTGAGCCGCAGGTCTACCCTACCAAGTTTTATTCGACAGAACAATTGGGGCCCCAAACAATACATTACAGTTTTCTGTTACCGACCGAGCAATATCCCTTCCCCTTGAGCGCCTGTTGGCTGGCGACCTGAGGTTTAAATGGAGCTTCTTCGCACAATTATTAATCGTCGAAGCCGTCCTTCCACCCCTGATAGCCGAGCTGTAGCATTAGTGCGAAATGACAAACGTTATGACTTGATTCCACGCTCACGAGAGAAATAACCATAAAGGGCAAGGCTTCAAGACCCTTCTATGTATTTGCCACATTGATAAAGCCCCGATCCAACTCCCGGTGGAAATGGCCACTACAATCCTCCCACCAAATGCCAATACTCAATCTGCAGCTCCATATAATTCTCCCTTCTCTGCTTTCGGGCCTCAACGAGAAATTAAATAGACCGTTTCGAATAAAATTGTCTCAATACATTCGCATTCATCTTCTTTTTTTTTTATTCCTTACACGACAGGTTGGGCGTCGTCTCGTTAATTATCATTATTCTATCTTACAATTACAATATATTACAATTTTTTTTTCGATATCTCTAAGATTATAAATATAAATATTACAAATATTTTGTTTCGTTAAAATTTCGCGTATTTACTTTGCGCGGAAATAACGCGCAACGCGTTTCCACAAGCAAAGGGGGCACTTTTTACAAGACACTTTTGACTCAGTCTAAAATACTTCATGCTCCTTAAATCTACGATTCGTTATGTCATATAAATTGCGACGGAAGAGCACACGAAGATCGCGAAATCGTCGGCCGAGCAACGAATCAGCATCGTCGTTCCATCCTCGTCGTTTAATTACACTATAAAAGTACAAAACATAATCTCGTATTATTATACGTTTTCGTACTATTCTCTCGCTCGTTGACAATAATATAGTTGTAATAAATAATAACGCGTTAAATACTGATGTACAATGGCGGCTTGATGGGACTTACGGTGAACAATTGTAATTATTTATCTATATGGCAGTGAAATTTCTACTTACGATTACGATCTCAAACGCGAGTATATACGATAAAACGTGTGATGAAATTTTCGTTTAGTTTTTTATTTTTTATTTCAATTTTTTATTTTTCTTTATTATTATTATCATCGCCGGTGACGCTGACAAGATCTGGTTGTGATTTCGAGTTAACGTTTATGTATCTAAGCATCAACATTTTTTTCTTTTTGTTGAGTTTTAGCATCTTTTGGCTTCGATAAGTCTTACGATCTTGAAGGTTTCAATCGATATTTCGGTCTCTCGGCATCACTCGTGGACGTGCGGTGGACTCGGTACAGTCGTAATTGCGACAATGACCGTACCGACGGTCTCGAACGCCCGCACTCATATTACTCGGAAATGAGACACAAATCCGCGAACTATTCACAACGTTGCTTGTTTTTTTGTTTTTAATAAACGATCGATCATTGAACCGGACACGAGCTTAGATGAATGTTGTGGAGCTCTGCCATGTCCGTCCAGTCTCGCCTTTCGCCACCGATCATCACGTTTCTAATGCAACCGTTGAAGTGATCTCGCGTTATCAACGTTCCTTTTTGAGCAGATGCTGAAAAATTACATACAAAAATTACATTTGTATATTAACATGTTCGCAGTCTTTTGAGGCTATTTGGCTTATTAGGTTGTGTGATAAGCTTAAATTTTTTCTTTCAAAAAAGCTCAGATATTCGAAACTATTTATCGATTTTTTTTTTTTTTTTTACCTGGTAAACCACCGATGTACAGAGGGCTGGACGCCACCGAAGCCATGAAATGTTCATTGACGTTAGCCGGCAATCCGTACTTCTGATCGAGCTCGTCAACCTTCAGAGCCAATTCTTCGTCGTTGTAAACCGCTTGGATTCGGTGCCACCGATTGTCGCACATGGCGTAGGGACTAGGAAAGTGTTGCTCCACGTAGAGCGGATTGTCGTCTCCGAGATCGCCGGACATGATTATTTTTCCATTGTTCAATTCCAGAGACAGGGATGGCGAACCGCCCGGAGCCGTTATCGAGAGCAGCACACCGGAAAGTTCGGACGTTCGAAATTCCAGTTGAAGTTCGAGGACTGCTCCCAGTTCGAAGTCTTTTTCTGAAATTTCGTTATTTAGTGAGTCCGATGGATTTATCTATCGAGATTTTAATTTTTTATTTTCATAGAATTTAGGCTTGGATAATTAGAGCACTATAAATAACGTCAATCGCAGAAATAATGGACAATGATAATAATAATAACGGAAATAATAATAATAATAATAATAATAAATAAATAATCATTATTAATAATCATTATATTATTATTATCAATAATTTATTAATAATAATTATATTATTATTATTAATAAATAATTAATAATAATTATTATTATTATTAATAAATAATTAATAATAATAATTATTATTATTAATAAATAATTAATAATAATAATTACTATTATTAATAAATAATTAATAATAATAATAATTATTATTAATACGGAAATAATGATAATAATTATTATTATTATCTATACGTAAATAATAATAATAAATAATAATAATTATTATTATTATTTATACGGAAATAATAATAATAATCATTATTATTATTATTATTAATACGGAAATAATAATAATAATAATAATAATAATAATTATTATTATTAATACGGAAATAATAATAATAATAATAATAATAATTATTATTATTATTATTAATACGGAAATAATAATAATAATGATAATAATAATAATTATTATTATTATTACCAGTAATTAATTATTGGTTATTATAATAATAATAATTATCTTTTCAATTATAATTCGTAACTATTATTGGAGGATCAATGAGTTGGAGGACTATTCCAATTATTATTATATAAAATTGATGAATAATAAATAATTGGAACAATAATAATGATTATTATTACTATTATTATTTTTCTAAATTTATTACCAATAATAATTACTGGGGGATCAGTTAGTTGGAGACTCGCTATAATAATGATTATTATATAATGGAAATTGGAGAAATGTCCTTACTGTATATCGCATATGCTTCGTCCTGGAAATAAGCGCCGCTTTCGACGCTCGGAAAGCATTGTCCGACGTTGTACGCTCTACTCGTCGAGCCAACCATGTCGTATATGTTTCCATTGATCCGAAGACCTCTTATACAACCTTTGAGAGTCTCCAATTTAACGACAACTTGATCGGGCAATGGCGTACCGCTTTCCGGCAAACCGCCGATGTACATCATCGAAGCCAGTCCAATTTTTTTGGGAACTTTGATGTTCCGCGGAGTCTGAGTGTCAACGACCATCGTCAACTTTCTCTCGTCGTGGGTTATAACAACGTGGTGCCAATTGCCATCGTTGAAGGGGGTTCTGAAGAGCATTTCTTTCTTTTGTCGGCTCTTTACCATCAACAGAAGCTGACCGTCTCTCATCACCACCATGAGATAATGCTTCATTCTTATTCCCTGAAATAAAATTTTTCGAGGATGAAATTCGTTGTCGTTTACAGCAGATTGATAAAAAGAAGTTGTTTCTCGCGAGGGAAACATTTAACCAACCCCTCATTATTTTCTTTCTAATAACGTAACAGAAATAACGTAACGGAAATAACGTGAGTTATTAGGGATTTATAATTTTTTTTTTTCCAACGATTCGATCGTTGAGGCAATTTTTCGTATGATAAAGTCTACTGACCGGTGTGATGAAGAGTAATCCGTTTGGATAGTAGGTTCTGAAGTCGAACTCGATGACGTATTTCTTCTCCCAGAATTTTTTGAAATTGAGATAAAGCTGCGTGTTGCTGTGAGGCTTGTCACCGAATTTCAGAGCACCGGGTTCCAACGAGTAGTACGGAACTTTTTGGCAACCTTCCGGTTGCGTGGACATTCCGCGCGATAGGGAAGCCGATGGTGTGTAACTCGGTGGATCCCTTCCCATGCTGGGACCGGCTCGGCCGATAAGAGCATGGTCGAATGTCGTAGCTTCATCGAATCGCAAAATTCTAAGAAATAAATAAATAAATAAATAAATAATTAAATAAATAAATGAATAAATAAATAAATAAATAAATGAATAAATAAATAAATAAATAAATAAATAAATAAATAAATAAATAAATAAATAAATAAATAAATAAATAAATAAATAAATAAATAAATAAATAAATAAATAAATAAATGAATGAATGAATGAATGAATGAATGAATAAATAAATAAATGAATAAATAAATAAATAAATAAATAAGTAAATAAATAAATGAATAAATAAATAAATAAATAAATAAATAAATAAATAAATAAATGAATAAATAAATAAATAAATAAATAAATAAATAAATAAATAAATAAATAAATAAATAAATAAATAAATAAATAAATAAATAAATAAATAAATAAATAAATAAATAAATAAATAAATAAATAAATAAATAAATAAATAAATAAATAAATAAATGAACAAAGAAATAAATATATATATAAATAAAATATACCAGTACGTTAGTCAATAGTTTCTCAATTTGTAAAGATTATAATTTATAAGCTTTGTGAAACATACTCGTCGTTAAATATCGCATCCTTGATTGCACCGTAAAGAGGAACTCCCGTGGCGATCATATTCGTATTGTTTATGAGCGCAGGTAGACCACCGAAGAACAGACCACCGTTGGATTCCGGAGCTCTCACTGCTACCCCGGTGGGAAGTCGTCCACCACCCTGATAAGCGTCGTCGACGCGGAGCTCGACTTCCTTTCGTCTTTTGGATACCGTAACCGCGTGATACTTTCCATCGTTGTACGTCTTATTGGACTGCAAAGTCAGTTCACCTTTGCCAGAGTTAAGTCGCACATGGACCTGACCACCTATGATAGCCACGGAATAGTAGCTGTCCTTCTGGAAGAAAAAACCAAATCAGCAATATTTATAATATGTCACTGAATTACTATTAGAAAGAACAGCATTTTCAAGGTCTCACTGGATGGATATTGAAAAATCGCCAAAATTTTTAAATAATATACTGGGATAATTGATAATACATGAATTATTTTAGAATTTTTCACCGCATAATTTAGAAGTTATAAATTTGTGAATTTAACACGGTCTCTTATGGGAAAACAGCTTATGCAGACGTTAATGGTTGCAAAACGAACGGAACTAAATCGCGGTAAATTCTGAAAAAATGATATTATTAAGATTTAGGATCGACAGATTGATTATGCTAATTTTCAAATGCGTCGACCGAGTAATTTTCCAGAAATTAATTAAAGTTATGAGGAGCATCGCCTGAAACAGTTGAAACAGTTGTACAGTCACTGACAAAACGTCAGTCAACCACACGCTCATATCGTCGAATTTGACTTGAATTATTATTCAAAGTGTAAAAAAAATTTCTAAGTCTTCATTTATTATTAATCCAGTTATTCGTGAAGCTAAACATTCGCGACATGATCCAGATTTGTAAATCCACGATTCACCCATTTTGGCCTAACTTTTTGCCCGACGATCCATCCAGCAAGTCCTCAATTCAGCACAACTACTCACGTTGACGTCTGAACCTCCGTTTTGTATATTGTTCAGTCTTTCTTCCTGTCCCTGGAACGTCGACAACAGTAGAACAGCCTCGTCCTGCATAGTCCGGAAGGAAAAGCTGATGGCCGACGAAATTTTTCTAAGCGTAAAGGAGCGATGCTCCAAATATCCGTCTCCGTAGAATCCGACGATTCTTGGAACCTGGGAAATAAATAAATAAAAATATTGCCAATTGAATAATCAATGTTACGATATCGATATTTTTTTTGGTTCCATTATTTTATAGTACAATTAACCCGATCAGTGTAGCGTTATTTTTTTAGCACCCTCAAAGTGTATCGTGGGGTCAAATCGACCCAAATCTTCGAAAAAAAAAAAATAATAATAATAATAATAATAATAGAAAACATCATCCTAAAAATCTGGAAAAATTCATGAATGAAGCTCAGACTTTCTACCTTACGATAAAATTTTAAAATATAAAGTTTCCGCAATTTATCCATTATAAAAATGACAATAAACAAATAAACTTCGGGAAAATGCAGGAACTTTGGAATTTTTGCCGGGGTCGAATCGACCCCGGGATACACTGCTCGGATTAAGGACAATGAGGACGAACCTTGGTCCCACAGGTGGGTTCGACTCCGTAATACTGTTCGGCCATGGGATCGTAGCCCTCTTGAATCACGACGTTGGACATGCAACCGAGAAAACTGACTTGGGAAGGCAAATGCAGATTCGCCGAACGAAAACTCGGCGGTACTCCGCCTATGTAATACTTCGCTTGGCTCAAATCGGGAATGTCGTCCTTCTTCGGTTGCGGCGTTGGTGCACCGATTCTTTTGTCGTTTTCACCGCCAACGCTCAAGCTGCATTTTTCGACGTTCTTTCGAAGCTGATACTGACGGAACGCATCGATCTTCGTCCAGTTGCCGGTGTTGTACTTGAACGTCGAGGACATTTCCATGCTGACGTTACCGCCGTATCCTATGTGAAGAATCACTCTTCCTTCGCGCAGGAATATCATTATATGTTGGTGCTGTCGTTTGCGAAGAGAAAAAAAAACTTGTTAATGAGAGTTCGTAGATCGAGGCGTCGAGAATGATGCAATGATGGTGAGCAAATTTGTACTTCAGTCGTATCGGAGCGCAAAGTACGAAAGTATTTTGTAATTTATTAGGCACCAAGTAGGATGGACAAAGATATTTGTTACTTCTTCAAGATCCAAGTACGAAGTACAAAAGTATTCCGTACTTGACGAAGCTTCAAGTAATTTATTAGGCACCAAGTACGATGGACAAAGATATTTGGTACTTCTTCAAGATCCAAGTACGAAGTACGAAAGTATTCCGTACTTGACGAAGCTTCAAATAGAAAGTACAAAAGTATTCCGTACTTGACATAGCTTCGAGTACAAAGTACAAAGTTTTTCGTACTTGACAAAGCTCTAAGTACAAAGTACAAAGTTTTACGTGACTTAACAAAGCTCCAAGTACAAAGTACAAGAGTACTTAGTACTTGGCAAGATTCCAAGGACAAATTACAAAATGATTTCGTACTTGACAAATTCGCAAGTACAAAGTACAAAGTATTTTGTTCTTGAAGATGCTCCAAGTACAAAGTACAAAAGTATTTCGAATTTGACAAATTCCCAAGTACAAAGTCCAAAGTATTTTGTACTTGACAAAGCTCCAAGTACAAAGTACAAGAGTACTTCGTACTTGGCAAGACTCCAAGGACAAAGTACAAAAGTATTTCGTATCCGGCAAGGGTCAATAAAACAAAGAAACTAAAAATTGATGAAAATAGTGTACTCCTAGTACAATAATAAAGTCAAATATACATGTACTTGGGGATTTTTCATTCGCCAAGTACAAAATGTAATCTGTATTTGCAGGTTGGCCAAGTCCGAAATACAAATGTACTTCGTACTTCCACATTTGCCAAGTCCAGAACACAAATTTACTTTGTATTTCCACATTTTCTGGGTCAAAAATACTTTTGTACTTGGTATTTATTACGGAATTCAAGTAGAAATGTACTTGAGAGCTGCCCAAGACTGGAATGACGTAATGAAAACATTAATTACGTTTTCCTCGTTGATTGCCAAGAAAAGCAGGGCATTTTCGTCGTAAGTCCGGAAGTTCACGGATACTCCGAAGGTGTATTTGTTGTAAGGACCCGAAGAAACTCTGCTTCTCACGGCGTATCCTTCGCCGTTGAAGCTGTAAGCTATGTCGTCCCTCGCGTCTTCAACCCTGTCGTAATTCCAAGAATCATAATAAATATAAATCACGATTTTTCGCGTGTAAGATTGATAATTTTTGTAATTATTGATAATCACCCTTCCACGCAAGCTTGACAAGCGTTATCCGGTGCGGAAGTGATAAAATTCCACAACCCTATGGGCTTTCCATCCAGAATTACCTGGTGGATGCAACCCGGCAATCCATTGACGGATCTCAACTCGCTCGGTCGTCTTTGAGATTCCGGAATTCCTCCCAGCCACACGCGATCGGTGCTCATCACGTCGAAACGTCCGAATTCGGAATTTGTGGAATTTATCACCGGAAGATACCTTCCGGAAGTCGAAGCCTGCTTTCGGACACTGAGTTTTCCTTTGTGTCTCATTCTATTTTACGAAGAAAAAAAATCCCTTTAATAGCAACGAAGGTGGACAGATTTTTTTTTATAAGGTTGGAAAAAGCTGAAGATTTTTTATACCTTTCGGCTTCGACGCGATACCAGAAGTTGTCGTCCTGCAAATCACCGGACTCGATTACTTCAGGGTGCGTCAACACGCCGGTGCCACCTCCGACGTTCCACAAAAATCGTATTCTGCCGTCGACCATCTCCAGCGCCATGAAATCATCCTGAACAAAATATATATAGATTATTAGGGTGGTTTTGAATTACGTGATGTCGGAATTTCTTTGCTATTGTTCTTCAAAAGTAATCAACATGAATAGAAAAAAAATCTAGAACAATTTTTATATGGAAATATGCATGCATTCGGAATTTTGTTGGGGAAATTTTTTATTATTTCAAAACTATACATGATAAAAAAAAATTCATTTGGCAGTTTTGTAGGAAATTTTGTGCTCTATAAAAAAGGTCATTTGTAAAATTTTCGTGAATCTAATATTTATTACGTTATTAGCAAAGAACTGGTTATTTTGAAAAATTAAAATAACCAAAATAACGTAAATTTCCGATTGTGACCAATTTTTTTTTCTATTTATGTTGATTTCTTTTGAAGAACGATACCGAAGGAATTCCGAGATCACCAAATTGAGGACCACCCTAATTTATATGCAAATAAGTATCCGATATATAACGATAATAATAACTTGTGGCCGGATTGGTTATCATTTTTCGTTGGTAAAATCGATAGGAATATGGTTTTGATGGTACGAACGTTCGTGGAGCTGGGTAGATAGAAAAGAGCGCCATTTCGTCGATTATTAACGATCGCGAAGGTGAGAATGATGGTATTAGTCATCGAAGGTTGCAACGTCGTTGGTCTGTAAGAACGGACACATTTTTTGCCTTCCGCCGATTTCAGGGAAATTCTTATCTGCAATAATAACGTCGATTGATAATTTGTCTTGCACTTTATCAATCTGTTGTGACTGATCGATGTTATTTTATTTATTTAATTATTGAATTACCCCGTCAGCTGCATTTCTCGCTTCTGCGATTTTGTCCTTGAGTTTCTGAAGCTTAGCTGCTAGGGTGTCGTTCCATCGATCGAATTCTACCTGTCTCATGGCTGAAGCAGTCGCGAGACTGATTAATTTTGCGTCCGCCCTTTTTATATTACTCTGGGCCTCTGCGACTGTGATAAAACCAATTATTTCTTCAGTTCGGTACAATATTTTTCCTGATATTTTTTTTTTTTTTCAATTATCGAATCGAAATTTAAATATATGATTATGGTTTGGCATCCAAAATAGAAGAAAAATGGAATCGATCCTGCGAAGAATTGATATTTCAATTATTTCTGATAAAGAATTTGTTATTTGTTCGTTTTTACAAAAATTAATCGTAAACACTAAAAAAATCGATTTTCTATCGAAAATAATTGGAATATCGATTTTTTCGCACGATAAACTAGATTTTTTTTTTTCTAAAGTTAGGAAAACATTATCATGTATCAAAATTTCGGGACAACTCGAATTTTTTCAAAATAAAAATAGAAGTATTATTAACATAATGACGACTCCAATGTTATGAAAGAAGTTCCTCATTTTCGATAAAATGACTGGGGAAAAAATGTCATCCAATTAAAAACGGGGAAAAAGCTGTAACCTCTTAATTTAAAAAATTGAGCGAGCTGATGGGAAGGTAAAAAAAATCGTTGAAAAAAATTAGTGAGATCGTAGGATCCAAAACATACTAAAAAAATCGTCGATCACGTCAAGGAATAGAAAGATTTAAAATCCGCTGGCGTTTTTGAACGTCTCTCCCGATATATTATTTTTTTCACCCCAAAATTTCGGTATATTTATGGAATCCCATAAAATATTTGTAAAAACACTCACGTTTCTCACTCGCAAGACTGATTTTCGAATCGCCCTCTCGTTTCAATTCGTGCAGCTGCGGTTTCAAGACACTGGCAATTCCTTCTTTATAATCGTCAATGAGCTTCTGAGATTCGGTTATGGAATCAACGACTTCGTCCGTTTCCTCCTGCGTCTTCGCAAGTTCTTCCTGAACTGTTAAAATAATCCATCGCACGAAACGACATTATTCAATAACGTCTACAAAACATTCTAACGAATATTATCGAGTAAAATTCATTTCAATTCGAGTAGTAATTCAACCCACGTATTTTACTGTCGCTCTGAATTTCCCGAAGCTTGACGTTTATCTGATTGTCCTTGAGCCCAGTGCTGTTGAGAGAATCTTTAAAATCCATAACCGCCTGTTTCTGTTCTTCCAACTGACCCATCGCGATCGAAACTGGAACGTCATGGGCTTTCGCTCGTTTCGATTGCTCGGTAGATCTCTCGTAAACGTCCAACGCGTCGTCCAGCAGCGATTGCTCGCCCGACTCTCCAGGAAAAACCTTAGAATTTCGAGTTCGTATAAAAAAACCACCCTTTTTTCACAATCGTTGAGGGTGTTAAAAAAATCGATATAAAAAAAGCATATTTTCGATAATTTTCGAACAAAATATCGGAATATCGAATTAACCTTACCCCCCTTAATATCGCGATGCTTACCTTGTAGTACGCTTCCCAAGAGACTTCCTTCGCCTCTTTCGCCCATACTCTCGCGGCTGCCAAGCTGTCGACTATGTTCTTGTACGCTTGGCTCGCCTTCAGAGGATTCGCCGCGACGTCCCGAGTTTCAGCGAACAATCTGCGTTTGAGAATTAATTTAAAAAAATTAGGATAAACAAAAATGAATAAATTCGTCACAGCGAATAAACTGGACAAATATTTTTTTAAGAGCAGTGAAATACTCACGAGACGTATTGATCGACGTATTCCGAAAGATTTTGCGCGTGTTCGACGGCTCTGATAACGTATTTATCTTCGTACTCGTAATTCAGTCTGTAAAGATGCTTTTCCTTTTCGTCCAGCTTCTCAGTCCAGAATGATAATTTTTCTTGCAATTCCGGAAGATCCTATAAAGTCGACACCATGACGTTACAGAATTAAATGATAATAATAATAATAATAATAATAATAATAATAATAATAATAATAATAATAATAATAATAATAATAATATGTGTAATACGTTTTTGAAGCAAAAACAGGAATAATAATATTAATAATTATTATTAGTATTATTATTAATAATAATAATAACGAAACTAGCAATAATTAATTAACTAAAAATAACTAATAATAATAATTAGTTATAATAATAATAATAATAATAATTATTAGTTATAATAATAATAATAATTATTATTACTTATTATTATTATTATTACTTATTATTATTATTATTATTTTTATAATAATAATAATAATTATTATTATTATTTTTATAATAATAATAATAATTATTATTATTATTACCTAAATAATAATAATAATAATAATAATTATTATTATAAAAATAATAATAATAATAATAAGTAATAATAATAATAATTATTATTATTACTATTATTATAATAAAAAAAATAATAATAATTATTATTATTATAAAAATAATAATAATAATAATAATATAATAAATAAAAAATTGTGAATAGTACTTTAAGTAAAATTTATACCTGAAAATTGTTTCGACTATCAACGACGAAGCCGTTCGCTTCCTCGTTCAATTTTTTTCCTTCGCCGATGAACTCGAGAACTTCGATGTTGACAAAATTCACTCTGCCGTAATGAAAGTCCGCCTCTTCGTAGGTCGTATTAATCTTGTTGTACAACCCGTCGTAAGTGAACAACGCTTCCATCGTGTCTTCGATGTAGGTTTTCAGATTCTGAAGCTTTGCCGAATAACGTTGAGCCTCGTTCTTGAGTTTATCCAGAGGCTCGGTGGCATCGAATTGGGAATCCATCCACGCGATAAACTCTTCTGCCTCACTGAACAATTTAATTGCAAAAAAAAAAAAAGTTTGAAACATGATCGTTGCTTGTGCGATAATTTTAATAAATTCATCAACGATGAAGAAATAACTCACTCGACAAATGCTTGACAGACTTTCGTTTTCGGTTCCAATTCTATGCTTTTGATGTAATTCAGCAACATTCTCGCTTCTTTGAGTGCCTTCTTTATGCCAATCTTCTCTCCGTCGCCACCGTACTGAAGAAGTTGATTCGTCGTAGCTGCAATCACGTCGATAAACATTTTTAAAAAAATCGTTTTACCAGTTTACGATTCGTTGACGAATTAAAAAATTCGTTCCAATTCGTTAATAAAAATTTCAAAAAAGTTCACGAATAAATGAGGTTTTTAAATTCAGGAATTCAGAATTAATTTATGAATTCTAACATTTACCTTCCAACATTTCCCTGAGATTCTTTATTTCCACGTGGGTGCTAAAAATATTGTTTTTCGTATCGGCCGTCTTCGATTGTAAATTCCAAGCGTGGTTAGTCAGGTCGATCATCTGCGAATAAAGAAACAATTAAAAAAAAATTAATCCTGGTCAACAAGTCAATTTGTACTATCGATGGATCATCGATGCAAGGCCGCTTACATTCTTGAGCAAGATCTCGGATTTTTTCATGAGTCGTCGGTATTCCAACCACGGAACGTTTCGGAATCTTTGCTTCAATTCCGTCTCGACCGTCAGAGCGTCGAACAGATTCGTGGTATTACCGTCGATGTAAGACAATTCTTCCCACGGTGGTGGAATATAACCGTTCGATATGTGCGCCGTTTCGATAACTAATTCCTCGGAAATTGCTGCGACGTCGTCTAATAAAATCCTCGTGCAATTATCGTTGCACGCTAAAACAAAGTAAAAAAAAATCAAATGAATAAATAAATGAAAGAAAGATAAAAAAATCTTACAAATCGTCAACGTTCGTCAACGATAAAATAAAGAAACGTTTCAACAATTATGGTTATTTCTATGTGAGGATTTAGTCGATTTATCGAGAATATTTCGTGAGAACGTTTGGCGGTCTTACAAGTGCAAACACCGTCGATGAATACGTGACGAGGCGCAGTGCATTCCGAACAGTCTCTTCCGGTTGATCCGGGTCTGCAGTTGCATTGTCCCGTCTCTTCGTCACACTCGTCGCTCGCGCTCCCCGCGGCATTGCAGCCGCACGGCGTGCAGCTACCGCCTGGAATACCCGGCAATCCGTAGTAACCGTAAGCGCATCTTTCGCATTTTTCACCGGCGTATCCTGAAAATTCAACGGGAAACGAGCAATCAGTTTAATGCAATAAAGGTCGATGTTGAATCGTCAATGCGAAAAAAATTAATTATTGTCGTCTGCTGTTGATATTATTGTTAGTGATAATCATAATGACGATACAACAATGACAACAACAATAATAATAATAATAATAATAATAATAATAATAATTCTAATTAATAATAATAATTATTATTATTATTATTATGATTATATTATTAATAAAAATAATAATAATTATTATTATTATAATTATTATATTATTAATATTAATAATAATAATAATTATTATTATTATTATAATTAATAATAATAATGATAATTATTATTATTATTATTATTATTACTATTAATTATATTTATTATTATTATTATTATTATTACTATTAATTATATTTATTATTATTATTATTAAATATATTTTTCTTTTTTTTGCTTCGATATTATTTTGTTGCTATACATTCGAAAATCCATATTATTTTTTCAGCTGCATAAATGAGTACCAACCAGGTTTGCAATGACAGATCGGATCCGCCTCAGGACGGACCACGCACGTGCTCGAAAATCTCTTATCAGTATGAGGACAGGGACAGGGTTTGCAGCCGCCGTAATCCGGATGTCCGTGGAAGCTGTCGACGCAGGTGTCGCAGGACCAGCCCGCGGTATTTTCTCTGCAATTCTGTGGCAGCCAATCGCAATTAATACAAAAGCATTTACAAATAATTGTACTGCGTGTAATGCGGATTTATTATTTTATTAAATTTTTTTTTATTCGTACCAAACAATGTCCCGTTTCCCGATCGCAAGTTTCGGATCTTCCGTTGCACTGACAACGTCGGGCTTTGCCTACGAGCTCGATGACTATGGTCGAGGTCGCGGTGGTGTTGCTGTACCATCTGTAATAACCACTGCTCGGATCCTGGCAGGAAGTTCCGTTGTACTCGGCAGGACACTGGCAAATTTCCACGCCATTTGCGAGAGGTGGCGAGTGCGTGGGTGCGAGCACAGCCGCGTCCAGAGAAGCCTCTAGCAACCTTTTATACACCAACGTTATTACCAACTATTATACAGATAGACGGGGGTGTGTTTATGGGAAAAAAAATTCGGCAGTTCTCAGTTTTCAAGTCTTCTCTATCAGAAAACATCTCGGGCCACGTTTGGGCCTAATCGGACTATCTTGAGAATTTCCACAGTCACTATGTGGTTTTTCATTTGATTAACGAGTGAAAAAAAATTCTTTAGCAATTGGAATCGATTTTTTAATTAAATATAACTATTCGGAGATTGAAACTAAGTACAATACATTATATTACGATCACATGAAATAGGAAATCATGGGTTCGGCAATGAAATTTTTTCCATCGACAACAATTATTAGAAAACCTAAAAAAATGTATTCAACTGAAAAGAACAATCACGTAATAAATTGATAATTTTCGATTGGATTCAATGCAAGTATATGAGTAGAAAAAGTAATAACATAAATGGAAGTGATAGATGAATATGGTTGATAGACTAATATTTATATTTACCAGTAAAATCAATTTCAACAGGTCAAACAATTAATAAATGCCAACAAAATGCAAAATCTATATAACGACTGCGGAACCCCTTAAAATAGGCCGATTGGGCTCGCATTTCGCCAGATTTTTTCCAATAGTATATACTCAAAATTTAGAAGCTGTTAATCAATTTTTTTCTCCTAAAAAATATCATAATTGATATATTTTTAACATCCAAAGAAAAATAAAACGAAAATAAACAAATGCATTTTTTTCGAAAATGAGAAAAGAATCTAGAAGAAACGTAGAGCTAAACGGCTCTGCGTAGATTAAACGTGATTCGGAAGGCTACTCACGTTGCTTCCTCGAAGTCGGAATGATCAGACGCTTTCAGCAGAATGTGCTGAATATTTTGCAACGTTACCATCAGCACCTCTCGCGATACTTTGTAGTCCGGCCGGTTTTGTATTTGCCACAGAGACTCGTGAAGCCTGGAAAATATCCTCGATCAGATATCGCGATGAGCAAGCTCCGCACTTTTTTCTCGCAGATCTTTCGTGTAGTTCTCATTTAAATATATGTAATGAATTGCGAAGATTGCAGGATATCTCAGATTAGCAACACCAACGAGGAGTAATTTCTAGTAAGCCATAATTGATAATTATTTTTGAAAAAAATGTTTCGAAAGTGTATTTATTCTGTCGGAGAAACGGAAATTTATGCGAAATATATTATCCTGAACCTAACACTATATAGGTTTATCCTTTTCATACAATATATATGTTATTTTATAACCTCGTTTGGCTACCTGATTTCAAATTGGTTGTCGTCGACTGGCAATAGCTGATGATATTCCAAAATAAGTTTGTTGTTGCCCTGAATTTGAACGAGTGGATATCTCTGACTAGAACGCAGAGGAACACCGCCTACAGCTGACGTCTTGAAGCGCAGGAAGCCACCGTAAGACACGACCTGAAGCGATTAATCGTTTGTTGTGAAAATAATAATTAATAGATCGTCGGCAATAACGTGAATATTGACGCGGCCTTAAATTAATTAGAAAAAAAAATTAGATTAATATAGATTAGTCCTATTAGTATAATATAGGCAACATAGATTAGTCCTATTAGTATAATTACATCAACTCTATTCACATAATCGTCAAAAATTAATTTGAAAAATAATATAAAATAAAACAAAATTCAAATTCGAAAGAATTAAATAAAAAAACTAATCAAAACTATAGGAATGTCTTGTCAATAAACACATTGGCTACAGCTAATAATACAAATAAGAGAAAAAAAATGAAAAGTACGCAAGTACTAACTTTGTCACCGAGAAACGATTCGGGCAATTGCCAGTACAGAGGATAGCTGTAATAAATATTCGCTGGAAGAATGACGTCGCCGAGACTGCCTGGAATAACCGACAGACCATTCGTCACGTTGATCCCGCCGTTCAAGGACGGCAGGACTATCGAATATCCGAACTTGGTGATCTGATTCAAAGATAAAGAAAAAATAAAAATAAAAACGAAATTAACATATTTTCACTGGATCAACGAGTATACGTAGACGTATCAAATGTTGAATGTCTTCTTAAAGTGACATTCTCGAGTGACTTACGATGACATCATTGACCGTCTCGTTGATCCGAAGAATTCGAGGCCGGGACAACCTTCTCTGGCCCCAACTCAATCCTGCCTGCTGACACAGAGTAGATCTACCGAAGCAGAAACATTCGGTGCAACCTTTCGGATTCTCCTCGGCCAAACCAAAAGTTCCCTCCCTGCATTGGTTGCATTGACGGCCAATTGCATTTTCCTGAAAAATAATTATAGGTCGAAAATTATTTTATTGAAAATGAAAAATAGAGAGAGAAACAAAGCAGAGAAAGAACTTAGAGAAAACAAATAATTTCTGACAGCTTGAAAATATAAATGCCTATCGAACTATGTACTTGCATGAGCCAATTATTTCACCCTCACACGCAAGAAAATCAATATTTAATTAATCTAGCAAAGAAAAAAACAATAATTTTCCTAAGTAAATCCCGAAAAAAAATTTCACATCGATGGTTAGAAATTTAGCGATGTTTATCGGCCTATTATTTCTTTCTAATTTTTTTCGTAATAAAAATAAAATATGCAAACAATTGTGTACAACGAAAAATCGGTAGAAAATAATTAATACGGAGGTTTTGCGTTCGATGACGAAAGAGCGTTGAATTAATTACCTTGCACGGACATTGACCATCGCGATCGCAGTCGCATAGTCCGTCCTGACATTTGATCGTGCCGCCCTGATTGCAGTTGCAGGGTCTGCATCGAGGATATCCGTAGTAACCGGGTGAACAGCGATCGCACCTGAGGCCGTCGAAGCCGTCACGGCAGGGGCATTGCCCGTTCGGGTCGCACTGAGATCTCGTGGATCCCGGAGTGCAGGCGCAAAGCTTGCAGCCCACACCTGGCACCAAGTCGTAAGAACCCGGCCTGCAACGATCGCAATGCTCTCCGAAGCTCAAACCGGGACAGATGCAACGACCCGTGTCAGGATCGCAAACGTGACCGGGTTTTTCGCAAACGTCGCACACTGCAAATTGGGATTAAATAAATTAAATAAATAATAGTAAATAAATTATAGTAAATAAATTGAATCAATTTCAAAACGTCCTACTTTCCGCATATAAATAATTTTTATTCGAGTATATGCAAATTTCTCCCAAATGTTGTTCAGCATCAACAATCTATTAATAGCATGGATTATTATTCATTGATCTGAACTATAAACGATGATAGGAATAAGAATTTATTATTTAATCTAGCTGCTATTACATATTTTATTAAAATGGAAAATAGATTTGTAATAACTATTATATTGTTTACAACTTTTTCATGTAATGAACGACTATATCTAGGGGATGGAATATAGTCGAAAATAATGTTAGTTATATAATTCTCGCTACGAATTAAATATGAATTTTATTCTAGTAGATTATGAGTATTATTTTTAATGTTTCAAATTAACTTAGATCATCGATTACTCATTTGGTATTTTTTCGCAATTGTACGGTAAAGAAACACTCACGTTGACAACCGTTTTTCGAAAATCCATAGTAACCTGGTAGACAAGAGTCGCACCGAGCGCCACCGATACCGGGTTGACATGGACACTGTCCCGTGTCCTGATGGCAGGATGCATTGACAGATCCTAGATTGTCACAACCGCATGGTACGCATCCTGCACCAGTTGCCATTCCCCAATGTCCAGCCTTCAACCGACGAAACAATTAACAAACGATCATTCTCGCATTGCAATGAATATTATATTTATAAAATCTCTATCGCCGTAAAAAATTTGTCCGTATCACACGATTTCCATCTAATCACAGCGAATATTCAAACGAATCAAGATCAGCAAAGAAAAACCATATCTAATGCCTTTTGTACGCTCGCGGTTGAAATAAAATGTTCCATTAATTTTTTGTTCGTTCGACAACGTGACACAGCTATGACGATTCATCGTAGAAATTTACATTGTATACGTGATATTGAATTACCTCGCACTGGTGACACTGTCTGCCGGTGACGTTCGGCTTGCACGGACACTGCCCAGTCACGATGTCGCACGCTGCAGAAGTCGATCCGACGTTGTCGCATTTGCAGCCTGGAACAAATAAGAAAAAAAAAAACAAAACGTAAGAAAAATAAAAACTGAGAACAGACAATGAATCCAGGTCAGACCGCATGCGGTGAGAGGTGGCTTTGAGAAATTTCACGAATAACTCGCGAGTGCACCGACACTCGGCTCGATCGAAATTCAAATTTCGGGGACGCACCCGTGCGAGAATTCGAGCCTGCTATCTCGCTCTGCTCCACGCTCTTTCGCTCCTTTCCTCTCGGGATTCTCTGCTTCTTCAAAGTTTCGCAATTAGCGATGCCAAGCGGTGAAATCCCATGCGCATTGTATTCAAATGAGACGACACCGAGAAACGAGCGAGAGAAATAAAATAAAACGTGTAAAAAAGGCCTATCGGTTATTCGAACGTCACACGGACACTCGGGCGAATGTGTCGTTCGACACGTTGGATTTAGTGACGCCGGGTTGAGCCTCGTCGAGTCGCGGCGATTTCTGTGTCTGGCATTCGAAGCAGGTGTCATCCGGGATGTATACAGAAGTACCGAACTATCGATCAATTTGTGATTATAATTTTTTTCTTATCACGAATTACGAGATGATCGTGAATAAATAATCCAGTTCCTATTCGTCATTCGTAGACTAATTTCCATGATGATGAATAACTAATTATTCACTAATAATGATAATAATAATAATAATAATATTATTATTATTATTATTATAAGAAATAATAATAATTATTATTATTAATAATAATAATAATAATAATAATAATAATAATAATAATAATAATAATAATAATAATAATAATAATAATAATAATAATAATAATAATAATAATAATAATAATAATAATAATAATAATAATAATAATAATAATAATAATAATAATAATAATAATAATAATAATAATAATAATAATAATAATAATAATAATAATAATAATAATAATAATAATAATAATAATAATAATAACAATAATAACAATAATAATAAATTATTATGATTATTATTATTATAAGAAATAATAATAATAATAATAACAATAATAAATTATTATGATTATTATTATTATAAGAAATAATAATAATAATAATAATAATGATAATAATAACAATAATAAATTATTATGATGATTATTATTATTATAAGAAATAATAATAATAATAATAATAACAATAATAAATTAATATGATTATTATCATTATTATTATTATTTTTTTAAAATTATTATTTCTTATTTCTGTTAGGAACGATTTGGTCTGATTAGCAGTTTCGCTATAGGATTCCTCCAGATAAGAGAAAAGCAACAGAACGGTTAACGGATTATTTATTAATTGAAAACACCGGAGTCTTCTTCAATCGTTTAGATACCAACTACCTTGCACCTGGAAGCCAAAGAACCGCTCGTCAAGCGAAACGACGTATTCGTGATTACCGCTCACGCCCGTAAAGTGTCACTCGATTAATTTACTAGCGTGTCCACGAGAGCCTAACGGCAGTAAAGACCATGGCCAGTAGTACAGCTGTCGCTGCGGTCAGACACGGTACCTTTTACTACTTGCCCACCTAATTCCCGTTGGGTCAACAATCTATCGTCTTTCGTCCATCATTGAACTTTGGCAGATCTAACAAATTGAATTTGCGTGCGACAGCATGTTCAGCTGATCACTGATTCATAAACCGCCCTAGGAACGTGTGATAACGCAAAGAAAAATATTATTTTTGAAATTTCGATGAAATACGGAATTTCCACTGCTTGCTGGTAATCATAAGCCGGTTTCCATGAGAAGCCAAGAAAGAAAATGAGCAAACTATGTTTAATACAATTCGATAAATTGGTTTCATTCTTGATTTCAATCTTTGCAAGATATTACACGACCGCCACAAAGTATCAGACACATTACCGCGCGCCCAATCAAAAACTAGTGGCGAGTTTAAAAAATCGTAGTATATTTAAAAGATTGTTTGGTAAAGATACTAATAATTAATTAAGGATAAAATCTTAGCGTAGAGCATGAATAGCCAATACAAGGCCCTACTTGCCATTCGGCTTTTTGCCCTGACGTGGGAAACGAAGCGGCCGGCGAGATCCTCGAACTAGGCTACCGACTATCGTCATCTGGATTCTGCACGGTCACATAAATAAGTTGACATCTTGAAAACTTGTTGAGATTTCTTAATTCTCTCTCGATGAATTTACCGCTGAAGTCTAAACGGCTGAATTGGCCCAGATTTTTAAACAAATTTTCCTAGATTCGGCCATGGTTCAAAATTAGGATACGAAATTCTCTCAAAATCGCAATTATTGTTTCGTCTCCCTAACACGATAGTGCCAACATAAACAAATCCGAATTCACTCAGTTGCGGTCCATTCGACGCAGAATTAAGTAAGCTTCGCAATGGTCTCTACACAAAATCTGTCGCTTGATTTTTGACGTAGCTACCATTTTTCAAAGTCGTCACTATTTTTTTATCTGACGCGCGATAAGTGGTTTGATACCTTCTGGCGATAGTGTACATGCAGTTTTCCAATGCGCATGAGCTATGCATAACAAGTTTATCGATAAAATTAAAACTAAAACCTAATTTCCTCAGCCTTCAACAATTATTAATTTTTATGTAACCCGTTCGAATTTCGAGGAAGCAATCCAAAATTATCTACGAGCTTTCAAAGCTATCACATCGCGTTGTGCACGAGTCCATGTTGAATCTCCAGATAATGAGTAACGCCCTTTCGGGCCTGTAATTTCGTCGTTTGTAAACGAAAACCACGTTTCTTTCCCCATCCCTTTCGTCTCGCGCTTCTGGCAACATGTGCGAAGACGATAGAGGTACGGCAGATGTGCACTCGTCCAGTCGTGAATCCGAGATAAATACGCGAGCGGGCTCAACCGTTTTCGAAGGGAGCATTACGCAGTAAGTGATACCTGACCGCTTTTCGATTTATCGATCGATAAATTGCGGGCTATTACCGAAGCCCCGGTTCGGGGACGATCGTTAACGGAAATCGACAAGTCCGATCTCCGACTACACGGCACAACAGTCCCATGCGGCGAAGGGCTCAGCGAGTGTACAGAGAATAACACGTACACGCGCACATACGTTCGAGAAGTGATCCATTTGACGCTGGAAGAATGTCATTGCTGTGTTATGATTATTCTTTTCGGTAGAACAGACGAGATGGAAGTCGGACGAACGAATGGCAGACACTGTGAAGATTTTTTTTTCTTCTCCGTATTGCTTTCCCACTCTGATAATAAAGGGCTTATGACTGCATTTAATATATGAGCTTGCCTTGCTCGAACACACACGGAGCCTCGGACACGAGGAGATAAGAAATCTCTTTACTGTGTTAAGATCGTGGTGCATTCAGAAACCTCGACTACAGTGGAGTCTCGGTTTTCTTTCGCTGTTTGTGTGGAATTCTAATGGAAACTGGAAGCTGGAAGTTGGGGCCGGACGCTTGGAGGAGACGAGAGCTGCCAAATGGTCCATGGCTGCGACGGGGAGTGCGGGTATCGATGTGTAGAGGGGGGGAAGGGTACAAATTTCAATCGAGACGTAAGAAAAGTGCGACTCGACTGTAGTCGCAAATCTCGATGATTCTTTGTAATATAGCTTGTTCGCTGACACAGTGCGATCCTTTATCATTATCGGAAACATGAAACGTAATCGATAACACAAATAAGATGGATACATGAATTTCGTTAATATTAATGCGTGACTATGTTTCTCATATTTCACGTTTGTGTAGAGTCAAAGAGCGCTACGTTCAATTCTTTGACGTACCTCAACAAAATGGTTTTGAAGAGCGTTTCATGAAGATTGAAAAATTATTCACCCAAAAATGTGCACCGATTTGGGGTCTATGAAAATAATTAAAAAATCAAAAACGTGGTCAACGCTCGAATCTTCATTTTCATAACCCACTTGAGAATTTCGTTGTTTTTATTGGTTTCCTTTCGTTTTTTTTAATTCATCGAACACGGACGGTAAACAGGCAGCCACGCGAGCAATTACAGGAGAGGAGAGATCGCCCGGGAGAGGAAGGAAAGATCGAGGCAAAGATTTAACGATCCCACCGCCGCTTATTGGACTTTCTCGGTAATAACGTGATCTCGGTGAGTATATACGCAGGAGTCATGGTTTCCACCCCTCGACTATTCGCGACGATTTTTCCCTACTACGAACGATCTTAATTAGGAGACACCGGGCGACGATCTTCGCGTGCGATACACGCAGCCGACAGAAGCGCGTAGAACGTAATACAACGACCGGCGAGTTTCCCCCCCAAGTGCCTCGTCACGAGCAATCTCGCGATCGTTCGGGATTTGCGGATCTCTCGCGTGCTTGAGAATTATCTAGCTGATTCGCAAAGACACACGCGACGATGACGAGAGTTTTGCGGTTTCTTCAATCGAGCGGCAAGCTTCGCACGCTGGGTTCTCGGTTTTATTTGCAATTCACGGGGTACGAAACAGTCACGAAGCTTTACGTGCGGTCGCCCCCTGCGTGCCGTTTAATTATTATTAATTCAATACATCGTGAACAATCCTTTTCTTGTGGGCTACGAGTAGTTTACTGGCCGGAACGATAATTTTCCGGAATTTATTGAAGTTTTATTGAGACATTGGATTAAGAAAAAATCAAATACATGGATTATTTACGGGTATTAATATTTTATTCATTCCGATAGCTCGGTTAGTTGTAACTTTGTACGGACTTGAGGGGGGGGGGGGATATGTTATACAATTATGATTTTGTTAATTAAAAGATGGATTTATCGAGCCGGCTTACGTTTGATCGAATTGAATATCGTATTAAGAGGAAAACACGAATAAGAAAATAATAATAATAATAATAATCCTCGAAATTTTCCCTCTGAGGGAAATAATTTTACTATTATTATTATTATAAAATTGGATAAAAATGACAATTAATTATCATCATTTACAATTATTTGGTTTTATTATTAAAAATAAAATGATTCCTAGTATTTGAAAATTATAATGATTAATTTTTATTTTTATTCAGTTTTTATAATAATCATGATAATAATAACTTCATTATTATGATTATTCCTCCTGAAGACTCGAATTTTGAATTCTGAATTACATTAAATGACTTCGAATTTCATTCTTATTGGAGAACAAAAATTTCATCTGTTTTCATTTCCAAAAAAAATTGATATATTTCGCCCCCCAAAATATTTTCTTCTACAAATTTAGTGAATAAAAATTAATAAATTCTATTAATTCGAGTTTTTTAGAATAATGATTTGGCTCTATTTTAAAAACGAATGTGTCATCAAAGCTAACGTTGAATTATCTATAGTTTTTTTTAATAACGAAACGAATGGAACCCTTCCACGCTGTCTGTCCTCGGGTTCTACTCGTGTTTCCACGTAAACTGCTAAAATTAAGTCAGCGCGGTTAATTTATCGTCAACGGACCAGTGAAAATGCGAAATACGCGGGAGAACCAGCGGATTGTCGATGACCGCCGGCGCCTTCCTCGTTCTCTTATCTCTGCACGCACGAGACCACGAGATGGTCCGCTCCAACCACGGATCGCGTATATCTACTGGGCACGGACGATTCTGGGGACGATGATGCTGGTTATGCTCATGCGAGCTACGATCAACCATCGTCAAGCCATATATATATATCCACATATTTCTTTTCGTTTCTCTTCCGCGTAAGAGCGTACTTTGCGGTTCCCGTAGCAACGGGAGAAATCGTAAAGATAGTCTCGGCGCGTTGCTGGAAAATCTGAATTGATATAGAAAGCATATTCGACGTCTATATGTAGATAATGCATTAGTGTGGTCATTTGCAAAACGTTTCTTAAGTGGTAGAACTTTTCGTTCCAGCATGGTCTCGAACCATCTGTACGTAACGATATTATTCGGATTGAGAGAAATCATTGGCTACAATTTGTATGTATAACGGATGCGAGATTCGTCCGAGCTTGTTCCCATCAAACGCAGAGACGGTGCGATGTGAGAAGAAAAAATATAGTTTTTATTTCTTTTGACGTCATGATTATATTTCTCTGGGGACAAGATTGAGGTTGGAAATTGTCGAGGGATTCACAAGATGGTTCCATCGAGAGCCCTCGGTCAATCGGTATTGATCCCGAGATTCGCCGTCTTACCGGAAAACGAAAATTACCGACCGTTCGTTAACGTCTACCCGCTTCGCGAATAATTTTGTACATAAAAATTCATTGCGACGAAAATTCACCCCCGAGGCACGATTTATCATCGTCGAAAAATTGCGATTAATAACGATCGTGCAAACTTGCATGTGTGTAGCGTATGGGTCGCATAATTGCCAACAGATTTACGGCCTACCGAATTTCGGTCGTCGAAGCTCTCTCGATCGAGAAAGACCCGAGATAGGGAGAGAGAAACGCTTTCTCGTGTACATCCTGAAGAATTAATATCCGTGGCCTCCGGAATAAATTCCGCAATGGCGCGAGAGCACTCGAGATCATCAAACGAAACTTCTATAAGACTTCCGTTTCGTTATATGTACGTATGATAAATTCGAACGTGGATATTATCGTGCGGAAACGCCGGTACAATTTTTTTTTTTTTAAGTGCGCTCGTTGAACCGCGACTTGTTTTGCGAGGAATAAACTACGTGAACCAACAGAGGGATATCGGCGATGAGACTTATTCGCGGCTGATCCATAAACACGTTTCGATTATTTTCTCAAGTGAGGCAGCGGAGTCTGTAGGATTATTTTGATCCATGGTTATCGGCGGCGCACGAGGTATCTCTTTCGATTGGCCTTGGATGTTAACGAGCGAGGAGAGGATAGTTTTTTTTTCTTGAGATCTATTCGCTCGTGCTTTTACCAGGGCGAAGAAATAACCCACGTCTATAACTATATCTTGAGTCACGTTTGTTAGAAATATTGCTTTGCTTGTTTAGTTTACACAGACGGAACACGAAGGGGAGGAGAGAGCGACGCTCTGAAAATAATTCTTTCGATATTGGAACTTTGGAAAATTCGAAAACATGGTTTTCATGGGGTCTGTAGTTAGTTGTGCTTGAGTATAAGAGTGAAAAGGATTTTTGGTAAGAATAACGATTTTTTTCAATGGTATTTAATTTTTTCAATTTTTATTGAACGCATAATATTTATTGATTTATTTTTTTTTACTTTTAATATGTTAGTATAAATACGTAATTCGGTGAAATTCGAGAATTTCTAATACTTCTTCTTAGTTATTGGGACCATATTTCACCAATTTATTTTTTCTACCAATAATTTATAAATAATCGAGTCCACGATTTCATTAAAGACGTATTCTTTACTCTTTCAAATCAAGTTTCGGTCCAACGTAATAACTTCAATATTATCGACGCTATAACATCAAAGTAAATTTAAAAAAAAGATTGTAATTGTCCATAAAAATAAATTCGCGCTTGGACGATTATTTTATAACTAATTTATCCGATTCTCTCCCTTCCAAAGCATTAATTTTTTGCTTTTGCTCATTAGACAACATACGTCATTCTATTCCCAACGTTTTTTTTAATTCGAGAACGTCGTCGACAAACCCTTTCAATCCCACGTTTTATCACTGATAACAATTTCATTCACGTCCTTTCAATACGTTTCTCGAAGCCTTTTCCTCTCTTCGTCTACCCACGTTGCCCCAGTTTATCCCACACCAGCAGCCCATAACGGCCAGTTCCATTTCATTCCTCTCTCCGTTCATATCCACTTTAGCTTCAAGTGCAAAATTCACAACCCGAGAAACTTATGTATCGAAATTCGAAATCGTCTTTTACGAAAGCTCTCGGGTTCTCGTCCGAGTGAAACTCAGCATCGTCAGACTGGCTTTAACGATCACGTTTCGAACCCACCGCGTGCGCTCAATGTTCACTCGAAGGTCCTCCAACGGCTAATCTTCGACGCGGCACCAGCGCAGCATCACCAGCGGCAGCGATATTTGTTTTATATCTCGTCGTTTCGATTCGCGCATGGCGCGAGTACTCTCTGTCCGATCGTTCGACCGTCACGTTAGTCCAGCATTTTACGGACCAGACGAGTCCTCAGTTCGCGAAAAAACAACCAAAAAAAAACAATAAAATTTATCTTTATGGTAATGGCGAGAACACTAAAATCAAAAGCAGAGCGATTTCTTTTTTTTGTTCATTCTATTTTTAGTAAATGAAGAGAGAAACGCCGTATACGCGCAATCAGTGTTATGTGGCACGAAAAGTGCTAGATATCTTTGCGACAATGTGACGCCAGATAATTCTGCTGTTATTATTGTGATCATTATTTCATTGTTGCTGTTATTATTATTATTATTGTCAGAAGCTTTAGGATGAAGCGAGAGATAAGAGCTGCGTTGAGCGTGGGCGGATAGGGAAGAATAATGTGCGTGAGTTTGGATTTTGCTACGACAGCGTTGAAGTGATCTACGATTCGGTAGCGTCACATAGGACGGATATATCTGGGAGAGACGACTCACGATGTACCGAACAATCCGAGAGCACATCGTCATGGGGAGTGACATTATTACAGTTCTTTTTAGTATCGAGGAACGTCGCGGTGGAACGATTAGGTTGATGTTGAGAAAGCTGTATTATATTAACGGTAAAGGTTTTTTGGGAATGATCCTATTGATCCATCGTCTGGATTGATCGAGGATAGAATCATTGAATAATTCAATATGTCAGTCGGATTCGTCAAATCATCCTTCTTGAGATGTTTGAAGATGAACACGCTCGTTGAGGAGTCATTATCGGGAAAAGAGGAAAGAATTGTCATGTAAGAATGTGTAAAAGGGAGAGAAAAATGATCAGCGAGGTTCGGAAGAACCTTCAAGCAGACGAAATAAATATATTTACCAATTAACAACCAAAAAAAAAACTTAGACCATATTTTAAAAAATGTAAATATTAGAGAAAAAGTATTTAAGCAAATGAAGGATTCCTAATTTCCTAAAATCCCTTCAAATTCAATAAACGGAATTTTCAATAACACCGATCACCGAAATACCACCCGATCTCTCGATTTGAATCTTACTCGACCCAAAACCATTTCTATTAAAAATCCATTTCCGCACCTCAAATTTTTAAGTTCATTCAGTAACAAAAGCAACGAAAAAGAATATTCTACAACATTTTCAAGTTGGATTAATGTTCCTGCCGGATCCTTCCCTATTTTGCTGCAGAATCCTGTGGGAAACACGTTGAGAACCAATGAGGAAAGACTTCCGGTACGCCTACGCCTGTCCGGTGTGTCTGTTCTCGTGCCCGGTCTCGTCGCCCGCGGTATTCCATCTTTCTCTCTTCTCTCCGAGGTCCCCGCACGAACGTCGGCGTCGTTAAATTCACGTTCGACGCGAAAGTCGAACCTCGCATTTTAAGCCGCTCGGCTACACCCAACGCGGTTGCACACTTTATGCAGTACGTTTTACAATATTCGTATCTCGACGACGACAACGACAACGACGACGACAACGAGACGTCGTCGTCGTTCCCCGACTCCGGACAGAAAAGTTAACAGTGGAATCTTCGTGGCTGTCCGAAGGTATATCAACGGCATTCTACGGATCGTCGGTTGCGAACGAAACAGCATCACCGCATCGGGAAAGTATAACCACAGCTTGCGAGCCCCGGAACGTAAATCTACGGAAGACACGCCGCGGAGAACCACCGCATTCGCCGCCCGGCCGCAGATGGTCGATCCCGAGTTCTCCGGTGGATTCGCAGAACGCGAGAAGGATCGCCGGGGAAATAAGCTCCGAGCGTAAGCAAACCCGTGCGATAGAAAATGTCCGAGAAATATCCCTCTCACACTCGTTTTATTACCACCCAAGTCGAGGCGATGTTAGCTTGATGGTCCAGGACTCGAGCGATTTAGATGAATGTTTCAACCTACTACATTGAACCCGTCCTTGACGATGGGTTCTTCATTTTCGATGGGGTGCGGATCTAAACTCCGGATGTTCGATGTTTCGACGGGTGAATAAATGGAATTGAAATGCTCCGAAAATGAATATTGCGAATTGACGTGGGTCCGAATGTCAACGTCACGAAAGATCAGAATCCCGAACGCGTGCATGTAGGTAGCAGATAGATAGATTTGGACAATAGTTTAACTTCGTCTCGGCGTAGGACGGCTTATTCTATTCACATGGCCGCTTGGTGCTTGTGAAGGTTTTGACCCGTCAATGGTTTGGTTTTTGGGATTTTGATCTTTCGGGACATTGACAGTCGGAACCATGCCGATGCGGAACGTTTATTTACGAAGCATTTTGATTCGATTTATTGACCGGTTGGAATAGCGAATATTCGAAACTTCGATCCACACCCGAAAATTATTATTTTTTTCTTTCAAACATCGAATGTTTGCCTTGAAAAAAATATTGTAGCAGACAGGACCGGAAGTACTTTGGTTTTTTTTTTCAAAGTTTTTGGAACCCTATAACCGGGCTGGAACGCCGACCTAGACAGCTCCAGGGTGCATACACAAGTCGCGAGGGAGACGAATCAAATATTCGTTCCTCAATGAATAGCTAATTCGTTGCGTTAACATTTATTTTTATACCATATTTCCATTTATTTACTTTAGAAGTCATGAGTAGGTCAGAAAAACAGTATGTGACAACTCTCAGAATGTGAGATACTATTTCATTCATTTTGAAGCATTCTTCACAATTTATACGATTAAGAGTTATAATAAATCAATATTGTTTTCATCAAGAATTCTCAATTCTTCCTAATTCCCATCTCGAGCCTAGTCATTCAACTGCGATCGATCCGGTGCGGAGAAAAAAAAAATTGTCAACGGCAATTTCCCAAGATTGCTACAACTCGTTGCTTCATTTTATTATTTTTCCGAGAAACGTGTGCACTTATCCCGGTAATAAGGGCGTGTCGCCATGAGCAGCCTTCCACGGGCGATAGCACCAAGACGAGACGCAGCTAAGATTATACTTTATTCTCATTATCTTCATCATCGTTATCGTGATCGAGGGTCCTCGTTTAGCTCAACCGACTCGTGATTGCCGTAACGTCGGATTATATTCTCTAAATTGCATTACGTGTTCGCGGTCGGTTCGAGCTCGGGCGACACAAAAGAGAAAATGCGTTTCGATCGAAAATAGTTTATAGTGTGATACCACGGCTACAGCCGCAACAGCTGTGTGTCCGACCCGGAACTCGTGGCCGCGGGTTAAAGATATAATTGTTCGCCGGAGAAGTCCTGCGGTAGCTCTATTTCCTCGCGAGCTTGTCTGCGATAACTTTCTAGCACTCGTTGAGACTCGATGGATTGGCGAGAGAAAAAGAAAAGGTTGCAATTTGTTCAGAGGGGGAGAAGCCATTAATACCACTCGTGTACAGGGGAATCTTTCAATGTAGGACACGTATAGTAGAAGATATTTTGAAAATGAAGGGTACTAAAGGTGGCAAATTATTGTGAACAATAATGAGTCTGATAAATTAGATCAGTCTTTTTTTTAAAGATTTAAACATAGATGCTGGGGTTTATTCTGGGTCTGTGTTATTTATTAAATCTGCGGCTTGAAGGCAAAGCCGAATGGGTTTATAAAATAAATTTTCGAGAAATGACGGTTTCACATTGCGAGCGATCTATCAAAGCGGACAAATCGATTTAAAAAATAATAATTATCAGGTTACACTTAGTTTTTGATACTATTCAAGGCAGTATTCGGTAAAATTTGAAAAAAAATATATAACATAGGTCTTGTTGGTTTTTTTACGGCAAAACACGTTAAGTTATTGTTGTATGAGTAATTTTCGGCAACTTTGGGTTTTGAAAACGATTTTTACAATATAAATTACAAGAATCCGATTTAATATTATTTTAAATAAAAATTGACTTATCTACTTCCAAACCACATACCTTCAACATGCAAATGAAATAATAATCAAGTATTAATTAGAATTCCAATCTGCTCAATAACATTCCTATACCAACGTCATCTTAATTTCTATGAATTTAGTATTAAATATCAGTTGCCAAGAAAATAAAAATTCATCCGTATTTTGCAGAAATAAAATCCGTTGAAATTTGGTAAAAAAAATTGGGTAATTCGAATAAATTGCCAATCTGCTGAAAAAAATGGTAGGATGGCGTGTCGGCGTGAATTGCCTGCCGATTCGTCGGCGGCAGTGAAGGCAACTTGCGAGCTTCTGCTGCTGCGCGTCTCACTCGTATTGGGCGGTAAATTGGCATGCATGTATCGGTAGTCGTATAACTCGAGCCAAGACACACTTTGACGAGCGTTGAAAACGTTGTTAACACCTCGAGCAAACCCGTCATTAAGTCATATATTTATAGGTATATAATAAGCAACGAGCGGGAGAGAAAATGAAGCGAAGGATATGAAGGGCCGCGCGAGCGTCGCCCAAGGGGATATGAAAACATTAATCAACGTCTCCAATCCGAATCTCCATCTAGAATGCATTTTATATAGTCCAGAATTAAAATGCGAACCCATCCAAATAATGTATATATCGACCTGATCGCACAGAAGCCTCATGAAATTAAACAATCTTTCTTGTTTTGATTATTCAAGAATGCAACGGTTAATTTTTTTTCTTAGGGCAGTGGATACTAAATTTGGTGCTGTGGTAAAAAATGTTCGAAACTTTTGGTTGTTGTAACCACGTTAAATAGAATTATAAATATAACGTCTTGGATTTGGCTGCATGCTCAAAAAAATTATGATTCTCGTTAATTCACTTGAACTGCAAAATCTCATGCGATACCAGTGTAAATTCATTAACAAAAAATTAAATAATGTAAAGCAATTTAAGTACAATTTCTCTACGAACTTACAATAAAATTGACTCAGCAAAAATGTCTTTCTCTCAAATAGCTGAGAATAACCGCTCTATTAGTATACAATCGTTCGCTATAACGACAATCAATAATTCCACCAAATGGACAAAAAACCCCAAAACGTAAATGAGTAATTCATAATAGCGAAATTCCCGTTTTTGGAAAGTTTTCAACCAAACAATCGCACTCTTTGATTTAACCAACAATCATTTAATCTCTCCACCCACATCAGGATCCACGATCCTTTCAACTCCTTCGTATTTTCATTCAGCAATATCTTCCTCACTCTTTTTCTCGCTCTCTCTGCTTTTCTTCCTGTTCCCTGACTTCCTCTGCCCACGCGTGATGCACTCTCTCGAGAGGGAGCTGGCTGGAGGCGCAACAAGTGCCTTGGCTGCGTTTCCAGCGAGACTACGAGGACGTCCACGACGATCGGTTAAAAGGGGGGGACTTCTTAAAGGATTGTATATTATACGCGTCGGACGATTCGAGAGTTCTTCAAAGAGGTGGAATAAAGAGAAACGATCGGTTGGTGGATATAAGTGCGTCTCACACTTGGTTCATTCGCGAAGAGTTGGCTCACTCCAGTCGTTATTCATTCATGCGCTTCTCTCGCGAACCTCTGAAACCCACGAAGCTGTAATATTCGTGTTTGCCTTTCTTCACACGTACATAACTACTGATATATGCCATGTATATATGCGGAGTAACCGACACATAACGTACTATAGCGATAAGATGGTGTGATAAGATGGACCAGCAGCGATAGATACGACTCCATGTATTGAAATCAATATTGTTTATTCGTTTCCTTTATTTTTTATTGATCATCGTTGATTGATCTACGATCGTTTGTATCGACAGAGCTTCTGATTAAATAATTGCCGAGATAATTAAATAACGCACAAATACAGCGATGAAACATAAAACAAAATTGACAATCATTCGTTATGTTCGTATTTTATACTACTTTTTATTCATTTCAAAATTCCGATTGATATAGAAGATTCTCAAATTATTGAAAAAGATAACATTTCTTTCACCATCACATAGCTTTCCTCATAAGAAAGCAAATGTGCATCAAACTCGTTTGTATTAGTAATCAATGATTTATTAGATTTCATCAAGATAACATTTCTTCCAATTTGTAATCGAGTGATGTTCATGCCTGGTCGAAACGATAACTCGAATGGTTTTCCGTTCGACGAGCGGCAGGCCATATTGACCCATAATCGTGGGTCTTCATCAAACCTACATAAAGTCTGCCTAATACATACATACACGGGTAACCGTCCCGAGCAACCCGTTATACGTGGTACTCGACTCGTTCTCTCATTGCCGTGTGTACGTATATTCCAGTAACCAAAAAAAAAAAACACGAAAAAACGAAAGACCAAAAAACAAAATATATGTATATACGAGTCCCAGGTACATGTGTGCACAAGCGCGAGTGGTAGGTTGGCCGAGGCAGACACTTTAAACTGGAACGACTATCGGAACAACGTGTGCCAGTCCGGTCATTCCTCATTCATCCTCTCACCCGACTCTCCTCGTGCTTGTTGTCGTTGAACTCGCGAAACAGCCCTTTCTTTTTTTCCCCCTCTCTTTCACTTTCTCTCTTTTTCTCTCCCTCGGGTCTCGTTTTGGTTCCACGCTTGTAAAATCTCCCGCGAGAGACTCAAAGCCCAGCCACGATTGTACGAGACACCCCTAACTGCCCAACCGATTTTACGATCATGTCGATCGCGGTATGCAGTGTGGTAACATACGCTCAGTCGCGTAGGTATTGCTAAACTCGATGACTACTATAAAGTAGTGCGGCCACGTGTACAACCGCCATTCATTCGAGTTCGCATCTCTGTTCGGTTCGCAAGGTGCACAAACACGAATAAACGAACGACCGAATGAATCACGTTGAAAGATTCGGTCGAATCGATGGGATTGAAAAGAAAAGAAATGAAGAAAAAAATACGGACGAAAATGCGATGAAATAAAATGAAGAAATGAGAGCATGGAATATCGAGCCGACAACGCGCTCGTACCGTGTTCGATCGATCGATTAAGATCGTAAGAGGATTGTGGTATCATCGATCGTCTTCGATTGATACTGAAGATATTCTACAAGTCAGGTGGTCTCCAAACAGTCGAGATTTTTTTTTTTTCGGTTTTCTCTTTTATTTTTTTTAATTTCGATTTTTTCTTTACTCGGAGCTTTTCGTGTACGAAGACCGCGCATTTCACGTCTCATCGAGAAACGTGTCGAGAGGCTTCGGCAGGGACCCTGGCTCATCGATATTTGTGGACTCACTAATTACACGCGTAAATCTTGAATTTATCGTTCCCGCGGGACTTAACGTTCCCGCAAAAGTCTTTCCAGTCTCGGCTTCTGCGGTTTTACCGCCGCCTCGTGCTTCTGCTTCGAAAAAAAAATAAAAAAAATAAACGTTTACGACGAACATCCCAGCGAGATGGCCGATGAAAGAGTTTTTACGTTTTATCACTGAAAGTGTCAACCGGCTTCTCAAGGTTTAGGTTTATCTGCGCGTGGTTTTATGAGTTCGTCAGCTCTCCCGTCGAATGATCAATTACAGATAAAATCTGTATTTAACTTCTTTTACAAATCATTTTTTATTTTTATTTTTTTTTTTCATCTTCTGCGGTTCGAAATTTTTTTAGTTATTTTTTTTTTAGAAACTAAAGTGCGTTCCTGCGACCATATGGTCGACTTCCCGAGGTTCGAGATCGGGCGAACGATCTCGCGTGAGATTCTTGGATCTCCGGCGTAGATGGAAGCGCGCGTAGACCGCAGAATCACCGACAAAGACGAGGACGCGGAGACGGGAGGATAGAACGGACGAGGGAGATCCGGAGAAACCGAGAAGGCGTAGAAAATCGCTACGGTCGCTTCCTCGCGCCGAATTACGAGCGTTCCCGCGTAATTTCGCCAATCTTATCCCGGTCTCGAGGCCCAAAGCCTCGTGCTGTCGGTGCAAACGCGGAGTGCACATCTCGGCAGTCTCGGGCGCGATCCAACGATTTGCGCACCGGGCTGCAATTTCGCTCCGCTCGTTGGTCCACGGAGGCTGGAGCCCGAGAGCAAACAATGATTCTATCGCGTGGAACGGTAGAAAAGACAGATTCTTCGTCTCTCTCTCTCGCTTTCGCTCTCTCTCTCTCTCTTTTTAACGTTTTTAATTTTTGATTCTCATTTTTATTTTATTTTGTGATTTTTTGTTAATGTTGAGATTGCATATTTCATTTTCTCAATTATTTTTATAAATTTCTTTATTTGATAGTGTCTATTTTATTTGTCCCGAGCATTATAGCCTTGGAAACTATAATGGTTGGTACAAATGAGATCAACAATATAAAATTATGAATTAATAAAATAAATTTTTTAGATAAAATATTCAAATACAACTATAAAAAAAAATTTTAGAATAAAATAACAATAAGAACAGAAAAGATTGCCGGTAAATACCGTAAAAACGGCGGGAAAGTGAATCAATCAATCTCTCTTTTCTTTTTCCATTTTATTTCTATGCACCCTAAACATTCGTCAAAATTTGATTCCATTATTTGCATGGATTATTTTATCATACTAAAATGCATGGCAAATTTACACTAGCCAACATTCAACATTGTTGATTTTATTCCAATTGGCCATTGTCGCTCCAAAGTCCAACCGGAACGTAGAAATGAGTATATCAACCTGTCTTTCTATCGCCGAGCCTACGTCCCATTAATTTCAGGTGTTGGATTAGTTTCATTGGAAATATACAAGGTGAAATTATCCGCAGGTAGCAATATAGTAGCCGAGTTGACGAGCTCGCGTGTTCGGTATGCATTAAGGCAGTGCAAGCCGATCGTATAACGCGAACACCGAGGCAGACGTCGTGTACGGAGATTATTCGCGACGACCGCGAGAGTTCCCCCCGCCCGAAGCCGCGAGCGCAGATGCGCGCGGCAAAGAGCTTTATGAAGCCGGTAATTACGATCGATTGGATTTATCGCGAGGATTGTCCGTCGCGACTAATCGGACTCGCGTACGCTCACGGTTTTAGCCACGAGATCACGGCTTTGGGCTATTTCCGTACGAAATGTCTAATCGCTACAACTTTTTTCCCTATGAATTCATTACATTTTCCAAAATTGAAATATCATAACGTAGCCCAATAGTCGAATTCGCAATGGTCCAAAATGTAGCACTCGCATATCTCATCTGTTTATCGCTTTAATCAGTATATTATTGTTTTCCCGTGAATCAAAAATCTATCCTAAGCACTCAGAACCTGTAAAATGTTTTGATCTGAGAATCCCCGGCTTAATTTCAGCAGACACGCACACAAGTACATTGAATTGTCACGCTATTGGTCAATCGATTACTTTTGCATTAATATAAACCCGCCCATTTATACCCCCGATTTCAGACCATTAAGCTTCTTTTATGCAGGAAAAACCAAATTACATGTAAATGAGAATAGACATTAATAGAAAGTTCTACGTTAAAAAAATTCCGAATCAAATTTTGGTCAAATCAAAATTTAAAAAAAATTAAAAAGAGGATTGTGCTGCATAATTGTCGAAAGCAAAAAAATACAAGTAATGCACCCAACAGGTAATGAACAGTGCACCCAACGATGGACAACGTACCTCCATTAATAACAACATTGGGTATATTCTTAATTATTTAATTAATCGTCCAGGACACTGCGAAAAACGACGTCCGTCACTTCGCTCTATTTACCGTGTAATTATCGTTCAAAGAGAAAGTATCTCGAACCAGGGGGAGGAGGAGGAAGTATCAAAGCGTGCGTGGTTACGCAGGTACGCGAATACACGTACGAAGAATTAATTTTCATTGATCGCGTGCGTCTTGAGACGAGACTAGTGCAATAAAGAGGCCATTCTCCATCGGACTCCAAGGGATTTAGAATTATGCATCGATAACGCACACCTTGCGGTTTGAAATTTTTTTTTTTTTTTCGTTTTTTTTTTTTAAATTTTTTTCTTCAAGATTTTCTAATTCCCGGTAACGTTATACGTCTTGGAAACGATTTCACGTTTCGTATTACCCAGTTTTATTACACAGACGCAAGACGGTGTGACCGTCGGGCATTAGACCGATCCTTTTGCTCGCGCTTGCCCGCCTCTTCTGGGTCTTTGCTTGTCCGTTTCTACTTGCTACCGCTCGCGGGACATACGCCGGTCCCCCGCCGCGCTCCGCGCGAACGAGGTAACTAGATCGACGTGTCGTCGGCTTTCAGGAAGCTCTATTTGCGTTGAAGCACGCGAGCGTAAGAGAACAGGCCCCGCGAGCTGTATCGGGTTTTATATTATTCCGCGTTCGTGCGGTCCTTTGGGCGATACGCGTTCGCTCTCACTCGAATCGCGAAAAGAAAATTTGCGGAATTAATTTCTGTCGAATATTTGGGCTATACATGATCGAAAACTATTTTGATAGAGAATGAAAATTAGTTATTCGAAGTTTCAAGGTTTATCGGACAGGGAAAATTGTGTTGCTAATAGACAAAATAATAATGGAGAACAATGTTCGAAGTGCCGAATTTTAAATAATTCATGAATGCTGAAATTGTAATTCATAAAAATTCGATTAAAGGTTTGCATTGTGTAATATTGAACTTCTAGCGATTCAGATAAATCAGATAAAAACCGCTTATTTAAATCGTTTGTTCAACGTTCGTTGGACACAAAAAAATGATATCACTAATGAAGAAATGAGAAATAATGCAATGAATGTTCAGACTGCCAAATTTGGATTAATTCATGAGAGAAAATTGTAATTTACAGGCATTCAATAATTGAATTCTCCATTTGTGTAGTACCAAACTTCCGTCCTATGATTATGCATTTTTCGACATTGCGGCAACAGCGAGTAAACTAATTGTTAATTAAAACCAATTATGCCCAATAAAATAAAAAATCCTTGCTGCACGTATCCCACGCCTAAAAAAATTGCTCACTAAAAAGGAAACAAAAAAATACCTCCAAAAAAAATCTTCGGCTTCCTAAAATTGAAATAAAAAGATATTACCAAAATTCTAATCAACAAAAATCGAACAATATCCTCCCATCTGCGTAATATCATCAACCATTGGTCCTGCGATCGTTCATCCTCCGATATTGCGGCAACCAGTGACCACGCTAATTGTTAATTACCGCATACTCGTTGCGGCACTCGTAAAAGGCCGCGACAGCAGCGCCACCCGGTAAACTTGCGGTGAAAAGGTCGAACCGTTGGACTTTACGGTGTTTGAAGAACGCGTACTCCGCGAACGTTCGCGGGGCACCGAAGAACCGCGCGATAAATTTTCAACGCTGTCAGCGTTTAAACGTTCGCGGCGGACATGCATGCGCGCGCAACGCAATCGCTCGCGATATTATTCCGGTGTTGGTGCGGTTCGTCGCTGCCGTTTTAACCGGGGACCCTCGGGGATCTTAACTGTGAGAACGCGTGTACGTTCACCGGCTCACGATATACCCCGTGGCACTTCTCGTCCAAGCTCATCCGCGCGATGACCTCGGTCACATGATCTAAGCATTCGACATTTTTCAACCTTCTTTTTCTTTGGTTCTCGGAACGCTCGTAAGCTTATACATCGAGGTTATTCGCGTGGCTTTAACGAACCTCCGCTGCTAAACTGACTTACATATTTTGCTACGGACGATGTTGGTATTCTGTCGCAATAGATGCGTTCAGGTGCGGCAGGCCAACGATGTACTGACTTTGAGTAGAGGCGGTAATTTCTATTTTTCAATTTAATCGGTCGTTTGTATACGTTGAAAGGTCGATTGTGAAACATTTTGACGACGATTCGAAGGTTGTGATTGAATGGATAAGTATTGACTCATGATACTTTCGACACGATACGCAACAGCTCGAGAGCGAGTGGATTCTCGATCGTCCGACGTTGTGAACGATCGGGTAGGAAGCCACGTGGCAATGATAACGGGGAATCCTTCTTGGCATAGCCCACCGGCGCGGCGGCTCTCGACCAATCAGCGACCAGAGAACGTCTTGAGTATGGCGATGTTGACAATGTTGCCAACTTCAGATTATGTTAGACATTTTTCCTTCTACAATTTATCAATTAGGTTCGGAAATTGATAACTTTTTGTATTCCTTCGATCGAGATACATGGCGAAGAAAATTCTATCGCACTTCCGATGTGATAAGCGACAGTTTGGAAAGAAGGAAAGATTTGATCTTTTGATCGATCGAGCGATTAGGTACGCAGCGGACAGCGGCAGGTGGGGGGATGGGGTTGAAGCTCGAGACGTACCCACCGGCGGGCCAATCAGCGACGAGAGCATCGCTCGAGGGTAAGAAAGATTGCTCTCAACATACTCTCAACATATTCTCAAGTCTACATTATGATAGACTAGATTATGCATTAACGATGCATCAACTAATTTTAATATTGAATGGCTTTTCAGCTCGATTATTGTCGCTCCCTTTTAAATAGTTGTTCCTACTTTAGAAGTTTTGGCAAACGCGAGTGACTGATCGAGGAAATATCAAGTCAGTAGCAATTGCAGTTTTTATGTGATTCGAGCTGGTTATTTCTCTCAAGGTCAAGAAGAGACTAGATCGACTGATGACTGATGATTATTACCAGCTGGCAACACTAGATTGAGTACACAGTCGAGCGTAGAAAGTGGCGGGGGAAGGGGACGCCTCGTGGCGTATCCACCGGCGCGCCAATCAGCGACGAGGGCGACGCTTGGGTGCAGCAATGGTCGCGATGTTTTCGAGTCTAGGTTATGCTAGACACTTGCATTTACAATGTATTCACGCGGTTGAAATTGAAATTAATTTCAGCTACTTTTTAGCAAATTACTTTCAGATCGGTGAACGAGAATGACTTCGATTGAAAAAGCTACGAGAAAATGTAGCCCGAAGCTTCGACGTCAGCAGCAACAGTTTGGGGTGGCCGGTCGCTTCGTGGCATACCCACCGGGAGGCGCCGCTTCGGTGTCCCCCGCGAAGTTATGCAGGCAAACGTCCACGCATCAAACGATCAAATTTTGAGTACTATTAAGCTTTCAAACTGTTGTTTATCACGTAAGAATTGCGATTGACATTTGTCCGCAGTTACCTCGTTCGATGTCGTCCATGTTCACTCAACGTTTTTAACGCAGAGACAACGAGTGAATAGGTGTGGCAACGATCGAGACAAAACGTCATCTAGATTAAAAATCAAATTCTTCTTTGCAAGAGCAAAATAATAATCTACAGTTGAGAATATTACGAGATCGTTACACTCGAGCGTACGTGCAATATCAAACCACTTTTTTGTTCGATCGTTGTTATACTCGTTCACCATAACTTATGACGTAGGGACAAAAGGTGAAAGAGAATGACGACGACGCTCCAAAGCTAGCTATCCAATGTTGAAGCTGATTGATACATTCAAGAGGTTAAAATGTATCAAACATAATCTTAAATTGAGAATATTATAAATATTTTCACTATCAAGCATGGCTTTCGTCGCTGATTGGCGCGCTGGTGGGTACATCACGAGCTTCGCCTCGGCGCCTCGCCGCTGCCGCGATTCGCATTTCCTTATGCACTGATTTGCACGCGTCCCTGGATGGTAAAATCATTTCTTGTTTCTAGCCCTCGCTTATCGTGTCTGGAGTACAGAGAGAAACGATTTACGATTTCTTTCGATCAAAGTCATTCTCGTTCGTCCAAACTTCTTCCGTAGGAAGAACAAGGGACAGAAAATGGTCTATGATCGAGTCTTGCATCTAATTGATACGTTATGGAAGCAACAATGCTTACAACAATCTCAAGTCGAGAATGTTATCAACATTGCTAAAACCAAGCATGGCTCGTCGCTGATTGGCGCGCCGGTCGGTACGCAACGAGCCTCGGCTCTGCCTGCCCCGCCGCCCAGGTTCCGTTCTGTACCTAATTGCGCGGTCTATTTCACGATTAAAACATTCCTTGTTTCCAAACTTTTCTCTCTTTTGATAATAATATGACAGAACCGCGATGAAAATTGTTTCGCTGTTTTGCTCAATCGAAGTCACACTCGTTCACCAAATCTTCTGACGCACATAAGAACAACTGTTGAAAGGCAATGACAATGATCGAGCAAATAAATGATTAATGCTTTAACAAAATTTTGCACAAAAAAAGCTAAATAATAATGTAAAAATAATATGAAGAAGATCTCGCTTCATGGTTTACGCTCTGCCATGTGGGCAGCCGTTCGTGCCATATAATGGAGCACCCTTCATTGCTTTCAAACTCTTTCTCATCTCGCGAATGTACAATGAAATCGTTTTCGCGGCTTTCCTCGATCCAAGTCATTATTTTTTCCCGAAACTTCTGACGGAGTTACCACGGGTGGAGAAAAATGATAACAATCGAGCAACGGAGTTATCGAGTCTTGGAATCGTTTGATGCATTGCGAGAGCAAAAAATTCTCAACACGATCCGAAGTTAAAAATATTATAAACATTGTGAAAGCCAAGCGTGATTCGCGTCGCTGATTGGCTCGCCGGTTGGTACGACACGAGGCACCCCCTTATCGTACAGGATAATAATATAATAAGATAATATTATATGGAATATATTATTATATTATATAACTCAGATGTGATATAATAATAATAATAATAAAAATCATAATAATGATCATTACTGGCCATCAATTATAACAATCATTCATGCGTACATTTTACACAGATTGTAGATGGACGGCATTTATTTGTGAACCATCATATCATTATTATAGGAGAAATTTATAAATAAATCATGAGTGCGTTTACGAACTATCCATAGATTGTATATAACTCGTACGCAGAATATTCTTTCCAAATTCTACACATCGTTTTTTTTTTACTCGGAAGTCCAGCGGTTCTCGTAATTTCCGTGTACTCGAACAGTACGAGAGCCAAACCGCAAATCGAAAGATGACGACGATTAAGGTTGACCCGGCTCGCATACTCCCGGAACAATGAAGCCCGCAGATCTACAAGCCGCGTATCTGAGGAATGTCGAGGAGACGCAAAGCTGCCTCCTCGACATCCCCGTCGTGCGTTTCTTTCAAGGAAGTCGACGACGTCGTGGTATCTCGCGCCCGTAAAGCACGCCCGAGCATGCAGATAAGGTAATCGATTGTCGATTGTCATCGCGCAACGGAGTAACTTGAATTTATCGGGAGAGAACATTATTCTCTTTCATCGGGGATTGTATCCGTAGATACATGAGGTTTTTTCCATTTTGGTATTCGCGATACCGTTTGACAATGGCGACGTTTTTCCGGGATTGGAACGAAATTTTCGGATACAGAGTAAATCCATTTACCCGACGTTTCTCCGCTATCCGGTCGAAGGTCGGAGAGAGCGCGACGCACACGTGGAAAACGATGTAGCGTCATGATTTTATGTTGCGCGTATGAACGATTACGCAGCTCCGGTGTAACGTAAGTACATAGTACGTAGTACGGTCGTCCGGTGCATCCACCCATCCTTTCTCATTGTATTTATATCTTCTTTTGCCGTATGAACCAAGACTCTACAATTGTGGGGAAAAAACAAAAAAAGGTAGATTTTTCACGGCGCTACAAAAAATACCAGAAAATTTCAAAAATAATTTTTTTTCTAACTGTAAATAGGACTCTTTTCCGAGTCAAAATGAATTCCGACTCGAATGTGTATTTCATACTGTATCGGTAAATACGGAGAAGGAAATCCTAGAATTTTATAATTTATTGTGCAACAAAAATTGATATCAATTTTGATATTCGATGAAATGTTTACGTCAATGAAAGTTACGACTTCCAAAACTTCCATCGATTCTCGAAAATATCTTGAAAGGTTAGTTTTCACTCGAAAGAAAAGCATATATTTTTTCCATAAAGATTACATTTTTTGATGATGTAATTCATCGTTAGGGGTCAATTGTATTTGGAAATATAGCGAAACGATCGCGCGTGAACCACGAATTCGGAGCGGGGTAAACGACAGGAAGGAAGTTATGCGTGTAACGAGGGAGAAGGACGATGGGCAGGGATGAGAGAGCTCGCGCCGGACACGAAAGAGATATTGCAACGATACGGAAGTTCAAAGGTACCGCCCGGGCCCGGAGCATGTATGGCCGAGCGTGCCGGTCCCGCGGCAGCGAGAGGCCCAGCACGCTCGCGATCACGACGACGACGACGACGACGCCGCCGAAGCATTGTCGGGGACCGCGCACGAAGACGACGACGAGGAATACGGCTATGGGCCTTCTTCCTCTTCTTCTTCTTCTTCTTCTTCTTCTTCTTCTTCTTCTTCTTCTTCTTCTTCTTCTTCTCCTTCTTCTTCTTCTTCTTCTTCTTCTTCTTCTTCTTCTTCTTCTTCTTCTTCTTCTTCTTCTCCTTCTTCTTCTTCTCCTTCTTCTTTCTTCGTATTCGTCTCATTCTTCTCCTTCGTCTTCTCCATCTCCTTCTCCTTTTCCTTCTCCTTCTCCTTCTCCTTCCTCTTCGTCTTTCTCTTCTTTTTCTTCTTTTTCTTCTTCGTCTCCTTCGTCTTCTTCTTTCTCTTCTTCTTCTCCTCCTCCTTTTTCTTCTTCTTCCTCTTCTTCTTCTTCGTCGCGAGACGACTCGGCTGGCAATGTTATTTCGTCGTTCCCGACAGCTCTTCTCCTTCTTCTTCCTACCGTTTTTATCAACTTCCTCCTTCTGGTACCTCGGTGTCATCTTCTTATGCGCCACTTCTCTCCTCTCGTGACTCCGCCAGATGCACGACCGGCTCCAAAGTCGTGGGCTTCCTCGATATGAGACGAGGGAAAAATTTGCTTGTCCTCGTACAGTTCCGACTTATTTGCCTTTTAATATACATGAATACACGGAGGACGTCGGGTTAAAATGGCACACAAATGCGGAAAGAAAGATTTTACAAATCGCAGTCAATGCGTGAATGTACTGCTTCGTGCTCGAAAATGAAATCATCAACGAAATTATACGAGTCGTCCGCAGGAAACTTGATCGAGGGGCAAAACGGACCATTTTTTAGTTCGACATAAAAAATTGCAATCTCGATCTATATGACATTGCCGTATTTGAGTCTGCGTAAATACCGACGCGTCATCTAGTTGTCGATATATGGATACAATAAATCGCTAGATACGTCTTCCTATGATGTTTTTTTTCCTTTATTTGCTTGGTCTTATCAGCAGCGTTGACTCGAGTTCGAAACATCATTTTCCCATCAATTGCCCGTCGCGCAGTTACGTCTCGATCCGTTTCGAATTTTTTTCCGTCGTCTGTTATCGAATTTTTGACATATTTATTGACTTATGCCGTTTTGCCTCGTGTTCGATGCGAAAATGAGACTGGGCCGTTTTGCCCCGATGAGACGTTTTGCTGCAGGGTTCTTTACATCGTACGATGTTGTGTAATAACGCTGTGAGGAAGAAGGAGTGATGTGTGCATCGGCCCGTCAGGATGGAACATTCTTTTTTCGACGAATGCCAGCAGCAACCGCTGATTGATACTGTATATTACATTGATAGGTCGTACGTGCATCCTGCACGTACTAACGAATGACCATCGTCTTTTTCTGCGAACCAGGCTCTCTCACACGTACTACTAGATCAGGCGGGGATCGATAGATCACGTTACAAAGACGTGAGATGGAATTAGATTTTTGTACTCGAACGTATTTTTAATTTTTCACGGAGCGAACGTTATAAGAAAGAAAATATATCGGATTCTTAGACTTCGAAATTATACCTTACGTGTCTGTGGATTATGGTAAGTTGGATGCAAATGTTAACCATTGCACCACATACAGGGCCGTTTTGACCGTGCAATTTTCTTGTAAGCTAACTTTTTATCAAAAAAGTTGTTTGTTTTATGGATCTTTTGATGCATTTAAATAATTCCAATCGCAGTTTTCATTAATATGAATTGATTTAACAATGTTCAAAGTATATTTGAGAATTTGTTCAACCGGATCGCACGGGTCAATTAAAAATGGCGGATAATGAAAGTTTGTGGAGGGTCAAATTAATTCTGTGTGTGGTCTTCGATCGGAAAAAATATTGTAGGTTTTAGCAATATCTTCGGTGTCAGAAGTGAATTATAATTAGCACATGATAAATTGTTTCGCTTGAGAAGTGTAACTCGTAAGAGACATCGATTAATTTGATGTCTCAAAATTTGAATACAATTGAACATACCAGAATTGCCTCTAAGCTGTGAGATATGTACATTTTTAAAAGCGTCCATTGTAAGTTTAATTTGAGTAACAATAAATTGCACATCGGTCGTTGCAGCAAATACAAAGAAAATTATGCATAATTATTAGCTTCGTATATGCTGCAACCGAAAGACGATAAAACGATAATTCCAATTTCAATTCCATGGAATAATTATCAAACAATAATCCCCCGTAGACTTTCCGTTTAAATGTGAAAAACGTGTAGATTTTATTCGCTGCTTTATTTTTCTTACGATCGTAATTGCAACCTTTTTGCGTCTCCCGACAAGTCTGTGTTTCTCGGATGTTGCACCAAACTCGCCGTTAATTACCAAAGTAATGACTCGAATACCGGCCTAATTTCGAATCGCAAGCGAGAAAGACATTTCTCGTGCGAGCCGAGCTCCCGTTTCCGTGCCATCCTCGTTCGGTCCTTCTTACAAGTTATTCCAATGTTTCTGTCGGCCGTCAGGTGCGAGAGCGATTTTCTCGCGGTCGCATTACACGGAATATTCCGAATACTTTTCTCGAACCAAACTGGACATATATATGTGTGTGTCCGGTTGAATAACTTGGCAATAATTACACAATTAAGACGCTGGTCGGGACGGAGAGCAAGGCGTACCGCGCGCGTCTTCGGAGTGCGGACGATTTTTACGATTTACTTAGGAACGAAGGAGGTGCATTCCAACACTCGAACAACATTTCAGAGAATCCCCTGGAAAGTATTACTTCTTCTCGTAGAGATTACACCCAAAAATATGGCGAAAAAAATGTATTGCAATATTTTTCTGATGAAAAATTTAGTGATTGAAAGACAAATATTTTGGGTTACCATGTATCGAAATTTGGTTTTTATTTTTAATTAATTCATTAAACTAGCAATGGTACGAATCGAGAATTACATCGTGTGGATCGGTTTTGTCCTGTTTGTTTTTTTTTTCGCGAGTATACCTAAAAATGTACATATGAATATTTAAAATGAATTCTTAAATATTTTTCCCGAAAAATTTGGCAACTAAGCTACAAATATTTTCCACTGACTATTTTTCAGAATTTGGTTTTAATTTGAATCAATTTAATCGAACCGCCAATAGCACAAATCGAAAATAAGATCGTGAGAATTGGTTTGGTCCGTCAGTTTGTTTTACAGATGTTGTATATGTAAGCAAATTGAAATTCGCTTGAATGAAACTTAACGGTTTTAGGCTTTTTATCGTGTCCTCGATTCACGAAAGTCTCTGAGACGAGGGAAGATCGTGTGGAAGACGATTTGCCAATGGCCTACCCACGATGGACCTCCTTGGCGCGATTTTACACGCACGATTTCCGATCTTCGCGCTCAGACAGGCGCACGCCAATGGCAAAGCTTGTGGAAGAGATGGAAGCGCCGGACACAGAGGTCTTCGTTGTCCGAGAAAATCCAAGCCAGACTGTGCCAAGCTTTCGGCACAGTTTCCGTCTCTGTTACTGCTCTGTTCGAAATGTATCGCAGTGTATAATTCATTGATAAAAAACCAAGTTTTCCCAATTTTGTGAAAAAAGTCTTCGCATTCTGTATTACCGAAAATGGTCGACAATATTTTCCTTCAAGTTAGCGGAGAGCGAGAAAAAAGCTTAGAGCGAAATGGTAACATCTAAAATATTTGATTATTTGTAAATTTAAAAAAAATTTAAGAAATAAAGAATTCGATTGGTTGAAAAAAAAATTGAATTATAAGGGAACTTAAAATTTGTTCAAAGATGTATCAAAATTATTCAAATAATATTTTATCACTGTTACGAGACGTCGTCGATCTTCTAAACTCTCTGCACATCCTTAATAAAAAAACCTTAGACGCATAAACAATCATTTCACGACAAAATAAATGCGAACCCACTCGAACGTATTTTTTTCTTCGCACTCGAAAGATTCACCAAAATCTAATTACAATTTTTTCTCCGTTTCCACATCCATCCTATTTCCCGCCCCCCCCCCCGGCTGCAAAAACTGAATAAAAAATTTTTTAGAACGACCATACGAGCATCAGAAACATTTTATTAAATTCGACCATCGCGATGATCATAGTTCGGTCCATCAGTGATGCTGATCACCGGCGCAGACACGTCGTGCCACATGCTATTTAACACCGTTGAGTTCGCACGGCGAGACAAACACGGGGTTGTCGATACGGCTGACGATATTTTTAGCCGTGAACGTGCGAAGTTTCCATTCGCCGTGACTCCGAGAGCACAATAGTTTCGACGATTTGTCACGTATCGGTCGTGCTCGCGCGTACGATAATCTTTCGTATCATTTTGCCGATGGAAACGCTGACGACGTGTTGATCCAGTTTGTTCGCTGATAATATTGGATCGTTCAATAAGTTCCCGCGTTTTTTTTCTTTGATCTGCTTGTCTCGCCGAAGTGTACTCGTTTTTTGACTTTTTGTTTAATTATATACCGTTCAAAAGCTCCGTTTTTGTTTTTTGATTGAGATACCGTAATTTTTTGAATAATTCAATTTCAGATAATTTCAGTGATGGTTGTAATTTTTACTCCAAAATTTTGTATAACGAAACCGTGATAACTTATCAGACGGCAATACTCGATACTTTAATGAAATCAAAGTGTCATAACTCACCGTACTTTACGCCACGCCACTTCTTAGCGGTCTCGCGATATCTGTTGTTCGGCGATAAAACTATGCTAGTCGGTGCCGGCGGACACGGTTTGTAAACGACCATACAACGCACGCACTTCCGGTGGGCGGCGGGCGGTTGTATGTGAACATAAGCCACGGGTTTGCCCATCGAACGTGGAGCGTAATATCGCGAATATCGTTTTCCCTGTTCGTTCGGAACACCAACAACCTTCCTAGACCTACCGATCATCGATTTTTCGTTTATTCCACTGTAACCCACGGAATCGCGAACTTTTCCACTGTGATTAAATCTCACCGGCCAATTTCTTCGTCTAGCTTGATATTTTCCATGCGATCCGTAATTACGCGGCAACAATTTTTTTCCATCACCATCGTAACGATTGACATCGCGTTTATGCAAATCTCGAGTCGGACTTGTGATCGTAAATTCGTGAAAAATATTTTTCTCAACTCGATTCGTCGAATGAGCGACTTCCGGGGTTGCGGAAGACCGGTGAGAGGTCGCAGCGTTGATCTCGCGAGCGACATCCGAGTGGCCGGTGCCCCGAGGGCAAAGCAGGAGAAGGGTCGTCGCACCGAGGGCCAGAACGCCCCGGGCCCAGACTGACCTTCCGGGGTACATAGCCGCTACCCCATAGTCAAAGAAAACTCGTGTACTGCCGTCTTCTCTCGCGCACCCACGTTTTCTCCATTATTCGCCCAATATTCCACGATCGACGTCGATCAATGATAATTCGGCTCAATCATCATCCGCACCGTTGATTAATAATCACGCGACACACTCGCAGATTCGTCACTGGATCCGAGATATCAACGATCGATCAATCAACGAAGCTAACGCAACACTCAAAAAATTACACAATATTTTACCAAACGGTTTTATTTTTGGAGAACTTTAAAAAAAAAATTTTTCGGTTATTAAATTTGTTTGATTATTTAGAGGTGTCGTTATGGATTATGAGATAATTGAACCGCTAATAATTTAAGGAGTTGGTCGCGGATGTTAACCTTCGTCGGCCGCGGCCCGCGAGATACTGCGGCTCGGCGGTACCATTACCATTAGCTCGGTTCGCCCTCACGTCCTATCTGCTTCCCTCCTTCGCCGGTCCCTCTCTCCCTCGTCGTCGATCCGTCCGCTCTTCTCCCTTCCAACCGCGGGATACACGCAGAATCCGAATACATCTTTCTCTCTCTCTCTCTTCATCTCGCTTCGTCTCCGTTCTCCGCGCTACACCTTCCTCCGCGGTGTGTTTATCGTCGTGAGGCACGTGGGTGTGCGCGAACCGGCATCTCGCCAGCAGCCAGACGCTCGGCTCCGAGCCTCGGTTCGATCCGAATATCGACGGTGCCCTTCGTCGTCGATTCAGATGGACCGAGAGACGACGAAGATGACAAATATCGACGTCACTCGAGCCGGGGAAAATGTTTTTCCCATCGCCGAGATTATTATCGAATAATAAGAATAATAATAATATAATATAATAATAACAATAAAAATAATATAATAATAAGAATAATAATATAATAATAATGATAACAATAAAAATGATAATATAATAATAATAATAATATCAATAATAATAATAATAATATTTATGACTGGTAAAGATTATTTTTTATTATTATAATTCGAATTATTGAGGAAATTTTTCCTTTTTTTTCTAATCATTTAATTTATCGAAAGAATTTTTTTTTTTGCCAAACCCAAATGACCGGTTATTTATAAATGAACGATAAAAATATATATCGAACTCGATGCTAATTGACGTAGTGCAAATAATTGCTATATCAACGAATCTGCAGCAAATTATTGGTTCCGAGTGAGCGGTTTTTTTTCTAACAACTTTTATTCAGTTGTGATGATTAAATTAGAATTTGTTTCTATCAGGCCGGAAGTGCGACACACGTTTATCACGGGATAATTGCGAGTACTCTCTGAGCTCGCACCTGGAATCCGTTTCCGGCACTCTCGCGCGCGCGGTGGACGTTAATTTATGATGAGACGAGTGCGCGACGAGAAATTACGAGTGAAGTGCCTCGTAGCACGCGAAAGATGGCCTTTTCCGCAGCCACCGGCATCGGAACTGAATTCTTCGGACATAGCTGTACCATAAACGATTATAAATCCGTCGGAAAATCGACGTTTAAGACAAGAGAATCTCTCGTTCTGCGTCTTTTACGTACAATTCTCCGTTATTCAGTGGATCAGCGGAATACATTGTGTACTTTTTTATTTTTTACGACGAATTCGAATGTTTAGCAAAGACAAAAGAGAGGCGCCAAGGAGATAAGAAACTATTGTGCGGCATATTGTATGCTCATAGGCGTTGACTTATCGACCTTCATCGATATCTCTTATCATTCTGGAGACAATTCCGTCACATCTCGTCATATTGTCATCATAAGTGGAGATGTGCAGTTTCGGACAGAATAATAAAAATAAAATAGAATAAAAAAAAAATAAAAAAAATAAAATAAAATATAATATAATAAAACAAAATAAAATAAAATGAAATGAAATGAAATGAAATGAAATGAAATGAAATGAAATGAAATAAAATAAAATAAAATAAAATAAAATAAAATAAAATAAAATAAAATAAAATAAAATAAAATAAAATAAAATAAAATAAAATAAAATAAAATAAAATAAAATAAAATAAAATAAAATAAAATAAAATAAAATAAAATAAAATAAAATAAAATAAAATAAAATAAAATGAAATAAACGCATAAAGAATAAAGGGTTCAACGGATTTCAATTCTTTTTCCACTGATGTTTTTCATTCCGTACGCTCGATTAATTCCCCCCGCTGCATTACGGACGCTCACTGTGTCGATCAGGTACAGTAGATGGAAAAAACAAATAAACAAATAAGCAAAAACTGAGCACTCGAGTAGCTACCGCAAATGATTCACCGCCTGTCTCACATCCAGTATTAATAAGCACCGCGGTGGTTAATTAAAACCCATCGAAATAAAAAGAACAAGACTCGAACCACGAATTAAACCTGAGTGCTGCGCTAACCGCGGAATATTACCTCTCCTCTTCTATCCGCACTTAAACCAAAATAATTACCTATCGTTTTCGAGATTTTCATATTAACATCGTCGGTTTAACTGCAATTCCGTTGAGTTGATTACATTCTTTATCCTTCTAAGCTCGATCAAGTTTATGATTGATTGAATTAAATATATAATTCCATCGATAGTTCATACGATCGTTTTGTCCATCGTTTATATCTACAGAGCGAAAAAATTGAATCGTCTCATGAGTCGGAATTATTCTCTTTAATCCTAGTTTCCAAGTTATTTCTCGGATTACCATCAAATCGCCAAAAATTCACCGTATCGAATGCTTAACATTTTTTCATCGTCAACCAATTCTTTTCCCTCAAAGACAGGATAGGAATATTCCATTCTCAGTACATTTAAAAAAAAATTTATTGTTCAGATCCTCCCTTTTTTCTATAGAATTGAACGTTTTGAATAATTCGAAGAATTTGGGTAATTAAATAAATTTTCAATAATTCTTTCGTCCATATTTGTCCCATAAAGATTATCGTCATTCGTTGAATGCGACGATACGGATTAAATAATTCTGCAATTGAATCAATGTCTCGGGTCTCGTTCTCCGTTCAACCTCGTATTGCGTCATGCACACGCGTTTGCCGAGCGAATAAAACCGATTCAACACCCTCGGGACGAAACTGAGACGGGGACTCATGCTGGGAGCAACTGCAACGAGGACCGTTGCGATAAGTTCATAAAGCCCGGCGTGCATTGCCCACAATGAACGCCCACTGATATACAGCCGGTGCACACGCGCCACGACTTTCCGTATTCAATTAAGTGCACTGGTCTTTCGAGCAGCTTTGTGTCAGCCAGCGCACGAGTCAGACTCGACAGGTGCAGTACCGCCTCGGGTTCGAACGAATGCCTCGAGCATGTGCACTTCAACACACGAAAAAGATAACGAACATAACCGATAGTGCAAGAGCAAACGATTCACATGCTTCGTAGCTAACGTAACATGCATAATCGTTTCTTTGCATAACGGACTTGCGGGGCGAGATGGATCAATTTTAATCGTGACAGTGTAAGCTTTTTTTTTAATTGTGTCGATAAATTTGCGATTGATTTGGGTCTCATAGGAATCGCGAAAGCAGTCGCATAAATTTGTATGTGAAGCAGTTTTTGTCAGGACTGGCGGATCAATGAAGATTGGCTCTAAAGGGGCAAATCTATCGACCTAATTACGCTTCGAATTGAATCATACAAATCGACATAACATCGTTTTTACACTTTCTGCTTGGAATGACCCGAGTGAAAAAACGATAGCTGAAGTATTTGTACTGTTTTATGTATGGAATCGGACGTATATACTCTGCATACGATTCTTCTATTTTACGGTAGAAATATGGGGAAACTGCGAAAAAAATTCAATACCAAATGGAGCTCTTCCATTCCTAAAAAAACCAGTACCATATCGAATTAATGGAGATGAAAAAAAATTCCACGAAAACTTCCACGAAAAAAAAATGTATATATTACGTATACGCTTACACCATTCCTCTGACTGATGCAAACCCCTCATGAGATATCTATTCTTTTTATATATCTATATATTTCACCTGAAGAAGCATACACTTTTTAAAGTTCTCAAATATTTCTCTCCCTCCTGGTCCAACAAGCCCCGGTCTTCTCTGCTGACACAGACGTTCAAATGTTTATTTCTCCAACACTCGTAGGCAATATTGTTCGAGCATTTAACGCGGAACGTGTGTGCATCAGTCTGTGAGGAATTGGAGCGTACAAGCTTTCGCGTTCATCGAATTATCAGCGTGACTTCGTATGAGTGTGTGTGTTTGTGTTCGTGTGGTTGAAATAACGTGAATGTACGAGACGTATGCGATGTATGTGCAGTAGAGGTGCGAAGATACTCGGTTCTATGTTTATGTATGGACATTATGGGTTTATATAGCCTTATCGAGCGAGAACCTCGCGGTACTGCAACGCGAATATACATATTAGACTCTTCACAGACGCCGCTTTTCTCGGTGAGTACGCGAGCAATCGGGCATTGCGCGTGCCAATAACGCGTTCCGTTTATGAATCGCGCGCGTGATCTCTCGCCTTGGCCGGCGTGATCGCTTAATCCATTCAACACCCGGCGATTGTGGTTCGCGATCGCAGCATCCAATGCCACGACGGGACTGGTCAATAAAACGATGATTCGCGATAAATTTGCATGTCGAGGTTGGACGAGCGCGTACTGGATTATACGATAGATCTCTGAATTTTTTATAAGGGGCGACTGATGCGTAAAGGAGAATGTAGTTGGATAAAAAATTGATGAAGATTGACGGGTTTTGACGTTGAACAAATAAATCTGGAGTCGATGGATTTGGCGTGGGATTTTGTGGGAAGGGCCCTGGCATCGGCCCTTTCGTTATTTTTTATTGTATTTTACGATTGAATGGATGGAGAGGAAAATGTGTTATTATGTTTCGGTGATTTGAAGAACTAAAATGAGATCGAAGTATTGTTAGGTCGGGGAATGATGCAATGAGAATGTGGCCGAGTAAAGCGCGTGAGTTGATTTCCGAGCATAGAATTGACTGTACACCAATTTGAGAGTATTGGAAATCACTTCTGAAAATCGGGATCATTTATTAAGCTGCCACTCTGATGCATTAGCTCCGACCGGAAGCCTCCAAGCAATTAGAAATACGGTGTGTACTCGTTTAAGATTAAATAATTTGCCAATTTATTATTCGACATGGATATTATAGCAAAAAAAATTGTTATCTCCGGACGCATTATTGATTAATAGATTACAGATTATTTTTTCTGCGTTTACGAATTTTTTTTGGTCAAACATCGAGGGTGAGCATTTTCTTTCTCTGATTATTCCACAATTTATGAGTGATAAAATCGAGCAAGCCCCATTCACGGGTAAAATTATTACTTATCGTATCAATATTTTTAACGAAAATAAAATAGCATTATTTTGACATTTTTATTAGGCAACTCCTCTCGTACTGGCTTAACTAGAACTTCGCGTTATTTCATTTTTTTTTAGAGCCATGACTGACCATATTTAACTCGCAGTTTATACGCTGTGAAATACCCAGAGCAGACTTTTTACAAACACTGTCAGCTTAAGTCTGCGAATTTAGTGTTTAGACGTACGTGTCGATGGATATCTGTGATGTACCGACAGCAAAACTGTACATGGTCAAGTCCCGGCGGCTTGTCCGTGCAGTGGCGTTCGGTTTTACGATCCCATGGGTCGCCACGGCAAATACCATCGGGGACGAATAACGATGAAATATACCGCATAATACTACACACCGAAGTTAGTACTTCCGGTAGAAATTGCGGAAAAGTCAAAGCAAAATATATTTTCAACGATGTCTCGCAAATTGTGACTTTTGTTACCATCCGCTTCGGCTAGTTATCCAGTCACGAGTATCTCGCTTCAATGAACATATAAGTACTCGGATAAATAATCAAGGATCTACAACTAAATATTCAACGACTTGTTATCGTCGTTTTTTTTCTTATTCTTTTTTGCAGTCGATTTTTTGAAGATTGTTATGATTATAATAATTATTTTTTCTCTTCTGTTCTTCCTCTTTTGTTACTATTTCGTTTCTTATTCGTACAATCGTTATTTTCCGCGGTGAGTAGAACTATTAAAAATGTATTTTGATTATGGACTCTGAAATTATTTCTAGTACTACGAATATATATAAATTAGAATAAGAAGTGATTCGATTTGAAAACAAATAATTGTGTCCAAACTTTTTTTTCTAAATTTCCATCGAGCGAATATACGATAAGCAAGTGATACGAACAAAATATTCAAACAAGCTATTTAAATCACCACTTCACTACTCTAACTCACTACTTCAACTTTACTTAACTGATCGAATCTTAATCAATGACTCGCACATCATATTAATAAACGACAACGTATAGATACGTATAGTAGCGTAGGTCGTTCAACCACGTGACAATGGCGGCAATTAAGAGGGACATAGATATACTTGGACAATAGTTATACTTCGTCTCGGCGGAGGGCGGCTCATTCTATTCAAACGGCCGATTGGTGCCTGTAAAACTTCCGGAATTCAAAACATTCCGAACATTTATTTTCATGGCAATTTTTCGAAATATCGAAATTCGTTCATTTTGTACACCAGCTTTAAAAAAAAGGTTATCCCATTCTAATTTTTTACACGAAAAACTAATCAATATTCGATCATTTATATCGAAATACAAATCGAGATATTTATAATCTCGTAAACTAGGCGCGATATCGAAATTTCTTTTTCCTATTCCTAGGCTCAGGTTTTGCTGTATTCTACAATAAAAGTTCACCAGATCGCAGCGCCAGAGATATCGTGATCGCCTCATTCTCGAAGCATTTTCATTCGATTCATCAACCTGACGCAACATTGAATATTCGGTTCTTCGATCCGCATCCAATCACGAAATATCAATAGTATTTCGATAAGATCGCGACGAAGGTGGCCGATCGAGCGCCACACTGAAACGAGGAGGAATTAAGGTCACCATCACTACAGGATGGATCGTCGTTCATGTTCGACTACGAGTTTCTCTGTTCATTGTGCTCGGTCAGACCGACGGACTCGAAACGCCACGGTCTGGCCTATCGTATATCGTCTCTCCCACACCCGGAGTTACTAAACACAATCTTCTCCGGCGTCTCGCAAAGGCGCGCATTCATGTCCGGATGACGCTCCTTGATAATTTAACCCGTGAACGGGCGTGTTTACACGCACTCCTCCATTATCACGGCGGTGAATGAGATTAGGGATTCCTCGGTCTGTTGGCGCTGCGTAGGTACTGCCGTCTATGGCTCGGCGCAGCTTCCTGCATGAAGATTGTCACCTGCGTTCTCGCAGCGCGCTTTGAATATTATCTACCCGAACGCGAGTAAACTAGGACTAAAACGGCAGCTCTATCGCCAACACGAGTCCAACACCATCCACGGATCGTTGGATCGCGCTGTAATGCATCGATCGTGTACGACGAGTTACGAATATTGGAGAAAGTTGTTAATTGAGTCGTATGGGAGAGCAAATCCTTTTTTTCTCTTTTTTTTCGTATCTCTGTCGCGTATCAATACGACGCATTGATATTCAGATTCGGGGAGCGGCTAGGATCCATTGAGTCTGATAATCATTTGCTCGTTAATAATTATTTCGCAGTCCAACACTTTTTAATTAGTACGTAATTTTTTTTTCAATTTGTACATATCTTTTTTACCCGAATATGAGAATGAAAAAATTACCTTTGATTTATCACATTAATAATTCAAAATAACATTATTCGAAGGGCTACGATGTCTTGGAGATTTTTTTATATCCCATCGACTCTAATAAAATCACGGAAAATTTAGATCCGTAATCAATAATAATGGCATAAAAATTCATTAACTGCAATTCATCTCTTTCCCGTAAACTAGTGCGCTGTAATAAACTGAAGATATGTATCCCCGTGTGGCAAACACCCCGTACGAGGTTCTTATAATCATCGTTCCGTTAACTAGATTGGAAAAAGATACTTTTTTAATTGATGCATCGCCTCGGGTAATGGCACGCCGGTCGACTGGGTGTATACGCATATCGATGCTTATAAAACGTTTTAACGTGCATGACTGATAGGTATTTCGCATATACCCGCGATCGGGAGGCATATGTTCGGTTTTATCGATACGTCGATTCGATTAATCGCGGGGCGGAGCTCGGTGGGTGCAAGAGAGATACAGAGGAAGAGAGAAAGGGAGAGAGAGAGAGAGAAAGAGGGAGATTGAGTGAGTGATTCCTTTTTTTTGCGGCACAAACGTACCCTCCCACAGCCTGCTGTATACATATTATGTATATTTCATGATGGTCTCGTTTGCGCATGAGCCGCTTTCGTAGGTCACTCGTTTCCGGGTTTACCCGATAACGCGTACGCAGCCGCCACGACGTGACGAAATGAATCCGCAAGATTTTAATTTTTTTCTTCGTTTTAAGGGTATCCTTATAATCCGCCCTAGCGGCCAACATATTCACTAACCCACATATTTTAAACTAGTTAACACTTCAATATATTAATATAACAATTGAAGAGAGGGCAAATTAGGTACTCGGGATTTTTTTTTATTTCGACTTCTATATATTATGTGGGGTATATTATTGAGGAGGGCTTGTTATGGGAAATACAAAAATATTTTGCTCATAAGTTTGAATAGGATAGTTTTAAAAAGATATTCTGAAAATTCTGCGAAAATGGAGCATCTCCCCCTCTCATTCCCGAAACTATTGGCCCTACAATTTTTAATAAATCGGGGATTATAACACCTCACTCGACGTTCACAGGAAAATTATAACCAAAGTCTCAGGTCTCATAGATTTCTATCAATCAATTATTAAAAATGTAATACGGAATTCTCCGCACTCGAATCAAACTCGCACTTGGTCGATTTTTCTCTTCATTCTTTCTTCCCTAATTTCCGCGTTTCTCCGTGTTTCTCGCGGTCCGACGAAATTCTTCGGTTGCACACGCGCAATAGCGCTTCGCGATTCGCCAGGGTAGATGTCGAGCCCGAGGTCGTGGCGATCCACGACGATTCGCCGGACGGATACGAGAAGCGCGTACGCGTACTTTTTCACCGAGAAGAGTCGTGGGGATACCACGTGCGGTTGGATGCACGCTCGACGAGAAAACGTCGACGAAACGCGATGAGCTCGGAAAGATGAGGACGGGAAAAGGAGCGCCGAAGAGGACGTGCCGCAGAGAGAGCGGAGAGCAACGGGACGCACGGGCGGAGGTTGAGGCGAGAGGAGAGGAGAGGAGGATCTTGTAAAAAGTGTCAACGTGGGTCCACCCGGGATCAGACGCTGCGCGCGGAGCCGAGCGGATCTCGCGGACACGAAGCTGGCGGCCTCTTGTGCGAGACGTTGCGCGCGATACGATCAAAGAATCCCTTGTTCGTGGCTCTTCTGGCTCTTTGCCTCGTCTCTTCATCGTTCCCGCCGGGTCTTGACTTCCTCCAGGAGGCCGTGTTCCTCCGGACTCTCGTCATATCTTCCTGCTGTTCCGAGAGCAGCTGATGAGAACACCGAGGATTAAGGAGGAAACTCTTTTTACCGTTATTTATTTATTTTTTATTTCGTGGGTATTTTTTAATTGCACCAACAGTGGCGTGGTTTTAGATGGGCTGATGCTTTTTTTTGGTAGATATACTGTGAACGGCGGTAGGGTCTGGTAATTTCGGAGCGTGCGGAAAAAATTGTTTTGGATATGGGCTTTCGGCGGTCCGCATCACGCTCGCCCGTACATTGGAAATTTTCATGGAGAAAATACACCGTACATATTATATATCTATGCGTTTCAAGTTTATGGTTGGTGGATGGCGCGCAGTTTTTTTTTCATCTTTAGAAAGCTTTCTCTATAAGGAAGAAAGAAAAATCAGTTTTTCTACGTCCTTAGAGAGTTAGCACGAAAGTGCAAAAATTAATGATCAATAATGGCCTCCGCATCATTTCACGTTGTTGTAAAGATTCCAAGCTTTGTTTCCAATCGTATTCATGAGACATTAGATTTAAAAATCTACCTACGCATACCTCAACCGCTAAGTGAAGTTTCACTGCTGTTGAGTGAAATTTCTATTCGAAATCGTGTTACTCGGATAGCCCCGGATTAATGTGATTATTAGCTCCAAGATGTAAATAAACACTCGACGCATCTTGTTTTTCCAAAAATCTATACGGAGGTGCAGGAGGCGGATTAAAAGATTAACCAGACTTCATGTGGACTCGACACTAGGTCACCCATAGTATCTCGTGTTATCCTAACGAGGTGTGAAGGCTCAGAATTTTGGCGATGCGAACAATCGATTATTCTGACAAAACATAGATTTTAAATTGAATGTTTACCGATAAATATAAGCCGTTGTGAGCAATAAAATGTGGAAAATCAGCGAAGGTGTCGGCGTGACCAGGTATATGCAAAAAGGTCGAACCTCACGTCTGGCCGGGCGATGTCGGCGGCATCCGACACTCTTCGCGCGTGCCCCCACCCCGGATAATCCCCTCATGCCCCCCTGCCCCCGATTATTGCTTTTCATATACCTACTGTCAGCCTTTATTTGTTATTCCAATAATCCGTTCCCTCTGCTCCCAATCAATTGCGATGTCACGCCACCAATTCACCACAGCGTCAAAATCTGTTTTATTGTGTGTGTACGGGGCGCGACGGAGGTTTAACGCCGGATTATAACGACAGCTCTTCAACGGCTCGTTCGGTCGACCGTGAATGGTGGTAGGGACAAGATGGTCAGAAGTGTTCGCGAAAAATTGTTTTGCACATGGGTTTTCGATTGCGGTACATATCAAATCGAGGTTGAGGGAAATAAATGTAAAGGAATTAAATAAAAATCGACATTACATTTTTTTCGACGTCTCAGACAGCTGAAAAAAAAATCTGTAAAAATGTATTGCGCGAAATAAGATGTATGGAAGTAGCGGAAAAATCTTTGTGCTTGTATCTAAATTTGGATTGAAACTAGCACCGAGTCTCTCAATGATATATATAGGCGCGTGCTGGGGCCGGAGTAAGGGGTCAACCAGCCTCCACCTGAGTTCGAAACTAGTACAGACATATCTTTCCCTGTTCAACCCACTGAGGCGTGAAGGGTCGAAATTTTGCCGATGCCGATAACCGATTATTTCTACGAAACACAAGCTTGAAACGATGAACGATGAATACAAGCGGTTGTGAGCAATAAAACGTGGAAAATCAGACAAGTCGGCGGCGCGAGCAGGTATATGCAAAACCGTTGTACTCCTCGCTCATTCGCTCGGCGTCGGCACGTGCGTGATTGGAGCCTCTTGGTGGGGGAAAACCCTCGCCGCACTCCTTCCTAATCCTCCCATAAACCGCCCCCCAATTATTTTCTATCGAGTACTTTTCAGTTTTTCCAATAATCCGTCTCCTCTGCTCTCAATCGAACCGATGTCACGCCACAAATTGACCATAACGTCGAAATTTGTTTTATTGTACGTTTGCAGGGCGCGACGGAGGTTGAATGCAAGATCCTAATCGATAGAATAGCGCTCGAATTGCTTATACGGTTAATATTTGAAGAAAAAAAAATATTGTTGGGGAAAGAGTTCTAAAGGTTAGAACGAAGATGAGCGCGAAACAATTGAGGGGCTGTAAAAATGTACGTAGCTACGAAAGTAAGTGCGAGAAGTCTTCCCGAAAGACAAATGAAACTGAACAAGAAGAAAGAGCAAAACCCCGCAGCTGAATGCAAATAAGCAGCATTGAAATTCGAATTCGGGAAAGCACAAGAGATACGACGCGCCATGGTTGGAAATTTTTGAATTATTTGGAACGTGAAAGAAACCGACCGAAAATGTATTGCTCCTGGATTTTTCGAGTACGAAAAATGTTCGACTTATGGCGCGGTGGAGTCGCGAGTTGCTTCCATTTCTTTCCCGAAGGTTCGATGGTATGAACGAAATTTCGAATCGAGATGTTGAACATTATTTCCAATACCAAATATACGCTTAGATCGATTACGTACACTTTTTTAAATCGAATTATAGCAGACGATAGCACTGAGAAACCAATTTTCTCACCTGCCGCCTGCTTTCGCGACTCGTATATTATCAGTAATTCCTGCATTAATAAGTACACGAGATGTTCACAAGAACCTATTAACACGTGGACGTTGGATACTAAAAATACTTCGATCGAACATACTGCTATCGACGTTTCAACCTCTCTTCAAGCTCTATCCAGTACTCCGTCCAGTTCTAATATGTTAATGAAGTCAAATGCGATCAAAGCAAACGCGAAATGTATCAATAATAACCAACGTAGTCATGGACAAACGAGTGCACAGCGTGTAATGCGAAGAACGAATAATATTATGACTAGCACGTGCTCTCGAATATGATTAAAAAAATAAAAACTAAAAAAAAAAAAACCCTATTCATATACGATAGAAGATATCTGTCGACTCAGGACCGTGCTCGTGGATTCAGCATTCATCGTTATTATCGAAGAGATATCTTCAACAGCGTATTATCAGAGAGCGAAGAAGCTCGGATCGCGTTATTAATACGCTCGGACTCGCCCACGCTCGTGCACACGCCCGATGAGTACTCGAATGGACTTGCGAGGCAGATAATGCCGGGGTAATCACGCCTTTGAGAAAACACTCATTAACCATGGCGTATGAATGAATTAGCCGTCGATAAAACAAGGCCGTCCGACACTATTGAATCACGGATCAGTGTAATCGCGACCGAGATTTGCGGTACAAGCTCATGCCATGTTTCATACATTCAACGCACACGTGTGGTTGTGTTTGTGCTCGCGATGGCTCTTAATTCGGTCATTCTTTAAATTTGTTCTCGGCTGGGTCTTCATCGATTTCAAAAAGAAAACTCAACATTTGAAGCGAAATTTTGGCTCCTAAGTCCGACTCTTACTACGCGCTGATTCGAGATGAAGTTGTATCCTTAAAATAGATGCAATTTTTATTTTTTGTCGGTAATTTATGTTCGCGGGGTGACTAATTATTTCTGGAAAAATGTAATACTACATGAAATCGATGCATATGGAGCTTCATTAAAAAAAAATATATATGTATTACATACATGAGTACATATATGGGTCATCTCGTGACGGGTTTTTACCGTTCTCTCTGACGATTATTATGCGATTTATCCGAGTTACTTTGATTTTACTCCGTGAAAGTAGAATTTATACGAGTTAATTTCATATAGTATATGTTTTTTTAAGAATAATTAGTCACCCCGCTAATATATTTAACGAAAAATCCGAAAATTGCATGTATTTTTAACAAAAAACTTCGCCTCAAACCAGCGCATAATAACAATTAGACCAGAAAAATCAGATTAAGCCTACAACCTTCGTGATTTTCTTTGGAATCGATTGAGACCTAGGCGCGATCAATATTCGAAGATGATCCAAGTAACAGCAACCCTAGTTTACACGTACGAGATGGCGCAAGAGCGGCGTCTCGCGCGATTTATAGCAACGTAGTAAGATCCAGGGTGCGGTGCGGATAATAATTCAGCGAGCGCGAGATCGCCGTTCTATGAGCAAAATATTGAGAACGATATGGCCTCTCGTTCTTTACCTTCGATCGGATATTAACCGATTTTCGGTATCGACGAAAATCGAATCGATGCGTGGTTTCTCATTGCGGCATCCTAAACACCTGAATTTGAGACCATTACGAAAAATTCTGACACTCCTTCACCCTCGGGGATTGAATTTTTCGGCTCCGTCGACTAGCTCGCATCACGCCCGAGGGCATCGAACCAAACGGCAACTCAATCTCTTCATTTTTCGATGGAGAGATGGAGAATAATCTAAGTTTGTAGAATTTATCGGGTAAAATATTAGAGAGAAAGTTCATTGTACGATTTTGAACGGCAAAACCAAATGCAATCTCAGATTTCCATTGAAAATAATTGAAACAATTATTTATTCATGAATAACACGGAAATAAAATGAATCCATTCATAATGAAAATAAATAATCAAAATAATAAGCCATTGATAAAATAATAATAATAATAATAAATAATTAATTAAAATAATTAAATTTATTCATTCTTGGGACTTTGATCGGCCTCTTTTATATTAATGTTTTCTTAGATGTTTCGAGAAAATTCGGTTTACTAAAAAAATAAACAATTTATCAACGAATGAGTAAAGATCGACAAAAAGAAGAAACAAAAATTTAACTATTAAACTCTTGGGGAAATGAAGGAAAAAATTTGGGAATTTAATAAATTAATAAAAAAATTTAAAAAAATACGGAGTGTGAATCTCTGACAAATTATGACGATTCTCCAAGGTCAGACAATAATTTTCTTTTTTACTTCTCCCCGTCTTTTTTAAAACGAGAATCTGCAACATTTCGAGCTCGAACATTTCAGCGAGTCCTTTCGATGAGTTTTCGATTCGCGTCGTAAAAATATGGCCGAATGGATAACCCGACATTTGCAAGGGGAGTGACTAAATACGAATGTAAAACGGCGTTCAGGACGAGATAGCCGATGGCGCTCGGGCTGGAGACCACCCAAGAGGTGATTGCCACGACGAAGATCCATCTCGAGCCGTTGGTCGGAACGCTCGCGCCCGCGGTTCATCGCCGGATGGCGAACGTCATCCTGCAGCGCGTTTATTCCTTACCGTCCAGCATTCCTAGATCGAACGGGAGCCTACAGACCGGAAACTAATGGCCAACAACGTGTCGCCCGCGTGTTTACTCGTACATATTATGATACTGCTTCACAGTGTGATAGTAGCGGACCGAGAGTCGCGGGTTTATTTGTGATTAAGTATTTTCACCGCGGGACACAAGCCGGAGACACTTTATACCCACAATGTACGTCGAGAAACTGAAAATTTGAATAAACTTAAGAAGAAAGAATCTTATTTTATATGTTTTTAAAATGTCGACAGACCGTAGATAGAAATTTGTTCAATCAGGGACTACTTTTCTCCGTAGTTTTGTCAAGATTGGGAGGAGAATGATGGGAATATGCTCGACAATGGTTTAATGCATGAATTTTCGTAAGGAAGTGATCGGCTCGACTGTTTCTTTATGGCTATACGGCTTCAACCCTTTCACCACGCATCTATTTCTTCGGTCAAGCACCGTACCAGGGTTCAAATTTACCCTGCACGAACTTTGCGTGCCCGTCATTTTTAACTGACCGGTGGGATCGGGTTGAAAAAATTCTCAAATATACGTTAAACATTGTTCAATCAATTGATATCAATAAAAAGTACGATTGGGATTATTGCCATGCAAATTAAAATTCGTGAAACGAATAACTTTTGATAAAAATATAAAATAAAAAGTTTGTTCGTCAGAGAAAATGACAGGGCCAAAAGCTATGAGCACAACGATGACTCCGAAAACGAAACGAAAAATGAATAAATAAATAAATAAATAAATAACCAAAGAAATAATTAAATCAATAAATAAATAAATGAATAAATGAATACATAAATGAGTAAATAAATAAATAAATAAATAAGTAGATCAATAAATAAATGTTCGTTCTACGGAGAAAGAGAAAGAGCGAGGGAATAAAAATTAGCAATCATCGGAATGCTCGGCATACCGGGAAGCATACCAGCGACGATGGGTAGAACGAGTGGATCGCCGCCGAGTATGAATTAGTCGCGTAATATCGCGGACGATATTGCACTCTGATTGCGACTAATTAATCAAGGTGGTCCCGCTCTTCAACCGTTACCTCTTTAAATGCCGCATAGCATAGTCATTAGTTGAGACAAGAATATATCACGAAATTGTTTTATCCTTCTGCATTTTGCTCGATGCGGTTATACGATGATAATTTGTTCAATTTTTCAATGCATTTTGGCTCGAAGGGCTAGATGCGACAAATTTGAAGCTTCGGCGGGTAACCGCGAAGAATGGCAAGGGTTGGGGGTAGGGAAACTTCAGCAGGGCCAATAACAAGGCATCGGCAAGCCCCTTAACCTATGGTCAGGGTGGGGGTTAGGGTGGTTGGGGGTGCGATGCCCACCGGCGGTCACTATATATAAGCCATTGTCAGTGAGGAGAGATCATCAGTCTTGCGACAAATATCCGATCGTGACACTTACAAGGCATTGCAAAAATTTTGCGTGTTTTTGGAAAATTGTCGCGGAGGAAAACTTACAAGTCGTTCGACCGATAAACGTCTGCAACCAAACCGAGTTACGAGCTGCATTTGGAATTCTTCTATCGTCACTCTTATCAAAAAGGTATGTATCAAATTTCCTACAAATAAAGTAAATTTTCAACATCATTTAATTAATTATAAAACAAAATTATTCAGAGTAGTAACGATAAATTTTTTTCGAGCTCATGTAGATACACGATTTCTTGAAATATTTGAGACTAGTTATTTCAATTGATTTTAATGTCGAAATTCAAGTCTTGAAAAAAATGTATTCATTTTGAAACCTTACTCGACAAGAAAAGCTCACTCTCAATTTTCGAAAATGTAAACATACTAATGATTTGTTTCGTTTCTGATTTCAGTTCTTCGTGTTTTCGGAAAATTGTCACGGAGGACAATTAACTACAGATTGCACGACCGACATCCGTCTACAACCAAACCGAGCTGCAATCAGAATTGACCAATCGTCACTCTTATCGAAAAGGTATGTATCAAATTCCCTGCAGATAAAGTAAATTTTTAATATCATTGAATTCATAATGAAACAAAAATTATTGAGAATCGTAACGATGAACTTATTTGAGCTTTTGAACACGATTTTTTAAATATTAGAAGCCAGTTATTTCAATTGATTTCAATGTTTTAATTCGAGTATAAAAAATAATTAATTCATTTCGAGACCTCAGTCGACAATGAGCCTAACCGTATATTTTCGGAATTATATTTATACTCATAATTTGATTATTTTTTGATTTCAGAATTGAAGAAATGGTGGCCATGACCGATGATGGACCGATTCGACCCCTAAATCCGGAAGCATATCCGACGAGGCTGATGCGTCTTATGATCCAAAAGACGCGCAGGTTCAGCGAGGACATCAGACCGAGGCCGAGACGTCAGGAAAGCGTTCCGCAATCACCGCCGAGTTCCAATGACGAAAATAACAACAAGGAACTGCTTTCGGAGACGTTAAACTATTTGGGACTTACTCCAAAAAATCGAAGCTCGACGACACCCTGCGCCTCGCCCTCGGAGACGACAAGGCAACCTCTGAAAAAGCTTCCGGACACCCCCAACGACGATGGCGAATTTGCCCGGCCAACAGTACTGGAATGCCAGTACTGCACAAAAATTTTCTATAATAAAACGGTCCACAGACGGCATACAATCAAACACCTGCGGGTCCTCAGATGTATGACCTGTAACGAACCGTTTGAACACAAAATTGCCCACCGACGACACCGAATTTTGTGCAAGCGAATTCAATATTACAAAAAAAATATTAAAAGAATGTTTTAATTAAATTAAGTATCAATTATTGTTAATAAAGTGGCTTAGAGCACATTGCGCTTTTTTATTTTTATATTTTTGTAAAATGTTATTCCCGATCATTATTTCAGTAATAAAAAAAATGTTTATTTTAATGATTTAAAAATTCACTCGTTATTTTATTTCCCAAAAGGGACCTGCGAACCCCAATAACCGAAATTAGAGAAGTTGAAGTTAAGGATATATATAGGCGCTTAGTGAGGACCGACGGATCGTTCTCCCTCCCAGCCTCACCGCCTATCGCGACCAGCAATTTTCGTTTCAGCAGCCAACCCCCGAGACAGCCAAGAATTCATCATGGATGGAAGTCAACCTCATTCGAGATCATCGTATTATTTGAGAAACAGTAAAGCCAGCTGGAGTAGTGCCTAAGTAAAAAAAAGTCGAGAAAAAAAAACAAAAAAAAGTTGAGAAAGAAAAACAAAAAAAAACAAACAAATTAAAAAAAAGAAAAAAAAATGAAAAGAAAAAGAACGAATAGAAGCGAGAGAAAAGGAGAGGACTTTCACAAAAAAAAAACAAAAAAAAAACAAACAAATGAAAAAAAAACAAAACAAAATGAAAAGAAAAAGAAGAACGAATAAAAGCGAGAGAAAGAGAGAACTTTCATATATTTAAATCAATAACTTAAATCCATGACACGATTGCTAGGTTTTCTCGTTGAGCCATGAAAATTTCCGTTCGTGAAAAATTGACGTATAAACCAACTGTTGCTCACGGCAAAATAATCACGTTTCGGTGAAAATGTTAACGCGACTTATGAATCAGAGTGGTTGCGCTCTCCAATCGCTTTATGTCGAAATGCCGCATAGCCCGGTATTTAGTCGAGACCAGAATGGCTCACGGAATCTTTTTATATATTTGAATTTTATTCGATGCGGTGGTACACTGATATCTTATTTCATTTTTGATGCATTTTGTCTGAAAAAGCGAGGTCTCTGCCCCAGCCTCACCGCTTATCGCGTCCTCTTGCCGCCCGGAAAAATGTTCCAATCCAGCAGCCAACCCCTCGAAACAGTCGAGAATTCAGCATTGGTAGAATCAATCAATTAATTCAGATTAACTTTATCAATTCAATCAATCCAATTCAATTCAATGCCGGCTGAATTACAGCCTAAAGTTAAAAAAAAACAAACAAATTGTAATACCACGCGCCTCTAGCGGGGGTTTGTGCGCGCCGTCAACTGCGCAACTGTTTTTAGCGCGCTCCGTGAGCCCGCGTAAGGCCCGCGGAAGAAAATCTAATTGCGATAGATACGCCCCGTTAGAGAATTTCGGGAGCGTGGGCCTCCCGCCCCAGTCGCTCGTTATCAGTCCACGTATAGTGGTGTGCTCCGTATTAAATTCCACGTCGTCGAAATCTATGAGTAAAACGTCCGTCTGTGACGAAGTAAAATGTCAATGGTGTGTTCGTGGACGCGATAAATCGTCGGAGCAAAAAGGTATAATGTTTTCCGTGATAATTATTGTATTTTGTGTAAATCGGTATCGAAATTTATCATGTGGGCTCGCCGCTTGTCTAGGGTGGCTGGGCCTCGTTACGCACGAGTATTTTTGGCTTTGAGACGAACATCGTCGCGTCAAGTTTCTCCGGCGCGCATGGGGAGTTCAACCGGGTAGCGTAATCACATCTTCGATTCGAATAAAGAATCGCCATCGTCGCGGTAATGTTTCAAAACATAAGTTTTCTCCTTCATGTAATGGGTATTATTCTGTATGTATTTGACTCGTACCGGCGGAGGCCAAAATTGCGTGTATCGGCACGCCGTCATGCGGTCGAGCGCGTTAAAACTGTTTTCTGCATACCGATCGCGATCGGGTGAAACTGAGTGTTTCGTAATGTCATTGATTCACCGACCGTATTAAGTTTGTGTGTCGCGTTATAAAAATTTGTATTCGTATAATAATTGAATAATCGCCGGCTTAACATTGATGTGTCGCGCTATGTAAAACATGTGTCTCGTGTTTAATTGAATCGTCGCAAATGTTGAGTTATCGTTAACCGTGTTTATTTCGATAACTTCGTGTGATTCACCGTATCGTGTAAAGCCGCTTAAATTGTATGTGTGTATATTCCGGCCACAACTCGAGTCTTGTCGAGAACCTTGAATTGTTCGAATCTCTGTATCAATCTTGGTGAGCCGACCTGGCTTCATGTTTACATTTTGAAGAAGAATACGAAAACTAGTTAAAGCCGAAATATAAATGTCTCACAACCGTGTTGAAACGAAAAATAACGCCTTATTCATTTATGTAATGTGTTCGTGTATTTACTGTATTCAATTTATTTAATGACTAACTTGTTGAATTATTGATTTATTAGTGTATCTGATTCGTCCAGTTCATTTAATTTATTCGATCTATCTAAATGCATTTAATTCATTGAATTTACTAATTTATTAAATTCGTTCAATTCATCTAATTTATTGAACCACATAATTTATTAATTCGTAACTGTATTTATCTTGGCCAATTATTGAATTTGTCAATTTATTCACTCCATCAATTTGTTTTATTTGTTGATTTATCAATTCTTTCATTTTCTTTAATTTCTTTATTTCCATTTTTTTATAGAAATGACAATTTATTACAGAACAAAGAACGATGAGGAGAAGAAAAAAAAAGAAAAGGAACGAGAGCGAGAGAAAGAGAGAGCACTTCCATACACCGAATCGAGAACTTAAATCGATGGGATGATTCTTAGATTTTTTTTTTTGAGCTACTTATAAGAATTAACTTTCGACGAAAATTGACGTAGAACGTAACTGTCCTGCGCGGGAGAGTAATTACGTTCGCTTAAAAATGTTGACGCGACTAATTAATCAGGCTGGGCCCGCTCTTCAATCGCTACATTTTTAAATGCCGCCAGTATTTTTATTAGTCGAGACAAGAAGATATAACGAAATTATTTTATCCGTTTGTATTTTTCTCGGTAGGGCGGGAAAACGATATTTCATTTAATTTTTCAATGCATTTTGGCTGAAAGAGCTGGAAGCGCCAAATTTGAAGGTTTGTTAGGCTACCGTAAGGGATGGCGAGGGTTAGAGGGATGAGAGGGGGGGGGGCTTCGGTGGGACCAATAACGAGCAATCAGCAAGCTCCCTGACTTACGGTCGGGGTGGGGGTTGGGGTGGTTCGGGTTGCGATGACCACCGGCGGTCACAATATATAAGCCAATGTCGTTAATGAGAGATCATCAGTCTTGCGACAAATATCCAATCGTGACACCCACAAGACATTGCATACATTTTGCGTGTTTTTGAAAAATAGTCGCTAAGAAAAGTTTACAAGTCGTACGACCGATATTCGTCTGCAATCGAACGAAATTACGAGCTGCATTCGGGATTCTTTAGACGTTGCTCTTACCGAAAAGGTATGTATAAAATTTTCGACGAATTAAGTCAATTAAGTCAACATCATTCAATTAATTATAAAATAAAATTATTTAGAGTATTAACGATAATTTTTTTTCGAGCTCATGTACACAATTTGTTTAAATGTTGAAGACTAGTTATTTCAATTGATTTCAATGTCGAAATTTAAGTATTTGAAGTAATTTATTCATTTTGAGACTTTATTCGACAAGAAAGGCTCACTCTAAATTTTCGAAAATATATTCATACTAATAATTTGATTCCGTTCTGATTTCAGTTCTGCGTGTTTTTGGAAAATTGTCAGGAAGGACAATTTACTACAAGTTGCACGACAGATACCCATCTACAACCGAACCAAGCTCGATTCAGAATTCTCTAATCGTCACTTTTATCGAAAAGGTATGCATCAAATTTTATACAAATCAAGTAAATTTTTAATACCATCAAATAAATCATGAATAAAAATAATTTACAGCAATAGCGACAAATTTCATTCGAGCTCTTGGCCACCATTTAAAAAATATTAAATACAAGTTATTTCAATTAACTTTGATTTTGAAATTAAATTATCAAGATAATTCATCCTTTTTGAGATCTTACTCGAGAACAAAGCAGTCACAAACGGTTTTCGAAAACATTTAACATGAATCATTAACAAGAATGTACGTTCTAGATTTCATGCTCATCAAATACATTTCAAAGATCATCTAATCGGTTATGCAAAAAAAAATCCTTCAGTATCAATCACAAAATAATTAATTTTATCCGGGCTCTCAGATATAACTTTTCCAAACAAGATTTATACTAATAATTTGATTTTTTATGATTTCAGAATTAAAAATGGCGGCCACGAACGATGATGCACCAATTCGTCGCCTCAATCCGGAAGCGTATCCGACTGTGGGGATGCGTTTTCTTTTTCACAAGACGCGGAGGTTCAGCGAGGACGTCAGACAAAGGCCGAAGCGTCAGGAGCACGAAAGCCTTCCGCAACCCTCGACGAGTTCCGAGGACGATCAACAACTCCTTGCGGAGCGAATAAAGTACTTGGGACTTACTCCGAAAAAACGGAGCTCGACGGAACCCCGCTCTTCGTCTTCGGAGACGGAAAGCCAACTACCGGAAACGCTCCTGGATTTCCCGAACGACGATGGCGAATTTGCCCGACCGACGGTACTTGAATGCCAGTACTGTTCAAAATTTTTTTTCAACAAATCCGTTCACCGAAGGCACACGCTCGAACACTTGCGAGTCCTTCGATGTACAAAATGCAGCCAACCTTTTACCGACAAAATTTCTCACCGAAGACACCGAATGTCGTGCGAACGAATTTTAAATAACAAAAAAAATACCAAAAGAATGTTTTGATTGGATGGGAACGCTGATGATTGTTAACACGTTGCTCAGAGCACATTGAGTTTTTTAATGTTTATAATTTTTGTTTGTATACTGTGATAATGCATGACTCGAGTGATAATAAAAATGTTTATTTTAATGATTCGAAAATTTACTTGTTCTTTTATTCCCCAAAAGGGACTTGCGAACCTGAATAGCCTTAATTAGAAAGGTTAGAATATACATGGGCGCTTAGTGAGGACCGACGGATCGTTTTCCGTCCCAGCCTCACCGCCTATCACGACGGGGAAATTTCAATTCAACAGTCAACCCCTTGAGACTGTCAAGAAGTCAGCATGGATGGAAGTCGACCTCATTCGAGACCAATCTTCGAATTTTTCAAAAATGGTAAAGCCATCTGGAGTAACGTTCGAAGTTAAAAAAAAAAAAATTAAAATGTAAAACAAAAAAAACAAAACCAATAAACAAAAAAAGCAAAAAAAAAAACAAACAAAATAAACAAGAGAAAAAACAATTAAAAAAAGATACCAACAAAAAAAAGAGAGTAAAAGAAGGAGAGAGAATTAACTCCATTCCATATTAACCTCTCGTCAGCGCATAACAGCGAGTATAGCCCAACGGCGGAGCGCCGGAGTTCGTACGGCAGGGCGTCGGTGGTTGTACGGCGGAGTAGCGCCGGTCGTACAACGGGGGGGGGGGGGCAAAGGTTCTAAGACTGCCGTCGGCCCTTCTGCAGAACCTCCGTCGGCCGGCCTACATCCTAAACGTTAACTTCATGCCACTAGCACGAGTCAAGGAAGGTTGTAGCTTGTATTTACTTCTACAGCCCGATAACCTCCGCCATTCTTCTCACACTCTGCGCACGAAGGAGAAGAATGCGGTTGATGGAGGTTGAAGAGCGGAGTGAAATTTCGACTCGGGTAGGATTTGAAAATAAAGTGGTATTCGATTGCTGTATTGATGACGGTTTTATATTTGAGAAGAAAGCCCACCCCGTCAAGTTTCACCAGGAAAAAATCATAGCGCAAACTCAATTTCGGATTTTACGACAAAAAAATGTTAGACGTCATTACTATTACTTCCCAACAATTTTCGTTGAATTTCAATCTATCGATTTGTATCATTTTACGGTCAAAAACGAGCAATAAATGTTGGGAATTCGTGGTAATGATATTTTGGTAATTTTTCCCGTGATATCGGAAAATCGTCGAAACGACAGGTTTCGTAAATCCAGTGTTAAGATGGTAAGAAAAATCGTGTTTTACAAACGAGTCATCAATGGTATTTCGAAGATGACGAGTTTCCGCAAACATTGATGCATCAGGTAGTCCGGTTTCGTTGAGAAACTTTCGGAATTCGTAGATAAGCCTACGACTGGCCTTTGACCAGTAAAAATAGACAGCCGCTATCGTCACTCCGGAATCCAGACTTTCTGTTTTGTTTGTTCGTTTGTTAGTTTGATATTGAGAACGGATGTTGCCGGTGATTTGAATGAGTGATTTTAGTAATTAATTATTGAGACAGTCCGAAGCAAACGGCTGTAAGCTTTTCGAACTCCGACTGCGAGTATCAACCGGTTCTGGTTATCCAATTTGAGCAGCTGTTATCGACGGTTAGATTGGAATGGTAATATTCCGCTTGCTACACTACCGGCCGATCCGGCGACTTGCAGGTCGCTCTACCAAACATCATTCCTGTCTCTAAACGGCGATAACTTCGCGATAAAAAGAGCCGGAATTTTTTTTTTCAAACTGTTGGTAAGCTTGTGAAATTTTTAAGCGATTGATCGCTGTTTGATAATATTTCAATTATCGAATAGTGAGATAGCATTTGAAGAACATTGAAAAAAATTCGGACTTATTTGAAATGTTTTGCGACGCGTTCAACTCGTTGCCGGAAGTAGAGACAATATTGCGAAAAAACCGAAATTCTTGCAAGAATAATTTTCAAAATTTTACTCTAAATTCAAGATGAATAACATAAAAATTTTTTACGGGTTCTCGAATTATTCAGAAAATTGTGGAGCTCGGTTGATGCATGCTTGCACAATTTTCTCCATAATTCAAGAATCCGTGAAGTTGTTTTATGTTTTTGGACTCGAATTTGAAGTTAGATTTTGGAGATTACTCATGAAAAGTTTCAAGTTTATAAAAAAATGTCTCTAGCTCGGACAAATTTAACGCAATGTTAGAACATTCCGAATAAATTTGAATTTTTTCACAATGCAATTTACATGCTATCTTAGTAATCAATGATGAGAATATTATGGAACAGATATTCGAAACTGCATAAACTTTCCGACGATGAGAAGATAACTAACCTTCCTTTTTCGTCGCGGAGTCGTCGTCGTTTGAGATGCGAATGACTTCTGATAGTTTGTCCGCTGAGTGTCAAACTATCGTAATGTACACCGGATCGGACGGAAATTCGCTCCATTATTTTCGTAGCAGTTCCGTTCGTCAATTGTTTTCTGGATATTTTTGAAATTTTTTTTTTGTTTTTTTTTGCTTGTTTTTTTTTAATTTTTTTAATTTTTTTTTTCTTTTTTTCAAGCTTTCTTATAGTATTTGTTGCGAACGCAATCTTTTTTCGTTTTTGCAGTTAAATACATTTTTTTTCTAACATCGCGTATGGTGGGAGATAGAAATGAAACGGAAAAGCGAGATATTTTTTATTACAAAATTTATTTATCCAAGCCTCATTGTCGGGCAAGAATATATCGATTCGTGTTACATAAGATTTTTCATAACATACAATATTTCAATATATCACATTTTCAATGGATAAATGTCAATCGAGTCGATATATCACAAGATCTCGTCGAATATCAATCGGGCAAAAGCTATTGTGTAACGAATATCAAATGCATTATAAATAAATAATCGAAATTGTAAACAAAAGTAATAAAAAAAAAAAAAAAATACGCACAATTCGAATGAATAAGTGTACATTTGAGCGAAACTCGAATATAAATCAAATTGACATATCACAATTGTACATCTTATATCAATCACAGAAAAGTTATTGTACAACGTATTTGCAATGCATTAGAAATTAATCAACGTGAGCGTAAACAAATGTAAAAACGAGATACAAGATTTTATAAATAATATCAACGCGTTCTCCGATTATCACTGGATTTGAGGATGCGGAGTCGACGCGTTTGTCACCTTTTGGTAGTTTTTGAACGTTTGTTCGAGATTTCGACGTCTCATTCGGATTGATCTTACAGAGCATCGAAGAAGACATTGAGCATGTCCGTGTACTGATGATAATACTGAATGTGTCTTCGGAGTTGGCTGGCCGTTTGGGTGTGACGGGAGCACCAGGAACACTCCAACGAATGGGTAAATTCGTGTTGTTGAAACAACTCGCGGTTGTAAAAAGGTTTGAAACACCATCGGCAGCTGTACGTCGTCGGAGTTGGAAAAACATAGTCGTCCACCGGCTTTTCCGGCATTGGGGATTTGTTCTTATCGGTCGAATCCTTCACGGTAAGTTGGACCGATTCTTCTATTCTTTCCACTGGATTTTTCATCGCCCTCAACGTGAAATCGTTTGCGAAAAGATCGTCCAGTTCGTCCAGAAAAGTGGTATTTTCCGCACTGTCGCGGGATTCCTCGTCCTGGCAGATTTCCATGGCTTCGTCGGTCGTCGAGGTTTCCTTCGGAGCAGTCGGATCGGACGCAATGTCGAGCATCGTATCGAAGTCTATCATCTCGAACTTTGGGACCTCGAAGTTGGTCAGAGTGACGCCGGAAAGTTGAATCTCGAGTGATGTTTGATTCTGGAATTACGAACGAACGTTATTAGTTAAGATTGTCACATTTCATAGTTTTTCTGTTTGTTTTATTTTCAATTTTTTTTTTTGGCTTCTAATTTTTTAATATTGTATCGAACTGTTATATTGATTTTTAATATTTTTTTGACTTATTGAATTTGTGAACTTACCTCTGAATTGTCGAGAGAATCGATTTCCATGTTCATATCGAAATTCGGTGCCATGATTTTTTTTAAAACGTTGTAATACGGTATCGAGAAATATTCTTTTTCGAAAAAAAAACGTGATCGAGTAAAATTTACTGATTTTTTCGTTCTGTTTCGAATATAGGTAAAGAGCTCGGGAAAAATTCACTTTGTGAATTTTCGTTTGCCTTGGAACGAGAACAAGTCACTTGCGAGCGGTCGTTAGTGTTCAACGGTTTGTAACAAGTGAACTGAAAAATTTGTCACAAGTACGCATATTTATAGGTACTTAGTCCATCCCTTCGAGGGACAATAGTGGGGGTGTGCCTCCTTATTTGCCCGATACCTGAAGTACCTACGCGACGCTGATTGGACCGAACGGTCAAAATTACCCCCCCACTCCAGGTCAAAAAATCTGTTTGGACACATTTTTGGAAACTCTGATCTCACGTATCGACTCAAATGTTCAGTAGTAAAATCTTGTGGAAAATAATCAATCGTACATACTTCGACGGATGTTTACTGACTTAAATTACTGGGCTTCCTTTAATCAAGATTCTCACAAGGATAATTTCATATAATTTAATAATAATAATAATAATAATAATAATAATAATAATAATAATAATAATAATAATAATAATAATAATAATAATAATAATAATAATAATAATAATAATAATAATAATAATAATAATAATAATAATAATAATAATAATAATAATAATAATAATAATGAAAATAATAATAATAATAATAATGAAAATAATAATAATAATAATATTAATAATAATAATAATAATAATAATATATCTTTAGCCCTCTTTTCGAGAACAATTTCATGCGTAATGGAGAATGCAGCGCCTTGCGAGCGCCGCATGAATGTCGGCGATATAAGTAACCGATCTCGGCCGTACGAATATAATTTACATATCAGATTACCGGCCGAGAATGAATCATCGCACGTCCGCAGCACGATGGACCTGCCGGAAGGCTATCGAATCGTCTTCTGTGCATTATTGATACCCGATTGTTGTACCCTTAATCGAGTCAATTCGTTACAATCAAACGGTAACTATGCGAGTCGACGCGGCGTACCTGAAGCCATAATAGCTGCGCTAGATCGTACGCTGCGAATCCCGCATCGGGACTCGTGGACTCGTGAAGACCAATATCTCTACGATATGGATCCATATCTTCATATCTGAATGTAGTTTGATAGAATTGACAATTTTCACTCATTTCGTCGCAAATCATTTCGTATTTCAATGTATTCAGGGTCTACTTATCACATAGAAAGAGAGAGAATAATAGAAATAGTCCATGTCCATGTTTACATAGACTATTAAATAGAATAAATTGTTGATCATTAAAAAAAAATGGTATCTGGATTTGGTTGTGCTTATTAAGATAAAAATATAGGTATAAACGGGATCGTCTGAATTAAAAAATTGCCTTAATTTTCTTCAATCAAAAAACTTTATGGTTGAAAAAAAATTACCATGGCGCTCAACGTCACAGAAACGAATTTTTAAACAGGGGGGGGGGGGGTGATATTTACACTACCGCCCGGGATTATCAGGACCCTGACCGTGCGCGTTGCCAAGAGTCACTACTATCTTTGGACGACGCGACGGCAAGTCGGCGCTAAAAAATAATGTAATTTTTTTTTTCACGGTTATAAAGCCTATAAAAATCTGAATCAAATGATCTCTATTCAATGATATTGCCACACTTGAGTACCGAAATTGAATGCGATAATGATAGTTAGAAAAATGAGATTTTTGCGAAATTTTCTTCGTCAACTTCAACTCGCTGCCAAATGTAGAAAAAAATTTGCACACATCCAAATTTTAGAATTGGTAATCTCCGCAATCTTACCTTCTTTTTGAGCCTAAAGAACATGAAAAATCTTGACGGGTTCTTAAGTACTGGAGAAAATTGTGCTGACGTGAACATTTCGACAGCCAGCCGCCGATCGCACGCGTCAGCGGTCTCAGCCCCCTATTCTTCTCCGTAAAGGCAGAACCGAAACGCGCCACGAGCGTAGCGTGCGCTCGAACGGGGTGCAATGTCGTCCGCACATTTTCATTTGGATACTTTCTTTAAATAGTTTTAACGGCTCACATACCACTGCCCGCGTTAAAAACCGAGTAAATTAAAAAAATTACTTAGGATATATGGTAAAAAAAATTAAATAGTTGATTTCACATTTTTTATTAACTTTTCAACCATGGTAAAAAAAAATTTACAATCAAATCGACCCCACGACACACTAACCAGGTTGATAATAATAATAATAATTAATAATTATTTATTATTATCGTTTAAAATATATTTATATCTGTGTGATTTTTCTCACAGAAAAATATTTCCTAGAATATAAATATTCAACATCGTCGTAGTTTTCACTTTACTTTCCAAGAATCTTTCAACGTTAGACTACCTGACGAGTAGCCACCGCTGCGCTCATCGTCGCCATTGTGCCGTTGAAACGCCGATATCATTACCGTCGTGGTAGTTCGGGGTTTTTCCCGGGTTGTATAATTTTGACAATATTGTTTTCGACACCCCGCCCAGTATTTCGGTTTTCAGGTGATTCGGTGGTGCGAAGGGTGGTGCGAGGAGTACGTGCGCGCCGGGTCATTGAGGGGCGCATGACGATACAGGTATACGTAGGACACGCGCGACGGCCGCATTTTCATGGCAAGTCGACGGTAACGGATTACGGAAACTCGAGCTACACAGTTTTATTGCCGGCCCGAGGATTCCGAAACCCCTCGTCGGATTGCACTGGCTGCGCTGTAATGAATGAAACTCCCTGACTTGGTCTCGAAAAACCGACCGGCGTCACAATTTCAACGTAGTCGGTTTGCCGGTCATCGCGGAACCATCGGGAGACCGGACGAGTTCTACTGAACGTTGTTCCACAAACCCCCGGGCGACAAAAGAGTTGTTTCGAACGAGGGTTGTTCCTCGGCTCGGAATATTTAACGCGATTACACCCGTGTAATCTCGATTCACGAAGAAACTGTTTTTGTCAAATATTGAAAAGGTTGCGGGCGAGTGGCGGCGAAACACATTAAGAAACTTTCGTACGTGGGAAAAATAAGAATTTTTTGTTCATTTTTGAATGAAGAAATCGAGTTGAATAATTTTGTCGATAGAGATTTATAAAAAGTGTTGGAATGGAAATTTATATATTTATTTATGCGTTTATTTATTTATTTATTTATTTATTTATTTATTTATTTGTTTATTTATTTATTTATTTATTTATTTATTTATTTATTTATTTATTTATTTATTTATTTATTTATTTATTTATTTATTTATTTATTTATTTATTTATTTATTTATTTATTTATTTATTTATTTATTTATTTACGTTATTTTTTTAGTCTCCGTAACTGACAATACGCCTTTAATATAAGAGGATGATTTTTCAAAGTAGAAAATGTCCACACCCCGTTGACAAGAGTGTATATCAATAACACTTATATTTGTATGAGCATGAAAATGAACGTTGCGCCGAATCAGTAATGAATTATGATTCTTGACGATTTCATGGTGGTTCGGTCCGGCATCGTCCATGACTACAACAACACACTACCATAGCACCCAATCATCCATCAATACGATTCCACGCTAACAACATCCCATTCTACTGCACCTTTCCGGTGCTTACCATTTAAATGGCCGCACTCGTAATAGACACCTTCCCGGTGTGAAGGAGTCAGCGAGAGGGATACAAAGTTACGGACAAGTTATGCCACAAGATGATAATTAAGATATCATAAATATATTATTATTATTATAATTATTATATATAATAATAATAATAATATTATTATTATATTATAATAATAATAATATATTATTATTATTATTATTATTATTATTTTATTCTTTGATAAATATATCAACGAAATTTATAAAATTTCAACAACTGTCTCCGAAATTCCATCTATTTTATGATTTTTTTAATGCATGGAAGCAATTTTATTGCAAAATTTTATTTCTCGTTTAATTTTATTTTCTAAGAATGTCGAATAAAAATGTTATCATCGACGTTTTCACTGCCGATTATAAATTCGATAAACATTCGCCGATGATGAATAATAATCGATAGTTCGATATTTCTCGTCTTGCTGAATACTCCAAACGCGGGTTATTTACTTTTAAAGGACCTCACTGGGAGTCCGGTAGCTTTGCTGTTTGACCGGAGGTTGTCGATAAGTAACCATAATGTTTATTGTCGGCCGACGCTGATGAGCCGTCGCGTCGTTCAGTTGCAATACGGACCCTTCGTTGTGGGCGATACGTGCAGGACCCCCCACCACACGGTTGCAGCAAACCACGTCTCGTGGAAACACCGTAACATTTCTCGCTTCGAAAAACAAAATGAAAATCGTTCGAACGTTTTTTTCCTCCCCGTAATCTATATCGCTCTCATCGTCGCCTCGGGCAACCTTTAAGGGAAAGCTCGCACGATCCGGCGCATGTAAACGAATGAATATATTTACCGAAACGTCGTCACGGTTGAATAATTTTTTTTTCTTACTCGTTCAACGTCGTAAGAAGCTTCTCGTCGTCATATTCTTCGTCGTACCGAGTTTCGAATGGGAAGAAGAGGAAGGGAAAAAAATCTCATTGCCCGGCTACTTGATATACGCCTCTTGCCCCGAGGAAAAGAGGTCCTGTTCTCGTGCTGCTGCTGCTGCTGGTGGTGGTGGTGCTGCTGGTGCTCCATCGCGTTCCTCGTCCCGAGACGGCAACCCGCAGCACCGGCATAAACGGCGTATATAGTCGAGCAATGGCTCTGCGTTGCGTGGGTGGAACGATTTTCTATCCGCACGGCTGCGGCGTATCGAAGCCACGAGTGTTCGAGTGCACTCGGTACGTTACCACCCTGTAAATTAACCATCGAACGCTCGTGGGCGTACCAGTCGCATTATTATATTCCAAAGCGGTAAATCAGACGAAACTCCGCCGACACCGCCACCGCCGCAGCTCCGCGCTCTCTCGGCGACCAAGTGCTCGCGTTGTCGGTACGCTGACCACCGTCCACCGCTTGGTGTTCCGTGTAATCTACCTGCGCTTTTGCATATACCTCGTTTCTGCTTTCCGGCTCGGCTGCGTTGCTCTCGTTATGTTTGAAGAATTTTTCCACGGCGCGAATATACGTCCGAGGTTGGCTTCACGCCCCACGCAATTTCTAGGATTCGTGCGAATTTTCGAGACTTGTTGAGATCTTTGACTTTTTGATGTTACGTGAACGTTTAAATTGATGGTAATTTTTTGGCGCAACGAAGTTTTGAGTCGAAATATTTTTCTTCGTTGTGAATCATTAATAAAAATGATTTTGAAAACTTTCAGTCGAGTTATTTACATTTATCTTGATTTACAGGAAAAAATTGGTTTTATTCATAGTTGAAGGTTTAGAAATTCAGATATAGAATCGGAAAAAATACTTATTTAGTTTCTAACCTCATTGAATAATTTGCTAAAATCGTTACCGTCACACTGGGTGGGATTTGCAGATTGATCAACCAATGACCGGTGAGTTTTGTGTCCGTTTTCATCTCTGTATGAATTTTTTTAAACATGTTGCCATTTTATTGCTGACAGATAAACTTTTCGTACATTATCTAGAATGTTCAAAGCATGTTTTATAATTTTTTCAACCACTTCGGGCGGATAGTTTACCCACGATCGTTTTTTTAAAAACTGACTCGGTAGAATCCGCCCAATGTGCCAGCCATGATATTATTCGATACTGTGACGATGAAGGGTTGAAAAAGCGGATAAATTCGTTTTATTTTTCTAAAATATAGAATTTAGTTCTAACGTTTACATATTTAATGTAAAGAAATAATTTTTGTAATAACAAATGAATCGTTATTTAGCGTTTAGATAAATTCTTTGAGATATTATTTATAAATTCTCATGCGTTGGACGTGAAGCAAAGACCGGAGAAAGTCGAAAGTTCAGCAAGTGTGAGAACTTGGGATTTTCCAACACTCGTGAACGGAGTTCGGCGGGTCGCCCCACGCCGAGCCGCGGGATTATAATAAGTATACAGGTGTATCCCGAGCTACAGATGGATCATGGCCTGAGAACTTGTCCGAAGGAAATAAGGGGCTGGGAAAACACGCGCTCATCGAAACGGACGGACACGTATATATTTATATGTGTACAGTATACTACATTTTCTTATGTCTTACTTAGACCTGTCCGTGACGTTATATTATAGGCCGGCGTCAGTCCCGTCGGTCAAGTGCCTTCCCCGTCGTTCGGGCTGGAGGGAAGGGGGGATAATCCTTTCGGCGTCAACGTCGTTCAACGACACAGTTCAATCCCCCATAAACGGCCGGAGTGACATTCCGCATTCACCTCGACTCTCGAATTGAGATACATAAGACTTTAGACTGTACAGCAGAAAAAAATTATTTCAAAAGAGATATGAAGACGGTTCGCTCGTATTCGGATAAAACCTTTGGTAGATGATTTTTAATTACGACGAGATAAAGTGTGGGTCCCCAAAACTTGCTCGAGCGAGGAAGTAAAGTTCACTTCGCAACGATTTAATGATTAAATTTCATTTTTTCCGGTTTTTTTCGGAATTCTATTAATTTTTTTAAAACTTTTTAGAATATCGAAATTCATTTCATGCACTCATTTTGCATCTTATGTCAACATCGATCCCGCATCTTTGCCAAGTAGGTTTCACAATATATAAATTCCATTTTTCAGACGATGAATCGTTTGGAATCCAGGAAAAATGTGCTGAAAAAATTTACATCCATTCTCACGCATCGAATAATTACGTGAGATCCAACAAAAATCAATAACTATGTATCACAAAATAACTACGTATAATATTGCAGTTAGAGGGTAATTTACCGATTAACGTAGCAAACCAAAATCTCAGTCAATGATAGAAACACTTCAATAATGTCATCCTCAATTACAGAAAAACAATAAAAAATTATTCAGCGATCATCAATAATCACCAATGAACAACTACAACAACTACGAACCCAAATCCCACACACGTCGGATCTCCATCATTAGCGAAGAGTCCGGAAAACTATGTGTCAGTTTCAGGCAAACCGGATTGCGCCTAGGATTCGCGAGCTACCACATCGTTTGGTATAAATTCCGTTTACCGAGGGTCGAGAGCGACCCAAGGGGTGGAAAGGTACCTCCTCACCAGTGGATGCTGGGATAGTAAAACGTGGTTCTAGCATAACTCCCGACGCATGAAGCCGCGCATAAATCATATCGGTGAAGTACTCTCGCTGGCTCGGTACCTCAGCGGGACCCTGCGGGGATAAACGTTGTGTTCGTCGTCTCTATACACACACACACACACACAAACAAACACACATACACACACACAGACACAAACCCACAAGCAAATCGTGCAAGCTCCGTGTAGCCATTACACAACGTTGTGTAACCCGGTGCTCATCCGCTCGTCGGTCTATCGCGGAATCCACTTCGCCGCAGCACCGCGGGTCATCATACCGGACGTCAGACGCGCTCTTGCCGGAAATCAATGTGCGCACAATGTGCGCGCGATCAACCCACGGTCTCGCTTATACGGATAAGGATGAATAATGTTTGACGAAGAATTATTACGAAGATTGGCAGAAGTAAAGAAACGTCACATTAAATGAATGTTGCTCGGTACGAGGAACGTTTATCACTCGTGTATATATCACGTATATAGATATATCATTTTTGAACGATCGCAATCGACGTCCGATACGCGTCTCGCGGTGCGTGCCTCGATGAGACGCGCGCGAGACGAGACTCGGGCGGACGAAGCGCATACAGAAGTCGGGCAGGGCAGGGGAGGGTCGGGGGAAGGGTTGATGCATGCACACGTGCCGCAATCGGCACTGCGGTAATGCATATACCTATACGTGGATTTGTATATACGTGAGAAACGTGACGATCGAGCGAACGACGGCCAACCGAGACGCTGTTGACCCGGGTCAGCATCGCGGCCGCGCCGCGGTAGCGTTTCTCGCTCTCGTCTCTGTATGCGGCCGCTACGGGTTGCAATGATGCAATCCAGTCGTCGAATGTACCGTTAAAATGTATTCCTTTCGCCATTGTTGCGACTCCCGGACTCGTGTATCGCACGGTCATTGGGAGTTAAAGACATTTTAGAATTTTCAGGATGAAGATTTCTGTGATCTTTGACAGAGTTTGACAGAGAGATAAATTCCCGTGTTTTTTCTATTTTATTTGTTGCCGCAATTCATTATTTGATAGGTAAAGTATGTAAATATGCATTCGGAAGTCCTTTTCTTGCTGTACAAATCGAGGTGGAACGAAATAAATGAAAGTTTTCGAAATGGGAATTCCAAGAGCGAAAAAAAAAAATCTTCGACATCTGCTCTATTTCGTATTTCTGCGTGGAGAGAAAAAAAAAACGGAAGCACCACGAAAAGCTCCGAGGACCGCTCAAGATTGGTTAGCCAATTTCAAATCTGAAATGAATTTGCCCCCTCCAGAAACGTTCATTTCAAAAACCTGCAAATTTAATAAAATTAATTTATCCGAAAAATTGCAGCAGATACGTTCGTAGTGCAAGAAAAGGATTTGCAAATGCCCATATATACTTTACCCAACAAATCAGAAAATTCCGAGAAAAAAAAACGCGGGAATTCATTACACAACCTAATACGGGCATTTTCCATTTTCTTTCTTCGCCTGAACGTAGTCCGTTTCGCCCCGGACGCGCCCACGTACATATACGAGCAGCGTTCTGCATCACGATAATCCGAGTGCGTAAACTCGGGGGATAATGCGATAACAGTTACGAGCGTCGAAGCGTTTAATGGTGTAACTCGTTGGTAAACTCTCGATGCCAGAATGCTGTCTTTGGCGAAACGCAATTCAGCGCCATGGCGAACGTCGCGGTGAGAACTGCCAGCGACTTCTGTGCCGTCTGACGCCGTTCAACGTTTCGCCGTAATATCCGTCGAACATGTTACGGCCGCCGTATATCTGCGGAAAAGTAACGATGGAAGCGATTGGCGAACGATCGTCGCGCGTAATGCTCGCGTCGCGAAAGCACGTGAGAGATGCACCGCTTGGGAATCTCGGTGCATCGGGAGCCGGGTTTTGTGGATGAGAGCGTAAGGGGTTTCGCGGAAGATCGCAGACGGAAAGAGCAGCGAGAACGGTGAAGAAGCAGCAGAAGCAGCAGCAACATCAGCTCGCGATCGTCTTGCTTATTCGCCTCGGGCAGGATCCCCGACCATATGCGTGTTCCTTATTAACGTTAAATTGCCCGATCGCCATAAACGATCGTGCGTACATATACCGATCGAGTTTGTAACGCAATATATAAGGATACGTATGCGTAGATATATGCATACGTTAGATGAGTGTATGGGAGGTGTATGTATGTATATATATATAATATATATATAGAGCGATCGGTGAGAACGACTTTGAGAATTTAATCCCCCGAGCGCCACGCAAAGCTTCGACGAATCGATTGGGCCCATCGCTCATTGGCTAATCGACGAATGCACACATACCGGGAGTTTCCACGGTCTCTCGTACGTACTTTATGCACGAAATATTAACTCGCTACGGGTACTCGCCAATCGTGTTCCAAGTTGGTAGAACGAGAATCGGGGAGAGGGACCCAATAAGACCAGACATTTACGCGATACTGATTTTTAATTCAAAACTTTCTCCTCTATCAAATTTTATTTTATTTATGTTCTGTTTGTTCTTTTATTTATTGAAAAAATATATATTTTTTTTTAGGTATGTGTTAATTCTTGGTTTGATCGAAACCGTGGCAAATCGTCAGACGTTCGGGCTAATTATAGAGACATATGGAAATTTATGGTCACGGGAAAGAGGAGGAAGAGGACGAGGAGATGGGCTTGTGCGTGCATAAGAGACGAGCGTGCGTGCGGACGACCACCAGAGACGAGAATACGCCGACGAGGCGGAACTCTCTTCGTCGTCGTCGCCGTCGTCGACGACGTCGTCGTTGTGTTTGTTGGGGGCTGGTTGTTTCTTTTCGCAGTTGGCGACCGCTACCACCACGATTACTAGCACGAAGGAGCTTACAAAGTGTTTTGTTGGATGTCGACTTGTTGCGTTGAGTCTTCGTTCTGGTTTCAAAAGCTTGCTGCAAGTTAGCTATGGTCAACGTGGCTTATCGTGGTATTTCGCATCTGGGGAGCGACAACGTGGCGATTATAGAAAAAAAATTGATTTGGAAATTAAAAAAAGTTTTTACGAGGATTTATGATTATAATATTTTTCGGGTTTGTTAATACATTTTTTTTCCGCATGATCGTATCACCAATTTGTATAAGAACTTTTATCTTCAAAGCGATTATATACAGCGTCCGGGAAAACACGTCAGCGGGTAAAATGGACCATCGTTTAATTTCTCAATTTCGAGAGTTGTTGCTGGTTTAAATAATTCGATATCATTTAGAACAATTAAAATACGGCTGCGAATTAAAGCTCTTTTTTAGCCCAAGGGTCCGGGAGGCTTTGGATGAATCGAGTCAATTATTCAGTCGAGTCTCGGTCCGATCTCGTCAGCCGTTAGTTTGAATCATTGAATTTTTACAATATTTCTACGGCGTAGTCTTTTACCTCGTTCCTGAATTTAACTCGACCAGACCGTTTTTTTCGGGAATTCCCTGAATCCTTTCACCTGTTTTGAGGCCGCGAGGCGCTCATCACGCGTTTCTGTCCAATCCCCCCTCTTTTGGCATTCCCAGGCACTAATCGGCCGCCGGGATGAAATAAGCCACCCCGTGCCGGGACGAAGTAAAACTATTGTCCAAATGTATCGGTCTGCCTTTGAATTGCTACCATCTCCTCGCATTTTCGGGATTTTGATCGTTCGAGTCATTGACTTTTTCGGAGAATTTTAATTCAATTGATTGACCTGTTGGGATATTAAATATTTAAAACTTCGATTCGCAACCAGCCCTGCTACCATATAACTTTTCTCTCGCCCAACTCAAAATATTTATTAATTCACTTGTATATTGTGTTCTGGTATGTCTATTATTTATTCAAATATTCGGTTCTATTATGTGTGATCCCTCAATACTGCGTTTGAGATACTGCTTATCCATATTTTGGTACAAAAACTTGATTATAACAGCTATTATCGTATTTATATATCTGAATTGTGTATGGGTATGAATTCGAGTGAGTCCGTGACATAGCGACATCCAGCTCATTTTCTCGTCATATCTTCATACTTATTTCCTCCCGCAAATCCCAAATAAGATAAAACTCAAAATAAAAGTAATCGCCAAAGAAATTTTGTCACAACACGAAATAATGTTCAAACTTCTTTCACGTTTCCAAAGTAAATGACGACGTGGTCACGCCGTTACGAATCTTACCTACTCTCAGACATTTTCACCGGTTCTATACCCACCGCAAAGTTGTCCCAAGTATGTTCATCCGGCAGCGGCAATTACCGAGATATCCCACAGCGTTGTCACGAAGAAAAATTACTTATCGTTGACAAATTATGTTTGCTCTTACGGCAAACGTTAATACGCTGTTTCGTACATTGCGAGAGGTCGTGGGATAATAGAAAAGTTCAATACGGCAAGTAAAACTGCGTTTGCTTATATTTCCGTAGTACGAATTGTATGCAAGCTCGGTCTCAAAGCCCGAAGAAGCTCGCGCACCCGATCGGGAGGTCGATAAACTCGATAAAATGCGATTTACTATTATGCTAATTGTTTGGCAATGGCACGCACGCGAACTTTCCGAAGTCGACGCGATCTCGCATTTTTCTTTCTCGCTAGCTCTGCCACCGACAAACTTTATTCGTGAACGTAAAGAATCAATATATGTATATAACGAAGGATATGCCGATCTGTGGGCAGCATGAGAGGAGATTCGCGTATCGCGGATTGCGCATGCAGTGCGCGCAGCGTGAAATATTGCATAGCATAAAGTCGAGAAGCACGCGGCAGCGGAATACGCAACCCTCCCCGACTTGTATATGCTCGAGATAACGCGCTAATGGAGTTTCAATCCAGAAAAGCAGTTGCTAACTAATTGCCGGTGGGTGGGGAAGGAAATGAGCGAAAGGACGTCGAACGAGTGGAGGAGAGATTCTTAATTCGAACCAATCGAATTACTCGGGAAAGAAGGCGTTTCTAAGTGTAAAACTTTGTACGTTGCGTTGGCAAGCCGTGCGTTGCAACATCGTTCGAGCTTGATGCTATGAGAAAAATACGATCGCGTATTCTCGGATCGAATCAATCATCTCGGCCTGGTCTAGTTGCGGAAGAAATATTTTACATTTTTTTCTACGGCTCTGTGATTAGAATTATCTTGAGAGAAATTTACCAATATGCTAATAATTACATTGTATGGTATTATTATTATTATATTCATTAAATTAATTATATAAAATATTGATAATAACATAATATTTAATAATAATCTTATAATTTATTTCTTAAGACTGTATGCAATTTTTCCGCCAACGTTAGCTCCTCTATGATGTTCGAAATAATAATGTTATTTATCATTTAATTACCAAGTTACCATTGCATGAACTGACATAGTAAGCGATAAATTATTGATTCCGCGGTAACTATTTATGATATTTCTAATCTCTGTTTTTCCGTTTTTACACACGCGGAAAGAAAATAAAATTTTTAGCGGAAGTCACTGACATGTTGGTGACCATTCGCGATACGCAAGCAATTGCGATTGCACGGGAGGGCCAAGAAGTGCGGAGGGCTCGTGCGCTCCCAGAGTTCCCGGCATCCGCCGCGGCGCGAGATCGCGAGCTTCCCTCGGCAGGTCCATATATCTCGCTTATCTCGATCGCAACGGTCCGGGGCATATATACGTATATATATATATATATATATCTCTCTCCCCTCCTTCCGTATATGTATAAGGGAGCCGTTGCTGCTGTAATCTTTCGCTTTTCCCTTTTTCTTCTCATCTCTTCGACTCGTCCGAGCTGACCGTTTCAGCGCGTCGCGTCGTGACGTTTATTCCAAACCGAACGTAACGTACTGGAAGCAACATAACTCGCCCGGTGCACACACGAATGCACTCGCGCGCGCGTGTTGGCCCTTCTCTCAATTACGATTAAGCCGCAGCTTCCATTTCCTCGCGCTTGCAACGAGTAGCCCTGTATAATCGGACAAACGTCCTCATATTCCGCAATCTCGCTTCTAATCGTCGCATTATTATTGCTAACAAGTCGTTCGCGTGTACGCGTTTTGGAATATAACTTGAGCCAATTATCAGATACATTCGATAAACGGATTTTCATATTTCGCTTGGGATGCGCTGGACTGAAAATCCGATGAGATATGGGTCGATGGTTCATGTGAAGTCGTTGCGAGGTTTTTTTTCGCAAGGGCTAGTCTGATCAATGCAGACTGGGATGTCTCTTGATAAGGTCATTTCGGAGTTTCAGAAGTCTCCACCTCTAGTACGATTCAAGGTAGATGAAAAAAACCGGGGTGAAATTGGAGGTCTGTACGACGATGTTAAGGGGTGCTTTTGACTCTGAGCGATCGAAATTTTCCATTCCATTGACAATACTTTACTTCATTACACTACATGTTCTGTCAGTGAGGCGTAGGAATTATAGACGAAGAAAAAATCTTCCCGACCGATTTAAATCGAAATAATCAAACAATGTATTGTTATTCAAGTAAGAAATCCTGATTGCTCAAAGGCACCGCTTAACGGTGTTCCACTGATGTCGAATTCGATCTTGAATTTTTTTTATACATACATTGAATCGTGCTAAAGGTCGAGATTTTTTAAATTCTGAAATGACCATTTTAAGGGACACTCTAATGCATACCCTAATGCTAATAAGGGCTGTCAGAAGAATATTTTCTTGCGAGACACTCTAATATACAATATATATAAAGATATCCCCCGGAAACAAAAAAATCCCCTCTCCGATTCTTCTCTGCGAGTTTCGCGAGATACCGCACGAGCGCAATTGTTTCAGTATGCATCGGGCGTGACAATCGAAACGTGAAACGAGAAATGAGACGGAGAACTTTATAGCCTGCCTTCATTGGTTTATCGTTTAAACTTTGTCGGCACGACTGTGCTGCCGATCTCGTTGGACTGCGTTTCTACGGTGTCACGATGTGGACTATTCTTTATAATCTACTTTTTACGACGACGATACACGATCAACCGCATGGAAGCCGTGTACAACGTTGGAATTATAATTGATCGGGCCACTTATTTGAGCGGCATTGATTCACTCGTACGGTAATTGAATCGCCGAGTGGGATCCCCGTGGGTGGACGTCGATGGAAATGGGCGTAGGGAGAAAGCGCGCCTACTTCGGTGTCCGGATGATGTCTAGATTTCTTGAATGAAATCGCCGAGATCTCATGGTGATTGCGGCGGTCGGTTTGTGGCATTGAGAGCAACGGGAGCTACGATCTATTAGCAAATTCTCGGCGGAAAATCTGGACCAAATGCGCAAAAACTTGTTCGATGATAATAATAATAATAATAATAATAATTTCTCTGAGAAATAATAATTATTATTATAATTTCAGGTAGGTGATCTGATAATTATAACGATAAGAATTATTAATATCTCATTATAATGTCTCACTGACAGAGCAAATGATAATAATAATAATAATAATAATAAATAATAATAATAATGATGATAATGACTGTGATTATTATTATTATTATTTTATTATAAAACATTATTATATTATTATTATATAATATAATTAATAATAATAATAATATTATTATTATTTTATTATAATACATTGTTATATAATTATTACATGATGTAATTAATAATAATAATAATAATAATGACTATTATTATTATCATTATCATTATTGTTATTTTGTTTGGGCCGGTGATTGGGTGACAATTTGGCAATTATGTGTAATCGGATGGGCGTCTCTACCAAAAATGGTCTGACACGGTTAAACGGAAATGAACATTTTTCTAACTTCAAAATCTGGTCAGCTTTACTATAAGAAGGACTTTTATTATTTTTTAAAAACATTTCATTGATAAGAACCACCTGTAGTCGAGTGGAAAATTGTCCGTTCTCACATTTTCGGGGATGTTTTTCTGCCTAAAAAAATGAAACCGGTTTACGTTGGCATTCTTGGTCGTACAAGGAACGAAGTAATGGACGAAAATATTCTCCTCGTCGGGGCTGCATGTGCACGCGTCACGTGAACGACCCACGCGCGTTTGGCGAACGTCCGGGCAAGAGAGGCTGGTACGAATGGTCAGGTGGGCAAGCTGGACTCGCTAGTGGCGATTCAGAAATAAGGAAAGAGATGGCCTGCAGTACAGGGGCGGAGGAGGGGGGGGGGGGGGGCTCGTACGATGTAAAGTCAGCACACACATAGTAGTTGCAGAAAGGCGGAGGGTTTCTGTCGAGTTCAGCCGGCTGGTATCTGATCGGCCGATTGCATCATTAGTTAACGTACGTGATCGGCGGTCACGAACCCCAGCAAGTGTGGACCGGAAAGGGTCCAGCCCTTTGAAAGAAAAATAAAACGATATAGAACGTGAAAACAATCAATCGCGATATCTCAAATGGATGATAGATGGAAGGTAATCGTTTAGTGGGTGATAGAATGCGATCGTATTTTAATGGTTTCTTTGTGCTACAATCGAAGTAAATTGTTTTTCAATATTTTGCTCGTCTTTTTCATGCGTAACCCGAATTGTCGAAATTGAAATGAAGCTTATGAACGGCAGAAAGGGACAAGAATACCGAGAATTGTAGATCGGAGATCACTGAATTGATGTTTGCAATCCACTTATTCGACGATCGGTTAATTTCGAAATTTATTCCTCACTGAAAACACACACAATCGTCTGATTTCGTGCCAATAAAACACATCTCAGCATCCGCGAGATCATACTGTACTGGAATTGAATCATTTTCCAATGAAAGACAAAAAAATTATGGCAAGTTTTCAAACTAAAGGATTTGAAACATAATTTTTGTCAACGTTGTTTCAAAAATAAATGTTATCACCATTTGTTTATGAATCCAAGTATAAAAATTCCGTCATAAATCATAAATTATACATCACACATCTGAACTCCATAGCTGCCAATAATATAAAAAAATATTACCTCTATCCGCAGAAAAATATTATTTATATCTGACAAACTTTTTGCCAACAGAATTTTTTTTCCATCCAGAAATGTATTTTCTTTCTTCGCGAAAAAGCCTTCAATTTCATTTAATTCGCCGGTTATGGTGGAGTCTGGTGGTTGTACACGAGTGATAATGTCGATGCGAGATCGTTGCAGCTTTTGCGTAAAGTCGACACCCAAATTTGGCTCGGATATCGCAGGTGAGTACTGCACACAGTGCGTTCCGCTGGCCGTTGAGCGTTGTCGCGTTCGGCCAAAAGTTTCGCGAAACTACATTCCGTCGAACGGGCGAGTTTTTGCGAGGTGTCCGAGAGGGTCCGAGAGGCGATCGGTTGACGGGGCAGCGTCGGACGAGCATGCGAGAAAAGACCGGGCGGAAGACAATCGCGCGCGAAGACTCGAACGACGAATGACGAGCGAGAAAAAGAAGAAAAACGTTTGACCGTTCGCGTCATCGATTCTCTTCCATGCCCGTACCTGGTTTATCGGCGTTTGAGATCGTCACTCGCAACTCGACGACGCGTATGACGCGTACTCGCGAAGATCGTCGAGTTCGCGAGGCATCGATGAGCCTCCCGAACACTCGGCTGAAGGCGAGTAACAGAATAAGGCAATCTGTGAGACGTGAATTTGAGTGACAACTTTTGTCATCTTATTGATTATCATTATTCATGGGCAAACATGACGAGGATGATTAATTCAATTCTTTCAATATCAGCTTTTTTTTTTTGGCAGGTTAGGTTAATTTATTGAAGTTGATTATTCCTTCGAATTGACAATCACACGTAGGCTTATTTTTATTGATTAATTTAATTAATTTGATTGATGATAATTTATAGAAAATTACTGCATTTGAATGAATAATTTGAATAAAGAATTCATTATTTAGGGTATTCTTTCATAAAATTCATAAGATAATACATAATTCATTGATAAAATAATGAACGATGAATTATAATTATCATTATTATTATCTCAAAATAATCTAGAGGAACCCGAACAATCTGTCTTATTATATGATGACTGCTATATAAAAGAACTCTTTATTTTCATAAACGATAGCATTAAAGTCACAGCGAATTCATCACGAAACCTTGGGACTTTTTTTCCGAGTTTATTTCACCTGAAGTCATTAAAAAACGATTACGTTCTATTTTATTGACCAAGTGTGAAGAGAATTCGCCATAGTTGTCATAAATCATCGACTAGGAAGTCGTAACCAACATCGCCAATATAAAAACCACATAAAAAGCGCGTCGACCTGTAACACGACGTATTTAATTCAATTTGCAGATCGATCGAAACGATAATCCACATAAGTCACATAATTCATTCGCTAATTAAAAAAAAAAAAGTTGATTCAATAAAACACTGATTTTCCTACGATACGTCGGATTCCGCGGAATTTCCAATCAATTCACGTTTTTATCGATAGATTTTACGAGAGATAGGCGCGAGACGATTTTGCAAAATCGTCAACGTTCCCGCTTCGACTACGCACCTATATCAGACGCCCACTTGTCGATATCTCGTATATATAGATAATAATACGTACTCTCCGACGTGCTACCTTCGATGATCTGAATCTCGATATCTTCCCGGACGAAATAAATCGACGGTGTTTACTGCAGCCCCAAAGTCTCGTTAGTTCGAAACGTTAGGCCGATATTTCAGGGTGCGGGTTAGCGTGAGCTCAAATCACGAGTGACGCCGAGGGTAGAATGGATAAAGAATAATAAAAAATGTGTCGTGTCGTTCGTGCTAAACGCGTGCTTCGAAGTATCGTTCACCGGAGCAGCGGCAGCGAGCATGGGAATGACGTTGAGTTTCAAACTCCGAGAATTTCTCGGATTACCGCACATAGTGTGATCATCCACGATTGCCGACCAAGCTGATCCGAGATTCAACACGAGCCGGTTGCTTCCGTGTGCTGCGCCAGCTATATACGTCTATCGTATTTTTTTCATGATATTACACGGATAGCAGAAATATTGTGACTCGTTTACGGCGAGTATTCGTGTTTCGATAAGAACGACGAGACATCGCGGAATTGTGAAGATTCCTCCGATGCATGGCTACGAAATAGTGGAGACTTATTATTAGTTGCGATTGTGAATGTTAATGACATTTTTGGATGGAGAAATGTACGATATTTCGTGACGGATGCGTGAAAGAATTGATTTAAGATGGTTTTTAGATTTATCGATTTATGAATCGGGGGTGAATCTATTGGCATTGGGAAAACTTGCTCTTGATCAGACGATTTTATCGTAGTGTCACTATAGTGAAATTATTGGCCCAAAGTAGAACAAATTAATTGATTAAAATGACGTTATTTCGAATGATTTCGAAATTTACTGATTCATATATGAGTTATAGATTTGCGTTGAAAGAAAAATAATTGTGGCGATCGACTGAGTCGACCGTGTCCCGACAATTGAACAAATTCAAATTGATCTGATGAATTTAATAATTGAATAATTAATTAAAAACGTAAATTAAAAATAATTACACACAACCTGACTGAAAATTTTATCGGAATGCTAATAAAGAAAGATCATAAGCCCACAATTATTCGTCCCACCAATTGATTAATTATTATAAATCCCCGATGATCAAACAAATTTTAATCAATAAAATATAAGCCCACGACCAGAGTAAAGATATTATCTACGCGCTACTATAAAAAAATCACCAGCCCCCAACCATTCTTACGAAAACTCAATCAATTACAATAAATTAACTTCAAATGATTTCTAAATTCATTTATTCATGTATGAAATGTGAATTTACATCAAGAGATTAAAAAAAAAAAATCCGTGACCATCGATTGAGTCGAGCCCGTCCCGACGATCGAACAAATTTTAATTAATAAAATAATTGCCCACGACAGAGTGACGATATTTCCGCGGTGTCGGGAGAGAGAAACGACGTTGCCGTTTGAATCCCCGAGAAATATCGAGGGATCGCCTCACAGCCGGACGTACCGGTAAAACAAGCTTGGCGTTAAATCCATCGCGTCCCAGCGGGACGTCCTCGCGAGGCGTAAATTAACGCTTCAGAATGTCGTGCAAAACGTATATCTCGCGCGGGCTCGTACTTTCCGCACGCTTACGCTCATACCTCACACACTAATATCTCATGCACGTGCGCGCCACGCTGCACATCTCGGAAATATTATACACGATCGCGTCTCTTCAATGATTCTCGGTGTAATGCAAGAGTTTACGCGATGAGAGTACACCGCCGCGCTTCGCAACCCTGCAAACCCGCAGTGTCCGAGTGTGCGCCTCCGCTTCACGGGCTCGCGGTTACGATCGGGGTTCGAAAGGTTAGCCCAAGATTTTCTCGGTTCGATTCGCCGACGGTTAATTACGTGGCTTAACATTTTTTTTTTTATCAACTATTCGTTTTTTCTTTTTCTTTCGTGCGCCCGTCACAGTCCTCAGGATGTGGCGGAAAGTTCGAACGATCAAGACACAACGGACGTTTTAATTGCTATTTTTCTGATGAACCTGTCGACGCGATATTTTCGTAGAAGCGGCGACGATTATTAAAAGGTTTGGGCGAAGACTCGTCGCTTTTATTCCGTGAGTGACTTTTCAACTGGCCTATAACTGCCAAACATTTTTATTCTCATGGAGACAAAATGCATTTGCTTATGAGAATTTAAAAAAATATATTTCTCAACAGAGCTATCAAAAGTGTTTTTGTCCTAGAAAATTGTATAAAAAAAAATGTTTGCTAATTGTTTAGATATCAATGTTTTTCCCAAGATAAAAGTCCCTCGCGAAATTTATTCTCTTTATCGTAGATCAACCCAAATCATGTATAATTCGATTAATTTTAAATAATTGTAAATTGTCTTATCACGAGCCGGAAAGTAATTTTGCCGAGACCTAAAAAATTTTTTTCGTAAAGAAAAAAACATTTCGCGATTGCGTACTTCAATTAAATTCAAGCTTCGTTTTATTTGTTTTTCGGATGAAGCTTAGAAACATAAATTGGGGGCTCAGGTATGTTTGGATTAAAAAACTGCAACGGTGCAGTACATTCAAGGGTTAACGATCTAATATTCATATATTCGAACCGTGGATAACGCGTTGCGGCAAACTGGTGTTACGAATTTTATAAGTACGTACTATAACATATGTTACGGGTTTGTATCGGCGAATGCGGGATGCCGAGAACCTAGCGAAGCGTATCAATTGAAGGTGAGGAATAAGAAGGTGAAAATCCATATACAAGTGCGCCCCAGAAGTTGTTATGTGTCTGCTCGCCGGTAGTAGGAAGTTAATTAACGTCCCGAACGGGTCAGGCGGTCTGGAGATAACGCAGCCACCCGCTCGTTCGAGATTCGAACCGCGCGCTCGTTAAGGCGAAGCGTTTATATTCATGCGATCCGTCAGGCTACTCAAAGTAGTGCGATTCTCGCAATTTTTTCGCTTCGGACGCATTTTCTGCAGTACCGTAGGTTGAAACTGAACTCTTGTATGTATTATTTTTATTCCTATTTCCTTGCTTTCTCGATGTATTTGTTTCTAACGCACCGAGATATTTATTCATTTTTTTATTCGAGATTATTTCGGATGGATTTTATTAGAAAAAAATGTATATTTTGGACAATACAGTAATATGACGGACAAGTTTTATGCCATCACTAAGAATTTTTCAAAATTATATTCATAATTCATATCATCAATCAATTAATTCAATCATATATTAATTATTAATTAAAATCGATCATATTCGATTGATCTGATTTTATTCCTCCAGAATTTATCATTTACCGATTACGATTAACTTTTCCTCCGACTGTCGCGGATTGCATTTTTTTGTTGATCGATTTTATCTTCGATTAATATTTTTCCTCGAGCAAAGTCAAAATCAGATCAAATCTAAAAACCCATAGACATAATTTCCACAAATATTCGTTTGCTCAAAAGCATACAGTAGAAGACTCGACGATTTTAATAAACTACCGATGAATTAAAATTCATAAAGTTCATACGCATAAAATCGCGCCCAGATCTGGGTAGTCCGATTTGCAAAGTGATTCATCCAGTACATAAATATCACAGGATGCGTCGTTGCGAACACGATGCACCGGGCTGTCTGGCCGGTCGAGTGTGAGGGGGAAAAAAATAAAATAAAAGAGAAATAAAAATAAAAAAAACAAACGAAGCGTTAGCTGTACAAACTCCAACACTCGAAGTTTAAATGCATTCGCGTACGTACTCGTTCGCGCACGCAGGTACCCCGTACACGTTGCACGGGTGAGCAGCATCGACGAGTTATTTATTAGTGTCTTATAACTGGTTAATTTCACGTTTGCGCGTGGGAGAGCCGTCTTCGCGCGTAGGCTGGCAGACGCTGAGAGGTTGACCGGCAACGGCCACGCGGGTTCGGTCAGCGGAAAGGTAAATTCTCCGAAGACTCGCGGAATCAGTTATGTCGGATTTAACGGATCTACGACTATTCAACTCGTACTCTAATATCACCCAACACCATTAACTCACCGACTTCTCAACGTAATCAGAATCATTAAAAATTCCCAACTTCGCTTTTGCCCGTAATGTTTGTTATTTCGCAATTTAAACCGTCTTAACGATTCGTTGAGCTGCGAAATGATTAATTCGGTGTGCGAAATGGATAATTACGGTGTGGTTGTGAAAACAAACTGATTGCTTGGCACGAATAATTATTTTTCGTATTATTTTAATCGACGATTATTTAAGGAAAATAAATAAATTAGAAAAAAATATAATTATTTTACTAAAGTAATGTAAAATATTAATAAAATGTAAAGTATAAATAAAATACTGATTGCTTGGCACGAATAATTATTTTTTGTATTATTTTAATCGACGATTATTTAAGGAAAATAAACAAATTAGAAAAAAATATAATTATTTAAAAAAAGTAATGTGAAATATTGCATTTTTGTAAAATAATTGATTATATATTTTTGTACTTTGTAATATTCGCAGTTCAATGAATTTAATTTTTTTTCGATTGATAATTTATAATAAATGGGAGAATTAACATAAGTGTAGAAAGTACTCACCGGCACAGCCATTCGTGCTCAATCCGTAATGATACTGCTCGCACTGATCACAACGATATCCAACAACTCCGGGGGCACAGACGCAATTCCCGATAACGGAGTCACAAACTTCGTCAACCGCACCGATGTCACAGTCGCACTCTTTGCATCCCGCCGTAACATTTCCGTAACCGTAGATGCACGACGAACAGTCACGACCCGCGAACAACGATAAACACTGACACTGACCGTTAACGGGATCACAGACACTCGAATTGCTGCCGAAACTGTTGCAATTGCAAGCTGAAAAAAACGAGAAAATAAAAAAAAATCGTCAAAGTGATGCCAATCAAAATTCCACGTAATTTAATTAACGAAGTATCGAGAGTGTTTTTTTTATCGTCATCTCGTAGAGGAAGCTATGTGATGGTGGGCAGAGAAAAAAACGTGCTGTCGGGATTTTCATGTTAATATGTTTGAAATGCTTTAAAACGTCACCAGATTTGGAAAAAAAATGTTTGGAGGTACGTATGTAGGTGTGTGCTTATTTAATTAGACTTTAAGATTGAAACGGTCATAACTCGAGAACGGGTTGAGTTACAGCGTTCAAATTTTGCACATGTATGACGCTTTATAATTTCTCTTATATCTGTAATTTTCGTAATAATCGGCGCAGCCACTCGGATTTTACGGTATTTTGAAATTTAGAAAAAATTTCGATTACCACTCTAACGATCGCAAATTTTGAGGTACTGGTTTAAATAGTTCTTTACAAATAGAATCATGCTCACGAATATTCGGTATTGAATTTGGACAACCAAGAATCATTCAGGAGGATCAAGGGGCGGGGGAGGGAAAGGGATCGACTGAGTTGAGCCGTCGAGAAGTTTCGATTTTATAGGACTCGGAATTTTTTGAAAAATTTAAGTTTTCTTCTACTAAAAGTTGAAACTAAAAGTTGACACTTGCAGATTGCTTCTTCCGAATTTTAATGAATGCTTGAACTTTTATGTTCTGCGTTGAAGCCATTATCGATAATAATTCTCACAAGTGAGCTTTTGCATTATGTCAAATTCGAAAGATGCAGTTAACAAGTTTCAATGTGTCAAAACTCACGTAAACAATCCTGATTCAATGGATTTCCGTAATGATTGTCCTTGCACCTGTCGCATCCCCAGCCTTCGGTGTTGCCTCGACATTCTAGACACTGACCGGTTTCTTGATCGCAGGTTCCACCGTTGCAGGGACAAATTACGCAAGTCCCGCCCGGAATATTGGGGTTTCCGTAGTATCCATAGTCGCAACTAGCAGAAATGACGAAAATAAAATTATTTCCCCGAAATAAATAATTTCTCATCTCATTACCACATCAAGAGTAAATTAACAACTTGATGTTTTTACTTATTACTAATTTTCGATCAAATTATTTTTATTATGGATTTTCAAAGTTTCTGAAATGATCGAGATTAAAAAAATTAATTGCAAACATTTTTCTTTTATCAACATAATATCATGGTGTATAATATAATATAATGAATACAATAATAATATCATAATATCATTTTATTGATTCCCACAATAAAAAAAAAAAGTTTTATCGAAAGAAATTGGATGGATCAAAAAATTTCGCCTTATCTCGAGAGAGTGCAATACCTTTCGCAATGATCTCCGGTGAAACCCACAGGACATTGGGTGCACACGTAACCGCTTTCGGAATTTCTAGGATCGTCCAATTGACAGCTGGGACTGAAATTGTTAGTTTCCTCGACGTGAGGACAGGCACAACGCTTGCAATCGTCGGAAGTGCCGTTTGTAGCATCACCGTAATAACCCAGTGCGCAACGATCACATTTCGGACCTGTCGTGTGATGCTCGCATACCTCCAAAGAAAATTCAAAATATTATGAAAATCGTTATACCATAAATAAACTAATATATAGAATAGATATAAAATATTATTAAAATCATTGATCGAAAAAAATCGCGTCAACTCTTTTAGAAGCTGTTGGTAAGATTGATCACTGCTCTGGTAAAATTCGTCTTTGCGCTCATCGCGTCGTCAGCACAGGGACTGCCATCTATCGGTGAATAATTTACTCTTCGAGCGAGAACGATTGCCGACACAGTCGGTAAGGCAGCGTGTAGATCCCGGTTCGAGCTTAGGATCGAATTTTAGCCCGGAAAATCGTTATAAAATAGATAACATAATATTTAAAAAACATTTTTCCAATATTATTAATAGTACATTATGACACTAGTACGAAAAAAAATTTTCTGACGAATGTGAATTTGCAGAACGAGCCGAAGGCGAGTGTTGCAATCACACGAGTCCAGAAAACGTTTTTCGTACGAGTATCGTACGAATTTTTATGTCACAAGGTGCGTAAATGCGGTTTAACGCGAATGAAGTGAGCGTAAAACCGCACTTTTACGCGCAGCGTGTCATAAAATTATTCATCGACATAAATTTGCATCAATTGTTTTACAAGCTGTTATCAATCTCTGGTCTGGTTAAATTTGTCTTCCCGTCGTCAGTACAGTGACTGCCATCTTTCGGTGAATAATTCACTGTATGTGCGACGACGATTGCCGACAGTCGGTAAGACAGCGCATAGATCCCTGTTCGGATTTAAGATCGAACCTCGGCTAAAAGCCAGGTTTACACTGGGCTACGCATTAGGTACGCTTACCTTGCACTCGCCCATGACGAGATCACAAGAACCGGCGTGACCGTTGCAATCGCACTTCACGCATTGGTGGTGATATTGATGCTCGCTACCGTTCGATATTATCTTCACGTAACCCCAGGCGCAATTTTCGCACGAAAAACCAACGTATCCTTCCGGACACTTGCATTCTTCCACCAGAGATTCACTCTCATCCTCCGACGATCGTTCACCAATGGGCAGTATTGCTGATAGCAGGCTGCGAAATTCATCAACGTACAATTAATTACGCACGGAATAATTATGTACAAAAATTAGGTAAAAAATTACAAGTGATTTTTTCATCGAATAATACTGATTATTATTATTATTATTTTGTTATCGATTTTTTTTCATTTGAGTAGAATTATTGTACAAATATATGCATAAGTAAAAAAGGTCAGACCTAAGAAAGAACTACTAATAATAATTATTAATTCCCACATAATGTACTTGGTAATATATATTTATTATTACCATATATTGATCTAAGAATTGAATTACAAAAATTTTACCTAATATAATAAAATATTAATAATTAATCAATTGATAATAACCAATTTTTATTATATTGTAATAATAATTGAAAGTTATTATTAAAAATCGTAAGATCTCATTGGGCCATCCGATAACGGAAGTAAGATTTTTCTCAACCATCTGACGTCATTGTCTACGTTGGTACTAAAACATTTTTACGATCGCTCACCTTCCTTCGATCTGCTCTGTACGGTACTGCGCCCTGATCATGATGTACTGAACTTCGGAGAGTACTCTTATCATTTGCGACCTGGTAACGGCGTCGCCGCGATACTCGGTGCGTCTGTGTCTCGTTGGAATGTCGCGTACTTCGCTTCGCACGTGGAACCAACCTGCTTCCTGCAGAGGTACCGATATCTCGGCACTTTGTCCGCTGTACTGCTCTTCGCCATAAGCGATCCTCATGCCATTTTTACCCTGAGAAAAAATTTAAAAAAAAACGATAATATGGAATCGTAGTGATTAGAATAATTTCCATTTCGGTGATGTTTAAGAGGTCGAAAGAGTCAGTAACAGTAGATGTGAATTGTTGTTCTCGGCCATCATTGATCTCTCCATGAACTATGGAAGAGAACGATTGTTCGCGTTTCATGATCGGGCATAAGCATTCATACAATCAAAATACTTTCACAACTAAATAATCATGAATTATAATTGCTATTAAATATCAGAATCCATTGTAAGACGATAATTCATCAAAATTATTTATAATAATATTTAATTATATAATAAAATATTAATATTTTTATATTATAATAATATTATTAATGATCTATAATATTAATATTATTTAAATTATATTTGATATTTTATTAATATATTATTATTGATCCCTATCATAATTAAAATTTCATATTCTTGTACACGGCTAGATTAATTTTTTTCATTATTCATTTCTTATCCCAGAAATGTAAAAGTTTCAATTGGTCCATGATAATTAATCATCGTCAATTATTTGAAAAAGTATTTCGAATGCATTTTTATTTAATGATTGCAGATTTCTGCTCAGAATTTGGCACTCAATTGGTCCCGTAATTGGTTCGAGAAGTCAACGATTCCAAAGAATAACACTCACAGAAAGATTGAGATAAATCTCTCGGACTTATACCGATCTCAGAAAGACAGACGACATGTGCATCACCTTAAACGTTGGCCCAAGCGACAATCGGCGATTATTGACATGTGAAAACTCTAGTGTAACTCACCACGAGAATGATATTTGGCTCGGTGGTCGCTTTGCCACTCGTGTCGCCACGCATGATGACCCAGCTGATGGTGTAAGTGAGATTGCTCCCGTAGGAGGACAGACGATTTCCGGCATAGATCTTGGGCGCCAGCCAGAACGGGCTCTCGTACTCGACGTCCGACGAAGACATGGTCAGCAAACCCGTGTCAGGGTCCGGCTTCACTTCTAGAGAACGCGAGGCGTTCATGTCTGTTATCATCCAACCCTCCAAAGTCGAAATCTGATAATTGTAAGATTAAAAACCGGTCAAGTGCGAGTTCAAATCGCGAGCAAAGGATTCAGTACAACGTTTTTGGATAATTCATTTCTTGAAATCTATAACACCAAGGACTCTCGTTATAATTTTCCTGCAATCTTCAAGTAAGGCCTTAGATTTCCTGATGTTTTTTTTTCAATTTTAGGTCCAGAAGTTTCAGAAATAAGAGAGGATGCTGTATTTTTCCAATCTTTTCTTAATATCTACTTCATTATCCTACTCAAAATTATTTAAAAAATATATGTGTATCCCACATTTAGCGCCCTTTCAAATGATATCCTACATGATACATAAAATTATTCGCCCTCTCTTTAATTCTTTTACAAATATTATCAAGTATTTACCACATCAAAATATGTGGGTTGATAATATCCATTACTACGCCAAATGTGAAGTTTTTAGATTACACGGTTTCCGAAAAAATCGATTGTGACAGACGGACAGACGGACACACGTATTTGACACGCAAGTCATCCTACGAAATTTCCGTTTCACCCTACCGAACCCAAGAAATGCGGAAAAAAAAAAAATTGCAAATCCTTGGGATTCCGTACGGTCGAACGAAATTTCACGCCAGACGAATGGAAATCGTGATTTTCTCAAACGATCGTTGTAAATAATAATGATAATAATACGTCAGTCGCTGACGGACAACCCAGCCTTCTCTTCACTTTGCTACTCCTCAGTCAACGCGCTCACCGCTATTACGTACGTCTGAGTCGTTACTGCGACAACGTAATTGCCGGTTGCTCGAACGTTTCCAATCACGAACACAACGATAACACGGTATACATAGGTATACAACGTTGTTGCATTACCAGTTGCCGCCGATAAGCTTTAGTCGTCCTTATCCGCATCTCTCATCTTTGGGAAAATATTTTCGACGCGCCGTTTTATTAACGTGATCGACGTTGCGTTCGCGCGTCGGATTTCAATGATTATCGCGATGGAAGATTAACGTTAGAAAGACGGGGTTTGCGGCTAGTGTGATTATTCTTTTATTGATATGTTATTGAAATGTTTATTGTTGAATTAATTTCAATAAAGATTCGTGTTGTTTTTTTGGGATGAATTCACTTAGTCTGAAAGTGAGAAGAAAAGCAGAAAAAAATGGTTCTAAATGCATTGAAAATCCAAACCATTTAACGAAATCGAAAGAATCATAGAAAATAATTATTTGAGTATTTTTATTGTAAATAATTGAGTTTATTATGATTATATGTGTGTATTCAAATTTATTCGTATTTCGTAAAAAGTATCAACTTGCAAAAAATCAATAATTCGAAATTGACATTAAGCGTAATTGCGAATTAACGTGAGTATGAAAAACTGCGGGAATATCATTGATAGTTCAATGATCAAACGAATTTACGTAACGATTGTAATTATATGTTACACCGGTTCGAAATAATTACATACATTGGCAATTACAAGACACGATGTACAAAGCAATATACTTTCTACATGTTTTCATTAATTTTATTTCTTCTCAAATTCATATTCAAAACTACTATGCAGAATTTGTTTTTGATGCACGGAATGTAACTTTGGTCAACAATTTTATAACTAATTCGTACACGCGAATATTGTGAGCCCGTTTACGAATCGCTTTCGAATTATAATTGCTAATATAAATAATTCTCAGCTCGCAATTATTATTTCTCTCTTATTTCTCTTCTATACTTATAATTTTTGACGATCATAAGAATCGGTTTTAATTTTATACTCTTCTATTATTGCAATATTTAAATAAAAAATAACCTCTCAATCATCATATTAAAATTATCTGTAAATACAAAATTTAATTTTTTAACCAAATGTTGTTTTAACCCTTCAACCCACTACAGGGGTCGTTTTCGTCCCAAGCGAAATTTCAAAGTGCTTTAGCTTTTGAAAACGAGCACGGAAGGCGCCATATTGCCTCCCTAAAAAAAGTTATGGTGCACGAGGACCCGCCTGCTGAATAGTAGCGCGCTAATCCCCCTCAGGTCGTCGTGGCAGACGATTCAATTTCCTTCGGGACGAAAACGACCCCCGTAGTGGGGCGGCGTTGGTCAAAAACGCAGGTAATAATTTTTCTACTTGTCATTTTAAAGTGTTCATTAAAGTTCAAAAAGTGTTTTAAAAAAAGTCTGCACACGCGAAAAAAATTATAAAATTTTTTTTTCGCAGTTTTCATCACCATGGCGAGTCGCACTGCTAAAGAAATCATTGCTGCGGAAAATGCGGCAAGGCAACTTGCGACGATCAAAGCATTTCGTGTTGCACTGAGTGTTTCGTAAAATAAAGTTACTTCGATATTCTAAAATATTGTGTTACCAATGATTTTTACCCGTATCATAATTAATTTTATCATTATATATATTTTTGAATATTTTTAAACACGATTTTAGTACTAATTTTTTGGCCATTTTGAGGTTAAAAAATTAAGAACTTTTTTCGAATAATATTGATTGTGCTATTTTTTTTATTGGGACGATACTCTTCCCCTTTAATTTCCTCTTTGATCTTTTTCGATATCTTCATTTGGCTTGAAGTTATGATTTTTTGAGTGAGCAAGTGATTTTTCCTTACGTACCTCGATATTTCAATAAAAAATTATATGAAAAAATAATTCTTTCTGAAATATTACAATTGGTACTTTAAGTTGAAGGTTGAAAGAACTCCCATGAATTTTCTCAGATTTTTCAAAGCACTTTTATTGGTCCAAAGAACGCCAGGACGAAAACGACCCCCGTAGTGGGTTGGAAGGTGCCGAAAAAGCGTAGTGGGTTGAAGGGTTAAAATTCTTTTCTCTAAAATTTCCTTAAATTTCTTTTCTTCAAAAAATTAAATTTAATAACCAAATTTTGTTAAAATCCTCATGGGCTTCTATTTACGTCCACCATGAACGTCTCAAAAATGCATAAACGAATAACACATTCAAACGTTTTGTACCGTTAAAAAAAAACTCGTATGTGATAACGATTTTTTGAAAAAAGTAAAAAAATGTCAATTACTTCGACAAACACATGATCGTAAAAATGATAGATCTACTAACCGACTCGTAAGAAATTTTCGCGGCCGTGCACTCTCCGGTAATGCCGAAGCAGTCGCACCGCAAGCATCCTTCGAGATTGTCGCGGGTGAGAGCGTAATATCCGGGTTTGCAGCGATCGCAAAATTCACCGTCGACGTGAGCCTTGCACAAGCAATCGCCCTCGCAGTCGTGGGCCGGCAAGATACCCCGGGAGTCGCATGGGCAAGGCATGCAGTCGGGAAACTGACGATATCCAGCCGCGCATTGATCGCACTTGTAGCCAGAATAACCGGGTTTGCACTCACAGGCACCTGTTACCTGAAACATCGACAATTTTACCAGCACCTATTCATTGTTACGAACACTCTTCGTTCTCTCTTCCTCTCTCTCTTCTTCTTCTTCTTCTTCTCTCTCGGGTCACGTCGCTCGTAAAATTAGATTTATCAAACAGACGAGACGGCAGATTATTATTATTATTATTATTATTTCTAAAGATTACCTTTCCTACGTTTGTGTAAGATTCGTCGGGCGTGCAATAACCCGTGCTGCCCTGAAGATTGCAATGATCGCACGGCAGGCAAGGCTCAGGCGCATCGGGCGGAACGCCGTTCGGTCTGTAATAACCGATTTCACATTTCTCACAATTGATTCCCGTTGTATGATCCTGCAAATAAAAATTATGCACCCCACTGATCTATGTGTTCACTCGAAAATTATTTTTTTTCCATTGCAATTTTTCGTATTTCTTAAATTTCGTTACTTTATCAACGTTTTATCATTTTGTTATCTTTATCGGTGGATGCTTTTTTTTGTACTGACCGTGCAATTGATGCAAACGCCTCCACCGCGAAATTTTCCACGAATGTCAGCGGACATTCGTCGTTCGGCGATTTCGGAATCGTAACGGCACGAGTGTGCGTGACCGTTGCAGTTGCATTTTTCGCAGTGAAAACCTTTGCCGGAAGTTCCGGGTTTCCAGGGTATTTGATTGTACATAGGACAACATTTTTCGCATCTTTCGCCGCACGTGTGACGCTCGCACTCGCATTCCTGATGCTGCAAATAAAATTCGTGATTCATTCGATTTTTTTGATTCGACGATGTTGAAAATTTGACGATAAAAACGTGATTGCGAAAACGCAATGATATTGAAATATATAAAATTGTTTATTAAATCGTATTGACAATAGAATCGTTTTCATTTCCGGCGGATGTGAACGATTCTAGGCCTATAACTAAGCACGGTAGAGATAGTCTTGAGAATATTCAAACCTCGACGAAGTTCGAAGGAGGTACGGTCGATTGTATTTTCTGCCATTAAACTCGATAATTTTTTGAAGCATCTTTGTACAACTAAATCAAAGACCATCATCTTTCGCGATAGCCCATTGCTTGGATTAATGTCGTGACCCTTAATAACATAACTCGGATCCATCGTTTACGACCCTCTTGAACCCGACTACACGATCAACCGAGTTTGCACCGTCGTTGAAGCGAACAAGACGGAAAGAGCGAGAGAGAGACAAGAAAAAAAAGAGAGAGAGAGAGAGAGAAAGAGAGGCGAGACGAACAAATGGATAACCTCTCTTTCACGCACACGAGACACTGCGAATATAAAACCATGTAAAATACATCGGCAGAATGGGGCACTGTAGCGCAGCGAGGGCAATCACGGTGGGGCCCTTCGTCTTTCTCTCTCTCTCTCTCTCTCTCTTTATCTCTTTCTCGCTTTCCGGCTGAGACAAACTTTATGGGAGGCAATAAAATTATCTACCGACATACGCGTCTCTTCATAGTTTTATACATATGTATGGGCTCCACGTATAATAAACTCTGCGGGTGAACCGTCAGCGCTTTCTCCACCCGATTGTGTGACTCAACGCGAGTAGGACCGTGTGGAACAATTTCAAAAACCCATTCAGTAGTTACAGCCTCATGGAAACCCCGCTTCACAATTATTTTCAGAAGCTGTCAACGCTCGGGTGAAAAAAAATATATATAGGATATAATGAATATATATAGTTTTATACATGGAATTGGGGGTATGGCCTAGATAAATAATAATAATAATAATTCTATTATTATTATTATTATTTATTATGATAATTAGCAAATTAATAGTTGATAGATAAATACATGTATAATTTCTAGGTATTCATTATACGAAAATTGCCTATTGATCATATACAGTTTGTATATATAATATAAAGGTCCAATATTATATATAAAACTATATTTTATGCCTACTCAGGCGGGAAAACGATGGTACATAAAGTCACGCTCAGATAGAATTATTTCTTCTTTAATAGAAGACTAAAATTGAGAAGTCGTGGGTTGTGATTCACTCAGACATGATATGAAACGGCAATTATGTCATCCTGAATAATTATTTAAGACTTATTTGCCAACCATATTGCCTTCAATCTCCTAAACTTTTTTTAATCTTGAAAAGTATATTGATGGTAGCAATGTGAAAGCAATTTTTTTTCTTCTCAATTAGGTTATTTCTCTGCATCGTTTTCCCCAGGACTCCGCCTTTTGCGTGAATAAAAGGAAATCGGTATTTGACGATATTAATCGACATTGACGAGTAGCGCGTAGCCGTATTGACAGCTCGTAAAATTGAGACGTAATTCGAAACGCCCGGTGGTCAGCCGTGTATTGAAGCAGCTGAAACAATTCGATCGCTATGCGATCTATGCGCCTTCGACGCAAGCCGAACGATGCGACCGTCGGACGTCGACGATCGGTTTCGAGCGAGCGAGATCGAATTGATCGCTCCGCGATCGCACCGCCGTCCCAAAAACTAATTCAATTATCTTGGGCTCGAACGTGACCATAAGTCGATTCTAATATGGCTCCTCAATTCGACCATTCGTATATATGATCCAGCGAAGAAACTCGCACACAAAAAATTAATAGATTGTCGACAGCAGCCCGTGATCTCTCGCATTCATCGCATCGGAGCTCATTCGAACTGTTACGAGGAACATTTAAAATAAAGTTTATCATCAAGTGCGCTTCGTGTATTATTCGCAAAGAGTCGAACGTTGGTTTGCCACACTCTTACTCTCCTACCGTTCTCTACGAAGATTCATACATTTTTTGCAATGATTAAGATATGATGTAATATAATTTAAATATAATATGATATACATTTTTTTAAATGACGAGGGTATATAAAATTCTGAAAAATCAATCAATTAATTCCACCGAAAATCGAAACTTTTCAAAATTTAGGTAACGATTGAGTGCTCGTGGAACTGTTGATTAGAAAACTTGCTCTATTTCAGTCGTAATTTACTTTTTTTTTCAAATAAATTTTGATATTAACAAAAAGAGCAATCGTAACGAATAAGTTCATCCAATAAATATAAATACCAAAATATCAACGATAGCCATTTTTCGAAAGATTAATAATATTAGAGAAATATTATTATTGTTATTATAATAAAAATCAAGAAAACTTCAATACCTAAGTACGATTATTGTTCACCGTAAAGAAGCGCATAAATAATATTGAAACAAGACATGTGGTGCAGATATCGCATTATTGCCTGAATCTTTTCATCTAAGTTTTCTTATTTCTTTAGATCTTTTCTCCCCCTCCCCCCTTCCCCGCCGAAGTTGAATTTTTTGTCGTCAGACAACTCTCAGAAATCGCGCAATGTGGGATATTCTCGCTTCAGCTTGCTGCTCCATTGGCCCATCGAACGCAAGCAAGTGCGGAAAATATAACCACCGGCGGGGATCGTGACCGATGACCGCGAATGCAAGAAATAAGGAGTTTCGTAACTCGTGGCGTCGGCGGTTACGAGCTCGACACGCCGCCAGAAACACGAAGCAAGGTACAGACGTCGTGTAGAGCCCGCCGAGGCCCGCAAACGACAAAAGCGAAAGAGTCGATCTTGTTGGTTCGCATTGCGCTTCGAGTCACCAAACTTGGCAATGACCATACGCGGACGATAATACGTACCGTACGTACCTATACGCTACGTGAATACTCATACCCCGCGGCACGTACACGTACAGCCCCGCTCGGAGACCAAAGTGCCCCCACGAAAGGCAGCTCGCTACGTTGTTGAGGAGAAAGTATGTTGAGGACAATGGTAATTAATGTCGATTGTACATTAAAGACTCCAATCCTTTAAGGGAGTTACTATCTGTGCTATAAGTTCTTATCCGGGATAGCTATAAATCTCGATTTAACAATCATTTCCTAATTTCTTATGATTCAACGGTTTTAAAAATAAATAAATACGTCTTTTGTGCAGAGAATAATCTTGAAGGATTCGTATTGAATTGATCTTTTATGGTCTTACTCTTGAAAACTCTTGAAAATTTGAGTCACGACAGTTCTTGATAGAATAATACATGAATTATTTCAATAATTTATGAATTCAACCTGGTTGTTTATGGAATCTGTTTATGTTTATGGTTGCTTCTGCAGACGTTAATGGTCGCAAAGGGATATAATTGAATCTCCGTATATTCTAAAAAAATTATATTCATCTAGATTTTTGATCAACAGATCGATTATGCTTGGTTTCAAATGAATCGGCTGATTAATTGTCGAGAAATTAATTAAAATAATAATAAGTATCGCCTGAAACATTGAAACCGTTGTGCAGTCACTGACAAAACTTCAGTCAACCACACGCCAACATCGTCCAATTTGACTTTAATAATTATTAGAAGTAGTAAATTAACATTTCTAAGTGTTAATCCATTACTAGCTTAGCTATTTGTAAGGCTAGACTGGATACATCCACGATCCACCCATTTAGGACTAACTTTTCGCCCGACGATTCATCCAGTAAGACCTTAAACTCTGGCGAATAATTGTCCTAAAATGACTAGGAAAATATAACAAATTAAACATCGACACCACTACAACATTTTTCATACATAGCACATATATAATTTATTTTCATGACTATCTACACGTTATGTCACGAGAATAGTCGTTAAATTTATATGTATCTATATATTTCCACCATAAACATAATTGGATTATCGGATGAACTTATATCTGAAGAATATGATCCAAAGAATTGCTTACCCCATGTCGTGGGCTGTAACGACACCGCGAGGCATGCCCGGAGCAAAGGCAACGTCCGCCGATGCTGATCTCCTTTATCGAGTAGAATGCACGACGCTTGTCAGCGATCGCTCCGCCTCCGCGACGAAGCCCCTGAAGACGTAGCTTCACGTATCGCGCTTGAGTGAATTCCTGAAGAGCTACAGTGTGGTTCGCCGCGCCTGATCGACCGTTCAATAAATGCGTGTGAATCTGATGGAACAAACATCGTACAATGTCAATGTTATTATGAATTATTAATTAGTTTTAAACAAAAAGCCTGTCAAGTGCGTGCTTGACTCGCGCGCAGTCCTCTATCATATTTAAAATAATTAATTTCTAGACAGCTGCAAGATCTAAGACTTACTTAATATTCTTTCTGTAATCTCCATATAAGGCTTTTTCTCCGATTTTTCGAAAATTCGAATAGCTTCAGAAAGATAAGGAGGGACGGATGCTCTATTTTCAAATATTTTTTAGAATATCTGTTTAAATATTCTATTGGGAACTACAAAACAAATATTTTTGTATTTCACATGAAAAGCTGTTTTGAATGATACCCTAAAATATATAAAAATCGAAAGAGAAAAAAATGGAGTCCCCAATTGCCTCTCAATTCCTCTTCAATTCTTATCTAAATATTCTGAACCGCTAACTGGTGCAAGAAATATGAGATAAAAATATATATTGCTATGCTAAATTCTAAGTTTCTACGTCGCATGGTTTCCAAAAAAATCGGACACCCGGACAGACGGAAAGATACACCCGTAACCATCCAAGTGTTCCATTTTATTGTACGGAACCGTAAAAAAAATTCAAAAAAATATATTTAAAAAACCGAAATCGATACAAAATCAGCGAAATCAAAATTGGGTCTTCCGAGAAAATTGGTACGTTATTGTGAATTCGTACGGAACGAAATTGATTGAGGATCGTTTGGTAACGACGTTGAACAACGCCGGGCGAGAGAGCTTCGTCGCGACGAGGAGTAAATCATCCGCGAATGGTGCCGCGAAAGAACGAGTCTCGTGTGGGAGCGAAACTCTCAAAGAGGTGGTAGGGGGGTGTATGGGAGGCTGTGCCCGGAGCTTCCGTAAATGGTTCGCGCGGTACCTAATACGGAACAATCCGGCAAGCATTTCGGTACGCGAGCCGCGTGCCGCGCCCATCTCGAGGCTTTTGCGACCGAAGCTACGATTGCCTCTCGAGAACGTTTTCTGGGCTGTATGGCTTTGCGGTGACGGTGACCATTTGACTTTACGATGTAATGACCGGTCCCCAACGTTTACCGATGAATCAACGCGTCCGTTAAAAAAAATTTATTGTCATACGGCAAATATTTTTGTTGTTGTTGCATATAATGACAGCCTTTACATTTATTGATAATAGAAATTGACTGCAACCGTCGATTATTTTCAGTTATCGGTGGATCTTATAATTTGTCATGACATAACAAATTCGAATTTTTTTTATAGCAGGTGGATGAAGAAGCTGAAGCAGGTGGGCACTTGTCCTGGCGAGGTAACCGGAGTCTTCCTGACTTTCTGTTCTGACTGAACTTCCTGACTGAAGAATTTTTTTTCGGACGCCTAGTTATTGAAAATTGCATGTTATTCGTAATTAATTTATTAGCTTGTATACTAAATTCCCGCCATTTTTGTATTTTTGTTTTTTCCCGCAGTTGTGTTATTTGTTAGGTAGATTATGTATATACATCCGCAAGTTCTGTTTTCGCGATTACAAATCTAACTGATTCAATTTTTCGAATTAATTGATTTTATTGAATTTTCAGGCTTTTGAAGTGCAAGTTCCAGGAGGGGAAAAAATTCATTTTTGACATCTGCTCTATTTAGCCTTTCGTCGCGGTCAAAAAGTTACGGAAGCAGCTCGCGACATTTGCAACGTGTATGAAATAAATGCTATAGCTCCAAGAATCGCTGAAGATTGGTTTGCCAATCTCAAATTTTGAACGAATTTTTTCGCTTCCTGGAACTTCCATTTCAAAAGCTTGAAAATAGATTAAAATTTTTTAACAGGTTTGAAGAACAAGAAAAGGACTTTCGAATGCATATGTACACTTTACCCAACAAATCACACAACTGCAAGAAGAAAATAAAATACAAAAACGTCAGGAATTTATTGCACAATCTAATAGCAACGATGTGGAGGTATTTTTCCCCCTTCGGGTGTACTATTCTACCCCTCGCGTGACCTATTAATCCAGTATCCATATCGTTGCCCTAATAATGTATTATCAACGATTCCAATGACACTATTTACCCCCGAACGATTGTAAAGTGAACGTGAATTTCACATTCCCGCGTATTATTTGCTATCGTACTGTCTCGCTCACGTACGTCACGCAAGATCGAGCCGATTGATCGCTCGTCGTCTATCGCTCGATCATACGCGCAATATGATAAACAAAGTGGCGTTGTTTCGAAGGCGCGAGAGTGTGGCCGGGTAATTGTGCGATTTCTCGGAAGCCGAGTGGGGCTAATTAAGGGTCGTTGCGCAAAGGCGCGATTGTGGGACGATCGGTTTTGTCGAGAACCCGAAGAGGCGAGGGAGAGACAATCGAACGTGCGAGTGTGCGACGATGTGGAACGTGACGAGGAAGAGATGGATAGGCTTTGGACGCGAGAAAGCTGGAACCAGTGGACCAAGGAATGGAAAGAGCGAGCTAAAGAATCATTCCGAAGCGGTTGAGACCGTCGGTTTGCGTTTCTCGAGACGAAGAAGATTCGAAGAGACGCGAAGAAAAGACTCGACTGCTGGTGGTGGTGGTGGTTTCTGTTGCTTCTAGATGACAAAAACGACGATCCCTACATTCCGGCCATGTACGGTGGTACCGCAGGACCTTGTAAGGGATCTCACGTACACACCCGTGGCGAACAGAGCGGGAGGGAAGCAGTTGGCGCAGTTTTGCGATACTGTACGCACTGCGAACGAAAAAAAAAAAACGACAACAACAAAAAAGAACCGGATCGCTGAGTGCTTTGTGAGCAGTCTTGACTCGGTTGCGGAAGAGCGAGTTGAGACGTTTGGATGATGGTTTTTTTTTTTACAACGAAACCGAGAATGTTTATTGCAATTGGGAATTAATTTGTGAGAGTTTTTTAAGTTTTTTCGGGCGAACGATTTTTACTTTAAAAAACGATGTTTATTTTTCTTTGCAGATCGAGATTTTTTTTTCTTGTTTTATTTGGGTATTGTGGACGGTTCTAATTTGGGCGGTTAACGTGCGAAGAAGGACTTTTGTTTCCAGTGGAAATTTGACCAAATAGCCACGAAATATATTGAGCCAGATAACCACAAAAGCGAGGTTACCTCGGGAAGTTTTGTTGTAGAATGAAGCATATAGCTTTCCAGTTTCCATTCGGAGAGTTTTCCAGATTCAGGCGGTCAACCAAAAAAAGAATACATTTGTTTTCAGTGGAAATCCAACCAAACGGTATAATCCGTCGATACAATCGCGGGCAAAAAGCAAGAGAAATTGCAAGATAATTCGTGACCGTAAGAAAGCATCGATAACCGCAAAAGCGAGATTATCTCAACCCGACTCGAGAGATTGCACGGCGGATTGCGTGGCGAACTATCAGAAATAACCGGAAATGCGAGTACGCGCGCATTTGGAAACTGGAAAATCTCGTGGTACAGCGGCGCTAAAACCACGAATCGATAATCATCCAATCATGTAATTGCGGGTGAATTATACACGGTTCTGTAAACCGGATGATAATTAATGACCGTGCGCGTTCGTGTGCGACCACGAGACGTATGATTGTCGTAGACGGAGATTCGAATAATACGCCCAACGTGGAACGGCGAATATAGCAGACCACTTATTACGGATACTCATTATATCTTTGCCCCGTACGTTTCAGTCCTGCGTCTTGCGCGGTTATTTCTCTTTGCGTATCCTAGTTTCGGAATAATATTGTTATCGCGAGGCGAGATATGGTTTCGATGTGAGAAAGATTCTTGACGTACTTCGCCATTTTCCATGGGCGTTTGACGAGAGTATATGCTCGTACAGATGACCTCGTCGTCGCCGATGGAAAGAGGCTTTCCTGGTACCGGTGCGACCGAGTATCTGCTCCAACATTCCTCGTCACTTGGCGCGTAGTACTGCCAGGGTTGAAAAACCTCCCCGTCCACCGATCTCTCCAGGATCCATGCCGCTGGCCTCGGCGTGTTCGCTGCCTTGACTATAACGTTCTCGATTTGGTAAATCTGCAAATGAAAAAAAGAGGTATTGATTAATGCGTGCCGATTATGTGAGAAATTAAGGACGGTAAAACGGGGGGCGGTTGAGGGAGCGAGGGGCGCTGTGGTGACATTCGGACACAAATCTGCAATGCAATGAGAAAAAGAATTGTGGTTTTTCCCTCTTTTTTAATTAACTTTATTGAGAGAGATTTTATCAAAAATCTTAATGTGTTAGAAAAATGGTTCAACGGGATTTAGTCGTCTGATAAATTTTTGTTCCGCGGAAACTTCTTTGGTTTTTGGCTAAGGGATATATAGTGTTCGAATGCTCTTTTTTTGTTCGACGATTGGGATACCACAATTTGTGGATAATTTAATTTCAGTTGATTTCAATATCACTCGTGATATTCAATTAAACTTTTGAATAAAGAAAACGGGGAGGAGTTATTAGACGACCCAATATTCATTGCGTGAATGCGTTGATGAAAAATTCTCAAGCACAAAGTTAACATGAGCCCCCTTTCCTAAAAATGCTAACTACAGTCAAAACGAATCAAAATGTTCAAAAAATTCAATCTATTGATATTCATCTATTTTTGCTTCAACTTATTTCCATATAATGATTTATCCCGCCGGCAAATCATCTAAACCAAATGACCCGCAGGCGAAAACAGCCATCATTTTTACATGAAGAACGACAAATTCCATCGGAAATTTCACAGCAATTCGTCAAGAACAATAAAATCAACATTTTTGACTCCCAAAAAAATTGACAATCATCCGATTCGAATCGAAAAAAATGGACAAAGCGCTTAGTTGATCGGAAAAGAGAACCAAGATCGCGACATGGGATAACCAGCGAGACGCCTCCGATGGAATAAGTTTCATCCAGACGTGCGAGAGGATCGCGACACACGTGCGATCCCATCACTGATCGAAAAGCCCTCCCGCCGCGCCAAGCCGGTGCCCCAACGTTTTCAAAGCACACCACATAGCCGTTACATCGTCCCCGCCGTGATGCCGACACTGACCAACTCCGATATTCACTCCACCATTCCTCTTACTCCCGCTCGCAAGCTCCTCGATCTCCTCCGTCTCCTTCAATAATGCCCGTTTAGGTACGACGCTGACACCAGATCAAACGCCGAGATAAAGATTCAACGATTCTTCTTCGGTACCAAAAGTTACGGACTTACGACGAAAGAAAAATTGGATTACAAGGGTCATTGAGTAAATCCCATTCAACGCTTCCACTTTGAAACTTCTCGTGACACCATATTTATCTTTTTTCTTTTTTTTTTTTAAATCCTCTTCTCTTTTTTCTATGTTTTTTTTTCGTTCTTATCTACGATCCTGTTGGTTGGTTTTGTTGGTCTCGTTGTCCCATGGCAAGCCGACATCGCATTGTACATCGACCCGGTGTCTTCGACGTAGCTTGAACGCGACGCCCACTTTCGGTCATAAAAACAGATCGCAGATATACACACGCGTGCACGCACGACGTAGCATCTCTCGCGTTCTCCGTTTGCTCCCTCGTTGGCTCGAACCATTTATGGAATTGCGCCAGAACCGTCGATTCGTCGGTTTGTACTTTTTCAAAATGGTGGCAAAGCTCGACAAGCTCCGAGCGGAGCTCGGCTCTTCATTATCGGCGGTCCTTGACCGTCGGTTTGCCTCCTTTCGACCACGGAAGAGGAGTTTTTGAAAAACGCCGGAGAGAAACGAAGAGAGGAAAAAATGAAAAATGGAAAGAAAAATTCAAGTAGCGAGCTACTCAGCCGAAGATACACATCGGTTTGCAACGAGAAGTGGTGGTGCGTGTGTAACGAGACCGCGAGACTCCATCAGCGCGGTCGACGTATCTCAAACTAAATATTTATGCTAGTGCGGTTGCGCACGTGTTGTTCGAATGTTCTGAATCACCGTTACGCGCGAGCACGGGGTCGATACAGATCAAAACTTTTGCTGAGGTAGGTCGTGTATGAGAAAACCGCGCGGTCTGTTGAATCACCGTTGAGATTGTTGCAAAGATTCGTTCCGCGTTGTCAAATTTATCATTCTTAATCGGTCGACTCGGTTGGAAGAAATAAAAAAGACGAAATAGACTTTTTTGTCGCGTGTTTGTTAGGGTTTGAGCGTATCGAGTGAATTGAATTGCTTCGAAGTTGATTCTATTGGGACAATTGAATGTAATTCGTACAGTGGCTTTCGTAGGACGAATGGTTAGAGTAAATTCGAGTTAATCGTATGAAACAGTTGAACTTACTAGGTATATTTGGTTAGATTAAACCGATCGAATTAGTTAGCTCGATATAGATCTTTTTTTCTTCATTGATTTTTAGAATTATTGAAAAATCGTAGAATCGAAGGTTGTCTAGCAATACGGCGACTTTTCTTATTGAAAAGTCGATATCTTGACTGCTGAACGCACTCGCGACGACTTTTCGGGAAAAACAGGAAGCGTGGGAATATCCTACTATAGGTAACTCTCGCATCGCATCAAAACGAGAACTATCGTACGGTGCGGAATTGGCTCGGAATTGATTGTGTCAAGACGATCGAATTCAATTCAAACAGTGGCATTCATCAGAAGTATGATCAGGGCCAATTCGAGTTGATCGTATTATGCAGTTGAACCTACTAGCCATATTCGATCAGCACAAACCCATCAAATTAGTTAGCTCGATATAGATCTCGTCTCTCATTGCTTCTTAAACTCGTTGAAAATCGAAGATTAACCAGCGCTCCAGCAATCTTTCTCGTTGCAAACTTGATATCTCGACCGCTGAACGCACTCGCGACGACTTTTCGGGAAAAACAGGAAGCGTGAAAAAATCCTGATGTATAGGTAACTCTCGCCTCGCATCGAAACGAGAGTATCGTACGTGCGGGGATGAAAACACGCGAGGACGACAAGATCCAGAAGCCGAGAATCGTCGGTGTGTTGCCGTTGCTGTTGCAGTTGCAGTTGCTTTTGCCGAGATGCGGAGTCGAGCTTACACATGCTGCGCTGGCGACACCGAACTCCGGGGTTTGCTCACTCGCTGGTAGATCCCGTCGCGAGGCTCCCACGATCCTCGCGACGCCGAGTCGCCAGCTTCTTCGTGGCAAACTCGTGGCGAGTGCCATGTACGGACCGGCTCTCGACGCCCGTGGCATTAGCATCGAATGACAGAAATGGCTTTATAGCCGAGAAACCTCGCGAGATGAAGAAAATCGATAATGGCACCGCTCCGGAGTCCCGCAGTTTCTTCGATCCGTTGCTCGATCGGTCTCGCGATGAGCCCGTAGGACGAGATGCGTGTGACGGACGACGGGAATCGTCAACCGTTCCATACAGAAGTCAATGTTCAACGATATGCAAAAAACAAATGAAAAATAAGAAAGTAAAGTATCGAAGAAATTTCTAGTACGAGTGAGACAAAATTTTATGGGGTTTTTTTTTTTATTGTTGCGAGTAAGAATCATCGATTTTGTTATTGAACCGTGGAAATATTTTGAATCGGTGGAATGAAGGTTTTTATAATTATTTTCTTAATGATTCTTCAGAGATGCTGTTGATAATTGGTTTCATGTCTCTCGGAATTTTTTATAAATCTCTGATGCGAATAAAAATTTATTTCCAATAAAATATATATTTCCAATACCTTTGGACGAAATAATTAGACCGAAACCTTCTGATTATGTCTATTATTTATTAAGTCTGTTAGAAATATTGATAACCAGTTGAATTATATGTTGAGGTAGATATTGTTAAAATAGATAGAGTTCAAAATTAAGAAGAAGAATTAGAGAAAATTAAGGTAAAATTAAGCTGATGTTAAAAAATAAAATTTCGAGTTTTATGATATATCGATCAAATATGTCAACATTCTAAAATGTTAAAGAGACCGGTCACCATTAAATGCTCTAGTTTCGCATTGCAAAGTGTTTTAGTCACTGCTCACGCATTCAGTATTCGTCACTGAAATTGTTGATTGATTCGGGGCCGTCTTAGTCAGACGGTTGTAAACGCCTGCGCGATAACGTGGTATAAAGCTTTCCGATGACCGTCCGACGGAATCAGTATTTAACGCGCCACCATGAATTTCGTTGGACTTTCGCTCGTACTCGCCGCAATATTCGTCACAGACGATCCGGCATTTTCGCTAATTCTACCGCGAAGGAAATCATCATTCCACTGCAGTGCTCGGAAGAACGAATATTTCACGTCCTGTTACTTCACCGAATGCGAACCGAACTGTGACAATCGACGAGGTGCCTGCCCGAAAGATTTTCACGTGTCTTACGACCAGTGTCGATCCGGATGCGTATGTGCTCCGGGATTCATTCGCGACAAGGACGGAATTTGTACTGCTTCGAGCATCGCATGCAGATTTCAAGGTAAAGCTCAGAAACTGCCGTGAAAAATCGATTTCCGGAGTTATCCTAAGTAGAAAAAAAATATTGCCTGTATACAAAAAAGTGGACAATAGAGGTCACATATCTTTATCACACATAAAAATTACCAATTGTCGGGGACTTCGAGATATGCGTATGGATTCCATGCGGATTAATTGTAGTTTGCATATGAAAAACATATGTTTACCACTGCCAATTTTTTGTCCGTAGGTTATATCTTTTTTTTCTACTTGGGATTGCTTTTGTTTTTTCTTTAACTTTAGAACGTAATTTCTAGACCTCGCTGCCAGTTTTTCGAGAGATCCGTTTTGGAGCGGACCATTGGCTTCCGGCAGAAAGAAAAATCGTCGCAGACGACTGCGATAAACGGCACAAATTATTCGAAGCAGCCGGAGAAGAAGAATTTCATTCAGCTCGTATTCGTCGATCGTCTAATTCACTCATTCTGATTGAAAATCAAGTCAACGACCGTCATGTTGATCTCAATTATTTTTGTCATACCTTGAAATATAAAAAATTGATGAGCAAGTGAAATCGGTTAAATTCTTTTTTTTTCGCCAATTATGGAGCGTTTTAATTTCTGAGACAGCGCAGCGAGAATTCGAAACTTGTCAATCCATTCTTTGTCGGAGTCTGGATCAACGGAGGCAAGGAGTACGCAGCGAGGAGGAAAAATTGTTGCGCACAAAGAGAAATAAAGAGAATCTATTGGACCGCGGCGGGCGTGGGTGCGCCACGCACGTCGAGCGACTTCTCTCTGTTGTTTAACAACGAGCCGGACACACGCTGCGAACGGTCAGGGTCGGTTTGCAGCGGAGATGAACTCTGCTGGCGAGAGCGCACACGCCGGTACACGAGACACATCGTAAGAACAGCCTGGGGCTTACCCGCG
>OZ020171.1:10484171-10946168 GCA_963971145.1 Sussaba pulchella | reverse complement strand
CGGACGTGGGCGAGGCAAATGATATTGGTCATGGATTTTGTCGAAATTTCTTACAGGTGAAGTTTCTTGATCTTGGGATTCGGTACAGTCAAAATATTTTCTTGTTATAGTTGTAAAACGGATGTCCACCGTCTTACGTACTTCTGGACCGAGTTGATCGACAATGTCGTAGAGAACGAACCTGATCTCTAATCAATTTCGCATCATTGCCTGGGTGATGACAAAATATCGCGAAGCATGATACTATTTGCTGCGCGACGCAGAAAAATATATATCTCCCACAAAAAAGGCTTGTCAAGAAACTTCTGGACGCTGCAGAACCGGGGAAAGGTGCAAAAAGGAGGGACAGTCCCGAGCTGCGCGCGCGTGGCTCAATGATTCGAGCAAAAGTCGGCGAAGCTTGGGACAAGCACGGGCTCGGATGACTCAGAACGTCGAGTCGTTGTTCCGAGACTCCTCGAGGTTGTCCAGCTTCCTGGAAACTGCAGAGGAGTCGTGACGGAAAAGGAGAGAACCGACCGAGAAAAATTGTCGTGTGCAAGTAGAGAGAGAGAGAGAGAAAGAGATAGAGAGAGAGAGAGAGAGAGAGGGTGGACCACCATGGCACAAGCAGCGTCGATCGTGGTCAGCCCGCTGTAGCTGTGCTCCCGGTTGCTCCACTTACTTTGTTAAGATTCTCATGAGCCGCCCGTTTGCCCGCTTACTTGCACGCCTTCTCCTTGCTCACCTTCTTGGGCTCCCTTTATGGTTAGTATGTGCGCGCACCGAGACCCTGGCAATACCCACAAGCTTACACGACGCGGGAGACCTTCTTAACTAAGGCTTAAACCTTAAGGGCACCGCTAATAAATTGGTCCCGAGGTTCTGTCTCGCTTCAAAGTTTCTTCGGTATCCGCACATGTACGAATATTTTTCCTATTTGTACCGCCAGCCGAGAGGGCTCGGGAAGGGCCGCATCGTCAACGAAACAAATACAACTCATCATTTCATCATTGGCTGAAATGTAAAATTCCTTGAGCTATTTCCGTCTGGACGAGATTGTTACGATAATCTAAATAACCTAAAATGATACTAAAAATAAAAAAATGAAATTTAAAAAAAAATAAAATTAAAATAATAATAATAATAATAATAATAATAATAATAATAATAATAATAATAATAATAATAATACAATTTTTTTAAATGAAAAAAATCTTTTTTTTTTATGTATCGCGTAGCAGTAAGCACTTATCGATATAAGCAGTATATTTTACTATTTATCGACTCGTCTCGTCGGAGAATCAAAGACTTAGTAAAATCAAATTAGGGCATATAAACTCATATTTATAATATATTTGATCCGATAATAAAACGAAAAAGTAATATCTTCCAAAAATAAACATTTCCCGTTATCCAATTATCTCCGAAGAAAAAAAAAACATATTTCATCTCTCTTTTCGGCCCAACAGCATTTGCATGTACATCATACGTTCGCCCCCAAATCTTCGTCAATTTACATATTTTCATTAACGAAAGGAAAAAAATAAACTAAAAAAATGGACATCGTGTCAAATACGGCTGCCTAACGGATGACACGTAAAAATGTGTAATCTCGAAGTCCCGACAGCGAGATATCCGAGAGAGTAGCGAGCACATATACGGGCGGAAGCCCGAGCGGTGTTTTATTTGCCGACTGGGGCGGTAGCAGCGCGGAATAATTAATCCGCCCATTAGCCGCGGGCGAGGAGGCGCAACGCGAATGTTCCGTGGTTGGTTCGGGACGCGTTCCTTTCATGCATTGTTCGCGGGCACCCACCGGTTGTATACCCTTCCGAGAGCTGAAATATCCGGCCAGAAGTGTAGAAGTGTAGCGAAGAGAAAGAAAGGAAGACGCGAAGAGACGGTTCGGAGAAAAGAATCCTGGAGATTCCTGGCACGTGACTCCGGGGTCTCTCCGCCGCGGCGCCGCTTACGGATTTCTCGGTGCATCCGCGCGGACGATGCATAAACGCGCGTACTTATAATACGCGTGCGGTCGTTAGTCATCGCACGCCTGAAAAACACCGGGTGACGATTAATCTCGACGTTGTCTCAATTGTAATAAACACTTTTTTGTTTTGTTTTGTTCTCCTGCGCTGCGGCCTTGTACAGGCTAATTGCTTCGTGAAAATAAACACGGGGCAAAATAGCGGGATTGAATTAATTTTTCGATGAAACGCAGCGTGCGGGTGCGACCGGCGGGATTTTTGTCCGTGCATCGCTGATCAATTTGATGCGGATAATCCGATGTTGCACAACAGGTCCACGGCTGCCGAGCAAGATGATATTCGGGGAATCACGGGAACGGCTCATTTATTGGTCGTGCTGCTGGTGGAAGTTCGTGATTTGAAGAAAATTAAACTTTTCCAACGGATTAAGTCAGGAGAAAAAGAAACGCATACAATTGTGTTTATTTTGTACTATTTGTATTGCCTCTGCAGCAGGAGGAAATTATGTGTGTTGGATTGGTCGATTTTTGCAAAGGGAATGGAAGAAATTGCATAGAAATTTGTGCTGAGTATAAAAAAATGTATTGGGTTTAGATTTCGACTATTATTTTACAGGTCTCGATAATACCATCTACAGTTTTAATTATCGTCCAACAGTTTATGCATATTTCTGTATTTTTCCAAATGGAGAAAAATTATTGCAATCCCAATAAACATTCTGTTAGAATAATTAAAATTACATTGAATCAATGAAGTTCAAATAATTTCAATCAAACGTTGACTCAATAAACTAATTGGTATAATTATAATATAACTTTGCATTTGGTTTCTTTTTTTTCTCGATCGCAAATACAGCATCATCGCCGAGTCTCGCAAAGCTCATCGGACGACAGCAGACGACATTGTGCCAAAAACTGTAGCACTTTGTACGCCGAAACCCGAAGATGTGACGCAGGTAAGGCGATTCTTAACTTCCATAGAAGCACATTCATGCGTACAAAATTCCCCCGAGGCTGGCTATCGCGGTGACGTGCGCGGATAATCGGATTATGTCGTCTCGCGTTACCTCAATTCCACCTGCAATTAATACCTGCCACGGTCCAGAGCCAACCTACAAGAGAATCTCCGAGTGGTAACGTGATATCGAACGAACGAATCTCCGTTGGTCCATTCCGGCGGTAGCCTCGAGGATGCGTTCGCAGTCTCCATCCTCGAAGAAGAGCAATCACGAATGAAGTTGAAGAAAATGTGAGGTTAAAGAACGGAAAAAAATGGCGCAGACCCAAGCGCGAAGAGGGGGAAAAGAGCGAGGAGGGGGGAAAGGATTGTCCAAGAGTGCGGGCAAAAGCGAGAGGTGATGCCTCGAAACACCGAGAGGAACGTGCCGCCCCGAGCCAAAGGATAATTGGATCGGTTTGCGAGGAACAAGCTCCGCGCTAAGGTAAAGTTCATCGGTCTTGGTGCCTCCGGCTACGAGAGTAAAAGTAAGAACTGTATTATGCACCACAGTCGGACGAAAAAACTTGCCACATTGCTCGGACCAAACTTTCAACAGACTGAAATAGTTTGCTTCGTTTCTTATTTAATTTTTATCGTTTGGTTTGTAACCGCCGTTATCCCTCCCGGGATCACGTGGTCTACGCACCGACAGCCTGGATCACGCGACCGAAATTGAACCAATAGGAAATCGATTTCGGTCGCGTGATTTCTGCGTAACGACTGTGTACCGCGAGGTACAGAGGTACCGAGAGACTTGGGAGCTGAAGGAGTCGCACGACGCACGTCGTCGGGATGGGACCCGGCTCCGAAATGCCATACATCCGGCAGAACGAATTACATCACCAGCATAACAGTCTCGTAAAAATGATTGATACATTAATTCGCAATCAAAGTTACATACGTGTGACTGATAATATATAAAAGGATTGATTCGCGGTACCGACGTGCAAGACTCAGGCTTATGAAGAATGGACATGATTTGATCGACGAAATAAAAGTGTAATTAAATACGAAATAAAATTAAAACACCCGACAATGAGGGTGAATGGAAGAATATACGACGTAGTGAAACGTGACATAAAAATGAAATCTAAAAATGGAATAAACCTGTGAACCGATAATTAATGATGGAATAAATTGTATACCCGGTATAAATTTCGAAGGAATAGTGTAAGGTGACGACGCGCTTGACCCAAGGACAATGATAATTGGAATAATGTGGACAATAGATCGCGAATAATAAACTGTATAACGATATCTGTGTAAAGTATTGACGATGGCAACACGAACAAGGACATGAATATGGACCGGAATCAAAACAAGAATTGTGTGAGCGTTAGTAAGGAATGAATGTTGGGATATATTACTGTGTGATTGCGAAAGACCATGAATATAATAATATTACTGAATGATTATGAGTGAAACGTAATTTAGTACGATGATTCAATCAACTAAAGAAATAACGAAAATTGTCAGTGGGTATGAGAGAATGAATGGCTGGTGAATAATATAAATGAGATCATGTGTGAATGATATAAAATTGATTTATTGGAGGAGATGAATTTAATAAAAAGGAGTAATATGGCATTAAAAAATTATAATGAGACCGTATCTACATTATTGAATTTAACCTTCCATAAGATCGACCCCACTCCGGCACCCAACCCAAATTAATCAATCAACGAACACAGAAAATTCGTTACAGGTTTAATTCGTTATTTTATTTCGACGATTATAAATTTACAACGGAGTTTATTATCGTTGGCGATATTTGCGCGGAGATATTCGATGCAGCCGACTGGAAGAAGGTAAGTTTTGAGGAGGTGCAACCTGTTCATTTTATTCTTGTAGCAGCAACAATTGGTTGGTTGTGCAATTGACTTTTATTCTTTTTATTCCTTGTCAATAAGGTTGGTGATGCAATTTTTTTTCGACTCAACGTAGAAATTGAAACGTGATTTCTACTCTGTGAAAATTAATGATATTCGATTTTGCTACCATAATAATATCTAAAATATCATAAGAGCTATTAGACAATAACGCAAATTCGAAAATATCTAAAATCCTGCACAATCGTATTGAAAGAAACCAGCAACGATGTGTGCTCGCTATTATCCTAAAAATCCAGTAAAAATCGTTGAGGAGTTAACGACGACCGATGGAAGCACATAAAGGTATCCTTATCCATATCCTATTATAACATATTTGTGAGTTGGGTGGTCCGGTGGGCATCGATTTTACGACGCGATTCAGTTTCCTGCGGGACCGCGAACGCACGGAAATTACTTTCAAAGAAGGTTCCAAACCGCAGTTTGAGTGCCCGACTGAAGACGCCTGTCCTCGCTGATTGCACGAGATCCTTCTTCTCTTTGTTCGGATCATAATAAACACGAGATTTACGGGCCCGCACGCATATGGCGAATTAAAAAAAAAAACAGTTTTTATAAAGCTCAATTCACATGAAATATCACGCAAGACACGATCAGCGTTGCAATTTATATTCATGCAAATTAAATCGATGAATTAAGCGATGAAGGGCAGGCTGGACTTCTTCATTCACGAGCAGGAAAGAAATTGTTTGATTGCATGAAATTAAGGGTATTCCAGGACCAAATTTCCCAGTCAAATTCGATTCGACAACGGTGTAAAATCGGATACGCTATAAATATTTTTAATCCTTCAATGATCCACGAAATCAATAAAAGCACACGACAATGCCGTTGCGCAACAAATTCGCAATTTTCCCTGCGAATTGAACAGTGGTCCATTTTGCTTCTGACCATATTTTTTTTCGGTCGCTATGTATAATCGTTGAAATTTTATTTTTTATTTGATTAAGATTAAGATTTGAAGACGCTGTTTTTTTCTGAGGTGTACCATTTCACCCCGGCATGACTTCTGATTTATTTTGCGGTATTTCTTAACGTTCAGCAAAGCCAAATTCCAAAGTGGGGTACTCGATGGTACGTCGAAAGTATGGGATAACAATTCGTACCGGCAATCTCGTGAATTCTCTGGCCAGCCTCGATGGAGACAGGAAGTTCGTGATAAAGGAGCGAGGAGCGTGTGCCGAAGAAAGATGAGTAGATACGCAGCCGGTAAATGGTCCGTTGAGAAAGTGAGTGGAATCAGCAGCGAGTTTTCTTCCTTCTCGACGCAAAGTCCTCGACGCGACGAGAGTATTTCGCTTCGCGATAGTCCCGACACCGCCGCGACGTCGCACAGATGCTGCCGCCGATGAGTCGGCATACCGCGGACGAAAAAGAATGCTGCCGCGAGTGAGAAAGGGACGTGTGCGAGGCCCTTTACACCGGTCTGTAATTATCGCCGGTTACCGTGGGAAATGAATTACGCGTTTAATACGTGCGATTCGTGCGTATCACGCGTCGGAATCGGAACTGAACGACCGAGGAAAGCCGGGTGAAATAAAGAATCGAGTGGTTCCTTGATTTACCTGGAGAACAATTCAATTTATATAGATCACGGATCCCTTCACTGTGTGTGTATGTGCTTATAAATTCGTACCAATTGTACAAAACCATTTCGAGTCCGTCTGCTGTCAATTGGACTAATTGCTGTCGGAAAAAAAATTGTTTATCACGATGAAGTTATTACGATAGAGATTGTAAGAATATAATTTTGTTGTGGCGATGTATGGTGTCATCAATGTGATGGTAACGTAAAATTGTATTGGCAGCAATATTGAATTGTATAATAAAATGATTTATTTAAGTAGGCGAATAATATTCGCGAATTGAGGGACAAACAAAGCACGAACAGAACTATAAATAGGGTTTCAAAAACATTTTTGTTCTTTTTCCAATTGTTGGATTCATATAGGTAATCAACCGTGTCCATAGATACGTGTATTAATTATATTTATCGATTGATACAACGCGCAATAGCCATCACAACGTAATTTGCTCACCAATTCCCACGAAATACAATTTTTAATTAATCGAATCAATTATTTAAATCAAATTTGAAAGTTATTTGCCTGTAGTCATAGAGTCCCAACAGATCCCTACGTCTTTTCCTGTGAGTCGTAATGATCGTGCACTTATCGCGCAACAATTCGCACCCACAATGATCGCGGTTTAAATCACAATCAAAGATACGAAGCCCAAACTGACACGCGGAGCATGTCCTGCACGATTGCCCAAACAAGATTTGCAGGCGCCCGAAAGGTGGCGAAGCAAAAAGAATAAATGGTGTCGAAGGAAGAAAAGGAACGCTAATGACCCTGCTAAGCCCTACGGCCGTTGGGATAGCCGGTCAATTATCGGTGACCGAGATTCCACGGATTATGTGGAATCGGCTGCGCCATCGTAATTGTCGCGCGAGGAACGTTAAACGCCCTTCGAATGAGTCGGAAAGAGAATTCAGACGAAACACATTCTATCTTCGTTTGAAACAGTTTTTGTCTATCTCTGGTCCATATCCCTCGGTTTTCAGGATGATGTAAATAAAACAATTTAACAAAACATCCTTAGGCAGACATCTGGCAGGAGAGTTCCATTTTCTAAACTTTCCTGCAGCACATTTCTCCCTTTCTCGTGTTTCTCTCTGTCTTTCTCTCTTCCGCTCTCTTTCTCTCTTTCACCCTCTCTCTCTTTCAATCCTGCGAGAGATAAGAGCAAGCACAGCTACTGCCATCATTCTAACGACTATATTGATATGTACATTCTAATTTTTTTCTTTTGTTACTATATTTCATAGGCCTAAATATTATATCAACTTTTCCTAAGTTTTATTAGATTTTTTGTTTCATTCGCTAAATCAGCTGTTCCTAGATATTATATATTTTTTCAATTTTCATTTTTTATTATGCGTTCTTGTTATCTTTTCTGTAATTGTATTAAATAGTCAATATTTCCCAATAGTACTATTAGGGCATACTAAACAAATGATCAAAACAATCAATCAATCTCTCTCCTCTCTCTCTCTCTCTCTTTCCCTTATTAATTCTAAAACAAAAAATCCAAATACACATTTTCTCGCGAGAGAATAAATAAAATTTATCGTACTTTTCCTAAATCACGAGCTCGCTGATTTTCGATAACGAGTACCCACTCAGAAAAATAAGGAGCGGAAGAAGTGTACGATGATTCACATTGAGCACCGAAACAAGACCCACAAATTCCCTCTGTTGTTGGCTCTGTCATATAAAACTCTTTTACGTTTTGTAGGATCATAGCGAGACGGATTCACGGTTCACGAGAGTCTCGATGAATTCTCTTTCTCTCGGCTCAAAATCTCTTTGCCCTCTCCCGCCCTTCGTTCCTCTTCTACCCCCACGCATAGGCCGGAGGTTCAGAGCCCCCACGACTCGACTCGTTAATCCGTGGACAATGAGGATACACTCGGCATGTACCTGTCAAGTGGTGGCGGCATTCAGAGATCCTTTCACGCCAGCAGCATTTCAGGCACGTAAGTTCCCAATGCTCCGAGGACTCACACGAGCCCTTCGCTCATCACGTCGACGTGAAAACCCGGATTATGCCAAGCTGAATGACAAGTATTGAACAAAAAAATTTAATACCAAACACGCAGCTTCTAATCTGCATCAAATGAATTTTTTTCTCCCTTTTTTCCATGTTAACTTTATATCAAAAAAGGTACATTCCTATCGATTTTGTAATATTTTGACCGTTTCTAGGTATTCTCAAAGATGGAAATAAATTAATGTTTCCTACAAATTCTTTAGGATTTGGAGAAAAGAAAGCCATCTTTTAATTGCATAAACTTTCGTGGCTTGTCTCATTTTCCGACGTCAAAAAAAATTAACTCACGTGGGTCTGTTAGCAATTAGATGGTACGTCGAGTTTGTATAATATTACTTTTGAATATTTTCTTTCAAATGTTAAGTCTTCAAAGATTTATTCACGTCCGTGAACTTTGGGTAGGGCGTTCTCGTGCAGAGACGTCAAGGACCCTCGAGAGCCTGGCTCTCGAACGCCACGACACGATAGTTGCAGCGGGCTCCCAGGAGCACCGACATCAGCGGGAGCAACATCCAACGGGCTCCTGCGGAATTATCCAATGAGTGTGGCCCCCTCCTCTCGCCAAATACGGCTGGTCTGGAGAAACTCCTTCAGTGTCGGACGGTCGGAAGGGCGTCGGGGCGCCCGTCGGCTCGTTCGAGCAAATTAATTTATCGTTCACTCGCGTGGGCGAGAGAGGCCTCGTGCAGTTGATAGCCGTGCAACGTTTAATGAAAGGAAAGGAAGGGGCAAAAATGAAAAGCAAAAAAGAGAATAACGAGAAACGGAGAATGCGCATTGCCAACAAAGGGGAACAAAAAAGAATTTCGAAAAGAAGCAAAAATAAACAAAAAGGAAAAAAAAGAACACTCGTACGTGTATAGTTGAGAATCCGAAGGACGCCCGGTGATTCATTCATCGGAGCGTTCATTAATCTTCATAGACGAACGTCCTTGACCCGAACCGACAGACCGAGAAACTCACGGGCTCGCACGCACACTCCAATTAAAGTCTGCCATGGCGTATAATTATAATAACCGAAACATTTTGATTGCCCCCGAATGATATCTCGTGTGTTTACGCATGGATTAATCCGTTTTCACATTTAATTAACCGCAGCTCGACGCAAAGCGGTAAACTCATGAAATTGAAAACCATCGCAGCGTCACACGTGTATAGAAAAAATAAGAAAATTGAAAAATCACTATCCTAAACTGTATATAAATAAATACATAGCCCTTTTTTGAGGGGGTTTTTTTTTTACGAAAGAATTTTTATTTTCGGTCGTACGTCGATAAATCTTGGTCTTGTGCCGAGAGGTAGACGGTAATTCTTTTCTCCGTTCTTACTGTCGAGACGCACGATCGTCTCTCGTCGTTCCCGTCGTCGACGTAGCTGCCGGAGAGTCAGGACCCTTTAAGGAGGATTCGACGAGGCCGCGCTATAGTCCCATTATCGTTCGGAGCGACCCTTAAGAAAAAAAGGGCCGTTGCGGCGAGGCGGCAACGGGGGCGCAAAGGGGGGGGGGGGGGGGAGAACGAAAACGTGCACGCGCGAGCGCAGGGCCCTCGTTAAAACGTTATGCCACAGGTTCTCGCAATTTGTAGGAGTGGCCCTCCGAGCTCGAACTCGAGCTCCTTGTTGTGGAATATATACCTGGTTGGCATACGCCGCCGAATTCCCGGAAAGGATCAAAAGATTTTTCGTTCTCTCTTCCTTTTCCCTCTTCTTCCTCCCTATTTTGGCCCTTCCACTTCTTCGCCCTCATCACATCGGCCATCATTCCTATTCTCTTTCGGTCCATCTAAGTCCTCCCCCGTAATCTCACTCTTTTTCACTTTCGATTTCTTTTTTTTTTTTTTCATTTGACTCGGCAACTTTATTTCCTTTCCCTTTTGCTCGATTAACCACCGTGTCATCCACCCTTCGATCTTGCTCCTTTTGGATGCTGCACGTTTCGCTTGCATTCGGAGAGCCGAATCACGATTTGGATGATCAGAGGTCCGGAAAAAAACATCGTCCGAATTCTCGTTCGTTTCGAACAAATGAGGGAGGAGAAGAAGAGTTATAAATCGAAATGGACCCGGGCACAATGCACTTTCTCCGGAGAACCTTTATCTGTACTCTGACGCCAGTCGGGGAACAGTTACAAAGCCGATCCCTTTTTTCTTACCGAAGTCAAACGTCGCATGTTTATGACATTTGGGGAGTTTTTCGAAAGTCCCACGTTTATTTTCCAATAAAAAGTTTGGGAACGTTTGGTGGATATTGTATCATGGTTAACAACCTTTTATAAATGTCGAACGTTGATGCCACTTTGTGTCATTCGAAATACCGTTTTTTATGCTTCCATAAACGCCCACAAAGTGAAAATGAACTTGTAGGAAATCGTTGGAATTTTATTCAATTGACAAAATTTTATATCCACGCATCTAAATGTATTACACGGATAAAATTTAAGTTATCACCAATATTTTGTAATTATCGTAGCATCGATCATGTGCCAGTAATTTTATCGAATTACATAAAAGATGAAATATTTTTACTCAGATATGATATTTTTGTTTGCTCTTTTTTACTCAGTACCTTGGATTTTTCAAGGGTTAATGCATGGTAAATTTTTTTTATTTTTTCACAAACCTGTCGTAGATCGAGAACGATGGTGACGTACTCGTAACGATCTCCCTGCGCGAGTGTCGGGCTCTGCCACCATTTTCCAGAATCCGGATTCAGCACGTGACTGATATTGTGCCTTTTCGTGGGATCGGGACTCTTCGCGTCGCAAACGGTGCATCTCGAAGATTCCGTTGGTTTGCAAAAGGTCTCCGGTCCTTCCTCGCCGCAAGTTGCATTGGCAAATATTTCAGCCTTCGTGGCAACGTTGAACGTTGATGGAAATAGTCCGCCGTTCTTCAAGCTTTTACCCGTGCCGAACTGATCTCCCTGACCTGAAAAACAAAACAACGATCGGTGCATCAGAGATCCCGCCGTGTGTGTACGTGTATGCGCTCGCGCGCGCGCGCGTGTGTGTAAGAGAGTTCGTTATTAATCGAAAGAGCACGCAGTTTGTAATGAATAATTACAATCGGGGCAGCGAGAGATAAATAACGTCGATAAATTAGTCGACGTTGACCCGGCGAACTTCACGATGTTGCCGGGAATCGAGGAGGATACGTGTGCCGCCATTTGCCCACTCTACTATAATGTGGATCATTATTTGTCTTGCAGCACGATGAGGTAATTCATGGGTATTATATGCTGCAAAGAAATCGATAAAATATGGATTTAAGAATTTTGCTCGGCGTAAAACAATACTTTCTTTTTATACGTTAAAATTATTGATCAGTCCGTAATTTTCGAAGCAAATTGCTTGGTCGGGTTCAACGGATGAACGGATTTTTTTTTATGGACAACTAATAATTGCTGGGTCGACGAAATTTTTTTATCCGGATCTTATTAAACAGAATCAAAATCATATCAAGGGAAAAAATGCTCGATGGTTAACCCGACTAGATTGATTATTAATTGGAAGTAACGTTATTTATCTCAAGAATTTACTTACTCGACATTTCAAATTATGTTTCATAATCGAATACCGATCTCCGGTCATTAAACATTCTTAATCAATAAAAATGTTCGCTTTTCTAGCGAAAGCCTGACTCTCAGATGGAATCGAGCATCTTCCCATTTTTTTTCTCTGGACCTTATAAAAAGTAGTTATCAAATCATCAACAAATTGGTTCGAGTTTCAAATTCACATTAATTGAAAATTTACAAGGTCCACCTCTCCGGATTAATTATTAATTTAAAGGTCCATTTCATCATCTCAAAAATGTACTGATTCGATATTTCAACTTTTTTCACCACAACCGGATACCAATTTCCGGTCATTAAACATTTTTAATTAACAAAAATGTTCATTCCTCGAGCGAAACCGTCACCCTATCGTATTATAAGTTGACCCTACCCCCGCATTCGTGACTCACATACGGAATCGAGCATCTTCCGTCGTTAGAGTGTCGTCCGTTCGGTGCCATTAGGGAAACTCAAAACGAGCCGGCGACGTGCGGTGTGCGGCGAACCGCCCGGAGAAACGATAATTTTAGAACGTTTCTCGCCACCTGCTATACGGTCCATGCACGTAGAAAAATTCCGTTGCGACGTGTGCAACCGTGAGCAAATGGATGAACGTGTCCCTGGCTCGTGCCAGACTGAACGACGGTACGCGGATGACTCTCGTCGTTGAACTTTGTCGGACTGATGGTCAAACCCGTCCGCGCGATCTCTCACGAGCCTCGTGACGTTTCCCATCCGGTCGATTTATCATATTGGACCACGGTTGTTAGCAAACATCCTAGACTCGACGAGGGAAAACTTTAATTTATCGAGCCAACGTGCGAAGCTCGATTCCGCCGTATCTCGCGTTGACGGGTTGACGCGCGTCTCAAAACTTCGAATAAAACAGACGTTCGACCGAGTCGAAGAATTGATAAATGTGCTCGAAATTAATTGACTACATGAAAACAGATTTATAACGCGACCCGGTGGTTGAAGAGATAATTCCGTGAAATTCTCGTTCGTGTGTGAAGGTAGTCGGAAAAAATGTTAGTCGGAAGCAAAAAAAACTAGAGAAAAGAGATATTGACGTAAATAGGAATCATTATATGCAAGAAAAAATCTGATGGACCGCTCGATTACGAATCTTTAACTGCAAAAAACGTATTTTTCAGTCATAATTTTAGCTAGAAAACAATGAGTCCAAGTATTCGCAGATTTTTTCTAGCCCAATCATGTGGGACATAAGTAAAAAAATTGTAGGTAAGCATTCGATCATTCAAAATACAATCAAAACGATAATTCTCTCCGGCGGAAAAAAATTCGTACCATCCAATTCATCCAAAAATCGGTAATCCATTTCCACAACCTCGCGTCGTCACGTCGGACTAAATTTAAAAAAAAAACGAAGTCAATCCGAGACACAGAATCGTACAGAATAATGTGAAGATCCAAAGTGACGACAAAGTTGATACGAACGAGAAATAGTTATGTTCGACAAACGTGAAATCTCGTGTCTCGCGTTCTCGATCCTACATCGTTCGTCCTCGTCGTCCCCGTCTTCGCCGATTTGGCGTTCTCGATGAACGGAAACCCCGTTCGTTCACGAACAGTTACAGGGCTCGGGTCGGTGCTATCCTCTATTTCAAGATCAACAAACAGCTGTGGGATATATAGAGGACGTTGCGACGACGAAGAACCGAAGGAATTGGCGGAGAACGCGGTCGGGGATTATATCGCAACTTGTGCCGAAGTTTCGAAGCTGGTTTGCGGTGTCTAGGCCAACAGCCCGATGCATATACGCGTGTTGTGTCTGCAAGTAGCTACAACGATGGTGCAGCGGAGTCTGATGACTCGGAATGCACAACCTCGAGGAACCGATCTTTCCCGAGACTCTGTCTTCTCTCGAGCGACTCCGAGAATCACCCAGAAACCGAGATGACTCTTCTCTCCTTCTTCTTGTGGCGAGTATACCGAGTGACTGATGAGGACGAGAATAGAGCTCGTCCGGCTTTGGTCTCCGCAACGACCACGACGACGACGACGACGACGACGACGACGACGACGACGACGACGACGACGACGACGAGTTGCTGCGGGTCTTCTGGAACCGCCGGTGACGTTTCCCGAGTGCCACGTGCACGTGTGTGTATGTGTGTGTGTGTCACGCTGCATTATTTCTCGTCGCAGCGAGTCGCTGAAGGGGAAAGTGAGACGAGGAAAATGGGGAATACATGAGAAAATAAATTTTCGAAAATACTCTCGAAGTTCTTATTATGAAAAGAACTGTGTGGAGAGAGAAATCATTGTAATAACAAAATTTTTAACGAACGTATATCCGATTTTTTTCTATGCATGCAAATTTTTATGTATCATCAATCAATGAAACTTAGTTTTGATATGTCATTGCAAGAGGAAGTGAGACGAGGAAACGCGAACAAATAGATAATAGTCTTGACGTTCTCATCATAAACAAGTTATGTAAAGAGAGCAATTATTGAAATAAAAGATTTTCGAAAATCTGCAACGAATCGTTTTAATCTAAATCTATGTTGCCGTGAGTAATTAAAAAAAATTTAGTTTTGATATCCCATTGCAGTATCACGATAAAACTCTTTCCCCTATTTCAACAGCGATGGTTGAAAAAAAAAATGATAAATCCAAGTAAGCACCAAAAACGAATATTATGAGAGAGTTACGAGATACCAGAAAGCCATTGCTTTTTTTTTCAATCCATTTAAAATTCAACGGTACACATCTGTCTAATGATTGTTTTCGAACAAAGCTAAGAGTTGCGAACGTCCATTCTCCGATTTCCCTTTAAGGGTCTGCGAAGCCCACAGTCCAAGCCCGAAGGTAGATCGATAGGAGCCAATGCGAGAGAGGAGATAAACTCGAGAGACTATGCGAACACGCCGCTCGGCCTGGTTCTCGATGCCTCCGAGGACCCCCCGCACGAGGTGGATATCCGGCTGGAGTCCTTCTCGACCTTATAAGGAACCTCTCAGCCCTCGAGTGCCTCCTCGTACGGAAATCTTCTCTACACGCGGCTCCTCGCATTCTCGGATAAATCTCGATGGAGAACTCGCAAATATACTCTGTTGTTTTCATCGCTCGAAAGAAATAACAAAAAAATCATGTAAAATCTCATATAACACGTTTAACCCTTGGCTTTCTCTCTTTTAACGTAAGCACATGAGATTGAGATCGATTCGTTAGAAACGCTGTAGCTCGAGTGTATATCAATTAACGTGACTTCGGAATAACGCAGCTTCTCTGCTCATTTCGTGTTCTTATCCCAAATCGCTTCTCACGAGTCGTTCGCACAGAGGCAAGCATCTCTCCGGTCATGGAGGATAGAAATGAGGAGATTAATCTAACGTTATTGAATCTGAGCACTTTCCTGTCGGGAGTACAATAGCACACGTACTTCCCAAGTAAAGCGCTCGTACTAAAAAAGGAGAAGAGGTTGTTAACGAATGCTAATTCATCGAATTATCAAGTTCTCGATAATTAAACTTTGTCAATGTTTTGGTTATTACCTCAAGCTGGAATGGCTGAGATTTCCGCCAATTGGCCGATTTTTTTTCTTCGTAAAAATTGTAAGCACAGTGACACAATGTCGTTGGCACTGTCAGTCCATTTGGCATAAAGTGAGGGTTGATTCCAGTGAGAATCTTTGCAAGACGAATGGCTAGAGAATGAAAGGAGACCGAATAAGCCGATCTCCTGTCTTCCGTTCTTCAGTCTTTTGTTTCCTGTGGGTTTGCAAAAAAAATCTGCTCACTTTAAGTGGAGTACGTCCATATCAGTTAGGTCTCCTGATGTCTGTCCTCCATGTCCTTAGGGATCATGTTCGTATAAAATAAATATCGGTCCTCGCGTTGGACGAGGGTTCGACATTTAGATATGGGCTACTAATACCGCAAGAAAAAGTTAAATCACAATAGAGAGAGAGAGAGAGAGAGAGAGAGAGAGAGAGAGAGAGAGAAAGAAAAAGAGAAAAAGAGAGAGAGAGAGAGAGCGAGAGAGAGAGAGAGAGACACAGAGAGAAGACTAGGAAGGTTCTGAACCTCTCTCTTTCTAGTTAAAGTTGATTGGTCAAACTTATCTATATGTCGATTATTTCGACCAATCAGTTTTGGCTAGAATGAGAGAGCCTCAGAACCACGCCAGTCTTCCTCTCTCTATTGCGATTTTACTATGTCTCGCGGCATTAGCAGTCCATATTCATATATCGATGGTACGAGCTTGACCACCACGACTTTCGATGCGCCTCCGAGCGATGGGCCACGTATTATCGTCGTTGCATTTTGGTTCGTGAGTGTTGTAGTTGGCTATTGTCCAAGTGTGGGTCAGTCCGGCGCGCACGCCCACGCATTCTTAACTCGATGGACACGCGTGGTGGTCCGTGTGAGGACCACCAGAAGTCTCGAAGAGTAATAGCCCTTCTGATGGAACCACCGAGCTCCTCTCACCGTGGCTCTAACAGCTTGAAATGCTTTTAAAAATGCCAACCTTTCGTGGCTTCCTCGCCACGACGACTGTTACTGCGTTTGGGCTACCGCCACATTAACATATCTTTTTGATGTTTCGACAAATCGAGGTTTTGTACTGTGTTGTACTCATAGGCATTATAACTTGCACAACGGGGAATTCTCGATAACCAGGAGTACAGCAGCGAATGATTTTTACGTGAATCTGAAAAATTGTAAGCCCAATTCCATCTTTCTAGTCGAACTTTTACTCAATTACATGCAATTTTTTTTATTTCTCTCGAATAGTCCCCAAATAATTCACAAATAACATGATTTCTATCAGAGAACGAGGTGTAAGCGTACAATGAGCTAATCCCTATATTTTCAATTTTTTTGGTGAAAATAGGGTTCATACCCGTTAATTCAATGACATATTCGACCTTTCGCGGATAATTAGTCACCCAACCGATATGATTACCGAAAACTAGAAGCATTGCGTGTATTTTGGACCAAAAATTTCCCCACGAATCAGCGCCGTAAAATTAGGGTTAAAATAATAGTAATAATCTATCGTATCGATTGAGATCCCAGCGGAATCAAAAGTCGAATCGACATGAATAAGAACAACTCTAGTACACACACACACATATGCACATCTAGATATAGATACAGATTCATATATATACGGACAGAATCCAACACCCTCGGGGACCGTAAAACGGTCCACGAGATCGTGTAGCCTGCTCGCTTTTCACATATCGGACCGATCCGCCCACGCTTACACGAGATCTCGTCGCGCGCAGCAGGAGTGCAACGCATTTGCTCGCGAGAACGCAAAGAGTGAGAGAAATATGCGTATATCGGCGAGGGTGAAGGAGTCGGGAGCGCGCTGGCGCCCGCGAGTGTGAATGAAAGTCATCAATGGGCCGCCACCGAGAGAGCCCACGTTCCGTAGTCTCGGCGCGTATATATATATGCATCTCATAGTACACTATATTGTAGGTAGTATTACTGTAGTTTGTATATTCTTCGCGACTCGACGCCGGGCTCTCTCGGGGATACCCACGCGAATGCCCCGCCCGGGTATTTGCACTTACGAGGTCGCTGCATCGGAGATAGCGCGAGCAGAACTTTGAACGAGATCCCAGCCGGTAGAGGGCTGTCGTGAAGCGAGCGTGATTCAGCCGTGAGTCATTTTCGAATCGCGTGCGTGAAAATTGACATCTTTTACCGAAAAAAATTGAAATTTTTCATCGCTGATCGAAATAAGGTATGACGAAAAGAGGTATTGAAAAAAGTGGTAAAGGATTATGGTACAGTGGAGCAAGCATTGTTCATGATTCCTAAATCAGGTGCGCACTTGGGTCGAATCGCCGGGTTTCAACGGGAAATTCCGACACGGGGACGTCACCGATTGTAAGTATTATTTAGGCATTCATGAGTATTTCGACGAATTACATTTGCGCGCATCGAAAACGGAAACGATTAATTTTTTCATGAGTTCATGCGTTTTACGTATCATTCGATTATAATCTTCACAAGCTATAATTCCACAGAAAATTCATTTTCCATGTCACACTACGGATATTCAAAAATACCCTTCCAATTACACATAAAAAAAGAAAGTTCGTAAAAAGAATTCATTCGCATAATTTTGCTTCGAGTTTCCGGACTCTTCAATGACGCATATAAATCATTAAGGGATCCCTGGAAAACTACAAATATCGTAAAGACGACATTCCTCAGTCCCTTTAATTCTCAGTTCTTTTTCACAAGTGCGCAAAGACGATTCAGAACCCTCGACGTTCATCGTACCCCTCTTTCAAACGCGTACAATGGCGCCCAAAGGTGACGAAGATGTAGCTCATATTATAATTCTTTTTTTTTCTTTTTTCCTGGAGCAGCGGTAAACCCGAGCAGAATGGAAAAATCCGGCACGAGCCTGTAGCAGGTTCGCAGATTCCTCTCGAGTGGAAAGTAACGGTGATGGTGAGGTCTACCTACCAACGCGGTGGTCTCGAGAAGACCGACGAAATTCGGCACTTTGGGAAGAGAAGGTCGTAAAAGGCCCGGAGTGCCGTGCGGCGGAAGGCACCGGCGTGAAAGGATCCGCACCGGCTCGTGAGGACAGAAGGAAGACCTTCCGGGAGCGCGTCCGAGCGGAGACAGCACGCGCTACTCTTCGTCCTTTTGCTCCTCCAACCGAGGAGGACGAAACCTTTCACTGTACGTTGCTTTACGATCGTGACGAATGCGGACATTTTTTTTGTTTTTTTCATCCAACACTTTGAACCTCTGTTCACGAATCCTGGAATTGACATTTCTTCCACCCCCAACGGTTATGACACACTTCGTGAGGTTGGATTCGATTACGCGTCGACGTTTATTTTCCATCGATCGATGGAAAATAAATGCGAAAAATTTTTTTGGAAGAATCATTTTTAGTACTGCGGTGTGGAGGTGGATTATTTTTTTTACCGCGATTTCGAGGATTGTGAGGCGAAGATAAGATATTACCGGCTCTCGAGCGACCTCCCGTTGGGTACGGAGTTTAAATGAAAACCTGTCCGAGGGGATAATTGATGTTCCAGACTCGCGAAACTTCCTGCCGATTAATCAGGGGAGCAGCTTATTTCGTTCTATCTCGTTTCTGTCCTTTCTGCGTCGAAGCTGTCTAACGAGGTGCTGTATTAATGAACGTGTGGTACAATTCGTTTTTAAAATAATCCTTCATTAACTTTGAACAGTTGAAAAAACAACCGTGAAATGCAATGAACTTTGGAAATTACATTTCTCACGTAGTGTTTGATATAATTTTAAATGAATTATCATTTCTCTCAACAATGATGATATAATTAATTTTTTTTTCTAGCATCTATTTATCGTTGAAGTAAGTCTCACGAAAAATAGTGCCAAAGTAACGCAACTATCGTAAGTAATTGCGGCGATGAGTAATCGGTATTTTGGTCTTGTTTAAAATCGACAAAAAAAAATAAAAGTGAAACAATTTGTCCGAAAATTCGATATTTTACATCAATAATCCGGGAACGAAACAACGTATGACGAATTCAAAAAACGAATGTGGTGGTTTCTCAATCTACGACGCTGGCTTCCCTCTCGCAACATAAGTATGCCGCTTTAGGAGCTATTTTGACTGAGCCTCATTATACCGTACTGGAAGCACACAATGTCCATTCAAAGTTGCAGTGACAGGCCGATAAAATCGGTATGACCACGGAGTCACGTACCAGCATTTGTTCCGCTGCTTGTCAATTTTATTTATGTCCATACAAAAGAAACTTCACGGCTAAACAGCCCAGTCGTAAACGATTTAAAAATAGGCCAAAACGGCATATCCCAAACATTCAAATAAAAAACATTTTCCGTGTGCCCGCGCTATATTTTCTTGGAAGCACCGATATAATTATCAAAACCGTTAATTCCAAACAAGATACAACCAGTTTATCAACGTCTTTGCTACCAATTCGCCAACGTTTGCTCGCACAGGTGCGTGCCGTTTTGCCCCAGGATCACCAACCCAACGTTCTTTGCAAATTGCGCGAACTCCGGGGGCCCGACGACGATGCTTGAGGTTGCCAGGTCGCCGAGAAGAAGGCTCGCGCCCCCGAGAGTACGGTTGGCTAGCCACCGACGCGATAATTCACTCGCTTGTGAACCTTGCCGCCGGAGCGCACACGTTCTTCCCGCTCGTACGTACTCGCTCGTGCGAAATAACCGCGGCGCTTGCCAACGTTAACTCCTCGCGTAGTCGATCGTGGGAGGGGATGGTTGCGGAGCTCTCGCACGTACGCGTTGCTTTATAAAAGCTCGACTCGAACGTTGACAAGCCGCGAGAAGATTCTTCGTCGGCGGCGAGAACCCTTTTTTCCCGTCGACGCGGTACCGCATCGTAAAACAGCCAACTTGAGTGCAATATCGCTTTGCTCGCGCGAGCGCGTTCGACGCATGGCAAATGCGCGTGTATCGTGCGCGATTTGCCGGCCTTTCGTTGGCGGGTTTTCTCGCGTTTAACGTCTCGAACGATTTTTCATCGATCGTTACGCAGGAATGATCGACGATTTTATGGTAATTCCGGCGGCCCGCAGCGGCACCGAGCGTTGAGCACACGCGCGACGTATCAATATTCAACGACGAGGTGAAAAAAGTGATAATAGCCGAGCGCGAGGCAAAGGCACGCGATCCCGAGAGGGTGGGAGAAGGATCGAGGAAGCGCGATCGTCGGGGAAGGACGTAATTGCATTCCTGAGATAATCGAGCGATGAACGCCGGTACGGTCATTGTGCGTAAGTCACAGAAGGCGCCGCGCGCGTATTGCACGGAGCGTATTAACATGTGTTGGAAGAACGCGATCGCGTTGAAACGAGTAACGTTGCCGTTGGGGCAGGGTTGCGGTAGTTGTTGCAAGTGGAACGTTGGCACTAGCGTGACAAGTGGTTCTCAGGCCGATAAGGGCTGAGAGTGTCGGGCTTCTCGGTGGGGTTTTCTCAGTTTTTACCATGAGAGAATTATGACCGAGCGATAACCGGGGCCTCTTGAGACCGGGAATGTCTGTGTATGGGGTATTCCATGGCGAATCGGACGGTTGGAAGCCTGACCCCTGTCGATTTATTTCGGGATTTTTTTTTTTTTTGGATTCCGTTTGACACTCAAAACCCCCCGGGTTTTTTTTTCAGATTTTCGGATCTCCCTGCAACCCTTGAAAATTTTTTAAAACTAACCTGAAATGAGGACAAGTTTACTTCGGCGTATTTGGAAATTTGATTTGTTTGTGCGATTGCGGTAGGTCGAGAAATAAAATTTGCTGACATTTCAGAGTCTGTTATTATTTTTTGTTGTTATATACAATTATTCGAACCTCTAACGAAATTAGTGATATTATTATCTTTACTCATCATGAGTTTCATTGATTAATTAGAAAGTGATAATCATAAACGATGCAAAAAAAAAATTTTTTAATTAAAAAAAAGTTGCAATAAAGATTCCACTCTGAAATTTTGGCAAACTTTATGTTTTGATCTACTGGAATCGCAGATGAAGATTTTCGATGATGTCGAGGTATGCTTTTCCTTCTTTGGGAGTAGTTTTCAATTTCTTGAAAGGTTCCAAAAAATATGAAGAAAATGGGGGACGTTTTCGTGGTCAAATAACATTTTAAAAAATCTTGAAATCAACTGGCAAGAGTCAGGGTTTCGACCGTCCGATTTGACGTGGAATATCCCATATATATGAATCCAGAAGCATGCCAATAAGTGCTTGTTATTTCTGTGCCTTTGCAACTGTAGGCGTCGACGCTATCCCCGGGATGTCATGAAACAGTAATCATTTTGATGATCTCCGCACTACACTTATTTATAATTAAGATTTATGGGAGCTGCGTATTCTAAATTTAAAGAAGGAGTGTTTCAGCTGGAACATTTTTCCCTGGCAATTAACGAACTTGTGTCGAAATAATTGAATGTTTTCTGAGCTACTGGACTCTGCCGAAGATCTTAAAGATCGCTGCCTTATCGTTCGCATGATTTTAAAGCTATCTTGATCAAAAACAAAGAAATAAATAATTCCGTCCAACACGCAAAATATTTCTTTCAAACTTTATCGACAGATATTTCTATCGAAAAATGGTACAATGGTTCAATTATCAACCGCAGTATCGACATATTTGAAATAATAATTCCTTAATAATAAATAATCTCTAGTTCGCTTGCAATTATTATTTCCAACAAAAATTCAAAAATAAAATAACTATCCGTAGTGTCCCTAATTTTTCGAGAGTCCTTCCCGTTCTGTTACCCACCAAAAATTGTTCCAAAAATCCCAAAAATTCCGATATTAAACATCCATCCTGAAGATAACCTTCTCCGATATTTCTCTCCATCGTCCTCCGTCGGAGATCTCAAACGCCCATCCAAAGAACCGAATAAAAATGCCTTCTCCACGTCTTTCCCTCTTTCTCACACTCTTCCGCGATGTCGGTGGCATTTTCGTGGTGTTTAAACACGGTGCCGCCCAGCTGCTACCTGTTAAACTACAAACATGAGTCAACCGGGTTGACTCCCTTTTCGAACGCGGACTCGCCCTAATGGCGGTAGAGTCGACTTTCGTTTCTAATTAACCACAGCCTCACTAATGGACCATACGTCCGCGGGTTACAAAATCGTACCGAGACGCCCGAAAAACGTGGATTCTTCGGTCGGTGTATGCACACGCACTCGAAACGACCCGCTCGGCACTCGTTCGAGTGTGGATTCAATGCGTAAGGTGAGAACCGTGGAATCTTTTCTCCGACTCGCTCACTCGTTTCATCGCGGTGGCACGAAGAACGTAAGATTGTGGTACACGATTACCAACTTGTGTGGCTTTTCTCATCCAACGTCGTTGTGTGAGACACGAATGTACATACTTGATCCGCGTTGATCCAAACATTCGTTTGTCGACGGAGTCTTCGTGTTTTATTGGTTTGAAGCTATTGTCCTCGGATGAGATAGATGAGACTGGAAAACCTTTCGTGAAAACTACAACGATTTAAACATTATGATTTTGTAATGAAATATTTTTAGGACATATTGTAGCAGAAAATATGGCACGTTGATTTATTAATTGAGCTCGAGTCATAGTCATTATTTATTTGGAAGACGATTTATGTCATAAATTTATTCAGAATTGATACTCGTTCATCGAGCGACATATTCATCCGAAATCATATCAGTTCCTACACATAGGAAATTATCTTGTATTGAACTTTTTTTCCGAAGAGTAATATTTTTCAGGTCATTGATATTTATTTGATTGATATAGATGCCACTGGAAGACCCTCCGTGTCAATCAATATAATTTATTTATTAATTGCAATATTTGAATTTTATCGGAAATTATTTTCTATTAAAACACTGTTTGTTTCTGATAGGAATTTTTTTCGTTTGGATAGTCTGTATTTAATTATTTACTTGTTTCTTTTTAGCTCGAATCTATTCCAGAAAAATGTTATCGATAATTTTTTTCTATTTGAAAGCCCATGCACATCCTCATGCATGTATTACGTTCAAGCGCAACGACCACCACCTACTTTCGCACGCTTCATTGTTCATCGAGGCATGGCTGCGTGTGTGCGTTCTCGCCACTGCCCAAGCCCTTGAGCCCTCAGCAGACTGCTCACTCGATCTCTTTAACCTTAACACACGTTGCAGCTTGAAATCAATTCAACCGAATCAACGTCATTGACTAAATCTCATCGTCTGCACACGCTAATTTCTAAGTAGCGAGTAGGTCAATCCGGAACACTTTTGACGATACGATCAAAGACTCCATTATATATTATAGATACTATCAGTTATGGGATCCACCGGACGATGTACACCCTTATTTCCAAGAATATTAATGAAATTAATTCAACAAGAAATTACTTAAGCATAATTTCGAGTTAATTACCGCAAATCGTTTACATTTTTTATCCAACGGCGACTGTCGACATAAATTGCCGAATCGGTGTGTATCGACAATATAGTTTTAAATCGAAAATCTCGTTCTCCAGACCATCCTGCTGGAGGTCTAATCGATTGTTCAGCAAGGAAGAAACGAACACGATGGGGAAAAACGAAAGATCGAGAGACTACTCTCCGAACGTCTACACAAAACTGTAAATCAATGGGAATAACCCTCGTTCGCTCGTGGAGGGGGGGGGGGCGAGAGGGGGGCAAGCTGTTGCACTTGGCTGTCGTGTTAGTCTCGAATCGTTTTCTCGTACACGAAGCGAGAGGGCGCCGTCCGACAAAGAGTCAGCCGCGACGACTACTCCGAACGTCGAGCATGACTCTTGCATCCCTTTCAAGTGTCAGGAACATCGCGACGAGACGAGTGCGACCGACGACTGACGCCATTACACGAGCTATCCAACGTTTCTCCCTATTGTGTACATATACCTATATACATACCATTCTCTACTTACTACGTTCAAACCCGACTGGAGAAACACCTCGCAAATTGACGGATCAAGTCCGGGCTTTTACCACCGCAAACTCGTCGATTCTCGAGGGCGATCGAGTCAACGACGAGTACAGCCAATGGGTTTACTCGTCGTTTCTTCACTTACTCTTTATTCCTTCGTTCTGCTTTTTTTTGAGTGAATGCTGGGAATTATACTAGGATTATTCAAAGTCCTTAGAGGACATATAGTTAGAGCTAAAAAGAGAAACTGGGAAACATTTTTAATTGATGATACTAATATTTTTTGTAGTGATAGAACTATGTAAGGAAATGATACACTTGATAATTAATTATGTCAAACTATCAATGATAATTAATATGGAAAAATCGTATTTTTGGAGTCAACTTCGAGAATTATAGCAGAATCATTCGAAGTCCTCAGAGGACATAGTTAAAGCTAAAAAGAAAAACTAAAAATCATTTTAAATTAATAATACTACTATTTTCTTTATTAATTGAATTACACGTGGAAATGATACATACAATGATAAATGATATCGACCTATCAATAATAATTCTCATGGAAAAATCCGTACCTGTATAATTCGTACGATTACCTAGTTAATTATGCGAGCGTAATTTGATCCAACTACGATCAAATCGATCGAAATTGAGATAGTTATTAAAAACGTCAAAACTGAACGACAGTTGAACATTTCTGAATGAAATTGCGATTAGATTGTGGAATAACATAGAAATACATCTTTTCCCTGCGTGGTATCAACTTGCTACGTAATTATGCTATTAACGAGAATCGCCAATACTTTCTCATAATCTCCACTAGCAACCACGAGTCCCCACAAGCCTTCAACATCGTCAACGTGAACGATCCTAAAGACGTTCTTCCCTGAATGAACTACGATTGAGTCAAGAAATACACACGAAAGAGACGAAAAAGGCGCTTCTCGAATTGCGCAATCGTGCAAATGCTCATTCAACGACTCTCCCTTACGTTGTACCGCATTCATTCCTTTTACCCATTCATTCCTCTTTTTTTTTACAAAGTTTTTATTAGTTACCCATAGTTCACTGATAGTACAAATATTCATCTCTCGGAAGCGCCGCGCGCTAATGACTTGAGGCGATGTGAAAATTTACACTCGGAATATCGCGTTTGCGCGATTCCACCTACTCGTCCGTGTTTTATTATTCATTCGTTGCTGACCAACGAGAATAAAAGAAAAATGATGAATTTTTGGGGGAATGGAAATCGTTCGTGCTATTCGAAAATTGTCCGGGGAGAAATTCGAGATCGACACGACGACGGACGGTGATTTCTCAACGTGGATTTATCGTTTAAATGCAAGTAAAGGAAATGAGACGACGAGTCGAATGCGTATACCCGAAGAAACTGCACGACGCTGTGTATCACGATCGTTGATAAGCGACTGAGACGGAGAATTATTATTCAAGCCCGGCTCTCCCGTCCGTCTTTCTTTCCCATTTGGATATACGTATGCGCGTATGTATATTACTCACGCATACGTATATTATATATATGCGGTATATGCGATATACATGTGTGTGTACTTTGTTGTATGCACAGGGTGACCGGAATAAAAAAGTCTATTCGTATGCCTCATTAGCGATGGGGTTTTATCGTCAATTGCGAACTGATACAACTTGCAGGATTTGCAGATCGCACCCAGTGAGAAATATACTTTGAAACTCTCGTAGAAATAAATTTAACCACATGAAATGTCACGCGCTTTCGCTCGATTAAAGGCTGACTCTAACATGAAAATCGGAGATCGTTATGACATGATTGACGTATAGCTTGACCCAGGATCCACTGCGTCAAGGAAAATTTACTGACATCTACTCAAACGTATCGAAACAGAAAAATCGAATAAAAAATTCGAAGACATCGAAAAACATTTTTTTTATATTCGTGGCGCTCGTTTGTTTTAAAGTATCTTGCTTTCGTAGAATTGTGCAAAAAGATAAGTTGGATCGGACGATTTTGAGCGGTTACCGGGATTTAAATATTCTTACCCTTCAAGATAGGGAAGAAATCAGAGCGACCCCTAAAAATCGTCCGATCGGGCTTATCTTTCTGCACGATACGACGAAAGCAAGATACTTTAAAATAAACGAGTGCAGCGACAATCGAACATTTTTGTTTATGTCAAATCACCCTATTATATATATTTAGGGTGTTTCGGGGAAAAAAAATTTCGATTTTTGCAGCACTCATGAAACCTCAAATTATCTTGCTTCCCTAGAATCGTGCAGAAAGATGATTCTGATTCTGCGGAAGCAAGACACTTCGTAATAAATTCGTGCCACGAAAATCGGAATTTTTTCTTTTTTGGAACCATAGAAACACCCTAATACCCACACAGGAGAGCTTTAGAACAGATTCCAACGAATAAAATCGTACGACGTTCATTCGAAACGTTTTTCGATCAATCCCTTTTACGTCTCGGAGTCACACGACCAGTCCGTTTTTTCCGGGACACCCTGTATATGCATAGGGATAAACACACAGACGGATTACTGTGCATGAGGGAGACTCGACGATTTCTCGTTTCCGTTCAATCAAGCTCCGGAGTCGAGGTCCGGGAGAGTCGCGGATTTGCTTATGCATGTGAATACGTGAAGTGCAATGCGTATAGCATATAAGCTACATGTGCAAACGTATGTGTACCGATCTTATCTCCCTCGTATGCCACTCTCGCGGGTCTCCGCAATCGACTATGCCTCGCAGCGGCTGCGACAGCAGCAGGAGCAGCAGCAGCATCGGCCATTTGAATACCTAGCTGCGGGACAGGATCGACCGGATTAATTAACGCGACTATCGTCGAGTTTCGAGGAGTCAATAAGCGTCTCCCACAGGAAAATCCGGGATCTTTGAGATGTCGCTTGATAGATGAAGCCAGGCGCATGTGCGTTTGAGAAAAAAGAACGAAGAGATAAGTAAATAAACAAATTAACGGCTGTCAGTTGTGGCAAAAGTGTAATAGCGGAGAAAACGTGTCGCTTCAATTGTTTCAACTTTTGAAAATAATCATCTTTTCAATTCAACCTTACGGTGGTTGAAAAATAAATTTTGCTCTGTTGTAATTACTTGAAAAATAGCGGGATTATTTTTGCAGGCTACCTAGTACTCTTAATCTTATTATTTTTATCGCTTATCAATTTTATCGATCACTAAACTTTTTATGCAATACTATATATTGTATTTATTAATATAATATATCAAATTTATTGATCACCATATGGAAAATCAGAAACATTGTGATGCAATGTACGAGTAAGAATTTGTCGAGTAAAGAATTATTTTCGCGAAACTATTTGTGACAAAAAAAAAATTCCAAAAACGATAAATCCAATTAAGCGTCGTTCGATTGATATATTTTTCTCCAATTATCTCCGACTCCGTAGTTGAGTGCACATGGGTTGCGCATGTATGATCGCCCGTGTGAATTCGCGGGAAAATGCTCGACTCAAGCCCGGCATTATCGTTGTTTATGAACGATATTTTCATCGGAACACGTCGAAGGATAAACGACATTAAGAAAGTGCGATAAAATCTCATCGCATCGACGGGATCGGACGTTTACGCGTCGCAACGTCGAATTAGGAACAGTTATATTCATCGGGGGGCCAGCGTTCAAGCGCGTGTTTTCCCGACCCCTTCGGGTTTTCTGCATAGGCACGCGGTCGTTGGCACGCGCATAGCGAATACCAGTTAAGTAAAAAAACAAAAAAAAAACAAAAAAAAAACCAACGCGAAAAAGAAGAAAAATGAAATATCGTGCAACAAGAAGTCGTCAGACGAAGAAAAAATGGTAGAATGTAAAACACCGGGTGCGGGAAACAGGAGAGAACCACTGTGTAGAAAAACCTGTATATTCCACAGCTTGCAGGAATGCCGGTTCTCCAATTTTTTAATTTATTTTTTTTTTACATTTCTTTTTAACGTCGATATTTCTTTAGCACGCAGACGTTTGTCGAAAGAGAAGAATGTTTTTTTTTTTCGTTTTTACGTTTGGTATCATCTTTCCGTGAATGATACGTCGAGAGTCACGTGGTGGGGTTTTGGGTCGTGGGGATGGCTAAAAGGAAACGAGGATAATTCCGGGTCAGGGTCGAGAGAATACATCGGTGTTGAATCGTGAATTCGCGAGTTCAGTGATGTGTCGGAACCGAGACGGCGCCTGTGCTCTCTCGCGCGCGCGCGCGCGCGTTGCAGCAGATCGACCGTAATTATCGGCGGGTAAGTTCGATTACAGACTAGAAGCAACGCTCGGTACACCGCGGGGAGGCCAACATTCACGATCGTTCGTAAGAACCCAGCACACACCACAGGCCACTGACCAACGAATTACATTCATCGATGGACGGCACACTTTTGCGATGTAAGAGTCGTTGACGATGATGGATTATGCTTTGGGTCAGCGTTTGCGGTTAGTGTATCAGGGCGAATTTTTTCCTTTTTTTTATTCTTTTCGCGTGCAAGCGTACTTTCGATGTTGGGGTCAATTTGGTCCATACTTGGAGGATAGTTGGAAGTTGAGACTGATAGTGGAAAATATTTTTATTGGTTGTGCCTCCGGTGTCGATTATTGGGTCGTTTAAAAAGTTCCCGCGTTTTCTTTGATCTGCTGGTTTGTGGCCATTTGTTTGTTTTATGGTTGAGTGTTGTATACAGTTCGAAAGCGTTTTTTTCTTGTTCTTTAGTGAGGGTAGCATACGTTTTTGGATAATTTGAATTTAGTTGTAATTTTGGTAATAGTTGTAATTTGTAATGAAATTTTTGGGTAAAGAAAATGCGGGAACTTATCAGACGACGTAATACGTTCGGGGACGAATAACGTCATTCCGGTAATGTTTCTGATAAATATTGCAGGAATTAATTGCGATAAATTTAATTCTTGAGAAAAAACGATTTTAATGACTCCAGCGTCGATAATTTGTTATTAATTTCAATGGGTGCCGGTACATGCGGTGAGACAATGAATGATTCGATAATTCTATTTTTTTCCTGAGACTGTATTTTTTATTTATTCATTTTTATAAATTTTCACCGAATTCATTATTTGAGTTATTTATCTAATTACTGAAATTTGATTGCGAAGCCATATTTTCCTGAAAATTGTCAAGCCTTAAACTCCCAAAGGTGTGAAATCGGTGTCAAATTTTTTTTTCTCTCGTGTTTTTCAATCCCTCGACAAAACTCGTGGATGAAATTTCGCGTGTCCGCCGTAATTCGCGAGAGACACGATTACGACGAGCAACGAAACAACGCCCGGAGAACTCGACGCACCCTCCAATTTGAACGCCAACCCATCGCCTTGACGTATATGCCTCATCCATGTCGGGGCACCTCGATCGTGGCGATGCAACTTAAAAAACCATCGGCGAATTTCTGGCCAGCCGTCTCGAGAATGTTTTTCTCCTCTCTCGGACTCGAGAATCGAGGTACCTACCCGCAGCCGACTAATTATGATGAGTTTCGTTCACACTTGTTTTACTAATCGCTGATATGCCTCCTTTTACCGTAATTATTTTCGGGGTCTCACGACAATCGCCCATTATCTCGATTACTTTGATAAAAAATATACTTCAAATAATAATAATAATAATATATATATATATTATTATTATATTATTATCACATATAATAATGTTAATTTTTATAATTATTATTGTTATTATCGTTCTGAAAAAAATATATTATCACAACATATACATTATATATCATTGGTCGATAATCATCACTATTTTTATTAATAATAATGATGATATTCATTATTATTATTATTATTATTATTATTATATATAGTATATTATAATAATTATTTTAAGAATAATCATTATTATTATTATTATATATAGTATATTATAATAATTATTATAAGAATAATCATTATTATTATTATTATATATAGTATATTATAATAATTATTATAAGAATAATCATTATTATTATTATTATTATTAATGCTATCATTATTATTATTATTGTTATTGATATTATAATTATTATGAAAAATATATAATTACACTAAGAAAAAAATGAAAGCATCTCTCGACATTTCCATAATACGACATAACTGCAAAATCTTCGAAACGTCGAAGACCTGCGATTCGAGCATCGTCCAAACGATCGAGCTGCCGGTATTCACCCGTGTAATTTTGAATTAATACGAGGCGTTAATGACAACCCAACGACCATCTCGTTGTTTCTCCGTGCCGGTCTCCGCGACCGTTACAACGTCGTGTCGTGTTGCTCGCGATAATCGGGATTCTCGTCGGCGAGCTCGACGATCGTCCGGCGATCGAGACGCCGCCGCCGGAGATCGTTATCCGATCCGTGTCGAAGACGCGAGAGCCCTCGCCAAACGCGCGTATTGTCGGAATACAAATTATCACGATGCCACGGCGAATCCCGAGTGCCACAAGATCGGCTAACCAAATCGGCGCCTTTCGGACACACGTAACCGAGCGACAAAAATCTCCATAGAAACGAGTCCGGGGAACGAGATCGACGGGGGAACAGACTCGGGTCGTTGCGATACCCAGCGGTGCGGTGTGGTCGGCTCTACGGCTTGGCGCTCGCAATAACGATATCGTATAAACGATCCATGCTATGAACGCGTGAGAGAATTTAACGAGATACTTATCATAATCCACTTGGGACACAGTCATTAACCACCGACTTGTTTGTTAGCTTTTATTGTAAAACTCATACATCGTTAATCATACATATTATTATTATTATTGTTTTTATTATTATTATTATTTTTATTATTATTATTGTTATCATTATTATTATTATTATTATTATTATTATTTTTATCATTTTTATCATTTTTATTATTATTATTATTATTATTATTATTATTATTATTATTATTATTATTATTATTATTATTATTATTATTATTTTATTATTTTATTATTATTTAGGTTATTATTATTATTATTTATTGCTATTCTTGTATCTGCCTAGAACGATAATTTAATCGTCTCTGTAGGGAACGAGAAACACCACAATCAAAGTTACATTGCAATAACGATGATACGAGTGTTTGAATATGTTAATTCGACGCTTGATTGCAACGTTGTAATCCTTATGGCCCTTTTTTTTCATTCATTCGAACGCTCGGTGATAAAATGAGATACGATAATTGCCGAGAGTTAGAATTGTATGGACGTTTTCTCGTACGTATGTTATTATTACCCGTTTCGCTCGTGTATCTTCGAGAGAGTATGGTACAGGATGGATAACGGTCAAGAGAATTCCTCAACTCGTTTTCAGGTCACCGCCCGGACTGCGCGCGAATCTCTTTTTCGCTGATACGTCAGAATAATCGTGTGCTCGATTTTTATTTTCTTCCATTCTTTCTCTGCGTGTATCACTGACCCAGACAGAGCGCGGGGACTAAAAACAACGGGCAATCTAATAACAATGGATCTACTGTCATTTCCGAAGTTTTTTCCCCTCATACCAAGAAATATTTTGATAAGAAATGAACAATAGATAGAGGTTTTGTATTCCACGTAATAGAATTTGATGCTCTTTTTAAATTAATTTGATTAAAATTCGTTGCGCGGCAATTTGAAAAAAACTGTAAACACTTTTTTTTAAGTATCCCAAATATATCTGTACCAAAGAAAAATTGCATATCACGTAGAATACCGGACGGGATAACGAAAGACGTTTTTATTTCCAATCCAGAAACGTTCGACAACATAGAAAAAAATGTTTTGCCGATCTTGTTCCCAGCTGCCGATGCGTCGCCTTGGCTCAGCGTTCAATACTTTTATCACAAAGTGAACTCCACCCACGCAATGTGGCTTCCGGTTTGTTCTCGAATTACCAAGATCACCGGTCTCCGTCGATTCATCGCTCGGTTTCCAACCGATCGTCCGTGTTTCGTCGGTAACTCGAGTTCGCGTCTGCGGATTGTCTGCCAGGCTTGCGATAATTTCCCTCGCTCGTCCCTCCCCCACCCTCCCTCCCCCTCCCAGCTGGGCGCATCCACCTGACGCACGTGATAGCGACGCGCCGTGTCGTGTGCAACACTGCACGGGCCGGTCGTCGAAAAGAGTGCGACCACCGGCGAGAGTTCGCGAGGAATCGTGCGAGATGCAGTCTCGATGCAGCGAAGCGCGCGGCAAAGGCTACGGCGTGGAGCTGATGCGCGTTGTTTATTGGTACCGCGAAGAACACCGATAAATCTGTCACCCATGGACGTGCGATCGGTGCTTCTGTATACCGTACGGTTGGGTGAACGACACTCGGGCAGTTATAGCGAAGACGATCGGGAATGAGGACGATTCAGCTACGGGCAACGCCGGTGGCGCTCGTGATTAACAACCTTCGTCGGTATACGCGTTATTGTACACCCCAAGTAATATCGTCACTGTAATATGTATAACGCGAAAATGTTTCGTGCGTCGTACGGCCATCGTCGTGGCCGAACGAAATGGACAATAATAATGATTTTAATTATGATTAGTCTAAGATCGAAAATTTCTATTATAAAAAATATCCACAAAGCTGTGGTAATCGATACTCGTCATGCAACCAGGAAGTGTCTACAGTGAAGTTACTAATGTAATATAGTATAAAGTTATTTAGACTTAAGGTCTCTGAGATCGTACTGGTAAAACCATAAGTGGAGAATTGAATAGATAATAATAACAATGATGATAGTGATAAAATTGACGGTCATTCCTAATGTGATGAGCTATTTTTCATGATTTTCAAAATCAGAGAAAAATAAGATTCGACGACACCGGAGGTAAAAAAAGGTAACCCGGGGGTGCCCCTGACGATGAGATGTATATTGGTGCATTGCTCGTTATTTCTTCGTTATTAACCTCATAAGAGTTTTTTTTATGATCGCCGAGAATACGAATTCTACACGGAAATACGGAAAAAGCATTGGATCAAAAAATTATCTCGACGACTCGCCTGTTATCGATTTTTAGCAAGAGCTATTTTCGAAAATTTTGTATTCTTTTAGAAGAGCTGCTTTGACGAGCAGACCCACCAGTTTGTGCTGTTCGCAAATTGTCAAATTTACATTTTTTAAATCAACCAAATCGTGAAATTACGTTTACATCTCAAATTACATTTGAAGTATTACGTATAAGATAATTTTTGAGATAACGGGTGGTGGTTTAAAAACATACATTTAATAATTATAAATTGAAAAATCACACAAGTCTATAAAAGTAAGTAGAATACTTCTTAGATCCTTCAGAGCCGATTAATACCTACACAGGAACCCTATTTCTAAATTAATTTTATCGCAGATTAATCGTCGCTCTGATACCTCATCAAATCTCAGCTATCCAGCGGTTGAACTAAAATATCCCATAAAACGTTAAATCATTTGTAAGTATTAAATAAGAGATGTTGCGCGACGCTTTAATAAAAAGGGTTTCGATTATTTAGATTTAATGTCGACTTGCGAGCTGTCGCGCACCGGGATTATACGATCCAAGACCCGCGACGTTCGGAGTACATAGTAGTGCCACATCGTACATTGTACTGGGGTTGCACACCGTAGACCCCTGAACACTGCACGAGGCACGGGGCTGCTTATATTCCCGCCACGCGACGTCTCAATCGCGCTCCACGCGAAGCAAACCGAGAAAAATACCCCAGACGAGTGGTTTCGCCCATGTTATTATTATATTCGACGCCACCGGAAGTGAAAAATGGTAACCAGGGGGTGCCACCAACGATAACGTATATATATAAATATATATATATATATATCGGTGCAATACGCGTTACGCGTGTTGTAGAAGCGACGAGAGGACATCGAGATGACGAACGCGCGCCGTCGGTTCTCCCATCCGGTAAATACGCGTATGAATAATGGGGCTGTCGCAAAACCACCGGAAGTCGTCTGCCTCGTGCAGATGGGATCTCTCGGATATCACGCGCGGGGCTTTATTGTAGGTACCCAGACTTTGGCCCACCTCCGACACCCACAATCTAATTTCCTCGTGCTGTGCTCCACTCTGCGTTATGATGTGTCACGATTTAAGGGGCTTTGATTTTTTGTGAGGATTTTTTTACACGATTTCTTGAATTTAAAGTGCTGAGATTGTGTGAAGAGATTAATTCATAATTTGTGAAGAGCTTGTGATTACTGGGATTTATTTGTGTTGACATTTTTTTGTTCAAGTTGTTGGACATTCGAGAATTTAATATTTTTATCGTCGACGAGTTCATTGAAATTATTTTTTGAGAAGTAGCTCTGGTTGCCAACGTTTATTGGATTAATGGATCGAGATATTTAATTGTCGAAGAAGCATGTCTGGAATGGAAGATTCATAAAGTTATATTTTTTTGATTTTCTTATTTATGGTTAATTTCTTGTATGTATATTTTTTCTCTTATGCATATGATGTATTTCTACTTCTCCCCATAATCTCAGGGATAACCAAGCAATTAAAAGGGTTAACAATGAGCCGTGCATTTTAAAATTAATACCCATTGAAAGTCTTATAAAAAAATGTATGTCTCGATAAATCTTGAACAAAGCATTCCAATTCTGCAGACCTCCACGACTAAAACACTTCTTACAAACTTCTTTCTATGCACAATAACGCAAAGTATTCGCGAAACGATATCTCATGGGTAACTCGGCAGACATTACGCGAGTGAATGCAAAAACTTTACGCTTCAACGATAAAATACTCCGTTGATCGTTAGACGAACGGTAACGATAATTGATTGAGTAATTATGCTTCTTAGTTCGGAAATTCCACTGAACTGCCAACAATAAGTACCGATCGCGACAGGTACTGTTACACGCGAGTACGCGGTAAGAATCAGTGGCGTGGTGTTGTGTAGCACGAGAGAAACTCTGCTCGGCAGCAGTTACACCGCCAGCATCAGCAGTAGCGGCAACAGCAGCAAAAGTCAGTCATTAAAACGATATCTCGGGCTAATTGCAGTGTGTTCTCGTCGAGCCGCGCCTCGATGGCACTCGGAAGCTGGCTGAGAAATTCAACAACAGCAGGAGCACAGCTTCCGGGTTTTGAAGCAAAGAGTTCTTCGACTCAACCTAGTTGTGAAACATTGTTATTATTATTATTATTATTACTATCATTTTCATAATAATAATAATAATAATTATTATTATTATTATATTCTTATCTCTTCGGAAAATAAATATTAATTATTAATATCAATATCATATTAATAAGAATAAAATAATACAATAATTATTTATTATCATATAATAGAACATATCAATATTGTTCTATTATTAGAATTATATATTATCGTATAATAAAAATTATTTATTATTATATATTGAGAGAAATATATTATATTAATAATATTCTATTACCATTTTTTATTATTCATTATTTTTCTATGGATTTCACCGAACGATAATTATTATCAATGTTGAAAAGCGAATCAATAAAAATGATTCCATAATCGTCCGACGAAATCGTTGGAATATCGCACTTGTTGCCGAAGTGGTTACGGGCCAGTGATCAGACGAGGCGTGCGCAAGACGGCGCCGACGTTCGCGCAAGACTCTCAAGAGAGAACAAACAAGAACCTTAATCATCGGTCTATAACTTGAGTGCAGCGTTTAAACGTTACACAAAAGCTCGAATACACTTCGTCCGGTCACAGACACATCGGTGATTACGCTTTCGGCTTTGGCCGCGGCTACGAGCTGCAGAAAAAAAGTCACTTTGGAATCAAGAGCGCTTGAGAAAAATACCGGTGGGGGTTGCCATGTATAATAAATATATATGCACGAGTGAATGAGAGTGCAAGTGCGCGTGAACGTATATTCTCCGTTCGTACGAACGAGAGCGAGCGAGTGTGAGTGCAACATACTCGCGGAGCACTCGATGAACTTTGAGACTGCGGAACGAAGCGGCAGAAGGGAAGGAAGAGGGAGCGGGGGGGGGGGGTTATTATCGTTTGAGAAAATGGTTCAACGGCTACCGTAGACTCCGGAGTCTGTGCGCTGATGTACCTCGTGGCGAAGCCACCGTCCCGAGTCCCTCAGTGGCCGGGTGTTCGCGAAGAAGAGAGAAGAGAACGACGAATGAGAATACGAAGAGTGGCGAGAACAAGTGGAAGAAACTTACCTGCGGCTTCGCAAGTGCGGGAAACCGGGGCTTGTTGAAACAGCGGGTGAGGATGGATTTATGCGAATGCGAAAATATTGTCAGAGGATTTTTTTTTATCCGAATACAATCGTCGAGAGATTGCGCGATTTATTGGTCCATGAATTACGACGGAGCTCGTACAACTTTGTCAGACCCTGATCGAGCTTTTGATTATTAAATCAAAAATAAACTCGTTGAATTTAATTGTTTTAATTCAAAGCCTCTCTCGGGAGGTGACATCTCCCCAATTAATGAATAATCCACGATTCATTACTTACAGGGAGTTTTTCAGATTTATCAATGAAATTTTCTTCCACCAAGATAAAAAGATCAGATTTTCTACTAGAGTATAAAAAAAAAAAACAAAAATGATAAATCAGTCCACCGAATTTCCAACATATGTAAAGTTGCAATCCCATCAACTGAGTTAGCCAATAATTCACCATAGACTCGACAATTCCGTCGTTGGACCACAATTTCGCAAATTAGCGAGACAACAAAAAAACACAAAATTATGACCGCGCCAACTCGCCCCGGTCTTCGATTGTTAGTCGGAGAGATGATAGGTGTCCGTAAGAGCTCTTCGGATTCTCCAAGCCCTGTGCGAAAATACATAGAAGAACAAAACGAGAGGATATGAGAATAGTCGAAGGAAGCGAATAAGGGTGAAAGAGAAAGATGGTTGACCCGGTGTTGGGTACCGCTCGGTGGGTTACTCACTCGTATGGGAGTACCACGTAGCCGGCCATGGTATATCGCGAGAAAGACTCGGCACGAGGGTTGGACTCCCTGCGAGCAAGACACCGAGACCGGGAGAAAGAGAGAAAAACGGAGAAAGAGAAAAAGATAGAAAAGGAGAGAAGATACTGTCGTGCTCGCCGCGAATAGTTATAAATATAACTGGTACGAGATCACCCGCCACAGCTTTGCTTGGGTTTTATGTGACATTGCCATCGAGACTCTGCGGCTGCTGGCTCTGGGCTGGGCTTCCTCTCGCTACTGGACAGAACTCGCCGTGTCCGAACTCATCTTAGACTTCTCGGAACGTCGACGAGTGAATCGCAATTTACTGTTAAGTACGATAATACAGTCATGCGCGTTTGTAATGCGTTGCGATATTAATTACCGTCCTCTCTGGGACGAACGTCACTGCTCGACGCTTCATTTTTTCGATACGCGGCTCTGCAACGACGATTCGTTAAGCTCGTGCGACGGTTTTTTGTCACGTCGCGTTTGTAACGAAGCATCGCGGTTGATATTAAACACGCGTCAACGACGAACAGACGTTACGGAACGAATCGTGGCTCAAAAAAAATATATATACGAAAATATGGCTTAATTATCATATTTTATTCCTCAACCAGTTTTCATAAAACGATATTTTTTTTTCTTTAATTCGCGGAGTCTCGGCGTTTATTCGGAATGTCTTGGAGATTGTAATTTTGTCAACATTTCTCGACGACGAAGCAACGTCGTTGTTTCGACGACGCTGCCGGACCGTTAAAGTGTCGTTGTAACTGTAAAAATATCGTAAAAGTCACAATTTTACAGAAATAACTGACAACCGATAGTCGTCGTTTCGACGGTTGACGGTAATGCACAATTTCCTACGAGGAAGAAAAAAAAAACGTTAATGGAAATGAAGTTTTATAACAGTGACAGAAAATAAGAAGCACAGGATGCAGTCTTTAAATATCTTTGCTCCAAAAATTTCTTGACGAGCGTAACGAACGTGGATCCAGTCTCGTTTGAGACGACGCGCCGAGGGTGGCTGATAAAAATATCCGGACTATCTCGTTTCATCTCGCGCTTAACGTTCGTCCACAATTTTTTTTTGTTTTCTATTTTTTTTTTTCGTATTTTCTTCCCGCTCTTTACGTTTCCTGGTTTTTTTTTCTCGTTCAAATTATTATTTTTATTTATTTTCCGCTTCCTCAATCGTTTTTAACGCGATGACTACGCAAATACCCACGGCCGGTGCTGGCGTCAGGGAGTCCGCACACACATTTTCATTCCACGCGGGTAAACAGCTACAGCGTGCTCGGGGTACGCGTAACGAGGCGTCATATACGTGGTCCAGGAGCTCGACGTGATTTCTCGTCATTTTCGCACGGGTTGCTTGCACCGACGCTTGGGACCATGCACTTATGGGACCCGAAGTGACTCTTCACGGTCCATTAGGTTGCTCGAATGACTGTGAGAGTGGTTGCAAAAAAATGTTAAGGGCTCGGAGGTTCGAGAGAGTTTTATGAATTGTGGGAGGATTTTAATAATACTGCCTGTCATGTTGTACGCGCGGAGAGAAAGAGGGAATTCAATTGGATTCGAAATTCCTTCAAGGCTTGTATTAAAAAAAAATCGAGAGTTAATGGCTGGAGCCTTAATATAGGATGATGATGATACCTTTGATCGAACAATTTTGTTGTTCAGTTAGGTTGTATTGTGCATTTTGTCAAAACTATTATCGCAACGATTTCGGTGACTGGGTAATAAGGCTGTGTTGATTTGTCAAACTATTTTTTTTTTTTTTACGGTCCTATGAAAAGTTGATAGATTGCGGCCTTAAACGAACACGAAAAAATTTGCAGATATTTCGATGGATATTCAGTATTCGACCGTCGGCGATTTATATTTTTTCGTTAAATAACACAGGAAGACATAGCTTTCGTCATTTCAATTATAATATCTTCGCGAGTTTTGAAGCCACGTCGATTGCATTAGGTTCATTTTGAAACTCTTTTATCAATGCTAAAATCCTACTAGGACTTCCCGAATTCGATTGCAACCTCTATAGATACATATTTTTCCTAAAATATTGATATCGATGGAACCGATAAAAACGATGGTAATCAATCAAGTACAATCTATCAACCCACCCTACTGGGTAGATTATGATTACGAATTAACAATAATTGTCAATGTCCATCTTGATTTACGAGACGTCGATACTCGTCAATAGCAACAATTTAAAATTATTTCAACCAGTCATTGCTCCAAGCTCGTTATAAGCATAATTTCATAAATAAAATATTTTTATCAATTATTTAGCGCAAAATCGTAATTAAAATAAATTTCTATCCGACTATCGTGTTCTTGAGTGAGTAGAATGCGAACGAACGAAGCAAATAGCCGTCTCATTGGCTCAGACGCGCGTATGTGAAAGAAAATTCGAAGCTTAGAACTGTGGGCAGGAATCATGACGGCGTTGAATATACATATATATCTACTATATACATATACATGTGTGGGTATGTATGAGTGTATCGTGAAGAATTAGACAGAAACGAGTGCAGAAGCACAGACCGTTGTCATACATCTTCGGGATCAACGACAAAGTACGATAATCGGTAGCGTCTTACACATCGTTCTTTCTAGCTTCGTTAAAATGTAGTACCGCTTATTTCTTACAGCGTAGCCACATGACTGTGCCGCTCGAGAAAAGGCAACCTGCTTGTAGACACGGATTATCGTTTATTAATGCGAGAATAAGACCCACACAACAGCGCTCGTGCGCGCGGGTGGATAAATCCTCCTGGACCACGTCAGAACGATCTTTCTCCTTCCTCTCTTACTCCCTCCTTCTCTTTCTCTCTCTCTCTCTCTCTCTCTCTTTCTCTCTCTCGCCCCCGTTGATTAAAAAAAATGATTCACGTGTTTGAGGGGGATCTCGATAAAACTCTCCACCGTAACTCCATGACTAGGTGTTTTGACCGTCCGAAATAATTTCACGAGATTTAGATTCATGAAAGCGAGATACAATTCGCTCCTTTTATTTTTCTTACCTTTCACTTGTGCTGCTAGCTTCGAAAATTCGTTGTTTTTTTTTGTGTCTGGCGTCAAAATAACGCTGCGCAATATTATTTTTACGATGCTCGGTGATCTCGTCCGCCGGAACCCTTTCGGCATACACACACACACACACGAGATACAAAGAGAGCGAGAGAGAGAGAGAGAAAGAGAGAGGATGATCTCGCAGCGGCAGAAGGACGCTAGCACGCGCTTCATTCCGGCGGACCTTAACCCCGAGGCAATGTTTCTTTATTGCCGGTTTATTATACGCTTGAATATCGGAATGCGTGGTGCTGGTACGCTACCTTCCGGGCTCACGGAAAACTGTTCGTTGTAAAAAAAAAATTTTTAAAACTAAATAAATGAATAATAACGATTAAAACGAAAAATTGTTCGCGGAAAAATTCGTCACGCGGTAGATCTCCGTGGGAATCTGATAACACACGGTTTTTCCCGACCACCTAAGATAGGATGAGAGGGCGATGAGCGAAGACGAGTGGAAGACGATTTAAGAGATTTTGATCTTGAGAATTTGATGAGAGATCAATTTATTGCATCGAAATTATTTTTTTTTCTGCCTGGGCCCGAGAATGAAGAAGATTATTCTCTCTCGATCGTTCCAATAGATAAGAGAAATTTTAATCAAATTTCCTCGAACGGTTGATTTTAGATTCCATCGTCTCTCCAATTATTTCTCCTATCATTAATCAAACACTCGTAATGTTAATAAATTCAATAAATTAGGACGGCTTTTGACAGCAGGTTTGGGACAGCATGTCACCCTCTATTCTGCGTTGAGCCGACCATGAAAATCTATGACAGCCACGAGGAGAGCATAAGCAGCAGAAGCATTCCTCCCAGACGCTGCGTCATATATACAAGGATCGGGTATTCCAGAGTCTCGCCAACTCCGAAAGGTTCACCGATCTCTCTCTCTCTTCCTCTCTTCTCGCTGCCACCGCCGAAATTAATTACATCAAATGCTACACTCCAAAGCCGCATGACGGGATCATTCAGCTTCATCTCGTTTCTTCTCCCGAAAACCTCGTCAGGCGATGCAAAATCTTTCCAGATTTTTCGTCTCGAACCACCAATTATCCCTTTCAGTTTCATCCTCGTTATATTTATTTTCCTTACTCATCATTTCGTCCTCTTCCCATGAAACGGCGCCTTGTTCGATTCCTAAATACATCCAATCTTCATTCGTGCTTTGCAGTAAGACCGAACAACCGTGCAAGATATTTTTATTCACGTTTTTTCGGAGATGAAATCAATTTTTTGAGATGCATCGATGATGCCGCGGGCATATACACACCCCCAGCGTGTGTCCGAACCAACGGTTCGCTCGTGTTGCATCGCTCCCTTCTTCTCTTTTATTTCTCACCCGGCGTTCGCTCTCGAAATAATCTCATTCTCGTTCTGCACCCCGTCACCTTGCTCTTATTTAAATACCACCGACGATAGAGCGAAAGAGCGAGAGGCAGATGAAGGGTGAGTGCGAGACAGAGAGAGAGAAGAAGTAACAGAGAGGACGATGCATGCAAAGTGCTGTTGCGCCTGTGATATGCCGACCGAGTGCAGACGGTCGACGTTCGGCGTCGGCAGCTACGGAGTACGTGCCCCGAGTAACGATTCCTTAGCACGGGGACCCCATGGGCGCTTGCCGGCACCAGCTCCAAGAGCAACACCAGCCGCCCGGCACATCGACGGGGGAATGCACGGAACCGACGCAACGCGCGATCGCGCGCGAGCTCGGCCCCCGACCCTGACCGGCACGATCGCCTTGAACCCCCTGGCTAACCCAACCCCCTCTCCCCCGTTCCGCGCAAGATTCCTCACCAATTCCCATACCAACGTCCACGAATCGTCCGACGTCGATTCGACTTCGGGATCCGATCGCGATCGCCGCCAAAGTATCGGAACTTTTCCATCGACACTGTGTCATATTTTTGGGGGAGTTTTTTTTTTATCAAGGGTGGGCTAATTTTTTACCAAAGTTGGGGTTGTTGGATGGGTGCACGGTGATCGAAATATTGATATGTATTTATAGCGGTCCGCTAGTGGAATTTTTTTTTAACCACGTAACATCGTTGACCTTCGTTTAACTTTTTGAAAAAAAAAAAACCAGAACTAAGAAATATGGCGTCCGTTGAATTATGCAACGATGAGAAATATTTTGTGGAATTAATGAATGCGCGATAGTTAAATACAGTCTTTGAATAAATTATTCAATGTTCGTGAACGGTTATTCCTGGTAGATTTGCCAACACACACACACACACACTCACATATATAATATATTTTCGAATCCAATTAATTTGACCCGCAGAATTAATTTTCTCGAGTAAGCATTAAAAATCGGTTAATTCATTATGCAAAAGAGTTTCACAATCCAGAATGCCTCGCAGGAGCCATATTAAAATGTGAAAGAAAAAAAAATGTTCGACATTCGAATGAGAAGATTTAACGACTCGAACAACGACAATTAGAAGAAAAAAAATCATTTACGGGGTAGAATAACGCCCGCGGATGAAACGTTTGAAGAGCGAAGAAGGGGGATGGGGATTATAATCCGAGCTTTTTCGTTCGCCGATGCCGAAGAGAGCGTAGTTGGCCGTAGCAGGGGCGGTCCTGCGAGTGTCGGTCGCGATCTCGATATTACTCTCGCGTATATGCATCATGCATGCGTGCGCTCGCTCTTCTTCGCCAGAGTGGCTCTCAGATCGGACGGACACGCCCACGTGCGATAGTATATCGATCGTTCGAGAGATACCCAGCTTACCGTTAATTATCGGCATTTTTGTTCTCATTCGAGTCGCGAAGCGAACGGAAAAGGTTTCGACTCGATGGTGTGCGCGCGTTATCATCATTCACCACAGACGCAACCGCTGGAGCAACGCGACACGAACCTCGCTCCGACGTTTCCGTTCGTTGTGACGGAAAATCGGATCGCGAGACGAATGAAACGGCGAGGCAAACGCCGAGGAGAGAAGAGAATTAATTCGCGGTGGTGAAAAACACGAAGTCTTTGAGTACTCGTTTAATTGCCTCGTAAACATGAGTCTTCGCGTTACACGTACGCCCTTAACAGTCGAACCAACGACTCGGTAGACTGTTTCGACGTGCGACTCCGATGTTCGACGATCCTCGGAACGCGAGACGTACGGTTGCGTAATTTATGAGAAATTTAAACTCGCGTGTTGCTGCGAAAATCGCATCGGCGGTCGATCCAGATCAAAGTTACGGAAGGCAGAAGCTGGATCTCACATCGTGTCGGACGCATGGCGGAGACTCGCGAACGTGGAGATAACGTCGGGGGTAGGATTTTGCTCAACCATTGACTTGTTAATTACGTCTGGTAATGACACGCGGTTTTTTCGCCGATGAACAACGGGCTTCGTCTCACATTCCGTAGGAAAAGAATTTTGATCACACGGAAAAACTTTGAAGAATATATTTTTAACTAATTGTGTGGGTAATGATTATTTATATTGTTGATGGGATTTTTGTGCACTGGATTGGTATGACGTAATCGTACGTTTTTATACCAAATTTTGAGTTGTTATTAAAATGCGGTAGGGATAGTAGTTGATAGCAGTATAGTTGTCCTCGATACAACAGTCGAATTGTCTATAAAATAATAATAATAATAATAATAATAATAATAATAATAATAATAATAATAATAATAATAATAATAATAATAATAATAATAATAATAATAATAATAATAATAATAATAATAATAATAATAATAATAATAATAATAATAATAATAATAATAATAATAATAATAATAATAATAATAATAATAATAATAATAATAATAATAATAATAATAATAATAATAATAATAATAATAATAATAATAATAATAATAATAATAATAATAATAATAATAATAATAATAATAATAATAATAATAATAATAATAATAATAATAATAATAATAATAATAATAATAATAATAATAATAATAATAATAATAATAATAATAATAATAATAATAATAATAATAAAAATAATAATTCGTGGTGAGTGTCGATTGAGTCTTCGTTGAGAGAAAAAAAACGTCGAAGGCCGTACGGTTTTTAAGATAAGACCACGAGTTATGCGGCTAATGGGAGTGTAATGGTGTTTAAAACCAAAAAAATCGCCGAGCTGCGCATAACCAAACGATAATTCTCGCTTTCGGATAGGTAAATTGGACGTGAAGAAATCCTCTTTCCCGTACAGTTTAGTCGGAATATAAAAAACGTTGCCGGGCATTCGCGCGATCGACCTACGACTGGATGCGGACCTCCTCGAAACCAGAGACCATGCATCCATCGTTGGTGCTTCGTCGCTAAATATAAATCGAAGAAAGCCGGGTGGTACGAAATACCCCGGTCTACACGCGCCGGTGTCACCGCGACGAGCTTTAATGCTCGTCGCACGAGCGGTATTACACAAACATACACTCACACGCACCCACTGGCGCACACGAACACACGCAGACGAGTATCCAACCACGATTGTAACTCATTCGAGTTTTGATTCGATCCTCGTCAAGCAAATATTTTAATTCGTTGAACTAGCGATAAATGTCCAGAGCCAGTAGGAGCTGTTCGGTTTCGACAAACTTCATTACATTTTATTTATTTATCAGAGCTGGGCAGTGGTTGAAGGACTAAAAACTTTTTGGTGCTTTGAGTGATTTGGAGGTGTACGAAGTAGACTATGAAATATGGTGTTTTAATGTAATGCCAGTCTTACTACCTCGAAGGGTGGCGGAAAGTTATGTTTACTTGCAACCATTGTATGTGTACAAGCGTGGATCAGTCGCTGACAATCAATATCTAGATCCTGGATGCTAGAATAAGTAGCATATTTAATCCTACTTATTCCAGCATAATTAACCCTCCTCATTCCCTTATTCGTGACCGAGAAAAAGCTTTTCAGCACCGCGTCCACGCTTTTCAGCACCGCGTCCACGCTTCAATCGAAATATTATCTTCGTTTCGCGGTTAAATTAACTGGGAACACTGCATCAGGCATGCTCCTGATCTATTCGCTCAAATAAATGTCAATGATGATGCGTCCTGGTATTGCGAAACTCATTTTTCCAACAACTCGCCCTTTTTTTCACAAATTGCGTAATACGCTTAGTCTCTGCATCATTGAGTACACGAGACGTATAATAGAATTCAATATTTGTTTTTTCTTTTCTATACAGATCAGCAATGCTTACCGCAATTTTATTATAATCTTTGTAGAGCTCAAGAAAGCTCATACGCTGACAACCCATAATATTGCACCTAACGAGGTACATTAAAAAATGCTCGCTTGGAGTACTTAGTGTTCGATTGCGGTTGACAAACCGAACTTTACACGTGAATTACCCGTGCTCCAAATACTTTCCGGTACTTCGACCAGCTCTATTTACCATTCCATCTATTTTTTATTTATTTCTCGTGATTGTCTTACCGTTTTTGTAGTTTCGTTTGAATCCACGAGCTGCGTCGACGTAAATTGTACCGCACAGAAGAATAAATGGAATGACGAAGACGCGCAGTCTCGAGACTTCGGAACAACCCCGAGACGTCATATTTCACAAGGATTGCAACTCACTACGATTTATAAACAAAATATTACATCGGCTTTACGATTCAAAAGCATGACGCAAGAAAAATTCGAAGAATGTTGTGCTCTCACGAGATTATTTTTTAATACTTCAAGATGATTTTTTATTCCTTCGCTCCGACTGAATATCGATTAATTCGATTAGGCTGAAAACTCCAGACGAGCCGAATAACGGACAGATTGGAGGATAAATAGTGTTCTCCGGCACTCGCACTGCACACCACCGTGTAAACTGCACTACGAATATTCCTTTCGTTGATCACATCGGTCAATTTGATTTTCGTTCCTCCTCGAATTTCTCACGCGTCCTCTTAACGTCATTTCGAGTAAAAACGGTGCAACACCCCCGGCAATGTAAATTTCGAGTCGTTCGTTCGTTCGTTTATTGACATAGACGGAGATAAAAACATATATGTATAAATTTCAATATTTTCACGAGACTAATTAAAATTTTCGAATACTTGTTCAATTAATCTTTAAAATTCAATTATCGAATTGTCATCGATCATCGAATTAACACTCCAATATTAGTTTCTTCTTCGAGAAATTTTTTTAAAATCAAATTTTGTTGACTACGGAGATTCGCGATGGCAATTAAAATGCAACCTCGTGGCTCGATCGTGAATTATAAAAACCGGATGGGGGTTAAAAAAAAAATTCCCGCGCGCACGTTTGAGTGACCGCCGCGCGTCGTAAGCGCCGCGAGCAAACTAAAAGGCCGAAGAGTCTCGGGCGTCGAGCTACCGCTGTCCCGACGGCACTCGAGAGAGATCCCTCTGCGTTGCGATGCAACCCCCACCGACCCTCTGGTTTCCTCGGGACCAGGTAGACGAGACGCGGCACCGTTGGCAAAGTCCTCGAACGCTTCTCTACACCTTGAGAACGAGATAAACCGTGGCTCGCTTCGCTTTTCGGACTTCGAAACGAACAAGGGCCCACTCGAAGGTCCGGCAACCCCCGACTTGCACCATTCATACCTGCAACCGATGGTGCACGGAGTGTCGTTGCTTTGCACCTTGCGTTTGCCCGGTCAACGACGACCGAAACGTTCGGATCTAACCTTCGTTGGGTTTGGGGATTTATTTATAACTCCAATGGACGGCAAATTGCAACCACGTGTAATCCAACTTGAGCTAAAAACGATTTTCTCACCTTGGAAATTATGTGCTGTACATTGGCGACAATTGGCGATTTTTTTGAATATTTCTTTGATGATAATTTTGTGAGTATTTTGGGTTTGGATGATTGATTGTGCGGAGGGGTTGAGGTTTGATTTTATTCGGGTGGAAATGAGAGAAGGGCGAAGGGATAATGGAATGATTTTTATGCGGTTTAGTGGTTAGACAAAATTGAACTGGTGAATTCCTGCAATGGGTCGGTTAACTCGTAGGTTTGATTGAATAATTATATATTGTATAGCTGACGTGAGGATATTGGAAAACTTGAATAAAGATTCAGGAATGGAAAGAGACGATTTGGCTTTGAAGCGATATAAAATGACAGGGAATTTGACAAATGATATTCTGTCCTTTCTGATTTCAAAATATGTTAAAATCTTGGAACTAATCAATCAACTGCCACCGTCGCTATGGGATATTAGCAATTATATTTTTATATACCTTCAGATGACGTCACAACTTTTACGGATATACGACAAGCATATTCGTAAAAAAGTAATAAATTAAGTTCAATGGGAGAAAAGGTGAAAAAACTATTGTACATTGTCGAAATATTGTGCAGACAAAATTACGAATTTAATGATAAACGAGTATTGAGACGTCCAGCGAGCAACATTCTTAATTAATTCACCTCGCATTAATTCGGCTAAATATCTACATATTAAACATTATGTTTTGTTAAAAATGAAAATGAAAATTTGAAAAAATATTGAATTTGTAGCTAGAATTTATGTTCACATGAATAAAGCAAGTTGCGTGTGCTCTCCGTTTATATTCCTTTTCAAGGAATAATCGCTCGAACGAAACAGACTTGGCATTATCGCTTATCGCCGTTGAATTATCGCGAAACGATTTTTCATACCTCTTCTCCCATTGATGATCGCGCCACAAACTGCGCGGACTCTATATACACTGCATTCACCGAAGAGTTTCGCTTTTGTATCGTTCGTTTTCTTTTGATCATCATAATTTCGTTTTTATTTCGTCTTATGTCTCATATCGTGCAACACCCACGGGTTCGCTACGCATAACGCAATATCATTTACTTCTCTCTCGCTTTTCACCAATCCTACATTCGTAATAGTTTATAATGTCTCGAGATGGGGTCTTAAAAACTGTCGACTTCACAAACGTCCATAGTTTGCAATTCAAGTGCAACTTGAATGCAATTCTGTAGTGTGTTACGTGACGCGAGTGTTTGTGTGTGTCGAATTTTCGAACGGGTGTGACGCGCCCGCGCCCGCGCGCGTGTGTGTGTGTGTCAATTGCGAAATATGTTAATAAATCCTCGTACGTAAATATACAGTGTACGGGTAAGACATAATTATTACAATCATACGTAATAACAGTAGTGAAAGTAAAAATAGTATGAAAAATTATTATATTGTTTCCCTATGACTTTTTGTTACCTCGTGTCTCAAACTCGACTCTGTCGAACGATGAAGAGCGACTTGAGGAATTTCCTTTGAGGAATAGACCTCATCGATCGTCGAATTTCGTCAAGTTGTGGACGAAACGTGCCATTTATAGTACGAATTTAACAATATTTTCTGTCACTCATAACACGAGAGTCTAGAAATGATAATTTTGCGCAAGGTGAAGATATCATTCTCACATTATTACATCGTACGTTGCTTATCGAATGTTTCTATTTTCATTTCTATTTTCGTTTGCTTCAATATTCACTTTTTTCGAATTAGGTAACGAAGTGAAGCAGTCTTTACTTTTTGGTATGTGCAAATTCGATGATACAAGATGATGGAAAAAATTAACATCGAACGGTAAATCAATCATGGAATTATTTTGTGCGTATCATCAATAATTACGTGGAGATAAGCGTGTTGATTACCAGAACCGCGTGATGGCAAATGGATAGCACGGTTCGTTAACGGTTCTGCATCGGAAGTTTTTATTTTCTTTCTTCCCATTTTTGATATTAATCTTATCAGTCACTAAAGGTCTCGAGGATTTTATTATATTTCCTTCACGTAATAGCGTGTTTCAGCACGATAGAATGTATAAGTACCGATGATAAGAAATAATGACATGAATATATAATGAGACGTGAATAATAATTATGATGAAATAAAAATGATCGCGTTTTGATCTTATTCTCCATTGAATCCACGCTGAATTTTCTTAATGCAGAGAAAAATATAAATCGAGACCAGATTTGAATCGTAATCCCGTCGTGACACTCTTTACCGTCAGACTACGCGTGTTCTTGATTTTTTGTCAGCTTTTATTAATTTTTTTATTTCTCAAAATCAATTTTTCCCCACTTATTGATGTTCCAAAGACAACAATTTTGGGGAACGTTATTTAAATATCTAATATCGATATCACCGTGAATTTGTTGAATTTACATTACGATAGTTGCACTGCGAAACTCACGTGCGTGAACATGTTTTGTCTAATTGATAAATGGATAAATAAATACATGCATAAGAACCACATGACCTACTTTTCTTACTCCACTACTTCTCTACTCATTTTTCTGCTTCTTCCTAATTTTGAACTACTAGAAATACAACAATAACTGTATTTCACGTTGATTGGAAGAAGAAGGATTGAACCCAAAAAATAAACTAATGCACGTTATTTACACGCAAGGAATAAGCAGGGTAAGTTCCGCGTTGTAACGCAACCTGTAGATCAGGACTGACGCCTATGACATGCATGCTTTCCAGAAAATTTAATCCGTGCATCTTCATGTTTTAAAAACTGTTCAGAAAATCTTGATTGCAGAATAATTAATGTTTGCACTATACTACTCCGCCAAAACCGTGTAGCACCACATCCTCAAAATATTTTCCAATATCTTTTAATTTTTAATTCTGCCAATCTTGTAAATTAAAAAATACACCGAATGTAGTTGTTTTTGTTAATGTTAGTTTCTTGTATTTTGTAATCATATTGACAACGACTTTGCGCAACCAATGCTTCTATGGAGTCGAATGTGGTGTCGTGTGATACAGGCTTTCTTCCCCCGAACGATCTATGGCAGCTGTCTTCCTTACCGACTCCGGCAAGAGGCTTTCTTCTCTTCACGCTTGTCTCGACGGACAGTTCATTACCGACTCCAGAGGCCCATATTTACCTGACGAAATACATAGAAAATTTTTTCTTACCATTCGCTGCATCGTTTTTTTTAAATTTTATTTTTCATGTGAGATCTTTTTTTTTGGTCACCGTAATTGGCCACGAAGATATATGCCAACATTTTCGTTTGTTGGAATGGTCACTTCGCTGTTTCCCTCAATTCAGGTTCGAATGATGATATATCCAATTTGTATTTTCGGCAGGAAAATAAGCGTTTGCAATAATAATTTTTTTGTTCAATCGCGTTGCCAATCAAGTGCTCGAACGTTCAAAATATATTTCGCGGTGACGATTTTGAATTCATGAACGTCGTATTGTTCAATAGTTTCACCTTTAAGGTGTCCGTCCACGTGAGAATAAAATCTAAAAATTGATGCAATGTCATGCATATTCTGTTTAAAATTATAAAAAAAATTTTTTTGCGTTCCGCATAACAAGCCCTTTTGAATGACGCCCTACATAAAATATAAAATTCGAAAAAAATAATTGTCGCGCACCTAAAGTGCCCCTGCTTTATCCCGTATACGAATATTTTAAAGTGGTAACTGGCGTAAGATACGTGGGTTGATAAGATGTGTTACCATGTCGAATTCCAAGCTTCTACGTCGTATGTTGTTTCGTTTTTTTCCGGAGGTACGTAACCCTGAAAACAAAATTGTCGAAACAATTTTGCTAGCCTATGTTTTCATTTCGATTCTAATTTCCGTTTGAAAAACATTTTTTTATCTCTCTACGCGGCGCTAAAAAAAAATTCTAAGATAAAATACGAAGTGCAGTGTCGAAATAAAGACGGTGAATCGATCTAACGCGGTAAAGATAAATATAGTACAGTCGTTTACACAGATGTTACGATGACACGAATTTTTGAAACCGCAGAAATACCGATTACGATTCATTTTTACTTGATAAACCTACAATAAAGGTGAACGACGTACCGTGAGGCTTGCTATTGGACGAAAAACCGGCACGTGTGCTTCTCGATGATTTATAGTTGCGTAGAATATCGATCTATCAAACGTATCACGCACAAGCAAACGCATACTACATATCAGCATGAAATCTAAAAAAATATATACATTACCATCGAATTCTATATCATTAAAAACAAATAGATACATTTCAAATACTTTCGACAGCGAAGAACTATATTCAATTATTCGTCTCCGAATTCGTCTTTCGGATCGATTAATATTTTCGATAGTATTGAACCACTCGAATTTATGACGTTTTGGCATTTGAATTTTTCACAAACTTTCGCTTTTTTATAAAACTCTGGGTTTAAGAATTTTGAAAAGCTTGCATTCTTTCAATAGCCCGGATGCGACCTTAGTGTCTCATATAAACTTTGTACAAAACCATTGCTCGAATTCGTGAATTTCCATTTGCTTGAAAAATTACAAATGTAATTGGCGTTATGTGATTTAAGTGAACGAAACGATTGGAACGTATACCAACAAAAAAAACGTTTTGCATATTTATTCCGTCGTGGATTCGCTGTTAATGTAGAGGAAGAAAGTATCATAAATTTGAGCAATTAAATAACATCGAGAGACGTCGATCGACCCAGAAAGCGAATTCCGAGACGAATATTTCAATATAGTTCTTCATTGTCGAATTTATAAAAAATGGTATTGAATAAGGAATCAAGCGAAAAACAAATTATGCGAAGTCGCGTGCAAACGCACGCGTGTGTATGCGCCTCATGTAGGGAAAAATAATTTCTTGAACATCGCCTTGATATTTAAAAAAATATTACAAAGACGGTTATTGAATTTTTTCTATTTTTTTTCCTTTTTTATTTTATGATAATATATGGTACGCATGTGCTCGTTCGATGGATCGAGGAATTGACGCAACCATAGATTATCGACAGGCACAAGTGCCGGTTTTTCGTTCGATACCAACCGTCATACAGCCGCGGTACGTCGTTTACCTTCATGGTAGATTTTTCGAGTGAAATAAATCGTAATCGGCGGCTCTGCTGTCGCAGAAATTCGTGCCCTCGCTACATCTATGTAAGTAAATGTACTATTATTATCTTCACCGCGTTAGATTGGTTGTCCGTATTTATTGCGAAACTATACTGTGTATTTCATCATTCATATTTCAAGAATTCGTCTAGACCATATCAATATTGAGTTTCCGATTACCAGTAACCATGCGAAATGGGGAATGTTGACGTATGGAAATTGGACTTGCATTGGCAACGTAAATCGCCCTGTGAGTCATTTTTTTTCAAATTTACTGTCAACAATTTGCTCAGTTTCTAGGTTACATTCTTTCCGAACATAAATATTCATCCGTTAATGATATGATGTTCGTTCTTCGCAGAGTACGCCATACAGAAGGGGAGGCGAAGCCGTATGTATGAATTCAGACTTCGTATGGTCATCCTTCGCGAAGATGGTTCTCGAGATCGACCCTTGTAAACTCGAGTTTTGTATCTAAGACTCAAATGCAGAATCAAGCCGACAGAGCGGCAGGTCAGCGTATATCAAGTCCTGCCATTTATAATGCGCATGCTTGGAATAAAACGCTTCTTTGTTCGTCACATGAATTCGTGTAGCACTAATATTTTTCCGTCTAAACTTCGTCGGATATCACTGATCTTTTGCGCGGTAATCAAACTGTACAAGTTTTTGCAGGTAACTCACAAGTTCAAATATTGATTTTTTTTTATCAAAACAATTGAAAATGTTGCTATTTTAAAATACGTTAAAATGAAAAATAAAAAACATTTGACATCATTATCTCGTCACTTATGTGAAGAAAGAGTGCAGAATTTCGAAAGGATCGGTGCCGTAGATTTTAAGCTACAATGGGCACTAACTCTAAGAAAGCTAAGTGTGAGAAAAACGCGTTTAAGAGCTTCCAAGATTTTTACACCAAAAAACGAATATTTTAATTTTTTTTACTTATACTGAATCATCGATGCCAGCTCCATAAAGCGAAGGACATTCAGCTAGGATTTCTAATGAATCTTGCTCGAGACCGGAGAAGCGGCGACTTACAACTCTATATCTCCGTTAGTTTTACTCCAATCGACTTTAAATTTTACACAATAATCTTCATATGTTGTACATGAATTCAATTTTTTTCTTAATACCTTCCCCCTCCTCCTCCTCGAATTTTGTTATCCTAATAGTTTAGTACCGAAGATGTTACGACGGTGACTCACCGATTAGATTGATTTCGAGTCGTAACGCCAATTTACCCGCGCATCTAAAACTAGCAGAAATACGAAAACGCTCCATATCCGTTGAATAACGTGAACTCAAGAATGTGCTTAATTCGAAGACCAGTTCACGACGGACCCCCATGTAATGGCAATAAGTATGTCAAAAGGAGTTTTTTAAAAATAGTTCGACGTCACGCAATCATTCGATCATGGTTCCTCGTTTCGCCTTTTTTGTTTTGGTATAATCTTCCCAGCCATCATTTTTTCGGACCCTTGGACATTTGGATTACGCTTAGCAGAGACTCACCAAATCTCAACAACGTCCTACGTCCATTCTGCAAATCAGTTGACCAAGGAATTAGGATGAATGGACTGAATGAGCAGTGATTTTTTTATTTTATTATACATCTCGATTTATCGTCGAGAAAAGGACGTCCTTTGCTCCTTGTATTACAGAACATAACATTAAGTTGAGATTAACGAACGGTACAACGAACCTATCCCGTGTGATATACTCTCACACTTTTTTGAAACTATTTTCATCATTTTTTTGGGAAACGATGTCAACGACCAACCATTGTCGATGTTAGGTTGAGGAACGGAAAACGGCCATTTAGCGTACGGCGCAACTGCTTCGGTTTTCACAAGATGGAAACCCCGCGCGTTTCTATCGACCGCGTCTCCCATCCTCACGGCAGGCAGTTTCGGAGAGCAAGAACGTGTGATATACGAGAAACAGGAGCAAGACCAGCCCCAGAATCCAACCATCGAATTTACGGATTCCGCGAAGTACGTGGCCGCCCGGCGATGATAGCAATGAATCGTATTTATCCCCCCCCAACAGCCAGGTTGAGTGACTCCACTGTTCACGTAGAAATCGATGTGGCCAGAGTACTCGAGTTTCCCCAAAATCATCGAGTTCGTGTGAATCACATCGACGAATTCCGCATCACCTGCATCCAGCTTCTCCTCCTCGCCAACGGTAGCGAACCACGGCATCGCGGGGTCCAACCCGGTGATCCTATCGACCTTGTAGGGCCTCAATATGGCGGCAGAGCGGGCAGCGACATGAGCTCCAAGACTGTGACCGATCACGTGAATGTTCGTCGCATTGTGATCCCTCAATCGTTTTATCAATTGTGCCAAACACTTGCCGACCTGCGACACTTGAAGCACAACTTTCAGATAATGCGCAGCTGCTAACCGATCCCAATTGACTGCGATAATATTCATTGGCTCCTTGATCAAATATTCATTCTTTATCGCCATCAAATGATCTTCGTGCACGCTCGAGTGCCAACCGTGGACGATGATTTTCGTTGGATTGGTCGCGACGAAATGCGTATCACGCAGATTGGAATCCGTCCAATTGACGAACACTTGATGTGCTTCAGATGGATTTTCTTTCGTGTACAAAAAAAAATTGATGTCCTCGTCCGGACATGATTCATTTGTGTGAATCGTGGAGATTAAGGAAAAGATCAGGAGGATGCTGAGGCCGACGGGGTGCCACGGGCATTTGAACGAGTGATGGCTACGATCCATGTTCGCGGTTTGTTATTGCAGTGTCCTCGGTGATGCTACCCAGCAACCTGCGAGCAAGGATGACCCGTTGTAGCTGAACGTTAGTTACGTCGATGACTGAGCCCCTCCTCCTCGCTTAAGCGCTCTATCTATCATAAAAGCAAATATACAATAAGCGTGTATATAAGTGTGATGGCTTGCTTGCCTGAAGCTCGAAAAGTAGCACTCCGCTACCGCACCAACACCACCGATGTCTACATTTTTCTCATTCGAATCGTCTACTGGTAGTGCAAAGACGTCACACACACTCATAAAATGGTACTTCTGATTAGAAAAACGAGATCAACAATACGGTTTATCACGCTGTCAAGACAAACAATCATAGGACTTCATATTCACCCGAAAATTGCGAACAAAATTTAAGATCTTTTTCACTTAATATAAGATATAAAAAAACTCTGTCACACGTAGCTAGGTACAACGTAGTTCATACCCTGTTCAGTTTCAGACGAACTGGATTCACAAAATCATGCACGCCGGGGGACGTGCACGTAAAAGGTTGTGAGATGCAACAACAGATTCTTTATGAAAACTTTTAAGAGACTGCATGCACCGAATCCTGAAATCGGACATTGATAGATATCAGAACGCGATGTGATTGCATTTAGTGTTTTTCCAGGAGCAATTTCTCGAAATTGGCTTGTTTAGACGCTCGCTTCAGTCGGATACCCCCTCAAGATTAACGACGCTTACAGGAAACTTTGAATTTGTTATCACTTTTATTTTTACCTGCCGTGCTTGTTCGATCCGAGTTTCGCTGCTCCGCAATTATAAGCAATGATACGGAAGAAATTGAGAGAATTGGAATTGGAATTCAATTAAAACACTATTCTTCTATTTTAGAAGATTTTTTTCTGTTCTAATAAGAGGGCTCCCGTCAGCGTTGTCCACTTGTTCCAGAACGTCGGTCTGGAGAATGGTCTTGATAACGCACAGACCGTCTGATGTAGGCCGCACGCCCCCCCCCCCTTAAGGTTTAAAATATTCCCCTCTTTGCGGATTCCTAGTTTATCTGACAGCGCTCTCAAAAAATTCGTAATGGCTTTTCTCAGCCGACACCAGCCAAACGCAGCCAATAGCGTCACTCTGATAACAGATGTGCCGGGCGTCCACCCACTGTAGGTATCCCGAATCGAAATAGATCGTATATTTACACGTTCTTCTCATTACCGTGAATGTTAATAGCGCTCTCCGACTCGCAATAACTCCAGGCCACCTTCCTGATTGTATTGAGCTTGTTGATTTTCAGAATTCTTTCGAGAAGTCACCCATATTCTCTAATTGACCCAATTATTATTATTTTGTTCTTTTTTTCCAATATCGTTCAACTCGCAATACGCGCAGTGGGGTATGCTGGTGCCCCAGTTTTAATGACAATAAATTGTCAAAAATAGGCAAGTTTGGGAGAGGTGAAATGAGGTATGCAGACCTATAGATTTCGAGCTCACTGTCGTGAATATGAATGTTACAAGCCGTTGCCCTCTTGGGACACTGTGAAAACAATAAATAAATACAATACCGCGGTAACTCACCAAGAATTCAATATAAAGAGCAACTGTTTCAAAAGAAATTGTAGGAAAGAAAATATAACAAAGAATAAATTAACGTGCCGAGACGCTGACCCTGGATCTCATGCGTATCAACAGCATTGCTCGAAACGAGAAATATGGGCTGCAGGATTAATCCGAAAACATTTTGCGGGGAGGGGTTACCGGAGCTCATATTTTTACATGAGACGTACTAACCGGAGATGGCGAGAACGATAATCCATGGGCTTTCTGGAAACCTGGACTAGTCGCACTGCCATTTTTCACGAATTTCTCTGGCTTCGATATGCTAATTGGTGGAAAACATCCATCGGGAATGATTTCGACCAATCAGCTTCAAGTGGAACGACAAAGATTCAGAACCACCTATAGTTTTCGTTCTTTCTATTGCGATTACACTCTTTCTCGCTGTATTATTGGTCCATATGTATATGTCGATGGGAGTTTCACGTTTGTGAAATTCCTGGTTCTCGAATTTAGATGTGTTCATAGAAATATTCACCACCCTGTAATGCTCGATACAGTTTGGTAGTTTTTTTCAATCGTTTCTCGGTGGGTCCAGACGTGATGAATACAATGTGCTCTAAAAATTTTGAAGTCCCTCGCATAGTAGTTTAAGCTATTCTATCATGAGAATTGAATCATAGAGAAAAGTCCACGTGTAACGCGTGTAAGGTGATAGCAGTCCAGTAATCGCGGAAATAAAAATAAAAACGTGACTACCCACTAGCCGAACGTTAAGTTTGGCCATGGAATTCTTACGGAAAGCAAATTTCGCGGCGAAAAATCTTATCAACGATAGACACTTGGCTTACGTGGCATAATTCCCGTGTTAAAGAAGCTTGAAAGAAGGATCGATACAAAAAGTCCTAGCCTCCAGAGAGCGAATAGATTATGGTTCTTGCGATTTCCAGTTTTCCAATATATGCATCCTCATGAAAAAATGTGACTTCTACCTTACCTCCTTGGAATTAGACATGTTAAGGGCACATCGTTTCCGTTACATAGCGGTCTACTTAAAATCAATTCCAGGAAATTCACACTTTGATGGAGAAAAACAAAGAGGTAAATGTTTATATACCTCGAAGATGTATTTCAAAACATTTATGCTTTTTTTTTGCTTCTCTACGGTAAGAATTTTTCAGAACCAGTTCTTAGCAGGCTCTTACAATGTGAAAATAATTTGACCAAAAAAGTTACAACGCCTTCGAAGAACGGTTTCAGTCATCTCATTATCTAACCGAAATCATAAAGAAAGGTCGATGAATGCCATCAGTGAAAGAAATTGAATCATGTATATGGGTTGGCGTTGAAACGCTATTGTAAGACGCCACTAAGACATTGGTTACATTAGCGGTCAAATTGAAACGATCCTACGCAACGCGAAAAAAATGGAGACCTTGGTGACAAGTGCGATATGATTGCATGACTCTAATCTCTGAAATAAAATTAAATACGTGACTGACGTCAAGCCATGAAATGTTTACGAGAGCAAATTCGAACTGGCGATGATTATGTCAAAAGGAGTTTTAAAAGAATAGCTCGACGTCACGCAGTAATTTAATCGTGGTTCCTCGTTGCACCTTTCTTGTTTTGGTATAATTTTCGCAGCTGTCGTTTTTACCTTCACTCTAAAGATATTTGAATTACGCTTGGCAGAGCCTTACCAAATCTTAATAACGTACACGTCCATTCTGCAAATCGCTCGACCAAGGAATTGGGAAATGGACTGAATTAACAGTATAGAATTTTCTTATTATCCTTAGATACGCATGAAATTGGATTTATTGTCAAGAAACGGACGTCCTTCGCTCATTGTATTACAGAACACGACATTGAATCGTAACATGCAAATTGTACAGCAAACTTATCCCGAGTGACATACTCTTTAACAATGCGCAGATAGACATATTAATCGCACGACGGTGTGCCGCATCGTCTTATCAGTCTGACTGTTCTGGACTTATTTTTATTAATAATTTGTAAACGATGGTCAATCAGTTTTCGATGTTTCGTTGAGGGACGGAAAACGGCCATTTTGCGTACGGCGCAACAGCTTCGGTTTTCACAAGATAGAAACCCCGCGCGTTTCTATCCACCGCGTCTCCCATCCTTACGGCGGGCAGTTTCGGAGGGCAAGAACGAATTATATACTTGAAATAACCGGAGCATGACCAGCCCCAGAATCCAACCTTCGAATTTATGGATTCCGCGAAGTACATGGCGGCCCGACGATGATTGCACTTAGTCGTTTTTTCCTCTCCCCAACAGCCAGGTTGAGTGACTCCACCGTTCACGTAGAAATCGATGTGGCCAGACTTCTCGAGTTTGCCCAAAATCATCGAGTTCGTGTGAATCACATCGACAAATTTCGCATCGCCTGCATCCAGCTTTTTCTTGTTGCCAACAGTAGCGAACCACGGCCCCGCAGGATCCAACCCGGTGATCCTATCGACCTTGTAAGGGCTCAATATGGTGGCGGAGCGGGCAGCCACATGAGCTCCAAGACTGTGACCGATTACGTGAATGTTCGTCGCATTGTGATCCCTCAATCGTTGTATCAATTGTGCCAAACACTCGCTGACGTGCGACACTTGAAGCACAACCTTCAGATAATGCGCAGCTGCTAAGAGTTCCCAATTGACTGCGATGATATTCATCGGCTCCTTGATCAAATATTGATCCTTTATGGCCATCAAATGTTCCGCGCGCATTTTCGAGCGATAACCGTGGACGATGATCTTGGTTGGATAGGTCGCGATGAAATGCGTATCACGCAGATTGGAATCCGTCTGATTGACGAACACTTGATGTGCTTGAGACGGATTCTCTTTCGTGTACAAGAAAAAATTGATGTCTTTGTCCGGACATAATTCATTCGTGTGAATCTTGGAGATCAAAGAAGAGATCAAGAGAATGCTGAGGCCGACGGGATGCCACGGGCATTTGGACGGGTGATGGCCACGACCCATATTCGCGGTATGTTCTTCCAGACTCCTCGGCGATGTCACCCAGCAACCTGCGAACAAGGACGATCCGTTGTAGGTGAACGTTAGTAACGTCGATGACTAACCCCCCTCCTCGCTTAAGCGCTTTATCTATGATACAATAGCGAATATATAGTAAACGTGTATTTAAGTGCGATGGCTCGCTTGGCAGGAGCTCGAAAAGTAACACTCCACTACCGCGCCATTATCACCGATACATTTTTCTCAGTCAAATCGTCTACTAATAGTGCAGGGACGTCACACATGCTCAAAAAATTATACTTCCGATTGGTCGAACGATTGCGACCATACGGTTTATCATGTTATGAAGATCAATAATTATAGGATTTCATATTTATCCGGAAATTGCGAACAAAATTTAAGATCTTTTTCTCTATAAGGTATAAAAAAACTCTGTCACACGTAGCTAGGTACAATGTAGTTCATACCCTTTTTAGTTTCAGACGAACTTGATTTACAAAATCATGTACGCCGGGAGACGTGCACGAAAAAAGTTGTGAAATGCAACAACAGATTGAGCATGGAAACTTTTAAGAAACTGCATACACCGAATTCTGAAATCGTTCATTGATACATAAATTTCGGAAGGCGATGTGATTGCATTTAGTGTTTTTCCAGAAGCAATTCCTCCAAATTAGCTTGTTTAGACGCTCGCTACAGTCGGATAACCCATTAAAATTAACGACGCTTACAAGAACTTAGAATTTGTTATATCTTTTATTCTTACCTGCCGTGCTTGTTCGTTCCGAGCTTCACTGCTAGTTCTCCGGAATTATGAACAACGATACAGGAAAAATTGAGAGAATTGGAATCGGAATTTAATTGAAACACTATTCTGTATTTCGAAAGATTTTTTTTATTTCACTAACAAGAGGGCTAACGCCAGCGTTGTCCCCTTGTTCAAGAACGTCGGTCGGAAGAACTATGTTGATACCGCAAGGATCGTCTGACATTTGATTCCTAATTTTCCTCACAGCGCTTTTAAAGAAATCTCGACGGCTTTTTTTAACCGGCACCGACCAAGCGCCGCCAATAGCATCACTCTGATAACAGACGTGCTAGTCGTCCAACGACTGTAGCTAACTCGAAATGAAATATATCGTACCTATGTTTACACGTCTTTCTTATTACCATGACTGTCGATAGCGCTCTCCTACTCGCAAGAACGTCTCGTCAGGCCACCTTCCTAAATTTTGGATTTCTCCGTATAATGGCTTAAGCCATTCTATTATGAGAATTGAATCATAGAGCGAAGTCCACGTGTAACGTGTGTAAAGTGATAGCAGCCATGTAATTTTGGAAATAAAAATAAAAACGTGACAAGCCACTAGCCGAACGTTACGTTAAGCCATAAAATTCTCACGAAAAGCAAATTTCGAGGCGACAAACCTTATCAACGATAGACACTTCGCTTACGTGGCATAATTTCCGAGTAAAAGAAGCTCGAAAGAAGTATCGATACGAAAAGTCCTAGCCGCTAGAGAGCGAATAGATTATAGTTCTTGCAATTTCCAGTTTTTTAATATATGCATCCTCATAAAAAAATGTGAGTTCTGCCTTACTTCTTTGAAATTCGACATTTTCAAGGCACATCGTTTCCGTGGCATATCCGTCTAATTAAAATCAATTCCAGGAAATTCACACTTGGATAGAGTAAAACAAGGAGGTAAATGTTTATATACTTCGAAAATGCATTTCAAAACATTTATCCTTTTTTTTTTTGCTTCTCTACGGTGAGAATTTTTCAGAACCAGTTCTTAGCAGGCGAAGAAAATAATTTGACCAAAAAAATTACAATGCGTTTGTAGAACGGTTTCAGTCATCCCGTAATCTGACCGAAATCATAGAGAAAGATCAATAAATCCCATTAGTGAAGGTAATCGAATCATGTATATGGGTTGGCGTGTAAACGCTGTTTTAAGACGCCACTGAAACATTCGCCACATTAGCGGTTGAATTTAAACGAATCTACGCAATGCAAACAAAATGGAAACTTTGGTGACAAGTGCGGTATGGTTGCATGACTCTAATCGCTAAAATGGAAATAAAAACGTGACTGACGTCAAGCCATAAAATGTTCACGGGAAGCAAATTCAAATTGACGATGAATATGTCCAGAGGAATTTAAAATAATTTATCGACGTCACGCAGTTATTAAATCATGGTTTTTTCTTTCGCCTTTCTTGTTTTCGTATAATCTTCCTAGCAAACGTTTTTTTCTTCGCTCTATGGACATTGAAGCCACGCCTGGCAGAGCCTTACCAAATCTCAATAGCGTGCACGTCCATTCTGCAAGTCGCTCGACCAAGGAATTGGGAAATGGACTGAATTAACAGTATAAAATTTTCTTATTACCCTTAGATACGCATGAAATTGGATTTATTGTCAAGAAACGGACGTCCTTTGCTCATTGTATTACAGAACACGACATTGAATCGTAACATGCAAATAGTACAGCAAACTTATCCCGAGTGACATACTCTCTAACAATGCGCAGATAGAAATATTAATCGCACGACGGTGTGCCGCATCGTCTTCTCAGTCTCACTGTTCTGGAATTATTTTTATCAATAATTTGATAAACGATGGTCAATCAGTTTTCGATGTTTCGTTGAGGGACGGAAAACGGCCATTTTGCGTACGGCGCAACAGCTTCGGTTTTCACAAGATAGAAACCCCGCGCGTTTCTATCCACCGCGTCTCCCATTCTTACGGCGGGCAGTTTTGGAGGGCAAGAACGTATTATATACTTGATATAACCGGAGCATGACCAGCCCCAGAATCCAACCTTCGAATTTATGGATTCCGCGAAGTACGTGGCCGCCCGGCGATGATTGCACTTTATCGTTTTTTCCTCTTCCCAACAGCCAGGTTGAGTGACTCCACCGTTCACGTAGAAATCGATGTGGCCAGACCTCTCGAGTTTGCCCAAAATCATCGAGTTCGTGTGAATCACATCGACAAATTCCGCATCGCCTGCATCCAGCTTTTTCTTCTTGCCAACAGTAGCGAACCACGGCCCCGCAGGATCCAACCCGGTGATCCTATCGACCTTGTAAGGGCTCAATATGGCGGCGGAGCGGGCAGCCACATGAGCTCCAAGACTGTGACCGATTACGTGAATGTTCGTCGCATTGTGATCCCTCAATCGTTGTATCAATTGTGCCAAACACTTGCCGACGTGCGACACTTCAAGCACAACCTTCAGATAATTTGCAGCTGCCAACCGATTCCAATTGACTGCGATGATATTCATCGGCTCCTTGATCAAATATTGATCCTTTATGGCCATCAAATGTTTCGCGCGCATTTTCGAGCGATAACCGTGGACGATGATCTTGGTTGGATAGGTCGCGATAAAATTCGTGTCAATCAGATTGGAATCCGACCAATTGACGAACACTAGATGTGCTTGAAACGGATTTTCTTTTGTGTACAAAAAAAAATGGATGTCTTTTTCATCGCATGATTCATTTGTGTGAATCGTTGAGATCAAGGAAGAGATCAAGAGAATGCTGAGGCCGACGGAATGCCACGGGCATTTGGACGGGTGATGGCCACGACGCATATTCGCGGTATGTTCTTCCAGACTCCTCGGCGATGTCACCCAGCAATCTGCGAACAAGGACGATCCGTTGTAGGTAAACGTTAGTAACGTCGATGACTAACCCCAGTGTTCTAACCATCATGTACACCGGGAGACGTGCACGAAAAAAGTTGTGAAATGCAACAACAGATTCAGCATGGAAACTTTTAAGAAACTGCATACACCGAATTCTGAAATCGTTCATTGATACATAAATATCGGAAGGCGATGTGATTGCATTTAGTGTTTTTCCAGAAGCAATTCCTCCAAATTAGCTTGTTTAGACGCTCGCTACAGTCGGATACCCCATTAAAATTAACGACGCTTACAAGAACTTAGAATTTGTTATATCTTTTATTCTTACCTGCCGTGCTTGTTCGTTCCGAGCTTCACTGCTGGTCCTCCGGAATTATGAACAATGATACAGGAAAAATTGAGAGAATTGTAATCGGAATTTAATTAAAACACTATTCTGTATTTCGAAAGAATTTTTTCATTTCACTAACAAGAGGGCTAACGCCAGCGTTGTCCCCTTGTTCAAGAACGTCGGTCGGACGAACTATGTTGATACCGCAAGGATCGTCTGACGTTTGGTTCCTAATTTTCCTCACAGCGCTTTTAAAGAAATCTCGACGGCTTTTTTTAACCGGCACCGACCAAGCGCCGCCAATAGCATCACTCTGATAACAGACGTGCTAGTCGTCCAACGACTGTAGGTAACTCGAAATGAAATATATCGTACCTATGTTTACACGTCTTTCTCATTACCATGACTGTTGATAGCGATCTCCTACTCGCAAGAACGTCTCGCCAGGCCACCTTCCTGAATTTTGAATTCCTCCGTATAATGGTTTAAGGGGGTACATCTGTGTAGATTGCCGGAAAAGTAGGTGAATTTTGGGAATTATTATCTCAAAAACTATTCCTCTGATTGAATCCAAGTTGGTTTTATTTGAAAGTATATACATTGAGGTATGTTGACGATTTTTCATGTAAATATATACTAAATGGGAGCGCTGTTATTCTGGCCGGCGTAAAACAACTGTGTCGACGGCGCGGTTTGCGGTTCCCCCTTTTTCTCGCAGTCGGTTGGTCTGAAACAAAAATTTCAAGAAGATTCTTCAAGTGTAACGTCTTGAGCTGTTCGGCACGTGGGATTTTTTCTATTTTATTTCTTTTTCACAAAATGGCGCTTGATTGAAATTGAAATTCACTTTTTAACCTCAATTTACGACCTTTTTTGGTTGATAAAAAAATAAATAAATAAGTTTAAATAAATCCTACGTGCCGAACTTCATAACCTATCCGTGCATATTGTGTCCAAATTTTAAAGGAATCGGCCAATCCGTTATCTAAAAAAAAGTGGGAACCGACTTTGAAAAACGTGTTTCGAGATAAACGCGTTTGAAATTTGGGAACTCGCTATATATTTATATAAAAAATCGTCAACATACCTGAATGTATATACTTTCAAATGAAACCAACTCGGATTAAATCGGACAAACAGTTTTTGAGATAATAATTCCCAAAATTTACCTACTTTTCCGACAATCAACACAAATGTGCCCCCTTAAGTCATTCTATTATCAGAATTGAGTTATAGAGCAAAGTCCACGTGTAACGTGTGTAGAATGATAGCAGCCCTGTAATTTCGGAAATAAAAATAAAAACGTGACAAAACGTGATAAGTTTAGCCATGAAATCCTCACGAAAAGCAAATTTCGAGGCGATAAATTTTATCAACGTTAACCACTTGGCTTACGTGGCAAAACTATCGAACTGAAGGAGTTCGAAAGAAGTATCGATACGATAAGTCTTAGCCTCCAGAGAGCGAATGGATCATCGTTCTCGCTATATCCAGTTTTCTGAGACATGCATCCTCATGAAAAATGTGAGTTTTGCCTTACCTTTTCGGAATTCGATATTTTAAGAGAACATCGTTTCCGTTGCATAGCCACCTACTTAAAATTAATTCCAGGAAATTCCCACCTCGAGGGAGTAAAACAAGGAGTTGAATGCCCGTTTACTCCAAAAATGTGTTTTAAAACATTTATCCCTTTTTCTAGCTTCTCTACGGTTAGAATTTTTTAGAACAAGTTCTTAGCAGGCAAAGAAAATAATTTGACCAAAAAAGTAACAATGCGTTCGTAGAATAGTTTCAGTCATCCCGTAATCTGACCGAAAGCATAGAGAAAGGTCAATAATTCCCATTAGTGAAGGTAATCGAATCATGTATATGGGTTGGCGTTAAAACGCTTTTGTAAGACGCCACTGAAACATAGGCCACATTCGCGGTTGAATTCAAACGAACCTACGCAATGCGAACAAAATGGAGACTTCGGTGACAAGTGCAACATAGTTGCATGACTCTAATCTCTAAAATGGAAATAAAAACGTGACTGACGTCAAGCCATAAAATGTTCACGGAAAACAAATTCAAATTGACGATGAATATGTCTAGAGGAATTTAAAAAAAATAGATCGACGTCACGCAGTTATTTAATCATGGTTCTTCGTTTCGCCTTTCTTGTTTTCGTATAAGTAATCTTCCCAGCAATCGTTTTTTTATTCGCTCTATAGACATTTGAATCACGCCTGGCAAAGCCTCACCAAATCTCAATAACCTACCCGTCCATTCTGCAAATCAGTTCACCGAGGAATTAGGATAGATGGACTAAATCAACGGTGAACATTTTTTTTATTATCGTTAGATACGCATACAACTGAATTTATTGTTAAGAAACAGACAGTCTTTACTCATTGTGTAACAGGATATGACATTAACTCGCAACACGTGAATAGTACAGCAAACTTATTCCGAGTCATATACTCTCAAACAATGCGCAGATAGAAATATTAATCACACGACGGTGTGCCGCATCGTCTTATTAGTCTGACCGTTCTGGAATTATTCTTATCAATAATTTGATAAACGATGGCCAATCAGTTTTCGATGTTACGTTGAGGAACGGAAAACGGCCATTTTGCGTACGGCGCAACTGCTTCGGTTTTCACAAGATAGAAACCCCGCGCGTTTCTGTCCACCGCGTCTCCCATTTTTACGGCGGGCAGTTTTGGAGGACAAGAACGTATCATATACTTCATATAACCGGAGCATGACCAGCCCCAGAATCCAACCTTCGAATTTATGGATTCCGCGAAGTACATGGCGGCCCGACGATGATTGCACTTAATCGTATTTTTCTCCCCCCAACAGCCAGGTTGAGTGACTCCACCGTTCACGTAGAAATCAATGTGGCCAGTCTTCTCGAGTTTCCCCAAAATCATCGAGTTCGTGTGAATCACATCGACAAATTCCGCATCACCTGCATCCAGCTTTTTCTTCTTGCCAACGGTAGCGAACCACGGCATTGCAGGATCCAACCCGGTGATCCTATCGACCTTGTAGGGGCTCAATATGGCGGCGGAGCGGGCAGCCACATGAGCTCCAAGACTGTGACCGATCACGTGAATGTTCGTCGCATTGTGATCCCTCAATCGTTGTATCAATTGTGCCAAACACTCGCCAACGTGCGACACTTTGCGCACGACCTTTAGGTAATTCGCAGCTGCTAACCGATCCCAATTGACTGCGATGATATTTATTGGCTCCTTGATTAAATATTGATCCTTTATGGCCATCAAATGTTCCGCGCGCATTTTCGAGCGATAACCGTGGACGATGATCTTGGTTGGATAGGTCGCGATAAAATGCGTGTCACTCAGATTGGAATCCGTCCAATTGACGAACACTTGATGTGCTTCAGATGGATTTTCTTTTGTGTACAAAAAAAAATTGATGTCTTTTTCCTCGCATGATTCATTTGTGTGAATCGTTGAGATCAAGAAAAAGATCGGGAGGATGCTGAGACTGACGGAATGCCACGGGCATGTGGACGAGTGATGGCCACGACGCATGTTTGCGGTCTGTTCTCGCAGTCTCCTCGCTGATGTCACCCAGCAATCTGCGAACAAGGACGATCCGTTGTAGCTAAACGTTAGGTACGTCGATGACTAAGCCCCCCCCCCCCTCTCCTCGCTTGAGCGCTTTATCTATAATACAATAGCAAATATACAAGGCGTGTATATAAGTGTGATGGCCTGCTCACCAGAAGCTCGAAAAGTAGGCTTCACTACCGCGCCAATACCACCGATACGTACATTTTTCTCATTTGAATCGTCTATTGATAATGCAGGGATGTCACACACGCTCGTAAAATAGTACTTCTGATTAATCAAACGAGTGCAACAATACGGTTCATCATGCTATCAAGATAAATAATGATAGGACTTTATATTTACCCGAAAATTGCGAACAAAATTTAATATCTCTTTCACTTAAGATAAGATAAAAAAAACTCTGTCACACGTAGCGAGGTACAATATAGTTCATACCTTTTTAGTTACAGACGAACTGGATTTACAAAATCATGTACGTCGGGGGGACGTGCACGGAAAAACATATAGGGTTTTTCTGGAAGTAATTCGGTGAAATTAGCTTGTTTAGACGTTCGCTACAGTCGAATACCCCCTTCAAATTAACGACGCTTACAGGAACTTAGAATTTGTTATATCTTTTATTCTTACCTGCCGTGCTTGTTCGATCCGAGCTTCACTGCTGGTCCTCCGGAATTATGAACAATGATACACAAAAAATTGAGAGAATTGTAATCGGAATTTAATGAAAACTATTCTTGTATTTCAAAAGATTTATTTTCTTTCACTAACAAGAAGGCGCATGCCAGCGTTGTCCCCTTGTTTCAGAAGGTTGGTCGAGAGAATGGTGTTGATACCGCAAAGACCATCTGACGTAGGCCACACGCCCCTCCTTAAGGTTGTAAATGTTCTCCTCTTCGCGGATTCCTAATCTTCCTGACAGCGCTCATGAAGAAATCTCGACGGCTTTTCTCAACCGACACCGGCCAAGCGTAGCCGATAGCGTCACTCTGAAAACAGACGTGCCGATCGTTCACTGACTGTAGGTAACTCGAAATAAAACCTATCGTAGCTATGTTTACACGTCTTTCTCATTGCCATGACTGTTGACAGCGCCCTCCTACTCACAATTACGTCTTTCCAGGCCACCTTCCTTACCGTATTGAGCTCGTTGATTTTCAGAATTATTTCGTGAACTCACCCATATCGTCTTAGTGACCCATTTATTATTATTTTGTTCTGTTATTGCAATGTCGTTTTACTCGCAGCACTCGCGGCGGGGTATGCTGGTGCCTCAATTTCAATAACAACAAAAGGTCGAAAATACCAAGTTTGAGAGAGGTGAAACGAGACATGGAGACCTATAGATTTCGAGCTCTTTTTCTATACGTTACATAAATGCGTCAGACTTATTCGGTTTTGCCTCCAAACCACAGAATTATCGAGTACCAGAAATATTACATGCCTGAAACAACGGAGTTAGATACTCTTGAGGTGAGAACATTAATTCTATGTACAAAAGCAAGAGTGGTGTTGACCAACTGATTGCCCCATCAATGCATAGTTCAGGCCATTTGACTTAGGAATATGAAATTTGAAGGGACTATTGTTTTTATGACGTACCTAGCACCCACGATAGAACGGTTGGAAACAATCCCAACCTCAAGAAAGAAAAACAAAGATGTAATTACGTTCCTGTGGGAACTTACTCCTGAAACAAGACATAGTACAGATGTTAAGCTTTGCAGGCCGATTCCCCTTTGAGAAAGAAGGAAGAGCTTTTTTTTACTACTCTTTCAAAATTCGCGTTACGGGAGCGACCGACTGGGGCTAGTTTTTTTTTCAGGAGTACGAATATATCGCAAAGTTCGCAAATGCTGAAGGTGACTATCTTACTATTTTGTCATTCCTTTGAAATAAAGAAATATCTATGGGTTCCACGATAGTATGAAAACTGATTTCACGAAGCTGGAACAGAGGATCAGTCTTATTGCGGGTATTTTTTAGCGGAGAAATCGAAGATCGCAAAAACGGTAGTCTATTCGCACCCTGGAGGCCGAGGCTCGGCGTATTCGTAATTTTTCGAGTTCCTTCGGCTCCGATATACTGCCTCGGAAACTAAGAGTTTAATAGGTAATTAAACTTGTTGTGTTCGCATTGGCTTTTCCGGAACATTTTATGGCTTGACGTTAGTCACGTTTTCATTTTTATTCTAAAGATTAGAGTCATGCAATCATATCGCACTTGTCACCAAGGCCTCCATTTTTTTTCGCGTTGCGTAGGTTCGTTTTAATTTGACCGCTGATGTGGCCAACGTTTCAGTGGCGTCTCACAAAAGCGGTTCAACGCCAAACCTACACATGATTCGGTTACCGTCACTCATGGGATTCATTGAATTTTCTCTATAATTTCGGTCAGATTATGGGACGACTGAAACCGTTGTACGAAGGAATTGTAACTTTTTCGGTCAAATTATTTTCACGTCGTAGGAGCCTGCTAAGAACTGGTTCTATAAAATTCTTACCGTAGAGAAGCAAGACAAAAGGATAAATCTTTTGAAATACATTTTCGAAGTATATAAACATTCACCTCCTCGTTTTGCTCCCTTAAAGTATGGGAATTTCCTGGAATCAATTTAAAGTAGGTGGCTAGGCAACGCAAACGATGTGCCCTTAAGGGGACTCCCGACCCCTATTTCTCGAAAAAATTGAATTTTTTTAAAATTGCATTTTTGAATTCTCTGGACCTTTCTCTCTAAATATGTGGAATAAAAATATTCTAAATGTTGCAAGAAGTATTTTATTTATTGACATGAATTAAAAAAGAAACTGTCCGCAGAAACGTCTGACTTCAAACGGCTATATCTCGGAACAATTTTTTTCTTTCTACTCCAATTTCAAAACAGTTTTTTGAAGCCATTTCTTAACCGATTTACTTTGGAGAAGTCTTATTTTTTCCGTAATGATGTAACTTAGAGATGCATAGATGGATTTTCGTTATCTTATTTTAAAAAAAAGTTATAATCGCGTAAAGTTGAAAATCCATATATTTCTTAGTAAAATAGTGCAAGTTGGAAACAAAAAATCATAAGTTTTGATTGAAGTGGAAATTCAAAAATCCATCTGAACAATCCCTAAGTTACATGATTACGAACAAGATGACACCTTGTTGAAGTCAATCGGTTGAAAAATGATTCTAAGAAACTGTTTTGAAATTAGCGAAATTTTGCGATTTTTAGCCATATTTTTGCTAATAAAACGAAAAATATTTTTTTTTTCAAAATTTTTTTAATTTTATTCCGTCTAGTTGAATGAGTCCGGAATAGAGAAATATTCTTAAAACATTGTAGCTACAAAATCGTGGATTTTAGCATTTAGGGGTCGGGAGTCCCCTCAAGATGTCGAATTCCAAGGAGGTAAGGCAGAAGTCACATTTTTTCATGAGGATGCATATATTGGAAAACTGGAAATCGCAAGAACGATAATCTATTCGCTTTCTGGAAGCTAGGACTTCTTGTATTGATACTTCTTTCGAGCTTCTTTAGCTCGGGAATTATGCCGCGTAAGCCGAGTGTCTATCGTTGATAAGATTTGTCGCCTCGAAATTTGCTTTTCGTGAGAATTTCACGGCCAAACTTAACGATCAGCTAGTAGCTAGTCACGTTTTTATTTTTATTTCCGAGATTACAGGACTGCTATCACCTCACACACGTTACACGTGGATTTTACTCTATAGCTCAATTCTGATAATAGAATCGCTTAAACCATTATCCAGAGGACTTCAACATTTTTGGGGTACATTGTATTTATTACGTCTCGTCCCTCGATCAAAAAAACGATTCAAAACGATTTTGAAAAACCACCAGCCTGTAGGCAGCGTAACATCACGGTCAACATTTTCATGAAGACACCTATATTCCGAGAATCAGAAATTTCACAGATGTGAAGCTTGCATCGACATATCCACATGGACAGATAATTCTACGAGAAGAAGTGTAATTGCAATAGAAAGAGAGAAGACCATACGTGGTTCTGAATCTCTTTCTTTCTAGTTGAAGCTGATTGGTCGAAATCATTCCCGAACGATGCTTCCGACGAACTAGCTTTAACTAGAAAGAGAGAGGTTCAGTACCGCCTATAGTGTTCTGTTCTTCTATAGCGATTGCACTTTTTTAGCAGCATTATCGGCCCATATGCATATGACGATGGAAACAATACAGCTGTTCACGATTCATCTACGGGCTCTCATCCCTTTTACACGAGACGCTCTCGGAGCTTGAAGACAGAAACGTCAAAGTCTTGACGGGATATATAAAACCTGTCAAGCCCTTCCCTCTTTCATACCGACTTACACCCGACCAAGCCAACGTTTAATCGTGTACTCAAAGAATCAGAGCTCTAAACAATTTTCCTAAATTTTAATATTATCTTTCTCGGTTCAGATATACATTCGTGCTGAGATTCCGATGAAAGACGTTTCGCATCACGCCATCATTTATGCTTTCTTGTTCTGCCTTTTTTGTTTCCGCATAATTTTTCCAGAAATCATTTTTATCTTCGCTCCATGGTTATTTACAGTACGATTTGCAGAGACTCGCCAAGTCCTCATGTCGGACAGATCCATACTACAAATAGGATTGTGAAGGAAATAGGACGGATTCGAATCCACAGTGGAGGGTTTATTTTAAAAAATACGCATACAACAGGTTTAATCGTCGACAAACCGACGTATTATGCTCGTTTTATTCCAGGGCATGACATTAATCCGCAACGAACGCACGGTACAACAAATTCGTCCGAGTAATATATATTGTAAACAATACAAAGGTAGAAATATCAAACGCGCGGGACTATGTCGCATAGTCATATCAGTCTGACTTATCTGGAATTTTAAAAATCAATAAAGCTATCAGCGATGGCCAATTAGTTTTCGATGTTAGGTCGAGGGGTGGAGAACGGCCATTTTGCGTAGGGCGCGACTGCTTCGGTTTTCGCAAGAAAAAAACCCCGGCGGCTTCTATCCACGTCGTCTCCCATCCTCACGGCGGGCAATTTCGGAGGGCAAAAACCGAACAAATACGTGTAATAACCACCGCATTGCCAGCCCCAGAATCCAACTTTCGAGTTTATGGATTCGGCGAAGTACACGGCGGCTCGAAGATGGTAACAATTCAGGGTATTTGTTTCCTCCGAACAGCCAGGTTGAGTGACACCACCGTTCATGTAGAAATCTGAGTCACCCATCCTTTCGAGTTTGCCCTGCATCAATGAGTTCGTATGGATCACATCGACAAATACCGCATCCCTGGGATCCAGCTTCCTCGTCGGGGAGTTGAGCATGAACCCGGGCATCGCAGGATCCAACCCAGTGATCCTGTCAATCGTATTATATGGCAATTCATTGGCGGCGAACGCAGGAACGTGAGCTCCCAGACTGAACCCGATAACGTGAATGTTCGTCGCATGGTGATCCATCAATCGTTCTATCAATTGTGCCAAACAGTAACCAACGTGCGACACGCTTCCCACGGCCTTAAGGTAATTCGCAGCTGCTGGTCGCTGCCAATCGACTGCGATGATATTCGATGGCATCTTCTTCAAATATTCCTTCCTTATTTTCACCAGAGGACCCAAATGCATGTCCGCGTTGTAGCCGTGAACGATGATCTTCGTTGGATTGTTTTTGTCGAAGAACGTATCATCCAGATTGGAATGCGTTTTATTGACGAACACTTGTCGTGATTCGTCCCGATTTTGTCTCGTGTATAAGAAAAAATTGATGTCCACGTCCGGACAAGATTCATCGGCGTGAATCGTCGCGATGGTGGAAAAGATCAGGAGAATGCTGATACCGACGCGATACCGCGGGCATCTGGACTTGTGATACCCACGACCCATAATCGGGGTCTGTTCCTGCGGTTTCTTCGGTGATGTCAACCTGCACCCTGTCGACAAAGACGGCCCGTTTTTTCCCAACTTTAGATACTTTTTTTTCTCACCCGCTTTCGCTTTTCATCTATAAACGGGATATTTGCGATCACGGAAAAAACGACTGACAACGTCGAACTTTCAGGCTTGAAAATTACGCCATGTCGAACAAAGAACATCGTAACGAGCCTTAAAACACTCATCATGCAAAAGGAGGCTGACATTAGGCGGCAGGCATGATAGACGAGCGTTAAAAGACATGTCGGTTTTGAAAATTTTACTTTAGAGACCACTGCTCGAAATTAGTAAAAGTATTTATGTGAACTATCCTTCCAAGCGGTTCATAAAAAAAATAGAACCCTTAGTGTGACGGATGATTTTAATGAACGCGTGAAACAAGACAATAGATTTTTATAACAAATATTGATATTTTTCCATATATTTTCCACTAACATAAGCCCTTGAGGCGTAATTATTACACATCAGAAAATAAGTAAGTTGTATTTAGAGTTTTTCTGTAATCAACTCCGCAAAATTTTCCCGTTCAGACGCTTGCCTCAGTCAAATAACTTCTCAAGTTTAACACAATTTAGACGCCCGTTTGATGTATTGTTAGTTTTATTCTTACCGGGAGGCCTTTTTCGTTCCGAGCTCCGCTGGTACCGCTCACCAAAATAATTAGGAATGACACGGAAAAAATTTGCAGAATTGTGAACGGAATGCAATGAAAACACTATTTTCTGATTTTTTTTCTTGGTTTGATAAGATAGCTCCCGTCGGCGTTGTCACTTTGTTTGAGAGACCCGCTGAATTGCATCATATTTATACCCGAAATATTGACTGACGTCCCACTTTTGAGATTCAAGATTTCCCCCCTTCGGGAAATCTTAATGTCCCTCGCGGCGCTATTAAGAAAATCTCGAACGCCTTCACAGACTTGCATCGTTCAAGCCCAGCCAATAGCGTTACTCCGATACAGCGCCGTAACTAGGAATAAAAGGCAAGGGGGGCTCGGAGGGGCTCGTATAGATGTGTTTGTATAGATATGTAAATGTAAATGTATATTTACTGAAAATGTTGGGGAGGAGGGAGGGCTTAAAACATTTGGAGGGGGGCTAAGCCCCCCCCCCCTAGCCCCCCTCTGGTTACGGCTCTGCTCCGATAGCAGACATGCCGCTCGTTCGCTGCAAATTGAAGTACCTGATATTCAATGTCTCGACTCGTCACTAAGTCGAATTAAAATGCCCTGAAAATAAATGTATCGAATCGACAGCTTCGAAAAACATTTTTCCGATGGCGTAAATCGCTTGACCGCTTGACGATAGCTCCACCAGAGATGATTCCTCATGGTACTTTCATAATGGCTTCATTCTAATTAACAATCATCGAGACTGTACAGGAGGAAGATAATTTTTTTTCTCGTGAAACAAAATTCCAGGACCTGGGAATTGTGAATTATCGAATTTATACTATTTGTACTGGACGCCTGTATTCTAGAGAATTTGATTATTTTCACAATCGCCTGATCGTATTTTTTGTAGAATAAAGAGTTTAACTGGACAATTCGTTTGAAGATGAATTTCCATTAGAAATCTGAAATATGTCTTAAAGGTATTGAATTACTGGAATCCTAGCTAAAAACAATTTTGCAGAGAATTCAATTCCCTACAGAATAGTAAACAGCTATTTACTTCTTCAACCGGGTTAATTTGTGCAGGGATCGATACGAACATTTCGTCCTCGTGTTATTTGAATTTGAAAAGCCGATCCCTCTTTGCGACTGCCGTACAAACAAAAAATATCCAAACTTGCTGACCGCAACAATTTTCGGTATGTCAAAAATCAACGTCTCAATCCGGTCATGACATATATTGAAATTGTTTGTTCTGACACTGTTCGATATGTGTATTATTTGAAAAGAGTAACCGATGTTCGAATTTCTATGTGAAGAATATTTTCGTGTTTCGGCAATTGCCGGGTTTCGTTAACCGTCGTGACTATCTGCCGCCGGAATCGAGGGTCTCAGCGAAAAAAAATATCTATCGTGCCAGAATATGATATTCATGAGAATTTTATTGCATGATTTTGTTACATACTTTAACGGTCTTGTTATCACCCGAAACCCGCTTTGAGAGGTTTTGTTTTACTTCTACACCTTATGTCAGTCACTATGGCTCTTCGAGGTAGACCATTTTTTTTTAACGTTGAAAACAAGCTGTCGATGTGGTCACGACTCCGCGAGTATTCAGTATGTGTCAACTTTAGCTTCGCATAATTTACGAGCTGCATTAGGTTATTATTTTTTTCAGATCCGGCTATTGTTCGTCGAATAGCATTCACCGTTATTTTCCATGTGATATTCGTAAATGATACTTGATAAGCGATGATCGTCATGTCATATAGTCGATTCAACTGACATTTTCGTCTATCATACAGACCGACACACTGTGTATTCATGTCGTCACAGGGGATGCAAAATATCCCGCCGGGGTACCTACGATTTTCGTTTTCTTTTCGAGAAATTATGTTTTCTTACCCGGATTTTCATGAAAAACGTCTATGGAAAGGAGGTTTTTCTACATTATAGGTATATGCACACTAGAGTGGTTCGAAGAAATTTTTTTCCGTCGTGATCCTTTCCTGGCGGTATCAAGAGTCTTATCGGAAACAATACTTACCGTAGCAGAATTTGCTGTCTATGAGAATTTAATGGCAGACTTCAGTTACATTTTGATTGGTTCTCACTTTTGCGGTCTCGTTATCACATCACACCTGTTGCAAAGACTTTTTATTACTTTGTGTTACGTCAATGCTCATCATATTAATGTCCGACGTGACCGACGCTTTTTTCAGTGTGCAAAACAAGGTATCGACGTGGTCACGAGTCCACGAGTATGTGATTAAGGTAACAACCTCAATCGTCGTGTAATTCTCGAGCTTGACTCGATTATTCACTCCAGATCCGACAAAGGATCGTCCGACAGCACCAACCATTATTTTCCATCTCATTTTTCGTCACGTTTCATATAGTCTATTCAACCGACGTCCATGTCTACCTCAAACTTATAGGAAATGCGGAATAACCTGTCGGTCGATAGCCACATCTTTTGTCGGTGAGGTGTAGCCATTGCCAACGGAAATACCCCACCAACCTACCCCATACCTACCCCATAAACCTTTCCAACATAGTTATATAAAAAAATGTACGGTTATTCAAATGAGAAGTTTCGATGGCTTAGCAGCACACCTTAATGGTGTCGTACGGGTCTCTAATTGAAACCAGATTTTATTTTATATACCTTGAATCGAAGCACGTTTCGCGTCACGAATTCGTTAATGATCCCTCGTTTCGCCTTTTTTTTTCGTTTCGTTTTCGTATAATCTTTCCGGGTTTCATTTTTTTCTTTGCCGGTCATTTAAAATACGCTTCGCAGAGACTCACCGAATTCAAGTATTTTACGCATCCATTCAGCAAGTTGAATAACTATGGGATAATGATGGATTCAAATCGACCTTGAAGTGTTTATTCTTTGAAAGAAAAAAAGCTGGGTCAATCGTTGAGAAATCGACGTATCAAGCTTGTTTTATTACAGGACATCGAATAAATTCGCAACACACGTACCGTACAACAAGTAACTCGCGAGCAATATAGTCCACAAACAATGCGGACATAAAAACATTAACCACGCTATAGACGCGGTCGCAACGTCTTATCAGTCCAGCCCTTCTTAAATTTTTTCAATCAATTATTCGATCAACGTGCGGTCAACTACATTGGGAGGAAAGATCCAACGTCGGAAAACGGCCATTCCGCGAACGGTGCAACTGCTTCGGTCTTCGCTATATGAAAACCCCGGTGGTTCTTATCCACGTCATCTCCCATCCGAACGGCGGGCAATCTTGGAGGGCAAAAATTGACCAAATACGCAACATAACTGGAGCAATACCAGCCCCAGAATCCAACTTTCGAGTTTATAGATTCGGCGAAGTACACTTCGGCTCGGTGATGGCTGCATCTAACCCGATCAGGTTCAACCGTCGAGTTCCAACAGCCAGGTTGAATGACACCACCGTTCGGGAAGAAATCTATATGGCCGATCACCTTGGGAATACCGAGAAGCGACGAGTCTGTATGTATCACATCGACGAATTCCGCATCACCGGCATCCAACCTGTGCTTCTCGTCGACGGTGATGAACATCGGCCCCGCCGGATCCAACCCGGTGATCCTGTTGATCTTGTAGGGGCTCAATATATTGGCGGCGAACGCGGGAACGTGAGCTCCCAGACTGAAAGCGATTACGTGAATGTCCGCCGCCTTGTGATCCCTCAGCCGTTTTATCAATTGTGCCAAACAATCGCCGGCGTGCGGCACGTTGCCCACGGCCGTGAGGTAATTTCCATCTACCAGCCGTTTCCAATCCACGGCGATAACATTAATTGGCTCCTTCGTCAAATATTCATTTCTTACGTCTACCAAAGGTTTCGTTTGCATGCTCGAGTGGAAACCGTGAATAATGATCTTCGTTGGATTTTTCGCGTCGAAGTACGTATCGTTCAAATTGGAACCCGTCTCGTTTACGAACACTTGATGTGCATCGAACGGATTTTGTCTCGTGAACAAAAAAAAATTGATGTCTTTGTCCGGACACGATTCGTACGCGTCGAATGGACATGAAGGCAGAAAATTATCATCATCAATGGAATGACCAGGAAGCTTTTCGTCGATGATGGATAAGGCTTTGACGGCGAACGCGTGAACCTGAGCCCCCAGACCGAAAGTGGTGACGTAAATGTCCGCCACATTGTGATTCCTCAGTCGTTGTATCAATTGTATGAAACAATCGCCGGCGTCCGGTACGTGGCCCACGGCCGTCGAGTAATTTCCATCTATCAGCCGTTGCCAATCCATGAAGATGACATTCGATGGCTCCTTCTCCAAATATTCATTTTTTATGTCCACCAAAGGTTTCGTTTGCATGTTCGAGTGGAAACCGTGAATAATGATCTTCGTTGGATTTTTCGCGTCGAAGGACGTATCGTCCGGATTGGAACTAATCACGTTTACGAACACTTGATGTGCGTCGGAAGGATTTTTTCTCGTGAACAAAGAAAACTTGATGCCTTTGTCCGAACACGATTCATCTGTGTCTAAGAGACATGGAGGGAGGAAATAATCATCACCAAGGGAACGGCCCTGATGCTTTTCGCCGGTGATGGATAAGATCTGACACAAGATTATGAGGATGCTGAGACCGACGTGATACCGTGGGCATCCGGTCTTGTGATGGCCACGATCCATGATCGCGGTCCTTCCCTCCTCCAGTCTTCTCGATTATGTCAACCAGCAACCTGTGAACAAGAACGATTCCTTGTTGCCGAACGAACCACGCCACTGTATCTATGTATACGTTATAGGAAAACTGAGCAGTGGGAATTTCGAAACTTACTTCTCCTTCTCTCGGTCTCTCTCTCTCTCTCTCTCTCTCTCTCTCTCTCTCTCTCTCTCTCTCTCTCTCTCTCTCTCTCTCTCTCTCTCTCTCTCTCCCCCTCTCTCTCTCTCTCTCTTTCTCTCTCTCTCTCCATTCAGCAGTCGACAGAAGGCTTGCCGTAGGTGGCAGGAATGAAAGATGAACGATAAGACATGTCAATTTCGATGATTTCACTGAAGAGATCATTCCTCGAGATTTTCAAAAGTATTTATCGAAACTATCCTTTTTTAAATGAAGCACAAAATACGCAAGCTATAATTAATGAAATTATTCGAAATTTCGTACACACGCGTATTGACCGAGCGATCGATTAATGAGGTGTGTTGATAGATGATGACTCTATACCGGAGTTTTGAAGAGCAAAAATATTTGGTGCATTTCAGAACTCGGACTCATTACTCTCATTCGAATCATCTACTCATAGTGCATGGCCGTCACACACGCTCAAATGCTACTTCTGCCGAGACGAACGAGTTCAACGTTACGGTGCCATTACGATTCATAATATTGACACTTATTGATTACCCGAGAATTGCGAAAAAATCCAAATTTTTCTGTTCCAGACGAACCAGATTTACGAAATCATCCACGTCGATCGGACGTGCACGAAAAATGTCGTGAAAAGCGGCAACGAATTTTTATAGAAACTGCTAATTTTTTAACATCAATTTTTTACACCGAATCCCCGAATCGTATATCAATACATACGAGAAGACAATGTGATTGCATTTAGTGTTTCTCCAAAAGTAATTCCTCGAAATTAGCTTGTTCAAACATTTGTCACAGTCGAATAACCCATTAAGTTTAACGGCGCTTACACGACGCTTGAATTTGTTATATTTATGATTCTTACCGGCCGCCCTTGTTCGATTCGAGCTCCGCTGTTGGTGCTCCCGAAATTATCAACAACGATACGAGAAAAATTTAGAGAATTTAAATAAAACACTATTCGGGTACTTCGAGAGGTTTTTTTCGTTCTCTGACAAGAGGGCTCCCGTCAGCGTAATCACCTCGTTCAAGAACGTCGATCGAAAGAATTACGTCGATAGCGCGAAGTCTGTTTAACGTCGGGCACATGCCCCTCTTTTAAGTTTCAAAATTTCCCCTCTTCGAAAATTCCTCATGTTTTTTACAGCGCTCTTGAAGAAATCTTAAATGGTTTCCTCATCCGACAACGCTCAGCGCAGCCAATCGCGACACTATGATATCAGACGTGTCAATCGTCCACCGACTGTATGTGAGTCTGAGTAGAAGATATCGTACCTATACTTACATAGTTTTTTTGTCACCATGACCATGCATAGCGCTTTCATACTCGCATTTACTGCGATCCGGTTTGTCTCCCCAATCGTACTGTCCTTCCGGATGCTTAGGAGTCTTCCAAAAAGTCATCCGAATCGTCCCGTTGACCCAATTATATTTTTCCTTTCGAAGTTACGAAATTTCAAAATTCCGACGTTGCGAAACTTTGCTAATGCAATGTTGAAAAATGAAATGAAAAATGAAATGAAAAATAAAATAAAAAATGAAATGGAAGATAAAATGAAAAATGAAATGAAAAAAAAAAAAGAAAAATGAAGCTACAGTATTTCTTTATGAACCATTGCGAAGCAAGATAATGAAATATCAACACCTTCACTAGATGAATAAACCATCTTGTCAGGTTTTCTGAAAGCGACTACCCAAACGAACGATGGTGAAAAATAAACGATAACATCTCACTGCTGAAGGAATTCTTGCGCATCCTGCATGTACTACTTTTTATTAGTCCATACATCGACGTATTAGTAATCGAAGAATTTACCAGCGCTTAGGCGTACTAAGAAAGCCCGAACAAAGATAAATACATTTTGTTGCATTTTTAGGCGATATTGACATGAGAAATCGATGAAAAATTCGTAAAACATGTGATGGTCGAATTTTTCTCGATGACATGCACAACATAAAATGCTTCATTCATATGCTTGCAGCATAAGAACGTAAACGTAAGGGCATATTTTTTTCTGAGCACTGGGTTTCCCTTTACGAACCCCACAACTTTCATCTGACAATTTACGTTGTGTCTTCTTCCACTGAAAGATTATCCAATCGTCCTATTTGAAATAAGACACCCTGTATACAGTAAGTGCGTGTTTCTGCGTGGTACGATCCGTGTATGAAAAATATGACAGAATAATAAATGATCAAAAAGCGTATATGCTGATTTTTCGTTCGATAACAACCGTCACACGGTCGAGGTACGTCGTTCACTATTATTGTAGGTTTTTCGACTGGAAATAAGTCGTAACTGGCAGTGGTGGCATTGAAAAAGTTTGTGTTGTCTCAACATCTGTATAAACATCTGTAACATTTGTATGTCTGTCCTCTTTTGAATCAATATTCTTCGTTTCGAAATTTCATCGTATTTGTCCTTATAGACTGTTGATCAGTGACGTCTGGAAAAAAGAGCGGAGATAAGAAATCGAAACGGCGAAGTAAGATCGGCGCCTACACTAGACGCGACAATTGAAGGAAAGCTAAAAAATCAAAAAATGTTAGGTGTTATTACAGAGACTGTAACGTGGCTAAAAATGGCCGTAACATAACGATAAAAAAAGCAAATTGAAACTCAACATTCCTAGTTTTGAGATATTGGGTTCCAACATCTTTGATGTGGACCATTCTAGAGTAATCATAAGAAGTCCAGAGAAGAAAAACTTCAGATTTTCACTTCTTTTTCCAAAGCTGCCCCGACTTCAATCATTTTGCTTCAGTCCATCTAAAGGGATTGCCACTTGTTCTTAAATTTGAGTGGCTCAACGACTGTACGATTTTTCGTTACCGAGTTGTCAGCTGCCGAAGGGAATAAGACGTTCATTCATTTGATGACGATCGTTTGAACCGATCATTGTATAGAAATCAAGGAAGGGTTTCGAAAGCTCAAAAGTATTTTCTATAAGATGTGTGCATTGTTTCGCAATGAAATGTTTATTTTTGATGCAAGAAACTTGATTGCAAGAACAGTAAAACCGGCGTTTTTAGGACTTTTTGTTTAACTTAGGATGACTTTGCAAATAATTGATGGGCTAAAGTGTCCCAAAAAAACCTTATTTCTAAAAAAGTTGGAATCCTTTTCGAACGACCATCATCATACCAAATTTTACAAAAATCAACACAACTGATTAGAGAAATCTAGTCTACTCATGTGCAAAATGTTGGCTCGATAGGTTGAGCATGCATGAGTTAGCAGATATTATTTGAGTAATGAATAGGGCAAAAACTTTACACGTGCCACCAAGGCCTTCATTATTTATCGCGTTCCGTAAGACCGTTTCGACTCGACCGCGGATGTAGTCGATAGTTCAGTTGCGTCTTGCCACGGTGTTACCATGCCGATCCATAAATAATTCGGTTACCTTCATCCACGACCTTCCTCGACTTTTCTCGAAGAGTTAGCTCAGCTTATACGGAAGCCGAAGCTGCTGTATAAAATTTTTTTTAATTTTCACGACGAACGAATCGATTTCAAAAATACTATTTATCAGTTTATACTTATTGTTAGTTTTTTGGTAGATACTATTCAAGGTGGCGTTCGATGAGATTTGAATGCTAACGATCTTCCATATCTGTCAAGGGAGTAAGAAAAGATATAGGAAATGGATCAAATGATGATTAAAATGATTTGTACGGTTTGTAGATTTTTTAACATTTTTTTACTAAAGAAACATGTCTCAGAAACGAACACACACGGACATATTCAGTGGTCAAACTAAATCAATACTTCGCTAATTCATTCTCATTCTGTCCTCTAGAAGGTTATGATGCTTCGGTTACCTTTTTTCCTCGAATTTTTTTTTTTGTTTTTTTTTTTTGGGTATTATATAGGAATAATTATGGATACAATTGTTTCATTCGTTTTTTTTTTCGGTTTGTTGGATGACCAAGCGGTTCGAAGTTTTTTCATTGCTCTCGTTATTCTCGGTTTTTCGTTAATAATCATTTTTTTTTCTTTCTTTCGTCAGGTCTCACGCGGGCTGCTTGACACCATGACGTACCAAGAATAATTATCATCGTTAATACATTACAGTAATATTCGTTTTTCTTTTATAATGATGGTGTACATGACGTTTTTCACGTTTGGCAGGTATCAAGCGAGCCAAGCAGCCGACAATTGCTTCAACACAATCAGGACCAACCTGGCGCTGAAGTGATATTTCTTCTTTATATACGTTTTGTTGATTTCGGGAAGGAACAGATTCATCCTTCAAGAACGATTGAGAAAGAGAGAAGGACGATATGTCTTTGAAGCGATATGAAACGACAGCGAATTCGACGATTGTGATTTTTTGTTCATTTCGATCCCAAAATATGTCAAAATCTTCGAACTAATCAATCAACGGTCGCCGTCGCCATGAGATATGCGCAGTTAGATTTTTCTGTAGCATCAGATGACGTCACAATTTCCACGGATACGACAAAAATATTTATAAAAAGGAAGAAATTCAATTCGATGGAAAAAAGAGAAAAAAACCTATCGTACATTCTTAAGTTTATATGCACGCGAAATAACGAACTTAATATCGAATGAGTATTTTTACGGTCAGCTGGCAACAGTCTTAATTGGTTCGCCGAAGATTTATCCGGCTCGATAAAAATTGGACATCATGCTTCGTTTGAAAAATAAAAAAAATGGAAATAAAATATTGAATTCAAAGCTAGAAATTATGTTCACATTGAAAAAGCAGGTCGTATGTGCTCCCACATTCATGTTCCTTTTCAAGGAATAATCGCTTGAACGAAGCAAACTTGTCATTATCGCTTATCGCCGTTGAATTATCGCGAAACGATTTTTTCATACCTCTTCCCCCATCGACGATCGCGCCACAAATTGCGCGGACTCCATGTACACTGCATTCACGCCAGGGTCTCGTTTTTTTTTATCGCTTATTCATTTCTATCCTCATAATTTCGTGTCTTCTCTCATATCGCATCACACCCACGGTTTCGCCACGAATGTATGTAATATAATTCACTTCTCTCTCGCTTTTCACCAATCCTTCATTCGTAATAGTTTATAATGTCTCGAGATGGGCTCTTAAAAACTGTCGACTTCACAAACGTCCATAGTTTGCAAATCAAGTGCAACTTGAGTGTAATTCTGTAGTGTGTTACGTGACGCGAGTGTTTGTGTGTGTCGAATTTTCGAACGAGTGTGACGCGTCCGCGCCCGCGCGCGTGTGTGTGTGTGTGTCAATTGCAAAATGTGTTAACAAATCCTCGTACGTAAATATACAGTATACGGGTAAGACATAATTATTACAATCATACGTAATAACAGTAGTAAAAGTAAAAACAGTATGAAAAATTATTGTATTGTTTCCCCATTACTTATTGTTACGACGTGTCTCGAACCCGACTGTGTCGAACGTCGAAGAGCGACTCGAGGAATTTACTTTGACGAACGGACCTCTTCGCTCGTCGAATTTCGTCAAGTTGTGGACGAAACGTGCCACTTATAGTACGAATTTAACGTTATTTTCTGTCACGCATAACACGAGAATCTAGAAATGATGATTTTGCGCAAGGCGAAGATATCGTTCTCACATTATTACATCGTACGTTGGTTATCGAATGTTTCTATTTTCATTTCTATTTTCGTTTGCTTCAATATTCACTTTTTTTCAAATAAGGTAACGAAGTGAAGCAGTCTTTACTTTTTGGTATGTGCAATTTCGATGATACCAACGTGAATGAAAAATCAATTTCGAACGGCGAATCAACCGTGGAATTATTTTATGCGTATAATCGTTAATTACATAGAGATATGCGTGTTAATTACAAAAGCGCATAATTCCGAATGGATAGCACGATTCGTCGAAGGTTTTGCATCGGAAGATTTTTTTAAATCGTTTTTAATTTCAATATAAATCGTGCAAGTCACTAAATGTCTTCGACGATTCTATTGCATTTTTCTTTTGTGACAATGTGTTTCAGCGCGATGAAATGTATTAATACCGATGATAAGAAACGATGACATGAATATATAATGAGGCATGAACAATGATCATGATGAAATAAAAATAATCGCGTTTCGATCTCATTCTCCATTGAATCCCCGCATATGATTTTCTCAATACAGAGAAAAATATAAATCGAGAGTAGATTCGAATCGTTATCCAATCGTGACACTCGTTACGGGCGTACGACGCGTGTTTTTCTTAAATTTTTATGTCAATTCATTAATTTATTAATCAATTTTTTTCAACCATTGATTTTCTAAGCATTAAAATGTTAAGCGACGTTTTTTGAGGAGCCAAGATCAATGTCACCGAGAAATTTGTAAATTTACACTACGAAGTCGCACCACGAAACTCCAGTGCGTGAACATATTTTGTTTAATAGATAATAAAACAAATATATATTTTTTGAACTACTCGAAATACAACGATAACATTATCTCACGTTAATTAGGAAAAAAATAATTTAATTAATAAAAAACCAATCCACGTTATTTACACGCGAGTAATGACAATGACAAGGGTCACTTCCGCGTAGTCACCCAACATGTTGAGGATTGGTGCCTATAAACATGAATTTAAACAAAAAAAAATAATTATCGCATTTTCATCCTGTTCAAACCTGCTCGAAAGACTTCGATTAAAAGATAATTAATGTCTGCAATATACTACACAGTCAAAACCGAGAAGCACGACGTTATTAAAATGTTTTCGAATATCTTTTAATTCGTAATTCTGCAAATATTGTGAATTCAAAGATACAACGATTTCGCTCGTTATTGTTAATGATCGATATGTCTTGTATTTCATTGACAACGCGTTTCTGTAGCCAGAGTTTTCGAACGACGCGAATTCGGTGAAGTGTGATACAGGCTTTCTCCGCCGAAGCGATCTATCGCAGGTTTCTTTCTTACCGACTCCGGCAAGAAGGTTTTCTGCTCTTCACACTCGTTTCGACAAACAGTTTATTACCCAACTTCACAAACCCATGCTACCGAAGCCGTCGAGTTTATTGCTAATTTAATTGACGAAATACATCGAGAAAAAAATCACTTCAATCATTCGATTAAATCGAAAGATTTTAATCATTCGATGCATTTTTATTCTCATGTGGGAAAAACTTTTTTCCTTTTTGTTCGCCATAATGGGCATAAAAAAGATACATGCCAACATTATCTTCGGTTCAATTGGTCAATTCGTTGTTTCTTTGAATTCGCGTTTGCAACAATGATGCATTCAATTTGTATTTTCGGCAGAAAAATAGACGTTTGTGACAATAATTTCTCTGCTGCTGCTTTTAGTTCTCGTCAATTGCTTCGCCGTCAATAGACGTCGTGCTGTTCGGTTATGAGCGTGCGCTTGCGCGTCTAAACGTGTAACTCGCGATGGGTTGCGTGAGACGGACGATTACATGCTACTCACGCGACTCGACGAAACCGAAATTCTCGAATTACATTCTTCGTAACCATAGTTATTATTTCTTCAATCACGGTAACACCGCTTACGTCGCCGATGTCTCATTACCTCAACAAGAAAAAAAAACAATTTTGCATATAGTATCAGCGAGTTTTCGGATTCGTAGATTTGTAATTAGAATTCATTTTTCGTTCGTTCCGTCCAAACACAAATTTAAGACTATTTTTATAATTAACGCTAGTCCTCAATTAATCCGTTTCGCGAAATTCGCGCATTCTTCGGAGCTCGTCCAGACGTCCATTTTCGTTTCATTGATTAATTTTAATTTTTTTCCAAGCGTCTTACGGCATTACACCATTGCGAACGAAATAAAATCATTTTTTTCCCCCTCGTCCGAACGAAGACTCGTCGTCGAATCGCGAAAATGTTTGGAATTTACGTTATTTCGAATGCAGAGTCAACGTTAAAATTGGGCGACAATGGAAAAAAAGACACGTAAAGATTACCACGTGTTTATCACGCCACGCTATATATCGTTCACTATGCAGGATCATATATTTTTTCTTTCGTTTCTTCTAAAAATAATAAATGACGATTGAATTGAAAATTCTATCGAAGCGAGTATCTTCCTCGGATCTGACGAATTCGAGACGCAATCTAATAAATCTTATCTAAAAACGCAAGCCGACGAGAGCCCGTTCGTTCAACACTTCACGACTCTCGACTTATATATCTGTATATTTATCGATTTATTTTTTATTTTATTTTCTCACGTTTTCTTTTCTCACATCGTTTTTTTTTTTTTTTTCAACCCCCTCGTTCGACTCTTCAATGGCAGTTTGAGAGCTAGCTTCGGCGTGTTCGAATCTCACGGGTGAGAAATCGATTATTCTTATCACTAATCGTTCGGATCCGTTTTATCGTTTCCGCACCCATCGCCTACTGACCTTTCGCAATTTTTTTTTTTGCACTCACGAAATTCATAATTCCTTCGATACGACGTATTTTTCATTGTTATTTATTTTTCTCTTTCTTCTCTCGAACAATCGCTACGACTCTCATCAAACTTCATTATTCGACAATTCCCGAGTTGAAAAACCAAAGTTTCGATAAAATAATCGACGATGAAATTGGCATTCGCACGAAACGCCGAGTGAATGATGCGAGCGAGTGAATTTGATAGTTGATTGAAAAATGATAGATCGGCAGTCTGTTGTTAATTGTTATTTGTTGGTTGCTTTTTTTGCTTTTTTGTTTTGCGCAGAGGGCCGAAATGGGCGATACGGGTGTTGGTACGGGGTTTCGAGAATATTATCTCGAACGTTAATTGTATTAAAATATTTAATGAAATCTACGTCAACATTCTCATTCACTCGTTTGTCACAATTTTTCACGAACATTTGCAGTCATATATCCATTTATATAATTTCTACTTATTTATACGTATAATATGGTTCTCTCCGCTTTTATTCGCTTTTATTAATAATCTATGGAGACGGCACAAAGCTGAACGGCTAGTTTAAGATACAAGTATTTTACAAGTACACGCGTAATTGAATTAACTTCCTCGTTTTCTTTTTTTCTTTTCGACGTATAGCCTTGAAATTTGATTTTTCGAAATGGGATTCACGCTATCGTTGCTTTTTTGCTGATTAGAATTTCAATCCTCATTATTGATAATCTTCGAAACGTTTGTCGATGTCGAGGTGAAATCGTCGCTCGTAATATTAGAAAAAAAAAAAAAAAAAGAAAACGATAGAGCGTGGGAAGAGAATCAAATACTTTTTCTCTCCTAACATGTCGTAAAATACATCGAAACACCTTGGCTTGCGCAAAAGATCTATCTACGCCAACGAATCGCGAATACGCAAATATGTTTGGTTTTTTTTTTAATTGTTATCATTATTCTTTTTTTTTTTTTTTTTTTATACACAGGATCATCTGTCGAATGTCAACGTCAACGTGGCGATCTTCAAACGCGCCGCTCTATCGTGTACTATCTCATTCACACGCGAAATACAATGTACAATCATCCAAATTCATTCGAACCGTAGTTATTTGTCCGCGTTATTAGTTTTTTATTTTTTTAATATGTCTCTTCATCTCTTTTCTTTTTTTGAGTTTCGTCACGCGACCGACGAATCGATGATTCGATTTCAACCCTCAAAGCGACAGATTCGTTGGAATATTCGTACGGATATTAGTTTTGTCGGGGATTGATATTCCCAGTTTATTTTTTTCATTTTTCGTTGGAGATTTTTTTTTTTGGTATCGAAATTCGTGTTCTATCGATACGAAACCCTTCGTTGGTTACGCGATACCTCACGTAGGTTTTGCGTCGAACTTCCGGAGTGTATTTCCGGTGGCCCAAAGTTTTTTCCGGTCACCGGAGAATCGTTGGGCTTGGCGGGTTGGTGGAACACTTTGAGGATGCACACGTCGGACGATGTTTCGACGATGGTACGCGCAACGGAGTTCTTCGTACATTTTTTTTTCTCTTTCTGTCTCTCTATCTCAGCGTCTTCTCGACACTGATGGCTGTACATATATCGTAGTATGACGACGAATCGCGATCGTCGCGATGTTGTCGCGGGGAGCGGTGAAAGGCACCACCGTAACCCCATTAACACCCTGCGAGCTTTGGTCCAGGTCTGCCTCTGTTTTACAGAATCATGAAAAAATCACAAATCAAGTTTAGTGGGGAAAAACAAGATAATTCATAATAATCGTAAGAATTATTTTTGATGTGGACTATTTGTATTTTTGGGGTGCATTACGTCTCGGCTTTGGAATAAACAATTGCGTTGTATAAATGATTCTGAATCAATGACATTTTCATTAGAATGTTGATTCGAAGTATATTTAATACGTTTTTTGGATTTAACATTAATGTTGCAAAAGAATGGAAGCAAAATTGGTCAAGCTAGATATTTTTTTTCGGTAATTCGTAAATTACGCGAGACAAATAATTATCGGGGCTTCAAGTTAATTAGAAAAATAAATTCCAAAATGAATATCTGCCTGTGTCTTTAAAATTTCCAAACTTATTCCCGTGAATTGAAATATCGATAATTTCAAAAACTATATTTCTCTCCTCTCACGTAATACGTGAAACATAAGTTCTGTGAAACTCACCTATACAAACCATTCATCTTTCTGGCTGGAGGAGATGTCGCTGCAAGAGAGAAAAAAATCGTACGAATTGAAGAAAAAACGAAATCATCGAGATTTATTTTTTGACAAAAATGTTTCAATACAGTGATTGAAGGCGATGATTTCAGTATGCCTCGCCACTGTCTGACTCGGCACAGTCTGCCTCGCCGCAGTTCGACTCACCACAGGTTTACTCCGCGTATTTGACGGATGAGAGTCGCTCTTTCTCTGTCAAACTCAGAGAGAGTGTCAGATGTCAAAGAGAGAGAGTGACTTTCATCTGTCAGATCAAGGAGTCAAACTGTGCCGGGTCAGACTGGGTTGGGTCGGACAGTGGCGAGGCATACTGAGACCATTACGATTGAAGTATACGTTATTTACCTGTCCGAGCCGTGGCTCCTCACTTTGCCTGGCAGTAGAGGCGGACCCGGGCCGCGCTGTGCCCGAGCCTGAGGCCCGCAGGGTGTAGCCAGTTTCCCGGCCGCGGTAGGGTCGTGGCACCCGTTAATCCTAGGCCCGTTCCCATGTTGCCTAGGTTCCCGATCGGACTCAGTGTGCCAACGGATCCCTTGAGCGTCGTCATGCCCACTGGCATCCCGGCGCTCGCTCCGTTCGATCCGTACATCTGTTGCACTGGAACACCGTCAAGAACATCAGTCCCGCCATACCACCGTCAAGTCCCATAAAGTCGTGTGCACATTTACGCAATCCATCGCAAACACATGGAACAGCAGCGATATATAAGTAAAGCGAACAACGAATAACCTCAGGTGGTGGAGATTTTCATGGCTTCAAGGGGTTTTATACACAGTTGTTTGCGGAATGATTGAGGGATTCTGAAGTAATTTAATTAGGATATGGTACATAGTATCAATTACGATCTATATTGAGGTACTTTTATGCATTGTTTCGTGGAAAAAATTTCAATTTTGGCGGAACTATTGCAATTTTCTCAAAACACCTTTATTTTTGAAGATCATTTGAGGTGAGCATGATATGTCTGAAATAACTCATTTAAAATGAAACAAACTAAAAGATTTCTTTAGTCTAATATTAAACGCAGTTGCCCCAAAATTGAAATTTTTTCCATGAATAAATTCATATAAGTACCTCAAAGTGTCTTGTAATCGATACTATATAGTGTATTCTAATAAAATTACGTTGTCATAGCTAAAAAAAACGTGGATATTTCTCAAATTTCCCGCAAACAGCTACATATAACCGCTTAACGGTTAATGTAGGGGCCTCGCCGTTTTTACAGATTTCAAATTTACCGAAAAAAAACTAGAGAAATCATCGGTATTACTTTATAATGTTTTTTGCGGCATTCGTATTGAAAACTTCGTACGATAACGCTGACATAAAGCAGAGAAGAAGGTTAGGAAGTAATAGTACTGGTCTCTGTAATTTTTTTTTTTCGTGGAGTCCGAAGCCCGTCAAATTTGTGGTTCTCGTAATGTAGAGCGCCATGAAAATAGTGCGTGCCTCATAATTTGCGGGGGTAAATAGTCTCCGATAACGCTTGCTTATCTCTCTCTTCCTCTCCCCCTTTCTTCAGATGAATATAGTAACCTACTGGTACTGCACATACGTGCGCTTCATATCAATGTAATGTAGGTTAAACAGATTTCTTCCGCGGGTCGCAAGCTCAACAAACTTTTTCTTTCTTCTCCTCTCTCGCGCTCTCATTGGTCCCGAACATTCGCTCGTACGACCCGCTACAAAGCACGTCCGCATGACCTGATATGTAAAACTTTTCAGGCACCCGATAGATACTTCAACTTCGCATCAACGTTGCCGATCCCAAAGCGCCATTGAAATTCCAATAAACGTGTACATACAATAGAATTTAGTATCGGAGTATTCAATCAAAAGTAGTCATGATGTAACGGCGATAGTAAAATCCTTTCGTCTTACAATTTAATTCCATTCTCCATCGAATTACGTACGAGGATGCTCGAGACTTCCTGTACTCAACCCGCCAGACCTAAACGCAACGTTTTGTCTAAAGCTCTCGAGCCCGGAGGAGCCGAGTTGTTGCGCAAGACTCGTAGCATGCGCTCGAAGTAAAAGTGGATTTTCCGCGCGGCGAAGCTGCGTAAAATATGTACGAAGCTTGTTTCGGATCTTGTAAGAATCCGGAACTAGCAAGAGGGAAAAACGAGAAAAACGGGAAATGCGATTTTCCGAGATGCCAGGCTCGAATCTATGTGGGGGGGGGGGGGGGGGGGGGGGGGGGGAGTAGTGCGAGATTCAAGGGAAAAAATCCAGAGAAAAAAAAGAGAGAAAATCACAGATGCGTTTTATGTCCCTGGAGGAAAATTGGAGTCGGAATGATCGATTGATCAGCGGTCAACAGAAAGAAATATGATGGCGGGCAATCGTCAAGTGTCTCGTGAAAGCGAACGTCGATTCATCTACCGTTGACGCCTGGCCGGTGCTGATGCTGCGCTGGTGCTGTAGCTTTTTCCGCTGGGTCTGGGGCCGATGGGTTGCGTGGATGCTCATCGAATGCCCGGTGATAAATAAAAAGCCGTTCAAATAACAAAAGCCCCAGAGTGAACGAATCCAAACAATCGTGCTTTGAAATAACGAGCCTAAATAAAAAGAAAAAAACGAATCCCAAACTGATTGGCCGTCAACGATATTACACAACCATGCAGCTTATATATATTTGTGTTGTACCAATACGGCGGATCGTTATTTAATCGAAATCGTTGGTTGTCATCCATTCCAAACGTGATACCATCGCAGTCTATTTAATTTTCGTCTGCGTTTTCGATGCTACAGAGATATTAAATAAAAATGGAAAATATAGATACAACGTATAATAAATAAGTTGTTTGTATTATTGGCATTGGAAATGCAGATAGAATTGAGAAAATTTTCAGAAAGTTCGATTGAATGATAATCATTCAGCATTGAATCGCTCATGGATTCTATATTCAGATGGAACGTGTGTAGACTCTTCTTATCGCTGTGTTGCCCTTCCTTGAAGACCGCGGAAGCTGCATTTTCTAGAAGTCGTTAACGTTTCGCAGCCCGAGAATCTGACGGTAAGCTCACCATTTTTCCGTAATCCACCCGTGCGTCAAATACACGACAGAATCCACCAAAACGTTATCAAGTTCGCGGGAACGAGTATAGATACACATATACACCTCGTGCTATCGTCGGAAACATTGTAACCCCCGGTAATGTGTGCTCGCAATTAATTGACGCGAATGTTTAATCGCGCGTGAGCTCAATACTCGTTTGTTCATCAATTTCTTGCTTCCCGCTTCGCCCGATCGCGTCATTGTCATTGCCGTTGTTATCCAGCAATCGAACAATTCGTGTACCCAATGACAATAACAAGCTCGTTTGTAATTACTCCGAGAATGATAGCGTACCAGACTCCCACGTGTACCCGACGACACCTCGGGCCATTTGAAAAATATCCGATTATCAACGAATCAACCCCCCGAGTTCGCACGAGATTCCAATAACACAATTCACGCCTCGTAGCTGTTCGAGGATTTAAAAATGCGAAAAACGGTTTTTACCCCAGGTGTTGAATCGTCGGTGACGACGGTACGACTTTCTCCGCATTGCCCGTGCCCGTGACGGTGGTTTTCCGAGTTAGCCGGCGCATCGACGGAGTCGAGATTGGCATACTTGCGTACACGAGAAGCAGCGGCAGAAGCACGCAAAGCAGCGGTACTCACGATTCCTCTCCGGGCTTTCATCCCTTTTACCCGAGACTCTCTCGGGGCTCGGAAGCAGAAACGTCGAGGGCTCGACGGGATATATTCAACTTCTCACAGCCTCCCCCAGCCCCCCTCCCCTCTCCCATACCGGACTACCCCCGACCGAGCCAACTTTAAATTGTGTACTCGAGGAAACAGGGCTCTAAACAATTCCCATAACTTTTATAATATCTTTCTCGGTTGATGTATATACACACTCGTGCTGAAATCCCGATGAAAGACGTTTCTCGTCACGCAATCATTTTTTAGGCATTGTTATTTTTTCTTTTTTCTTTTTTGTATACCATCGGCCATTTTTCTACTCTGCTGCATGGTCATTCGAAGCAGGTTTCGCAGAGACTTACCAAATCGGAATATCGTACACGACTATTTTGCAAATAGGATGTCGAAGGAATTAGGATGGATTCGAATTTGCACTAGAGTGGTTTTTTTTTTTAAAGATAAGCATCAAAGTGGGTTAATCGTCGAGAACCCGACGTTATACGCTCGTTTTATTATAGGACATGACATTAAGTCGCAACACGAGTACGGTACAACAAACAAGTCACGAGCCATATACTCTGCAAACAATGCGAAGATAGAAATATCAACCACGCGACAATCTGGCGCATCGTCTTATCAGTCCGCTTGAACTCGAGTAACATCGATATTAAGATCATCGCGATTCAAATCAATCTTAATCATATCAATCATTCAACCATCCAACACAATGAGAAAAAAATAAATAAATTTCATTACACTAATTACCGTCGAATTTATGGCGCATTTTGCAACACATTTTCGTTTTAATCGACGTAACATTGTCTTCACAATCACAATTTTTTTCAACTTTTTCTTCCAACTTTTCTCAATTTTTTTTTATCGACACTTTGATGAACGATGGTCGTTCGGTTGCCGATGTCAGGTTTATCGATGGAAAACGGCCATTTTGCGAACGGCGCGACCGCACCGGTTCTCACAAGATGAAAACCCGTGTAATTGGTGTCCACGGCGTCTCCCACCCTCACAGCGGGAAATCTCGGAGGGCAAAAACCGAACAAATACGCGACAAAACCGGCGCAAGGCCAGCCCCAAAAACCATCCTTCGAGTTTATGGATTCGGCGAAATACACGGCAGCCCGATGATGATTGCAACCGAACGGATTTTTTTTCTCCCAGCATCCGGGTTGATTGACACCACCGTTCATGTAGAAATCAATGTGACCGCTCTCCTCGAGTTTGCCCTGAATAATCGCGTTCGTGTGAACCACATCGACGAATTTCGCGTCACCGGCGTCCAGTTTGTCCTTCTTGGCGACGGTGATGAACAACGGCATCGCGGGATCTAGCCCGGTTATCCTGTTGACCTTGTACGGGCTCAATACATTGGCGGAGAACGCGGGAACGTGAGCTCCCAAACTGAAACCGATAACGTGAATGTCCGTCGCTTCGTGATCCCTCAATCGTTGGATCAATTGTGCCAAACAATCGCCGACGTGCGGAACGTTGCTGACGGCCGTCGGGTAACAAGGCGCAGCTGCCAATCGATGCCAATCAACCGCGATAAGATTCGATGGCTCTTTCGTCAAATATTCATTCCTTATGTCCACCAATGAATCCAATTGCATGTCCGAGTTGTAACCGTGAACGATGATCTTCGTTGGATTGGTCGCGTCGAAATGCGTATCGTTCAAATTTGAATACGTCTGATTAACGAACACTTGATGGGCTTTCAACGGATTTCGTCTCGTGTACAAGAAAAACGTGATTTCTTCGTCCGGACAAGATTTATTCGTGTGTACGAGACATGGACCAAGAAAAAAATCACGACTGACGAAATTGTTACGACGTTTGTCACTGGTGTTGAGTAAATTTTGACACAGCGCGGTTCCCAATAGCGTCGTTATCACGGAAAATATCATGAGGATGCTGAGACCGACGAGATACCTCGGGCATCCGGACTTGTGATGGCCACGACCCATGATCGCCGTTTGTTCCTCCAGTCTCCTCGATGATGTAACCCAGCAACCTGTCGACGATGACGATCCGTTGTTGCCCAACGTTAGTTACATCGGTTGTCTAACTATTTCACCCGGTCATTTTCTCTCTCTTTCACTCTCTCCCTCTCTCTTTCTCTCTCTCTCTCTCTCTTGCTTACGCTTTTTATCTACGGACGCGACATTTGCGAACGACGATAAACCTCTCGACGGCGACCACTACGACAATGACAACTGACGACTGACGACGTCTAGCGCCCGGAGAACCGACCGTGCGGGTTTTCGCGACAGCCGCGGCGGTGGCGTCGTCGTTGTCGTTGCCGTTCGTCGTCGACGAGTTAAAAGCATGCACTTCGCTAAGTGTGACGACTCGTGTGCCAGAATCGGGGGGGAGACGAATGCTCACGCATCCGACAACGCGTGACGAGTGGATAGAAGTTTCATGAATCCGTGAGGGTCTGGCGTTTCGCGGCACGCGCCAACGCGTGACGAGAACCTTCGCTTCACGTATGTACGAAACATATTTATTTTTTTTCGTCGTTGTGATTGCGTGCTAACGAGAGAAGTACGAGAATGACGGGTATTTTTTTTTTTAAGGGAAAAGAGAAAGTGCGCGTGCGTGCAGATTGCATGGATGAAGCTTGCGAGGAGTCGGAGGTCGCGGGGACGAAGGAGTTTGTGGAATTGCTTCACCGCTGGAGCGAGCCGTGCTATTGTTCTTCGGCTTCGTCTCGCAATCCGCTTATCTTTTAGCCACGCCGCTGTGGACGATCTCGATGGAATAGGAAGAAAAAAAAACGAAAAAAACGTACGAGGAGAAAGATTATACCTACGTAAAAATTCGTCGGTCGGCGATGCGAGAGGTGGAATTTCTTTTTCATTACGAAATGAAATTGACGCATTGCGAATTGAATTTTGAACATTGCGTTCGTTTTTGCAGAGATACGGAAGTTGAAATCTTCGGACGGCGTTTGTTGGATAAAAATGAATTTTTTTGAAATGTCAGTGGATTCAGTTTTTTTTCCGCCCGGACGAGGAAGCAATTACGGCGTGTCGCGCGTACCAACTATGCGCAGGAAAGTACTTCCGCTGCGGAAGTAGGTGAAGGTGGAACGTACTGATCGATGTATGACGCGGTACTGTCCGCGTCGGGTCTTGCTCGACTTTCGAAACTCGTCGCTTTGAATACTTGATCGACTGTTGCGATAGGGAAACACTTTTGAACTCGTTTTTACCGGGATCGACGGTGTGACCGTAAGTGTTACTTCTGTGTGGACGGATTGATCATTGAATTCGACTTTCTCGTTTAGTATTGCGTTGAGGTCTCTGACCTGATTGACAACAAATCCTTTATATTTTTTATTAAATTTTTTTTAAATCTTTAGTAGAGGATTTTCTCATTGCTTTACAATTTGTTGATGATGAAGAAATACGCAGTTCGGTACGTGGCTCAACGTCTCGCTGCATCGTGATAGATAAAATGAAACCATCGCAAAAGAATCGGTAATTTTCTGCGCGTCACTATCTCGCGAATTATGTGAGCGCAATTATTCCCGGAACAAACAATTCGTTAATGTAAACAAAGGCCATGATTAAAATGCCGACCTTATTTGCTGTAATGAACGCGCAAGATAAGATTTCATAAGATTCAGCAAGAGACGTACCGAGCGTTTTGAGACATTAGGGGGTCGCGATAAGTAATTAGTACGTGGGGAAGATTACAAGTGACTGCCAGTAGATAGAGTTATTCTCGATCAGCCGCCTCATTTTTGTTCAATTATTTAAAACGATTAGACACTGGTCAACTCGTTATCAGTTCTTTATCGAATTTATCTGCAGGAAGTACGAATTCGTCTGATTTAAGCGATGCAATATCTAATTTACGTATCACGGTTTTATGAATAAATAAATAAATAAGTAATTGAAAACAAAAACATAATCATAACAGTATTTATATTTCCGATTGCCGACATTCCTCTATAATTTGTTTCGAGTTTGAATGTGAAACGAAGCGCCACAAGGCTGTTTTCCGGATAGATAAGAGCAACGCTTATCGCCTCCATTAACATTGAAATTTCATGTATTGTCATATCTTTTCAATACTTAACGCGGAGAAGTTGCCGCATTCTTCGATGCTCTACGCTAAGTACTCAATTGGCCTAACGTAATTTGTTCAAAAACTATTTTTCATGATCTTTTTGCTTTTTTACCGAAAATAATGACTAATTCAGACTAAAATATCGGCGAATCGTAATTAATCAGCGATTGTTCGATAATAATTCGTCCAGATTGCTCAATAATTCCGTAAAAAAATTCAATCCCACGATTGTTTGTACAGCGAGACATGCGCGGGGGCCCAAAGAGGGGGCGGTGGAATTAATTTCTCTCGTTGAACAGTCGACGCACGTCCGATCTCCGCAACGGAGCGCGAACGGCAGAAACGAGTAATGAAAAAAAAAAAAAAAAAAAAAATGGCTCGAGCAATGCAACCAGGTAGGTTTAGCGATTTCCCGGTGCATGTATAGCACGAAATTTTCGTCGTATCGCCCGACAAAACGTTTTCATCAACGTTCTTTTGGAATTCGGCCAGAGCCGACGAGTGTCTGGACTGACCGTTGGCCCTCCGTTCCACTTGTGCCGCTTGGTGCTCGAGAATTTTGTTTTGTGCATCATCCGGGTTGCCGGACTCTTGCGCACTTTCGCATTGTTCCGAACGTGCGTGTGTTAGTTAGCGCGGGTAAATCGCGCGATGCCTAAATTCACGGTAGACGAGTGGACGCGTACGTGCTGTATAGCCTAATGAGTGCACACATGCGGGGGACGTAAATCATGCGAAGCGTGTAGTAAATTCTGTCATTGAAAGTCGGTGGAGTTGGTGCTCTCTCTGGTCACATCCGCAGTGCGTTTCGTTCCCGCGATGCGTCGTACAAGGCAATGTGAATTTTTATTTCGGGTTGTTTCGCACAGTGTTGGGGTTTAAGATTTTTTTCGTTGATTGAGGGACTTTGTTTGTTCGACTTTTAGGTATTTGGAATAATTTTTTTTTGAGACGTGAGTGCATGTTTGGTTGCACTTTTGTTGAACTAATGACGACAACGTGATCAAAATTTGGTTTTCGCCTGATCGGCTGTTTGATCTCGTTCTGGAATGTCAAGATGAAAGCGAGCATCAAAATCGGTCCATCTGACGCAGAGTTTTATTCGGCAAATTAATTCGACGTCGATATCTTTCATTATATTTTAATTATTTCAAAATTAAATTTTCTAATATTGATTGCTCGCTTTGATAAAATTAACAATTAATTTTTTGTTTCAGACCAATCTCGGGAAAATTGTGCGTTTCAAAAATTGAAGTCACATTAAATTGAACACAGATTGAATTTGCACATTGAAGGTTCTGATGAATATAGGCGGAGTATTATAAGGTGACACGCGTTTACGACGACGTTATATTTGCCATAGGTATTTTATACGCCTACACTTTGACAAATTCCTGTGAAACGTAATCCGCATGAAGCCCGATAGTGTGGGAAGTGCCTAAGATGTTCCGCCGAACCACCTGTTTACCGCACGAGGGTAGAGACGAGCATATTTTAGCTCATGCCGCCGGTCGCTGTACAGAGGTAAAGTATGCGTGACATGCTTTCGACAAAACGGATATGGTAACTATTTCTCTAATAATATTCACAAGCAATTTCGTCCGGAATTTACCCTACGAGCAATTGCATTCGTTGTGAAATTTCGGTTGCTTTTTTTATTCCACCGACAGCTGCTCATATAAACACACAATTAAAAATCAAAACCGATTTTACATTGTAAAATTGTATCATTAAAAATTCATTAGACTCAAGCAGATCGCTATAATCGCGTGGTACGAAATAATAAACAATCCAAAATATCATGAATCATTATAACGCTGATCGATCTTCATTGCGACAAGCCACATTGAAAGGACATAAAAAAAGTACTTGTATGTCTGGAAAAAAAAAACAATATCCATGAAATTATTTTTTTCCCACGTGAAAAACCGAATCCAATTGATTGTGACTCTGCAAATGTTTTATCGGTCGTTTCAACAGTTGAGAGAGCGATAATTCACGGTTGACCGGGTAAGCGTTAGAATTGCGAACTCTCAAATGTAGTTTGCGAGTATATATATCCAGCGAAACTGTAGCAACGTTCCGTGGCGTTCGGTCATATCCATTGAACACGTGAGAACGCGATAAGAGTTAGGATAATACCTAACACGTCGAGTGGTAGACACACACCACAGGTACATATGTGCGTTACATCGAGTTACAAGCATCGAATATGCGATATATAGCGTCACGGTGGAAGGAGGAAAAGTCTGGCCGCGAAAAGAGGGTTCGGAGGGTGAGAGGGGGAGTGACGGAGAGGGAGAAAGAGGGGATGCAATCCGATAGGGCACACAACGAGAATTCGAACTCGTTCAGCCGGTGGAAACCCGCTGATATAGCCGTGTGCCGGCGGGCGTGGATACGCACACGGCCGAGTGCACGCGTGCGTTTGGCGTCGATGCATCGACGCTCTCTCACGACCGTTCGCAGACTGTGCAATTGAGACTGCTGCTATAAAACGTTATACCGTGCGTATTCGAGTGTTACCACGTGAGCATCGGTACGCAAATAATTGTGGGTTCTGTTAGTCGTTACGCAAAAAATTTCGCAAAAACAGAAAAAAATATCATGGTTCGTATCGTACTCCGCGTATGGGGCCTTCCGAATCGAATCGCGTTGTTCGAGAAAATAATTTTTTGCATTTTTTTCAATGAATCGAGACGAGAGGCAATATTTATTTTTGAAATATTTCGATTCCAGAGACTTTGAAACGAGAAAATTCGAAAATTTGGATTTTTGGGTAATATTAATCAATTGAATATCGAAAATTGGAAATATTAAGAAGTGAAAAATTTTTTAAATTTCGAGAATATTGAGAATTAGAAAATTTCAAACTTATGGCATTTCGGCACATTGATCGTTCGAAATTTGTATTCAGTACCCTATGATGGATAGTCGATGTTAATTTCCGGTTACGGTTTTTTTTTTGATCGAACAAAAATTGTGAGATTAAAACTGGTGCGCACATTTTCTCTAGCTTTGGTCCATTTTTGATCGGTAATTCCTCATGCATGGATCACGAAAGGTGTTGATCGATTCGATTCGGGGCTCCGGGTCGTACAGTTCTATTCTATGGAAGTCAGAGATGCCGACCGAATTATCTGTGGATGACGACTGCGCAAAAGTTCTCGCCCAGCGAGTTTCTCGCGATCGGAAAACCATTCGTCCGCACGAAAGGCGTGATTGAATAACAATTTCGAGAGTTTTTAATTGCGAAAAACCATCGCTTCGCGCTTCAGCGAATGAACGAAAAAAATCAACGAGACTATTCAACGTAATCAGGTCATAATGTCGTATATTTGAGAAATTCGATTTATGATCGACAGGATTCTGTTATAAAAAAGCTTTTGAATCTGCTCTCGAGCTCGCGAGTCACGCGAACCTTTATAACAATCGACACCAACCGTAGACCCACTAATTGTGAGAGAGAAACAAAAAATGACCGGCGTCAATTATCGATCCGGTCTGGTTTGAATATCGGTAATTACGTGAGTCTCGTAGTTGGCGTAACGGGCCAAATATGCAATTACGTTGTCTGAAAGCGACCGTTGACACTGCGTTTAAAACAGGAGAATATAAAAATATTTCATCGCAGTGCCATGTTTGAAATCTAATTGAAGACGCGTCGCTACATTGGAGAATTCGATAAAATCTGGGGGATATTTGAACTCGAGATGTTATTGAATTGGAGAGAATTACATCTCAGCGAAGGCAAATTGCTAAATCAGATAACCGTGAGTCTAAAACCGAATTAGAGAAAAAAACGTGCGATTGTAGAATTCCGAAGTACTAATCATTTTATGAGCAAAGTTGAAACCTTCCAATTCGATTTCATCGAATCAGCAGCCCCATACCCGATAGGCTTGAAAGACCATCCAAAAAGTGTCCAAAACGAAACGTTACCGCTTGAGTATCAAATAAAATTCCAACAATCGGCGGAAGCGTTTAGAATACAAGATATTTCCGTGGCCTAAAGTTGTCAAATAAATGATGAATTCTTTTCATCTCAACATTTTAATCCAGGTAGTGGACTATAACAGGACCTCAGGAGTATAACAATCAAGTCTTTTTTTTCTCGGTGAAAACCATAGATAAAAAATGGCGAGGCCCGGTAAAGGGTGCATATCGAGTGGAAGGAGGGTCGAGTTTTCGAGGATCAAAAGGTGGGGCAACCCAGAGGAAGCTTACATCAGAGGGCAAGATCACAGAGGGATCCTTAATCCCCCAGTTTCGCGAATAATTCAACTGTTCAGACTGACAGGGTTGCGGTCGAGTTCCTCCAGCCCCCCCCCCCCCCCCCATGCCTCGCTCACCTTCTCTCTTTCTCTCCCACACAAGCCCACTCTCTCCACAGCCGCTCCTCTGCTCTTTGCTCTAGGTCTCTAATAGATCTTTTAGTACCTAACCGTTATCCAGTCGACACGGTACATTAAATCGAGCCCGGTCTCTCGCTCCCTTTCTCGAGCCCTCTAACCTTCCGTGCTTTCCTCAAACGCACCACGACCCTGGACGAGCAAGACCCAAGGCTACGAAACAATCAAATTATTATAGCGAGCCCTAAATATCCAACTAACCGCCTCGAAATCCACGAAACTTTCTTGTGATAACAGTAGACCGTCCGTACGAAATTTCGGACTTTTCGTGGGTTACAAGTGGTCCTTGTAATTAGAGAACAGCGTTGTGTTCGTCCTCAGTGATCTCGTTAACGAATGGATCCGAGTTAACCGTTCGCCAATGCGAGACTGTCATAATTACCTTGCCAGGGGATTTCACGAGGATGGACAAAGCTCGGTGTTTCAAAAATTAAAAGAAACGAATAATAATAATAATAAAAATTATCATAATATAAATTATATTAATAATAATAATAATGCTATTAAGGATATTAATAATATTAATAATAATAATATAAATGATATTAATAATATTAATAATAATAATATAAATGATATTAACAATATTAATATTAATAATAATGATATTAATATTAATAATAATAAAAGCAATAATGATAATCATAATAAAATTCATGAATGATTCAAATGCATGCCCCCTCTCGGTCACCCTCCGACGTATTTGCCACTTCGCGGTTTCGCGACGCGGCATGTATTCTGGCTAACCGCATGCACGAGTTCAATAAATAATATCTCCTGGCCCGAGACTCGACGCGGTGTTTGTACCACGACATACGGGCGCGGAGAGAATGAAAATGCGTCAGCGTGGCAAAACAGGAACGGTGTATTACAAAAGGCACGTGTACTACAAAACGAAAGCAACAATGATACCATTGAAAATGCATATATACGACTCGATCTTTTGGTCCAATATAAATCACGCACAGGGAGATGTATGTGATGCCAGAAAAAAGTGATAATAATGATCGAATACAGCCAAAGCGCGACGACGGGTTACGTGAACCAATAGGGAATCAATACTATTTTTTCCATACCACAATTACACAACACATATGGATAATATACATGTATATTTAAAAAAATGGCATTGATGGAATTTTGATGATGTCTATCATGGACAGAAGCAAGTATTTGTGGACATTTTTATTTTACTTATAAGGGTTTGAATTTCATATGATATTTCTATATTGCCGGAAATTTTTTCAAGAAGGCAAATTTCAGTGTGGCATTGAAGTAAAATAAGAACCCGAATCAGGATTAAAAGTTAAACATATGGTTGCGTCAGAATGTTTTCTGGATTGACTTTATGATGTATTTTTTTTTTTTTTTTTTTTTTTTTTTTACTGAGATAAATATTTTGAAGTGGCGAAGCAATAGATGCAAACGAAACGACTCACGATGGAGAAATGAGTTATTACTTGGTGCGTATGAATATGCTATTTAATATAAATACATCCATATACATATGTATATAGGGTAGGTTCTTATTTGCGTTATCCTCGAATTTTTACTGCGTTGGGGTCCGAATCAATTCCAAAAAAAATCTCAAGCCTAACCCGACCCTTCTACTCAAACCCTCACTAAGCACCGATTCAAGGTGAAGTTTCCCGTATAAAATCCACCCAATTATTCCTGCCTCTGACGAAATTAATGCAAATATGAACCAAACCAACCAAGCTGAATAATAATATGAATATGACCCTGCAATATAATCATGAAAATATGGACAATGTAAACGTGGAACGAGATGACCTACATGTGTCCATTTTCTCGATGAAGGTACGGTTCATAGCCGTTGGTTCCGTATGATATTAAATTTTTCCAGGAATAATAAGACACCCCGCCAATATAAGTACCAAAAAATATTCAAAAATTGCATATATTTTAGCCCGGAAAACTTAACCTCTGATCAGCGCGTAGTAATAGTTAGACTAGAAAGGTCGAATTAGACTCAACATTTTTGTTCTTCTTTTCGGAATCGATCCGAACCCCGGCGCAATCGAAATCCAAAAATAACCCAAATGAAATCCCCTTCCTGAAATATATATTATGGACATAGATATAAATGAATACGGCAACGCCGGGTGCATTCGTTCGTAGTATATGAGATCTCGTCGTGACTCACATGGGAAACTAACTGCAGGGTGTGCCTGCGCGTTGTGCGCGTTGTGGGGGTGCCTCGGGGTCGTGACGCGTTGACGGCTGTAGCATAGAATAGCGGCGGCCACCAGACCAGCCATGCTCAACACCAAAAACACCAACGCGACCGCGAACCACGTTGTCTGCATCCCGAGAATCGTCGAGGCTTCCGTGTCTGCAAAAATTTTCAATAACACGGTTCAATTATTAGTCGCAAAGTCTGACCTCGTTCGATTGTCATGCATTGTACATGATACGGATATACGAAGCAATCATTGGAAAGTCGGTTAATGGCGAATGAACGAATATATATACCGATAACAGTGAATTATCGATTTCGAGTACACACGGCGATGTGGCACGCAACAAAATTCGATCAGATGTTCGAAAACGAGTTACGTGCCTGGAAACCCGGTTTCCGGGATAGCATATGGCTCGGTTGGAACTTGATGGAAGTGCTTGAGAGGTTTATCGTACGTTCGGTGGAATGCATCGGACGCGCGGAGATCCCATGAACGACTGTGCGTTTATGGGTAATAGTGAGGTGGTTGTGAATCGTGCGTGAGTCGATTGATTGTTTGGTTTGGGCTGGCTTCGGTCGCTATGTTGCAGGAGTTCGACCATACTGCGTCATGGGGAAATTTGAAACGGACGAAGTCGAGAGCGGTGTTCTCTACCGGTGTTTCTGTCCAGCTGACGATGTCGCGTTTGTCTTTCTCTATTATCGTGGGTGAGGTATGAAGAGCTAGAAGGAATTTCCGGGTTAAAGAGTGATGAGTGGTAGAATAGGCCGGTGAAAACGTCGAGGATGTCATTGGTTGGAAGTAGGATTGGGAATAAAGTATATATAGTCACTTAGCTGTTGGATCAATCGATGCGAACGACGATTTTGAAGATTTCGAACTCTTGATACTTCGTCAGTGAACGACTCGTAATAAATGAATAAAAAGAAATGAGAACTACGAAAACGTGGAGGCAGAGGAAGGTAGGTAAATAGTGGGGAAACGTGTTACCATAATCATTGTCGTTGTCATGCACTACAGTCTACGAGGACTCGACTCATTTTTTTTCATGCGTGTGTTTCCCCGCACTATCGGTGTCGAGAATCTGACTGTTAATGACTCTGAGATAACCCAAAAATGTCACGTTTTGTGACTGTTTGTCTGACAAATGCCAACGCGCGAGAACATTAATTTTTTCGTCGATCGCTCAAACACCAGAACTCTCGACTTAGCTAGCGCATGCGCCGACCCGGATACTCAAAACCTTTAAGGCTCTTCACAAACTTTGTCATTTTGTTATGTACCAGTAACTATCGACTCTTAATAATGCAGTTTAATGAAAATAATGTTGGAAAACGCATCCGAAAACATTTTCTACTGTTCCAGAAGAAGGGTTGGACGTCCAACTACTCGAAATCTTATTACATAGATTTTACAAAAAAAAAATATAGTTCAGGCATATATTTAGGTAACGTAAATGAATATTATGAAAAGTGACGACTTACTAGCGCAGAGAGTGGAAGCCGCCTCGTCGGATCCATCCTCGCAGTGATTGACACCGTCGCAAAGCAAGTCCGTGCCGATGCAGAACTCGTTGAGTGTGCAGCGAAAATCTTTGCACGTGTGCTCTGTAACCGAGTGAAGCAAGACGCAGGCAAATTAGCACATTGACATGGGAATATAGGAATAACCCAAGTACATATGGAAATGTGTTCAATCACTCGGGGATATCATGCAAGCTTAATATTCCACATTTAGTGGGTGCCATTAGCTCATGGTCGTTCTTTTGCTGCAAGAAGAGCTATCGTAGCTACGGTATCGCACGCTTTTACTTCATCCGTACGCTATTCAGAAAGCTCGAGGATTCTCGAGCCGCGGTGGAGTTATAACGATGGGCGAGTTTGAGTCCATAAACGTAACGTAAAGCGTTTCGTCAGTCGGATAGCCTTATTTGATCGCAATGAGCGATGTAATATCACGCTTAATGTTTTAATTGGAGATGGTTGAGCTTGGAATTGTTTGAATTAAAAAATTCTAATTTATCACCCTGTTTTTGGACGAAACGACGAGATTAAACGTGATTATAATCACGGTTTTTCTGAAAGAAAAATTTTTTTTAAAGAATAATATTCGCTTTTTAGATTTATTACGGAAATTAAAAAATGACATATATATGTTTTTTTATTTTTCAGTATTTTTTCCTTTTTTTTATCCGAATTGGTCTCGCGACGTCATAATATGTATATCCATGGTTGACGATCCCATATCATTGTGGTCTGTAACGCGAAATGAAATATATGTTTGTCGCGAATAAAAATAAATAGAAAATCAGGAAGGCGCTTGGGTGTAATTTGATGAAACGGTTGTCACAGTGTGATGACACTGTGCAGGAAGCGAAGGAGAAACACAAGCGTTGGTGGAGGCAAAATGAAAGGACGAGATTATAGGAGACCGTGGCTGGTGCAGGACATCAAACGCAAGCCGGAAAACCGCTGGAGGGATGAAGAGGGAAGGAAAATAAGACAGAATAACCATCCCACGCATCCAACGTAATTTTATATAATTTATTAGCGCAAATGTTATTAGTCACTGTTTCGAAAACGACGCAACGCCCTCTCGAAGTCGCTCGAGAGATATCTGCCCGGGGCCAGGATTCACGAACAACTTATGTATATTAGGGTGTCCCGAGGAAATATTTTTTTTTCGGCGGTTTTTAGATTCGATGTATATCATATTAGAAAATATCCGGCTTTGTTTAATTCTCATCGGACTATTTCAAGAGGTTCTATAATAATTATATAGATTTTAACGTTGATTAACACGTGACGAGGAAATTATTTAACCAGTTGAAATCGAGGTTTCCAGTCATTATAAATATCACTCTAATCACCCTATTCATGTATTTATCACTTTTTTTTCTCATCTACTTGCAATAAATCCAACTGAAAATCATTATCATTTATTAATTGTCGTTGATAAGAAGACTTCCATTGGAGAACCCATGATTATCTACTTTTAGTTTGCGTAGATTCATGTTTTGCACTCAGTCAGTTTCAGTCCCTGAATATTTATATATCCTAGAAAAATCTATTTCGGCGATTCAAACAATTTTTTTCACGCACTAACCAAATGCAAAATCGATATAGTAAATGTAGAACGTCTTAGAATTGTCGGATTGTGTTCAGATTTGGCCAAATGTTTTTTAATAGTATACACTTCAAATCTACTATCTGCCATAGAACCTTTTTCTTAGCGAGGCGCTTTAACATACCCCCACGTTTACGTTTCCATCATGCTCAAATGATGGCAAATCAATGCAAAAGCGGGTGTCAATTAAACACCGTTTCATCTACGAGATCTCAAAGAAAACTGTCGATAAATCACGAAATGTGTTTATAAAAAGAAATGAATCATTAAGATGAACGATTGATCATTTCCAGTTGGAAATTAAATGTGTGTATAATTGAGACGTAAATAAGGAAAGCAAACGACTGACTGCGGATGAGTGCAGTACCGTAAAAGCTGATTTGGATACAGCAGAGCTCAGCAAGGTAATGCTCGAATGGGATGATGAACCATTGCAGGGCGAATGAAGCTAACCAGAGCCGATAACGGAAATGGAAGAGGAGAAACGACGTGCACCGGATTGTCTCGGTACGGGATACCACACGTACGTAGTCTCTCACTCAGAGTCAATGTTTGACTTCCGGTATTACTGCCGAATCGTTTAACGTCGGATTAAACCCAATAGCCACGCACACACACACACGTGCACACGCATACGCGTGGCCCGGCATAATGGCGGGTCTGTTTTCAATGGTGGACGTATGTACCGCCACCGGTTATGCCCGGATAAACGTATGAAATTTGCGGTCTTGTGCCTCAAATTCGCCAACGAACACGCGAGGTTTAAACTCGACGTGCGGTCGAAGAAATACAGACGCAGAATCGAGCGAGATTCTCTCGAGCCTACGTATGAACATGATATTTGTCAAGCGGAAGCACAAAGCCGGTACCACATGTGTAGCTCCGCATAATACACAGATTAATCGCCGACCCACGAAAAATAAATTATTTCGATGAAAACGAGGGAATGTAGTTGGCTTGAGATTAATTTAGTTTGCTCTATCTGTACTCGTTTTTGAATTTACGTACAATTATTTTTTTGCACAAAGGCAACGGTTCATAAAATTTTTGAGCTACATTAATAAGACATTGAACTCTTGGTTCGAGTTCGAGAGAGTTTTATACTGCCGATCATATTGGATAGCGAGCAATATTTCGATTTATTTTAGAAATCATTTTTGCGTTAACCGTGGCTCCGTCTAATCGATCCCGACAGAATCAAGCACAATCAACTAGTTTTACTTTTAACTATTAAATTGTGAAAAAAGTTTCGGCTTGATACGGGATCCAACCGGGAACCTCCAGGATTCTACCCTGGCATGTTTTCTTTCTTAATTTATTCGCCAAATACATTCGAGTGAAATTGATATGAAAAAAAATACCGACACGTAGACATTGTGCAATGTTATTAGTACTCTGTCAATAGTTTTGTTATTTTATGTATGAGATTTCTCGTCGAATAATTATCGAGGCGGTTGGACGATTAAAAAAACCACAGCTGCAGCTATTGAGAAGGTATATTTCGTTGAACCATTTTTCAATTTACTTCGTGCTTGATATCGATAAAATTATAATGTCTGATGAGCTAATGAATATCTCGACAGTGGATACCAACGATAACTCGAAATAGCTTGGAATAACTACAAATTCGAGACCAAACATGAAATGTTTATTAGTAAAAATAACACAGAAGAATATAATTAACATAATCGCCAATGGCGAATCAAGCAATTCCCACGATAATAAACAAAAGCATAATTCGTTTAAAAAATGCGAAAATGCGTTCGAGAATTACCGTAACTCATTTTCCATTGTCCGTTATTTCGGGATTTTGCGAGGAAAAATATATTCGAATGCATGCGAAATCACGATCGATCGTCTAACCCCATGCATGCATATAATAATTGACCGTATGACCCAGGCTGTGAGTCTCCGTCTCCGCGTGCATATAGTTTCTCGGAGTTAGCGCAATCGATTCTATAATTTTACGTGTCTATATAATCGTACGAGCACGACGGGAAAGGTACTTCGAGCTGTGTGTGTACATGACCCATATATGCGCGCAGGTGTCGGTGGGCCACGCGAGTCGATCCATTTCTCCTTCTCGCACTTTCATCCCCGATGTACCCAGCCAGGGTGGAAATGTGTTTGTACACTCGCTCGAGGTAGTTAGGTACACGATGTTAGTACCAACGTCGTAATCGTGTATGAAAACGCACACACGATCGAGCAGCACGTGTATTCCGAGAGCGTGATTCCGTGCTGCTCGGTGCCAATGGTACGCAACGTTTAAGCTAATTTTATTAATTAATTGCAGCCACTGCTCTCTGCGGTTGCTGCCCCGTATTTGCTCGTGCCCTCCGTCTCCATTATGCAACACAAACCCGTGTGGCTTTTCCTGAATTCGCAATACACTGCGAATCCCCACACTTGGCCGACTAAAGATTTCTCGTGAAATCTCGCGTACAATGATTTTCTTCGGTGGGGCCTCTTTGAACGCAACACAGCTGTGTTACACGAGTTACGCCAACCCCAAGACACGCCCGGGTGCATTGCTGCTGGAATATTCCGTCGTATCCTTCCGCTCCTGCTGCGAATATTTTCTGACATTTTCCACGGCTCTTGCTTATGCAACATTACTACGGGCTGGTGAAAATATATTTTAAAGAAAATTGTGGTTTTTTCTTCTATTCTTGCGAGTCTTCTTGGGGGTTTGGGAATGTCGCCTGAAGATTTTCGTTGCAACGATTTTGAATTTAGCATGAGATGAGATTTGAGCTGTGAAATTATTTTTCGGTGTCTCGAGAAATTATTTTTTCAGCTTGCGAACATTTTTTTTTTCTCATATATATTCTCGTACAGCGGGTAAATGGGCTGTGAGACTGGAAGGTGGGTAGGGCGGTTATCTTTGACAAGCAAACGATTATTTGAAATATTATTGATATTATGATATTGTATTATTGATATTATTTGATTATTTGACAGAATTTACCGAAGAGTAGAGCCTTGGGCCAGGAATAGACAATCATTGATTGAAATTGTATTTAAAATACTGTTTCCAATCAAATAACTATAACTAGTAATTCTTAAAATAATTTCACATTAATACGGCAATTACAATTAATCCAGATTAATTATCGTTTCATAATCATTTCCGATATTTAACAAAGTGAATAATCCATGATAATTTATCACAAAAAAATTATTCAAAATCCATTTTCATTGAATAAACTCCCATCCATGCCTTTCACAATGTTTCTTCGTCTTGTCCTCAATTTTGCCCGCCTGTCGCGCAAGAACCAAAATCAATATCAAATCAATATACTTTGTCGCACAATTCGAGCAAGAAAAAAAAACAACAAAATGATACAAAACAAATTGATGCAATTTTTTTACTCTTACAGACTCATTTATGTACACGCGCATATCGTCTGAAGTTTGATAAAAGGATTCTCGTGTTCTAAAAAAAACGTACGAAGTAGATCCGTCCTTCCTGAGTTAGGTAGCGTGCGCTAAATCGAGTTCCCGCACCCGCAATACAAGTTGGTTACCACGTCATGACGTCGATGACGAGGCTAACGTTGTCAATGACGACGATTCGCCGACGATGAATGCGAGGCTCGTAAACAGCGTGGCTACGATCGTTTTACGATATAGCCCTCGCTCTGTTACCGTTCAAACTGCTCGTAAGCTTTCGTCCGTTAATTCTCGTTCCAACAATCTTCGTCCTCCGCCCACGCCTCCCATAACAGAGTAATTTCCCATGCCTCGATTTTAAAAGCTCGGTCATTCGATTCATCCATTTTCCATGAACCCGAACCTTATTTATACCACGACGATTACGAAACAACGATACCGATTGTGCCATACGGCTCGTTCGATTACGATTTCTCTTTCGACAATCGAAACGGTCGACGTTCGATCGTATGCGCTCGCGCATCGATATCGAATCAACGGTCCGTAATTCACGGATGAAAGGGTTAATGACGAAACGAGAAATCGGACGGTGCTTTTGGTGCATCGAACCGGTAGTCTATTGAAAAACGCGTGTTCGTGACTTGTGCAGCATTGCCAGTGACGAGAGTCGTCGTCGCAATGGGAAAAATATTCAAAATAAACGTTTGTGAGAGCTGCAGTTGCGTCGGTAAAATGTTTGAAATTTAAAAATGAGAAAAATAACAGCGAGATGAAGAAAAGAATTCAAAGTTATCTCTATAGAAGGTCATGATGGGAAGTTTGGATTTTTTTTTCATTTATTTTGTAAGCTAACTATTGCTGTTTGTTCTACTTTCAACTAAAAGAAAATAGGTTGAATGAAAAGTGCTCGTCCTGAATAAAAATAAAATGTACAAGGCGGAGAACGGCTGCTACTGAATCTGCGGATATGTCAATGAGCTCATGATAGTCGATGAAACTAAGTAAAAAATATACTGAATTTCATCGAATCAAATCGATTTTTTCAGCACTGGATAGAAATATTATTGGGTGAAACCCGTTCATTCGCGGGCTACCAGGAACAAGTTATAGGTTTTTCTCGATTAGAAGCTTGCTTCGAATAGGAAACAGGTCTATTTTGAAGTTATATTTATTTTATAAACGGGAGATTAATTTCATTGAAATATCCATTCATTTTAAATATTGCAACAATAAAACAGTATGAAATAAAAAATGGTTCTCATTATCTCGAGAAATCATGAATAAATTAGACAAATAATAACTGCAAGGCGAGAATTATTTATATCCCTAATTTTCATTCAGAAGCGATCCGAAGAAAAATCCGAGTTTTGGAAGAATTGCTGTTGGCCCGAAATAAAGGCCCATAGACTTCTATGTAGAAAGCGAAATCCACATACAGACTCAGATATTCCTGTCCATGGGTAAGCCTCCTATCATAAAAACCCGGTAGCTCCATCTCGCATTCCCTCAATCACATCTCAAATTCAAACAACAATTTAAAAAAATAAACTAAAACATTCCAAAGTAAATCATTTCCAGCCTCGAAATAAATATCAATACCTCAATAACTAAATAAAATCGAAATTATTTTTCCAAACGATTGTATTGGAATCGGCCGATTGGTTCGTAACTCCGATGAGTCTTTGGATCCGGGTGAGGATCGAAATTGGAACGATGGAAGAAAACCGAAGCCGCGGCTAATCCCCGAAGGAACAATCAAGCCCGAAGTAAGATTGCCGAGAGCAAAGCTTCGAGTGAGACGAAGAAAGTACGATGCGACCAGCTGCCGTATATATCACCTCGAGATCCCTCCGAAATCCATGAAATCGATCTTCGCGGGAGACCTCCGAGAGCGCATTGGCTTGACAAGCTTGATCGTAGGACGACGGTGGAGGACAATCCCAACACCGAGCAATATCGTGCTTCGTACAGCCTCGACCGTCGTTGTGGTCTCGCTAAAACCACGATGAGGTAATTCCGCACCTCTCACGATTGTATCCGTGCGCCGCTCGGGCTACGTTCGTGCGATTGGCGATAACGCGAACGAATGGTATTTTCACGTAACAAAAGCTCGGCCCTCTCGCACGCTTCGAGCCGCGCTCTTTCGCGCTGGGCTAATAAAGATATCGCCTTCGGAATCCCGTCGAGCGGCGCACAAACGCTTACGGGGATTCGAATAATCGATATCCATGCTTTTACCGCTCACTCGATCCCATCGCGATGATGATTTTTAAACGGGTGCTAAGTCTCGTTACTCTCGCCGAGCATCGCAAGATCTATCGGCGCGGGGGCTCAGTGACACGTTTGATGAATTTATGTATTTCTTTGAATCCAAACTTTTGTGGCTGAAGAATTTGTTTTTGGAGAAATGTTGGGATTGAATCGGATGAAGATTTATTATGGAATCGTAAGATAAAGATGGCTTTATTTCTTATTCTTAATCAGCACGATACTCAGTCAATTCTTTATATTTTTAAACGTTCTATTTAATGTTGATAATTGTTGTCCCTATAGTCTAACAAGAGATTTTTTTAAATTTTAGGATGGACAATTTTTGGTAAAGTATGAAATACAATTTTTTTCTCCTTATTAAAGTTTGAAATACGGTAATTTATTTATTTTGGAAAAAAAATTACCCTAGTCAGACAATAACTACTACATTGCTTTACTTGGATAACTTTGTGTCAAATTATGATGCCGACCATACTATTATCAATAGCCCATTAAAACCCACAAAACATAATGTTAATATTTTGAAAAAAAATGTTTTCTTGTAGTTAAAAATAAAAAATGCGAAATCAACAATTTAATTTTTTTTCACTATACAACCTTTATAATAAGTTTTCAAATTCACTTCGTTTTGAGTGCGTTCAAGGATATGTGAACCCTCAATTCCTATCATCGGAATGAGGCTTAAAGTCATCGTTTGACGTGCAACGAGAAATAGAAATTACACACTGAGGGAATAACAGAATACAGGATCGAATCTTCCGCGAACCGGCACGAAACAGGATCCGTCCGCAACCAGATCCAGTTGTGTTAAAACTATCAACGGAACTTCAATGTTTACCAGCCAGTCTTCGAACGGAAGTTGCGCTGCAGTGAATCGAACAATGGAAATAATCGCCATTGTTAAACCGGGTTACTGGAAGATTATTTCCCTTGCACGAATTCTCTATTGTGTAGGTGTCAATTAAAGTGATTTTTTATACAGCGTTATAGAATTTCGAATGACCTGATGAATTGCTCTGGGTTTGTATGAGTTTTATTGTCTGAGTCGGCATTAAAATTTAACGAGCGTGTAATTAAATATTGGGAAAATCGTGACGATTGTATCAGAATGACGATCAAAATTGTTTATTCGACAGAATTTATCGTTATACTTTCCATAATCTTCATCCCAACGCAAGCAGAACGGAACAATATGGACGATTTTTTTTTCAACTTTTTTCCGAATCGCTGGTCCAATTACGAAAATGTTGAGCATCTGATGAGAATGTTACGAGACTATCCACTATTTTCTCGTAAATATCGAAGTTCTGAGTCCCGAGAAAAATTCAAGTATTCCAATCACAATAAAGTTCGATATTCACGAAAAAATAGTAAATATTCGCATGCTCTTTTCATCAGGGGCTCAAAATTCCCGCAATCAGACAAGTAATCTATTTAAAATATCCGATTCCGTACATATTTTCATTAAAAAAATAGTTCAAAAGGAATTTCGAAAAATTAATTGAAGAAAGAAGGCTTAAAAACCCTGTAAAATTCGCCACCGGTTCTTCTCATCAAGTACTTCGGGGTGAAGCATTTCAATCCAAGTCGAAAACCTACCGGTTTCGGCTGTTACCGTGAAATACCTCATACGTAATATGCTAGCCCCTTTGCGGTAGTTTGCGTGATGAATTACCGAGCATTCATCCATTTACAACGCACGGAAGCAACCCTCGGGCTGACTGCATCCTGGCGGTTATTAAGGGAAGCTGGTTATTCTGTATGGGTGGCGATGGCGTCAAGTCCACGGGCGCAGCTAGTTGCAGTGTATATACGCAGCGTTAGCAGCCGTACTACCAGTAGTAGTAATAGTAGAAGTAGTACTAACGGCGAGCCCGTGCTTTGCCACCGCTTCTGGCTCTTCGCAGGGTCGATGGAATATCGCTGTGGTACCGAAGCGCGCAGTGATTCGCACCCAACGCCTCTGCCTGTTTTCTCTGCTATACCACACCGACACTACTATTACCACTAAACCAAACGCGCTTACGCCAACGGCCCCAGCAACAGTTGCAGCAACACAGAGGGGTCACTTTATTCAACGTCGAAAAAAAAAAAAAAAAAAAAAAACCTATTGGCAATTTTCCTACGGGCGTTAACCCATTTTTCCCAGAAATTGCCAATCAAACTCACTTTTTTATCTATCGCCAGATTTTTCAGTGCGTAACCTCTATTTTTTTCAGTCTGAATGGGTTAATCCGAACGTCAAATTCGCGAGAGTTTCCGGATGACGTAACGAACATTTTAGAACTTGGATCGACAATTTTTATTATTCATAAACGTATTTTATTATTGATCGGAGAAATTTGAAACCGGGGTGGATATTAACGGCTTAATATTATGATTCAGGGTTAACCTTTGCACATATCGTACTGTATTCGTGGTCGGAATATTCACTCAAACCCCACCAATCGGATCTCAACATTAAAACGTCACCGAATCAAAATACTACGCAATTACAAATTGCCCGTCGTTCAATGAATAAAAATATTATTGGATCGGATAAAATATTACTCAATCAAACGGGCGTTGGTATCCGTGCTATCAATCAAAAATAATTTACAACATTTCCATAAAACCGACAAGAAAAAAATTGTTTTCGAAATTACATCGGCCCGTGGAAGTAAGGGAAAAATAGAAACGATATTGACAAGTGTGTGGGTTGATGGATGGGTCGACGTTGATTCGTCAAATCACCCCCGAGGACGTACACGCGTGGCATTGCACTATGATTGATGTGAAAAAGTATTGAGACACGCGGATGCGAAGTATACGGAGCTCCGACACCCTTCCGGTGTCGCGTACCGCTGAGCGACCATCGGGATTACGAAAGAGATTGATACGTCGGCGTTAGTCGGTGCGTGTTGAGACGTGAACAAAACGTCGAAGAGAAAAGAAGCGACGTTGGAAAAGGGTTGGCGTTGATATTGAACCGGAAACGAACCGAGCCAGCGCCACATTGGAATCGATACGTATACGCGCGATTGCCGATTGCGACTACATATATTCTCACGTCGTCTGTATACATATCCATACCATTTACATATATAGCGAGTACGACTATGAGGAAATCGTGAAAAAAAAGATGAGTGAAAAGAAAAAGAAGAAGATTGAAAGTGCGTCGGTTTTCGCTCGGGTAAGAATTGAAATTGTCGGACAGAAACGAAGTGAGAGTGTAAGAGATGCCGAGAGAAAAAAAGTGCCGGAGAAAAATGATGAAGAAAATACACACACACACACGTATAAGGGAAAAGAGAGGAATGTCGTGTGCGAGCGAGAGGCAGGGATATAAAATTGGGATGAAAAAGAGAAAAAAATGAAGAGAGAGCGAAATGCGGGGATGAGAAAACGTCGAGAAAAACTGACGATCGCTTCGGTCGCACCGGCGCTTCGCAATCGGCGGGACTGGCAGGGAGGCGGGGGAGGGATGGGAATATACCGCGGGAGAACGTGGAGAAGATGGGAGAAAGCTGAAAGGTTCCGACGATGGTGTGAAACTCGAACGGAGCGGAAGTTGAGACGCGATTGCGCATAAATCATTGTACCCGATGGGTTTTCCACGGGCTAGGGGTTGTCTCTCCTTCTTCGTTCATCCATCTATCCGCTATCCGGCAGAAGTTTGCTGGCGACCGGGAAGAGCGAAGGCTTTTATTTGCCTTCCGGGATCGAGATTATACCCCGGAGTCTATGAGCAATTATTAAAATTGTCATAATCCGCGTCGTATCCCGCGCGAGGGGTTTGCTCGAAACGGATGCTCGTGCTCGAATGGAATAATTTTCGAATATTATCGTCTTTCGTGAATTGAACTATTAAGAACCAAATTATATTACTTGATAGTTACACGTATCGCGAGGAATTTGTGGTTTGGAGGCGAAATTGAATAACTTCGTGAGATGAGTTTCTGAGACGCTTTTTCACGGCAAAAAAAATGGTTCTAATAATAATAATTATCAGAGTACACGTAGATTTTGGGACTTTGCAAGGAAACATTGAGCGAAATTCGAATAGTCTGTTGTTTTTCTTGCTATATGGGAAAAAATTATTCGGTTTTACCGGCAAAATGGATTTATTTTGTTGGGTTAGTCTCGTTGATTTCTTCCTGTATAGACAATTCTCGGCTACTTCTTGTTTCAAAACGTCGTTTACAATATAAATCACAAGATTCTGACTTAATCTTACTTTTCGACAAAATTGATTATTCCGGTTTCGCCTCCAAGATACAAAAATGTGCTCGTTTTTACATTTTCATTAAATTCATTTGTTGAAACGATAGCTCCAAGAAAACAATTTCAGGTACAATTATTTGCAACCAAAAAGGAAGTTTCTCAAAAAAACTGCCCACGTATCGGTCATTTTATTATAATGCAAAGTATCTGGAATATTGAAGTTGAGATTTGGTCGGTAAACGTCGGTCACGTCGTTCGCCGACAGCGGAAGACGAGAAAACCGGGAACGGCAAAGATTAAAAAAAAAAAAAAAAGCTCTCGCGGCAGAGCAAAAGCGAGGCTCGGTCGGAAAGTGAACGAAGCTTGAGAAACTTGATGGGAGAAAGAGGGGGAGGGCCTGGTGGAATAACAGTTGTGCCGGGTCGCAGCGGACTCAAGCACGGAGCTGTCCTCCGGTACGTGGATTGAAATGAGAGAGAAAAAAACCACAAAAATCTGTTGTCACCGAGAGATAGCAACGACGGGGTCGCACACGGCGCCGTTTGGTTTTCTCGTTTCGCCGTGAACCTCTGGGTTTCCGAATAGAATCGCCTCGGAGTCTCATGACCGGCCGAAGCAATTTATCACTGGGAAAACATCGCCGGTTGGTCGCCCAGCTTCTGCCGCGATTCACTGACCACTGAGAGCCGAATTGCTTCTGCACGAAAAGTAAATCGTTCACGAGAAATTCGTGCACGGAGAAATAAAACGTAGATGTATCGAATAATGTGATTCTGTGTGTTTGTACACAAGAACGCGTTCTAAATAAAAATCATAGAGGATGGAAAATGTTGAAATTCAATAAGAAATTTTATTACGTTTGTGTATTTTTTTTTTGCGTAAGTCTAGACTTTGTAAACAAGTGCAACGTTATTTCTTAACGAATAATTTTTTAGAAAGTTAGAATTCAAAAAAAATGTAACATTAACCCGACCGTATAATTAAATGTGCAGAACCTCGAGGAATAATTCGACGGATTTCGATTATCGATGATTTGAATAAAAAATATATGGATTTATCGACAGATTGTTCGCTTCTACGGAGATTTTCGATTTTTTTAAATAGTGCTACGTCTGCATATTCATTTTTAAATTGATAAGACGCAGAAACGGTGGGCTTTGCACTGACATATAATTCGATATTCAAACAAGAACTGCAATTATCAGCGAAAATTACATATTAATTTCCAGTAACGAATAAAGAAAATCATCTCACTCTGATCTTTGATGGCAGTGATGACAAGACGGAATCCATTCGACTCGGTTCCCCAATTATCCGTGACGTATTTTAGCGTGACGAAATTCGTCCGCGTGTAGACAGCGCCAACGCTGACTTGAGTATTTCTACAGGACAGATCAATCTGCAACAAGACGCAAAAAATACCATAAAATAGTACGATAAAAATCAAGTCATGCGTAGTTTACAAAATTGAACGAGTTTCCCTTAATGCAGTTTGAGAGATGTACCACCGCGTCATGCAAATTATTTTATCGTATTATTTCCATAGGTGCGAAGTATGTATCGCGTGTATCTCGTGGAGAAGCTGTGGGATAGACGGTTGCGGGGAATCGTACGTAATTTGCTTCGAGAAGGGTGCAAATAACACTTGTTGCACCCAAGCACCCAGCGGTAACGTTTAACGGACGAAAGAGCCGACAAGCAGACGATAGCCCCCGGCCCTGTCAGTCGCACACTAATCAAGTAAAAACGAGAAACCCAGAGTCGAAAAATAAAAACTCCCCGCACGATGGCGAACTCCACGTTCAACCCACGCTGGCTTGTTGTTTGCTAATCCTCATCGCACCTCTTATCACTGTACCGTCGGGTTTCGTTTGATTGTCTTTTGACGGAATAATTATTATTTTCATTAAAAAGAAAAAAAAAGAAGACTGTACGTCTCGCTCTAACGCGATTATGAACAATTTTTATGTAAACGTGTGTCAACTTTTGTATTACGCCGTTATCGCGGTATCGTAATACTTCCCAATTAACAAATGGAAGCCAGCCCGAGAGGCAGCGGCAACAGTCCAGAATAATCCATATTTAATTAGCCCGAGGCTGCGGATCTCCTGCATGCCGAAAGCTGACCAATCTCTCGCCAGCAGCACCAGCAGCGACGTGAGCTAACATCGCATCTCTGCGTACAGCCTCGCACTATCGTCGTTGCGACGATGAAGCATCCCACGTACGTCATACTGACGGCCCGTAGCTGACCACCGGCCCATCTACTTGCAATGTACCGCATTCGTGCTTGTACAGTAGAGTAATAGTAATTGGATCACACAGCCTGAGTAGGAGAAATGGTCTTCGGCTCGCTGGAATATCCCACTGTGGGCCGGATATTCCGGACCAGATGCAACGTAATAATCAACCGAAGGTGAAATAATTATGTCGGCGTTTCATGGGGCAAAACGGTTCATCGGGAAAAAATCTACCTTGTTGGATTCAATTAAAAAATGTGGTTAATTGGATGAGCTCGAGATATAATGTTTTCATCGAATTCAACAACCTTTTTTCTTTAACCCCCGGCCATTTTCATGTATCGTTCATTTTCCAATGCAATTTTACACTGCGTTACTTTGAAAAATGCAGTGAAATATTCATTCGGGCGTAAATTTTATTTTTCAATTTAATAATGTGATCCCGGAAACGCAAAGTCTGTGTAACATCGTTACTTCAGCATACGAAGCATAATATTTGCGTTGATAACATCGTTACTTTAATTTTTCTGGATCTGAATAAAATTTTAATCCACGAGAGTGAATGTTATTTTTTCAAGAACTGTCGGTTCCACGAGGAAATATTTTTGTAATGAATAAAAAAACAGATGAGCGATTTATTACCGTAACCTCGGAAAAAGTCAATCGCGATTCGAAAAAATATAGAAATAGACGAGACGGTGGCAAGAAAAATAGCACACGCTAACAATGTTGGACAATTAATTTTTTCTAGTTAAACGCAACGTGAACGCAACGAGGCAGAAAAATTTCCATTTGAAGATATAAACTTAAGTAAACGGTGTCAGATTATTGGATTAGAAACTACAAGAAACATTGGAATTAATTTTGATCTTAAAAAAAATAACGTCACTTAGTTAAGAAAAAAACACTACTGTACAGGATGCAAGACATTGCTCTGGCTGATATCTTTCAGTGTAGAAACAATTAAATATTCGCTGCACAAACCAACAGTGACAAAGTATTTACACAATTCTATCGCAAGGATAAGAAACCGTGGCATTATTCAATGAGCAACGTCGAGAAGGCGTTGCAAAGACCTCCCGCAGTGCCTTTCGAAGCGGCTGGTGTCTCCGTTCGCACTCGAATAATAGCCGGGAGCGTCACACCTAGCCCTTTGCCAGACCGATGCAAATAGCAGCCTACACAAAGTATCGTTAGTGAACTAGTGGCGGAAATGCCACGAAGGGATTGCGATTATCATAACCCCGAGCACGTCACAATCAAATAACGATGGCACAGCAGATTCGAGACTCGTTATCGCCGTGTTATTCAACTACACTACCGGTCTTGTCGGACAATCGTCGTCTGGGCATCGTCGTTACGCTTCGGGGCAAAGCAGCTCGAGAAATGTCAGTTCCTTTGCGGGCATCAACGTCTATACAACGTTTTATTATCTCTCTGGAGATTTCTTATCATTGTTGTATGGGGATTGAGTTGCATGGGAATAAAACTTTCTTATTGTTATTCGTAATTAACCTTTGCAATTTGATTCTGTGATTCTAGATTCGCTCAGTTTTGTATAAATACAAGTTACGACTCCAACTCCAGAACATTTTAATTAATGCCTTAGCCCCTGTGAGCGCAATACCTTATGAATTGAGCTACAGTTGAACTCGTTAATTTACATGTCGATTGTAACATTCTGTACGAATGGAAAGAACTTTATTTTCAAATGAACAGTGTAAATTTATCTGAAATGAAATTCAACTTTTAAACTGAAGAAACAAAGTATTCGGTAAGTTCAACCGAAACTTTGTCGTCAAAGGGTTAATTACAACTGCGTTAATATTTACCCACGTGTATGACGAAGAATAATGAAGAAGCTCATTCGAACATACACGTGATCCTTTGAAGCAAGGCAAGGGTGGTGCATTCTGGCGCGTTTATCGCGAAGACTGGTACGACCGTCGTTGTAGAAGCGAACTCAAATAAGAGCCATTGTGAGCTCCGCTTTCGGTAGAGGGCATTTCAAGTGGATGACAAGGATGAAGGATCCCAGCGGAGAACTCATAGAACGAAAGAGAGATCGCGAGCTACGCCGTACCCGGAAACCAGCGTCGCTCTCGCGGGTGAGCTGCGGAGAGGGGAGAGGGGGTCGAAACGACGAAGCCAGAACGACGAGGTGGAAGTTATAAGAAGCAGACGGGAACGCGGTGAGGAGAGAGGAAAAAAAGGGACGGAAAAGAAGCTCGTAAGGACGGCTAGATGGCACGAGATTAGATCCATCTTTGCGAGCAACCGACTGAGAGAGCGCGGATTCATGCGCCACATACAGTCTGAAAGGAAGAGCAGCAAGTCTAATCTACATTTACATAGACGTTGTCGGGCTGCGTTTTTCTTTGAAAATAGAATATCTCTGAGGGTGGGCGAGCGCGTAAATGGCGACTGCTTTCCACTCTCCATTCTCCATCTTTTTACTTCATCGTTTCTTAACTCCCCCTTCAAGTTTTGCGAAGCTTTTTTGCCGAGCCTTTTCCTCGCGGACGATTCTGCGATATGGATGATGCTATTCAGCATTGTGATTTAAGACCGGATCGTCAGAGCTCGCGGGACAGCGCGAGGACAGTTTCGTCGGGGATGAGGACAAAAAAAAACGTTGATGCGAACACAAGGCATGCGTTTTCTCGCGCACGAAGTTCTATATCCTCGCTTGCATCTTTTATTCGCGAGCATGCCGGTGCTGGGAGAATATTGATGACACGGGTATATCGTGAATAGAATATGAACGAGTTTGACAAACGTTTTGATACATTTTTTATCTACCGTGCTTCGTATCTAGCCGAGCCGCGTTGTGAAAGACATATCTGACTGGAAGTAGGGTCGATTCTTCCGGACTGAAAGCGGTGACTCTTTATGGAGTTGCACTGTCGTTCCACCGGCTTGTTACTATCGTCATTATACTGTGTACGATGAATTGTGGATTGGAACTAGCGAAATATCGGAATAAGGATTTTGAGATCGTTTCCGTCTTGTTCTTCTTTCTTTTTTTTTGCTGTTCGAAGAGGTGCCTGGCTTTTCTCTTCAACTCGATAAGTGTTCGGTCGAGGCGTTTTTATTTTTTTTTAGTTAAAGATTCAGACAAAAACGAACAAACTACGAAGGCATCGGGTGGAAAAATCATTAGAGGTATAGTCATGGGTCGTTAAAAAATAAGTACACACCTTAACTCAAGTCTTATGAGTCAACATTAAGCGTGCGGCTCAATAAAAATCATCAAAAGTTTCCATAATCGTTAAAAACGACGAGTAGATAGAAACCTTCGAGGTGAGGACAAGCTACGTTCATCCGCTTGCGAGAAGCGCTCGGCCGATTCGCCACCTATCGGCGAAGCTCGGTACTCCACCTCGAGGACGCGCTATCCGTTCCAACGGAGAATAATAAAAGGCTCCGCGCTATCACTGGGTGCACGTAACTTTTAATTTTCCACACTGTTGACGAGAGATTATTGTACAAAGTTACTTGAAAGAAATAAAAATTAAAAAAATATAGGATCGCTGTCGGCAAGGTACCGAGCATTTACACTCGGTATTATTACACAAAATGAATTATCGAGCTTGGTCTGACATGAGTCTTGTATTCAACTCGAGACCCGGCGGCGTATCACGAAGGAATAATAATGGAAGGGCGAGAAAGCGAGGAAAAAATAAAAGGCTCGACGAAGAAAACACGACTATCGAATGCGGAGGAAAGAACGAGAAGGAAGGAAAGGGAGAGGGTGACAGAGCCCTTCGGCCTTGGGTCACGATGAATCAGCCCTCGCCAACGGATCGATATACCACCCCACGTTTCCGTTTGCCAAGGGCCTGCCGGGGAACCTCGCTGCTTCGCTATTCCTCCGTTGTGTCCACGAATGGAGCGAACACCGAGTTCACGACGAAACAGCGAGACCGAACCGGAGTTCAGAAAATTCGTCGCACACAACCATTACTTGCACTCACAGCCGAATTTTCTTCGGGAATTTTTGGAATTCTTTCGTTCAACCATGCCACGAGATGGTTTGGTGGAGTAAAACCTACGAGTCACGTGGAATTTTCGTTACAAGCACGAACAAACCCTCTAAAAATCCACCATCCGAGAGCTTAGAATTTCTCTGATATGCACATTGAAAGGGAATTATATCAACCACTCATTTTCTAGGTTAGAAATTCTTACATAAATGAAAAAAAAACCTTGGCTCTAGGGTTGGTGCAGACGATTTTGTAAATAACGAATTATATCAGGTATTGTTGAGACAAAAAAAATACGCGCGGAATATAGTATCATGAAGTAATTGTAATATTGCAGTGAACAAATCCGTGCTCCGGGTAGCGACAAAACTGATAAATTAACACGACAATCTCAATTGCGATCGCGAGATTAAATGTATATGGAATTGCAATTAATTAACGCAGTTATATTATTCATCATCGTTCTCGTCGTGTCCGTTAATACGGTGGGTCCAACCGGTGTGCGGATTACGAATTAAATAAACGATGAGTGCGCTAACAGTACGCGAGGGAATAACGAAACAGACAGGAAGATGAAGTAACGCTGAAATCCGGACTATTGAACCTTTCACGTTGAGCCAACCGCAGATTTTGAATAAACTATTGACGCAAACGAAACACGCGTGGAGTATGAATTCTACACTATTCAATCGTAAATTCTCATTGCTGTGCGGATTGACGAGAATTCCGACAACGCAACTCTCCGCATCCTATCAATGTTTTTATTTCATTTATTTTCTCCCTCCGTAACTCGCCGTGCGTTGTTACGCGAATCTCGTGCTCGGCTCTTTTGAGCACAAATAGATTACGGATTATAAAATATACAATAAATACAGTAAATTTATTCGCTTACACTCCATCGGAAAATAAAGAGGGAAAAATTTACACATGGTTAATATTTTTCTATGCCAAAAAAAAACTGTTGCATGGATTTCGATAAAACGACCGACAAACATTTCCCTCGAGCTCGGCGAAATTTGTGGACTATTCGTATTCTAATATCTCAAATCGAGCCCCCATGTCCGGTAGATTCTAATTTTTTTCTCTTTACTATCCCTGTATCAGATAAATATTTCTCATTTCTCAAGCGGCGCACGAGCCTCTTAACCGAATTAAAAAAAAAAAAAACAACAAAAATCGTAAAGTAAAATGTAATACACGTCGTAAATCAAGTAAAATAAAAATTTGGTCTCACAGCCATAAAAAGATATGAGAATGAGCAATTCTCGTCCGCGGTTACCTGGCCCGCGGTCATCGTATTATCGCGACACGGCGAAATACCGGAAGACGACGGCGAGGGTGACTCTCGGTCGGGGAAACGGGGAAATGGAAAGTGGAAAAGGTGAAAACCCGGGTCGAGGCAAAAGTCGTGGTAGAAGAATGGCGCACAGGAGGAAGCAAGAGGATGAATGCGAGACCTTTTCTCTCCCGCCCACTCGTGTTTTCTCCTCGTCTTCCTTCACCAGCCGCAGGCTTTTGTAAGCTCGCAAGCGCACTGAAAGGCTCTCGGAAGAAGCTCTCACGTTTATCATAATTGCATCTCGCGGTTTCGAAACCCCTCCGCCCGCGTCTCGCTCCTCGTCGAACGATAGCGGAGCTCCGGAGAGCCCCGAACTCGACGTGGTGAACCCGCCCGCGCGTTTCGAACCCTGCATCCACGTACACCACCGTCGTTGCAACTCCACCAACACCAACGTCACGATCGGCCGACGTTGAATGGACGAGGTTCTCGCGTCGCCCACGAGCTTGGCAAATTAGTACCCGGCTAGTTTATGCATGGGGGAATGAATTATGGATTCGGGGCTAGCACCGAACCGCTCATTCGACGCGCTGCGCTTGACACTCGTCGCTGATCGCCACCCAGGACTTTGCTCAGCTTCGCCGTATTATATTATCCTGGATTCGTTATTTTATTTTATTTTCGTCTAATTTTTTTGTTTTAATCAACTTTGGCATATCCGCTAAATTGCGGGGTTGGAGATGATACGCCTGCGTGCGAATCGGAGACCGGACGAATTATTATTCTTGGGGAATGATTGTTGAATAATATTTTGATGGAATTAATTATTCTATAGAACTGGATATTATTACAAAAATCGGTGATGCGAATGGATTAGTGTTACGGTTATGAAAGAGTTGTTGGTTATCGTAGATTCATAATTTTCTTTGATTTTGGGCCAATTGTTTCGTTTCGACTTTGGTATATCCGCTAAATTGTGGGGTTGGGGATATGCTACGCCTGCGTGCGAATCGGAGACTGGGCGAATTATTATTCTCAGGAAATGATTATTGAATAATATTTTGATGGAATTAATTATTCTACAGAACTGGATACCATTTAAAAAATCGCTGATGCCCATGGATTAGTGTTACGACTATGAAGGAGTTGTTGGGATTGTTTTAGCTGAATAAATGTTAAATGTTCTACGTTATTTAAGGCGTATCAATATTTTTTTTAAGTCGAGAATATTTAAAAAAAGACATCATAAGTTTTAAAAACCTGAATGAGCAAAAAGTGGTTATCGATACCCATATATTACTTCGAAAGGGGTTATACAGGGTACATTCTACCTCCTACAGAATATGCAGTATATTTTAAATTGAACACACGAAACTCTCTCCACCCGAGTTCGCTCGACTGGTTTCCCGGGTTGACCCGAGAATTTAAGATATACCGAAATACCGAAACGACGGTATATCGCGAAAGCACGCAGACACTGGAAAGTTGATGCGCCATGCATGGACTTTGGATTTATCGTTGAGGATGTATGGGCTCCGGATCATTGGCGTTGCTCTCGTGGTCTGGCGGAGACTCGAAATTCCGCCGAACTCTCGCGGAATATTAGTTTCTCAACTTTGGCTTCCGACAGATCTGCAACCCTCGATATTTGCTAAAGTTAGTTCGCCTTTGGTGTATATTTCACGTGCGGTGTCTCATTGCCAAAATAAACAATGGACGTTTGAGATGGCGCGGGAGGAATAAGAAAAAATAATGGCGTATAGTATATTTTTGAGGCAAAGCGGTAAAAGTATTTGCACTATCTTTGGGCAACCAGAGGGTGAGGCGAGGGTGGATTCTGTCGGGAGGACGAGGAAAGTGTCGGAGACGGGGGGAAGCTTGGGAAGATTTTGTTGGGAACGGACGGAGAAGGTTGAGGAATGACGGTAGTTATATTGGATTTGGAAAGCTGTGTGGCGTTCGAGCGTCGCCATCCGTTGCCTCCCTCGAAACTCGGAAGTCTCGCAGATTGATGCAGCTGACTCCCTTCGCCAATGGTGTAGTTACCAGCCCCCAGTTCACCGGCTTATACTTGGAAATTCGAGACCCCGTGGAACGAGGCACGTGATCGAAATCTGCTTGTGGAAGGTGAGAAGCGGATGATAAACGGTGATTCTCTTTCCCAACCGATAATGGCGTGGAAGTGTGTCGTTTTACATTGTATCATGTTTTGTTGAGGATGTATCAAAATAAAAATTTCAAACAAGAAATGTGTGGCAGTGGAACGTCGACCCGACAAATTGAAATTTTTATTCGTTCTCTGAAGCTGCGGTTACTGAGGCATCATTCACGACGGTTGGAAATGAAACGATAATTTTTTTTTTCCTCGTGTGCTTTAATTTGAAGATGGTTTACGCGGTCGTTCTTAGCATTGCGAATTTGGACTTTGCGTGATCGTGATGTTGAATGGGCTGTGGCATCGATTTTTGCTTCGTCGTAATTTTACTGAGGCCTCATTTGAGTGGGACGGCATTTTTGAAAAAGACCCACAAGATTCATACGTAAAAATTACAAAAAAAGAAATTGAATGACATGAATCCCTCAACAACAACAACAATAATAACATATAATTCTATTAAACAATAGTAATAATAATAATAATAATATTAAACAACAACAAATAATAAATAATAATAATAATAATAATAATAATAATAATAGCAATAATAATAATAATAATAATAATAATAATAATAATAATAATAATAATAATAATAATAATAATAATAATAATAATAATAATAATAGCAATAATAATAATAATAATAATAATAATAATAATAATAATAATAATAATAATAATAATAATAATAATAATAATAATAATAATAATAATAATAATAATAATAATAATAATAATAATAATAATAATAATAATAATAATAATAATAATAATAATAATAATAATAATAATAATAATAATAATAATAATAATAATAATAATAATAATAATAATAATAATAATAATAATAATAATAATAATAATAATATAAGAAATAACAAAAATAAATTAGTTCCACCAATCTATACAAATTTTAAAAAATTTGTAATTAAAACAAATGTACTTCAATTAATTGAAAGTCTAAAAAAACTGAAAATTCTCTTTTCCCGCGTGGAAACGCTCAAGCAAAATCACAAGCCTCATGAAATATGCAAGAACCAAATGTCAGCCTCAACTTTACCATATCGTGGCACGAAGTTCCACAACTATTCGATTATTTTCAAGTTGGAGACCGAGACCGAAACCTCGCGAGTGCCGCTGTGGCTCTTTCTTATTTCTCAACCACCACTGCACTGGCTGTTACATAAATTCAACGTACAAGAACGTCCCGACATCCGTGGAAACTACCCCAATACAAGCCTCGAACGTGGGAGACACGAGAAAACGTGGCCGGGCTCGAAGGTGGTTATGGAAGACGTTTTGGTCGCTCGTGTCCCGCAACAGCAGCAGCAGCAACAGCAAAAGCGGCCAAAGCCGACAGACTGTTACAACAACCGAGCCCACAAGCTCGAGGAAATTCTGTTGTAACCACACGAGACCCTCCCTCGCTTGGATATTGTTCTCTCCTGCTTTTCCACCGCGTCTTCTCCGTAAAATTTTCCAGATCTTTTCCTCTTTTTACGTCGCAATTCACATTCTCCCGCACCCCTTGGCAAGGCCATCGCGGCACTCATAAACCACGGCGGATGTGATATTGGATTAAAAAGCTCGAAGGCTTTTTGTTTCAAATAAAATCCAACACACGCCCAATATGCGACAAAAACAAGTTGTTCGGAACAATTCGTCGAATAAATAATACAAATAACTGATGGATTGCGTTCGAACGATAGAGCATGCAATACCGGTAAGCATCTCGAGGTGGATAATTGTCTCGTGAAATAGTGCCGCTTGTACGGTTAACGAGCCGGTACATCAGGAGTCACGCTGCATCAGAATTAAACAGCGAGCGAAACGAAGAACGAGCAGCGACGAGGTAGCAGCCTCGTAGCCGGTCTTACCGGAGCAGACTTGACTTAAGTAATAAGGATCCAGGAGCTTGTGGGTCGTATCTGCACGCGCGCGCGTGTGTGTACGTGCGCGTATACGTGTATGTGGGTAAGTCGAGTGTTAGTGAGGGTCCGAGAAACTATGGAGCTGAGAGCCTGGCAGTGAATCTACGTGCAACAGAGCCGTGATACACGATGTCGTTACAACTTCCGCGACCCCGGCTGCTCTCCGCACACCCTCGTCGCTAAAGCCCCCCCCCCCCCCCCCCACTCCCTCGTGTGGTGACGGTGCATGCGGAGGGAGCCTCGCCGAGAGCTTACACACCGCTCTGTGCCGAGTACGCTCGTCTTCTCGCATTGTCGCAGAATGGTTCAACGGCAAGTGGTCCAGACGGTGCAAGCATCCAAGTGCGCAAGATGGAAAAAAAAATGAAACGAACAACTTAAAAAACAAATTAAAAAAGAAGAAATTTTGGAACAAGTAGAACTGCTATTGCTGCAATTCTCGGCGACACTCGTTAATTACTCCCTTGTTTGTCGCGCGGTAATTATCGTCGCCGTCTCGTACACCTTCTCCATCATTCTGCAACGTTCTTTTTTGTTTTGTTTTCTTTTTTATTGGAAGTATAACCGAGAGTCTGGCAGAGATACACAAGAACGAAGAAACGTAATCGGTAATTACGCGAACGAACGGTGAGACGGTAATTGCAAAAAATAGACTACGGTAAGAAAAAAGTATCTGATTGTGGGGGTTCCGTTTGAAAGAAAGTGTAAAAAAAATTTGAAAAAAAAAAAAAAACAATATAGGGCACGTTATTGTTCGTTCCGTGTTTCGACAAACGAGAGGATTCATTAGCGTCGAGTATATATCGCGATGGGTACTCTCGAGAAGCTCCAGCGGGTGATCGATGAATCTCGTGAGTATTTCATTCGGTCGGGTTGGTTCTCAGGAGCGTACGTTCGTCGGTTTGGATTTTGTACGTAAATATTATTCGAATCGAACGAAATTGTGTGCCGAAGAAAATTTTGCCATCGGACTCGATAAAGTCCGTTGCGTTTGGATCCGACGCCCGCGGCGAGAGAACGGACGGGCGAGACGCTCCTTCGTTCGCGCATCCTCGGCAAATTGGAAACAATTCGTCCCGGTCGGCGAGAAAGCCGGATTGTTAATTTTTCATAGATCAATATTATCCATCCGGCGTTCACTTCTGCTAGCGTAGCTTTTTTTTTAAAATAGATTTTTTTTTGTTCGTTTTTTCATTCTTTTTCGATGCTACTCTGCTGCATTGTACGGAGCTATCAATTATTCGTCGGCTACGACTCGTCGCCGTGCTTGTCGAATATTCCACAGACACGACTCGCGCTACGAGTACGATGAGAATATTGAATAATTCGTCCGAATTCTCCGTGACATAGTTGTCTACGACGCTCATTTATTCCCGTTTATCGACAATTCTGTTTCCAAAAGTAAACTCGACGTAAATTGGTTTGCCATTCGATTTCTGGGGTGCGGATCGAAGCTCGGAATATTCGATGTTCCGACGGGTCGATATCACGGATTAATATGCTCCCAGAATAAATGTTTCGAATCGGCATGGTTCCGTCCATCGGTGAGACTCAAGATCACAATTTCGAAAATCGCACCGTTGGCGGACTCGGAACTTTCACAGGCAATGATACAACGTCTGAACCATATTGAGCCGCATTACGTCGAAACGAAGTAAAACTATTGTCCAAATTTATCTTTTCGCCTCCGAATTGCCGCCATTTTTACGCGGTTGGACGAGCTACGTCACTGTACCTGTATATACGTTTTCGGGATTTTAATATTTCGGGACATTGACTGTCGTAGCCGTGCCGATTCGGGACATTTATTTTCGGAACATTTTGATTCGATCTCTTGAACTGCCACAACATCGAATATTCGGGATTTTAATTCGCATGGAATTTCCTCAAGACATGATAGCATATTTTGGTTCAATTCCTGGTCTCAAAAAGTCAAACTACATACCAAAATAGCTGGGCAGACACTTTTGCTTCATCAAAAATCGGGGAAATTAAAAAAAAAACGAGACTATGAATATCGTTACTCGATCAATTGCATGGCTTCGAATTATTTCCGTTAATATCGTTTTTCCCACGAGAAATGGCTGCATCCAATAATAGAAGACGTTGAATTTTGCGAGACCGAAAGGGGAAAGTGGCGACAGAGCAAGTAGCGAGTTGAAAAACTGACTGCAAGACGAATAATTTATAACTGTTGGCAAAATTGAAGAATCTCTATTGTGAGGTGAAAATATGGTGTAATGGCATGGAGAAGAGTTTCGTCTCAAAAACTTCTGGTGCCACGATAATGTTTGAACAGAAGCAATAAAAACCACGCTCAACGGCCCATTACGCAGCCCATAAAAAAGATTAAAGTTAAACCGCCATTATGCAAAGTTGCATCACTCCTTGGCTCGTTGCCTGTAGGTAACTGCATTGTATGCATGTGCACATTGCACATGTACATACGTGTACATATGTACCTGTAAAAGGACGTTCCTCTGTTCTAAGTAAGCTCACCGATAGGGAGCGAATAACCATCGTATCAACCGGAAACCGGGGCAATTTGAATCGATTTCTATTATCACTTTAACTTTTGGATTACCTGTGAGCAATTGGAACGGAAAGTTCACTCTCGTGATTCTCGCCTGAATTGGGTTTTTCCAATAAGGATCATATGAGCTTGTAATTCGTTTTTTAATTAGCGAGGTTCTCATGCTGTACCGAAATAAGAGCCCATAGGCTCCGTCACGGAAACAATTTTATTCGGAAACAAAATTTATTCGATTGACGAGCGGTTATTTATATTTTGAATATTGCAAGAATGGAACAGTATGGAATAAAAAATTGTTCCTATAGTTTCGAAAAATTATCAATATATAAGAAAAATGAGACCCAGATAATAATTGCAAGGTTGAAATTATTCATATTAATGATACGTTACGCGGAAGTGCGTTATAATGTGCTCCTAAATGAGGATCCGTGGATTAATTGAAAATTAATTTGTGTAAAGAGTAGCAATGTCCACGATTCAAACCATTTTATAACATTTGCGATAGGGAATTTCATCAAGCCTCGAACATCGCTCCGATTATAACGTCATTACCTTTTTCATTTCGTACAATTCCAATCGCTTTCAAACCGCATTTGGCTCACAACGTCGAACTCTTCCGTAAAAAGTTGCAAATTATCGGAGCTAGTAACCTCGATGCTACACAAGATCAAGCTGTTCATTTCCACAGCTCATATCATGTTATACATTCAGCTTGACCCAATGAACCCCGGTCTCCGTTTTAATTTGCACCCAAAGCAGTGATAAAATGTAAGTCTATGGGTCGCACAAAAAATTAGTCTCACATATTTATACAGACACCACAGTGATAGCCGAAACCGTGGTTCCAAGTACAATCATCGCACAAGTATTTTGTACGTTCCATCCATTCCACCTTTCCTATCCCACCCCTTCGCCTTCCACGCTACAGCTTCGTACACCCAATATATACATGCCCGCCTTGAATACGAACCCCTCCCCTTCCCCACCCACCCATCATCCTCCCGGTCTTCATCGTAAATGTAATTACGTTTGTACCCGCACTCGGTGTGCACCACATACTGGAACGCTCCTCCACCTGCGAGAAATTCAAGCAGCGACAGCGGCCGTACCAGCAACGGCAGAGACCGCGTTAAATGCGAGTAGCTACGTTCGCTCTCATAGTACGAAAACCAGTGGATGGTTCACCCCATGCAGAGATGTACGGGGGGAAAGACGAAACGATAGACAGAAATACCGGAACAAAGTTCTTACGCCATCTCGCTTCTCCGAAGGACGTGCAATTTGTGCTGGAATTTAACTTGCAATTGTCACGTACACGTTCCATTATTTTCACGTATAGAATTATATACGTGTGATGCTTCAAGTCGGTACGATTGTAGAAATTTGTCCCCGGAACCGTTGCAAACGCTATACGAAGCGTTGAATACTTTTGAAGTCGGTTATATGGGTGGATACGAGTTTATGGTAAATTTAACAGCCGAAAGTGACACGTATTCCCCGTCGAAGTAATTTCGGTGACTTAGCCGCGTCTTCGTCGTTCGGAAAAGAGAATGGAGGGAACGCACGGGGTTGGGAAGAAAAAAATCCGTGAGGAAGGAGCGAGGTATAAAAAGAAGAGGCGAAATGATGGCGGAAGGAGAGAAGCTTCGAAGAAACGAATCTTGATTAATGGTGCAAGTTTCCAGACCCTGTCTCGGTCTCTTACCTGTTCGGAATTTATAATGGTCGGACGTATTAAAATTCAACCTCACGAGCGAAGAAACGCGCGGGCGGCTACTCTCCTATGCTTCACTGCACTTTTTCCCTTCGAGACTTTATTCTCGCGCTTTCTTCTTTGCCCCGAACGTCGCGAACAGTGGGAACCTCGCGCGAGACCGAATGACGAACGAATATCTAGGTACGAGAAAATTATGTCTCCGTAGCTTTGTCCGTTCGTGAGGAATCGGGGGGAAAAATAAAGTCCGTCGCCGGGGATGATCATTTCGTCGTTATTTGCAATGCAAAACGCGGTGGAAAAACAATTCATCCCCGCGGATTTTGCTTTGTATATTAGCGTGGGTTTTGGGGAGGAAACAAATTTTTCGCAGCTTTCGGATTTGAAGTACATGCTATTAGAAAACATCTGGCCAAAGAGCATAAGCGAATGATTTCGCGACGTTGGGCGTCATTAATGCGATTTTGCATTTGATTAACACGAAGGGAAGAATGTTTGACCACTTGAAATCGGATTTTTCAGTTAGTAGGTACAAATATTCAAGGATTGAAACTGAAAGCAATGCATGATGTGATGCTTACTTGAAGTGAGTAATAATGGGTTTCCCGATGAAATTTTTTTTGTTAACAATAATCATTAAAAACGTACAAAAATGTTGTCAACTTAAAAGAACGATCACGTAATAAATTGATAATTTTCAGTTGAATTTAATATAAATAGGTGAAAAGAGAAACTGAAAAATACATGAATGAAGTGATTAGGGTATATTTAGTGGGAATATCGATTTCAACTGGTCAAACAATTATATTCACGTGTTAATCAAATGCGAGATCTATAAAATAATTGCGGGACCCCGAAAATAGTCCGATTGGGCTCAGATTTTCCAGGACGTTATCCGATCGTATATATTCGACCCTGAGAGCCCCGTAATTTTTTTTCTCAAGACACACCCTAATACACATATCCATAAAATAAAAATATATTGAATGTATAAGATAATATTCCCAGCAATAAAACAAAAACGTAATTGGCATAAGAATGTCTCAACGGTAGCTGCGTTCCTCGCACTTCATATTGATAAAAAGCCCAAGCAAGGAATTCAAGATATTGCTCCATAGATGTCATACGGCCATAACTGATATATCATATATTACGTCCAGACGTGTATCGAACGAATATCTTTATCGCCGATCGCAATGGCTTCCCCGACGAGGCAAATACGCGTGGTCCATAAAAAAAAATCTACAAACGTGAAACATAATTGTACGTATGAAATTGCATCTGCGCGCGTGCCTGCATGCAGTAAAACTTTAACGGCGAGTCTCGTCGTTGCAGTTTGCGTTGCTCGTCTCGAAGCGTATGAAAGTTCAAATCCGCGGAACCCCGAGGGGGTGCCGAACGGTAAATTCGACGGTTGCGCCGGGCAAGTGTTCTGCCCGATTCTCGCGATAATCGAAAGCTCCCGACGGAGAGCAAACGATATGAGAATACTCATACGGAGAGAGAGAGAAAAATAGAGAGAGAGAGTGAGAGACGAGGAGAATGAAACAATTCGTTGAGAAGGAAGGAGAAAGCATAAACGCACGAACCAGAAAGATAATCGCTGTCTCCCGACGTTGGAGATGGCCAGCGATAACGGGCTATCCAATTTCGCGTCCTTTATAGCGCACTCGACATAAAACGCGGCTTCACCGAGGCGTCTTGGAAAAACGATCGTACGAAAACGGACGGTCACTCACCGGGACAAGTACAAAGCTTAACATGAACGGATGGTCGGACGACAAGACCGATTGTGGGTTGTCGAGAAAACGCGCCGCAGCTCGGTGACCTCGGTAAGCAAAAAAGCGACGACCCGACAACCTAGTGCATCGAGGAGAAGAACCGAATGAATTCAATTGGTTCGTTAACGAGGTGCAATGCAATTTTCACGTCTGGCCGCGCTCTTGTCCTATTCGGGTTTCATAATTCATTTTACCCGGGATTGAAGAGACAATCAAAGTTCTGGAAAATTTATGACTTTGTGTCTGTGTCTGATCTCGAAGGATTTTTCTACTTTTATTCAATGAAATTGATATTATTCAATCGACATCGGTTGAGTATCTGTGATATTTTTGAATGGATGGTTTCTCAGCATTGTGATCTTTATTTTCGTCGAAGCTAGTGTAGAGCTGAAATGATGGATTAATCATGTACAGTTACTATCTGAACGAATTTGGAAATGAAAAATCTTGAAGGCAGAATCGTCGAGTTTTAATCTTACCTTGAAGTTATCAACGGCATGCGCACCATCGTAGATGTAAAGATGATCGTTGCAATCGAGTTGCAGTCTGTCGAATCTGAGCATGAATCGTTGAAGTATGCTGTGCGTCTGAAATGTAATGGCGCAATTGAGATTTCTCTCGTTCTGTGACGTTAGTACCGCCCCGTCGATCTTTCTGTATAGATCATTCATGAAGTGGTGCTTGCACACGACGCTCATCTTGTCTGTAACATAGAATAGATATCGCGATGAATTAATATTTTTAATATCACCATCGTTAGAATTGATAAAACGTATCTAAATCGGTTACGAGATTTCACGATGAAATAAATAATATACGTGTAATAATAAATAAAATGTAAATCGCATCAATAGACGAATCAAAATGGGACGAAATTATTAATCATAAATAAAACCCCATGTCTAACGAAAAATAACATAATTTTCAAAATAACCGATACTACTTCCATTAGATACATATTTTCCAGGCCAACTTCGATCTCTCGAATTCCAATGACCCGCAATAAAAACGGTCAATGCTGATAATTCATTATCCACCGCAATGATCGCAAGTTAGTTATCGGTGTCCCTTGTCGGGCAATTTGCAAGATCTAAAGAATACAACCCTACCGCTTCTCCATCCGACAAATCGGATCCCATATTCCTCGAATAAATCAGGTCGCTTAGCAGGCGTACACGTATTTTTATTCCACAACGCCGCTATCTCAGCCATATTTCACGCCAGCGGCTTACCACGCGACGCCCACGCCCAGTGCCACATACTGCGTTTCACCCGACTACGCGAATTTCTACATACGGGACTGTACAAACATGAGGAAGGGCGAGCTTTTAGCTTTTTCACTGTTGAATCAGTCAACCCAGGTACATAAGTGGAAACCCCATGCGGTTCAGCCTCCCGACTAGTACTACGAGTACCGTACTACCCTCAACCCATGCGCCACCCCATATTCACCCACCTTGGCGCAAACCCACCCACTTCATTATACGTCCAATACCCTCTCCTCATCCTCGTGCCCGCACGACGTAACGTACTACGTAGTGCGACCGCGTGTATACCGTTTGTCGGACGAGACGGTGAAACGTGACCTCCCTTAAGTAATGCATTACTGGGAACTCCGTCGGCATTCCGAACGGCGATACGTTCTCCAAACCAATTCCCGTTACGACTGCCCCTCGTCCTTGCGCTTCGTTCCATGGTTTTCCGTACCTTACATCGCTGTTGGTGCTTCAACGATGAAGCTTTCGCGGATGGCTGCCTCACCGGAAGAACACGCGTGGAATAGAAATCGTCGGGAACGTATGTGCCACATCGGAAAACATGGCTTTCCATCCCCAACGTTTTGTCTACTTCGGTTAGTTTTTCTTCCCTATTCTTCTTCTTTTCTCGGGAAAATTTTGTCGTAAATCTTTTTCTCTTGTATTTGAATTTGTTTGTTTTTACGAGTATTTTTCAATACAATAGCTTTTCAGTTTTTACGCCGTTTATTTGTGAATGATTATCCGGTTCTTCGCAATTATCGCCAGCGATAGGCATTTAAGGCGATTACGCTTGAGCTCGACTGATGTATTATCCCCGGTACAGTACAGTCGTTGGAAAATCCATTAGCGACTGGCGCAGTCTCTTTGACGATCGTGACACAGGATTGCGCTGTCACTCGGAAACTCAATTACAGTTACACGATGGAACTGTATCATATTTTCCGATAATTAATTATAAAATTCACGGATTTCATTACATATCGTCGTTTGTGAATAAATCGTGGCCGGTATTTTACGACTGATAATTTCTCGGTACAATGATTCACAAATGAATTTCCGTTTAATTTTATCGTATTCGATATCATTAATATTTGCTTCAATTGAATGTGGAATGAGTGTCAACCATTTATAATTCTTTTATTCATCGGTTTTTCTCGTTAACATCGCTCGTGAATTTTTAATATTCGGAATACTTTCCGTCATTCAATGCAATTGTATTGCTCGTTAAATCGTGCGCGAGTTCTTTTTATTGACAAAACACAGCACTTAAGAATTATTTGTAATTTTCATCCATTGCAGCGATTACTTTTACGATTGAACGTATGAAAAGGCGCCGGACTATCGATCGACAATATATGTTTTACGACGCAAACACTCCTCGACACCGACCGTTGGCTGAATATTTCCTTCATCTTTATATCCTCGGCGAATACCGTACACAGACGAGTGGACGGAGACATTGGAGTTTAATGCCGGGGCCTCGGCCATTGCCGGTGAAACGTTCATCCGGCGCGTCGAATTATCCGATCGATTGGCAGCCGATTGATTTGGGCCTCGGCGAGATAATGGCTCAGCACGTTCAAGTGCGGACGTTGGATTCACTCCGCCGCGCGCGCGTTGTGAAACCCGGTAGTAAAGCGCTTCGCCATAGCATCCACCGACCCCTTCGGAAACCCTACCGCTCTTCGCTCGCGCTTCCGCGATTAACCTCAGTCTGCTGCCTCCGTGGATATATGGTATATAGAGAAAATGCGAGAACCGAGAAAAGCTTAGCGTTCTCCCCTTTTTGCTCTTCCAACCGTTCCCCGTTCGATAGACCGTGAGGATGGATAAAAAGAAAAACACGACGGAAGAAACCATTTGAGAGGAATGGACAGGGTATATAACTCGCAAAGTAATATTATATATAGATATATACATATATTGGACGGATACATATATACATATACGTATATAAAGTAGAGTGGTACTTAGCAAGGGTTATTTCAGAATTAAAATTGCGTAATCTTCTATACTGGGAAGGAATGATTGAAAAAAAGTGTTTCAAACGTTTTTTCAAGATATCGCAATATTTACTCATAATCCTGGAATTTGAATTGTTTCAAATTATATAGCATGAAATACTCATCGAGTTTTCTTTTATCGTAGCTAAAGTATCAGCATGAGAAAAATTTGCTCAATATGCTTTCTTTATCGGAATGATGCGTATTTCAAATAAAAAAATGTCTTGATCTCCAGGAACAAAATTACAAGACTAATATGACGTCTTGAAAATTGGAATTACGCCGAAACGTCGTTTTTGGCTTTTTTGGGTCATTGGACATGAAATGGGGATTCAAGATGCAACAAAATACGATATTGTATCGACAACAAGGACAACGAGAGAGGAAGGGGAAGGGATTTTTGTTTTGTCGAGTTCGAATTAAGTCAAAACTTATGCAAAATTTTTATAATTTAATGTTGAATTCGAATTTTTTAACCCAAGAAACCATAGATAAGAATTACTAAAGTAATATTTTTTTTGCAGATTAACACATTGTTTTTAAAGTACGCATTTTTCTGATGAAAAAAAGCAAATTGAGCAAATTGTTGTCATGTTGATATTTCCGCTATGATAAATAAACTCGACAAACATGTCATGGTATACAATTTGAAAACGAAAATCCAGGGGCATGGGTAAATATTGAGATAGGTTGGTGGAACTTCACAAATATTTTTTCAATAATTTGGAACCAGTGTTGCCATATGAGTTATGCAATTTTCATTCAAAAACACCAGTCCGGAGGGCGACTTTAATATATACAATATACACATTCAATAGACACACACATACGTACATACAAAACGCAAACTAAAACCTGCAACTGTTTCCGTTTAAAAAGAAATTAATAAAGCCAGTAAACCGCGAAAATTAGTTATATAAACATATTCCCAAAAAATACTTCTAACAAATATACAAAAATATCATTGGAAGAGTATGGAAAGCCCATGTGGTATACTTTTGTGAAAACAATAGTTCCCACGAAAAAAGTGGAAGAAAACCATTGAATCATGGATGGGAATGGAACGAAACGTGGAGCTTTTCAAAACTGGAGAGTTGCGGATTTCTGAGATTCTGACGACCTACTTGTTTTTTAACAAATGTTTTTATCTGCTTTGTTCCAGATATCATCAGGTCCGTGATGAATGGGTTATAACGAAAGTGTACATCGGAGTACGATACCGGGTATGAAAAGCGTTTCACGGTACGTTGGAAAACTGTTGTTGGGGAATCTCGTGACAATGGGAATAAGCACGGGCGAGCAGTGAAATCGTGTCAAGGGTCTGGGAGAGAGCGATAGTTTTCCGGATGCGCGCCGACTGAAAGCTCGTCCGCCGTTCCTGGCGTATGTAGGTCGAACGTTTCGTCGAGGTCGTGGACTCGGTGGTTGAAGAGCCTCGGAACGTAGAGTCTCGGCGTGCGGTAAACGTTTTGAGAAGATGAGGTTAGGATTGGTTTGGTTGGAAGGCGCGGCGGAATTCCCCCGTTGCGGCGGAATTATGCGAACTATTTTCGTGGATCGCCTTAATGCTATTTCGTAACTTTGGGAAATAACTTTTTAAGGTCGTAACGTTGATTCGCGGAGGAAACCATCGTGAGAGCGTTCAATCGCGTTTACGACGTGGTATCGAAACGGCGCGATCGAGCGTGAATCAAAGTTCGGGCTGGAAACTTCGTGCTTCGTGGAAAATTAGAGATTTTAATCGCTCTTCATCGATTGATTTTGCTTGGAGAGATCAAATTGTTCTATTTCGCTTGGTCGCAAAGTGTTGAGTTATGGAAATTCCAAACTGGACACAATCGATGAACATTTTTTTTAGGTCTTTCAAATTTTTATGACAGAAAGAATGAATTGGTTTCAAGTTGTGACGTATATGATTAATTTAATTACCGATGGACGTCATTATAGTTGGACGGTGGAAGTGGTCGAAGCTGAAAGTTCAACCCGTATGTGGTATTTACGATTTGACGTTGAAGAAAAGTGCGTCCTATCGGTTTACGACACATCCAATTTTGAACTTACGTCAGTCTTTACTCTTTTATGAAGAGCTGATAACTTAATGGTTTTTCGAACATCACGTCGCCGATGGCAACACGTGTATATGTCAGAGATCTCCTCAACAAGTTATTTATTGTTTTTATTCTACGATTGAAAGATTTTTCCGAGAAGGCCTTGCGGGTTGCATCAAGGTCCTTATTATGAAAGCCGTGATAATAAATATCATCTGAAAATCATTCCGCAAATTTTTCATAGCCTAAATCTAAAATCCCTACCATTAAAACACTGACCTAACATAACACGATAGTTAATATATTCTTAATTCGAATGAAAAAAAAAAAAAAATAATCGACGGTGCTAAAAAAGATTCATGAAAGCCATAATTGTATCAATTTTCAAACACTCTTCGACCTCTTGATTCAGAGACCTCATTCATTATCTCACCCATAACGATCCTTAACCATTTCCTGAAAGCATTTCAACATTTTTGTTTCCATTGCTTCAAATTTTTCGTTTCCAGAAGAAAAAAAAACCGTCCGAACCGAAACGCCTTCTTTCACTCCAATAATACGCTCTTCTCAATCGCCACATCCTGATTATAATTTGAATTGAGACGTACCCCCAGCACTCGCGGCTCGTTCATTGAGAATACTTTTTGAATCAACGAATCCAATTGAGAAATAATGCCGACGAAAAGCGAGAGGCACGTATTTTATCGTATTTTCGTACCGGAAATAGATACCGAGTCTCCAATGGGAAGCCCTGGGTCAGTAGACTGACCGAAGTGGCGTGCGGCCGGTTCTTCCTACGGTACACGTGATATATATTCGTGTATATACATAATATATATGTGTGTCTGTAAATATAATGACTGGTGGAAAGACGAGCGAGCGAGCGAGCGGCAAGCGCGGCCACAATGTCGGCGTATAGAACGAGAAGGGCGAAGGACGAGGGAAAAGCGAGGGTTGGCAGCGGCGGAGACGTGGATGCGAGCACGGGACGAAGGGAGCCAGTTTCTCTCTCTTGGCCCGCGGCCGTACGTCGGCTCTGCACCCTCTATACCATCCACCGCCTCCCCATCTCCCCCTCCCCTCCCCCTCTCGCTCGTGGTCTCGGGCCCACGAGCCGCCCCTCGCTCTCTCGCTCTCTCGCCGATGTAAGCCCGCGGCGATCAATATTACTCTCTTCGAACGTGTATACGGCTCTTCGTGAAAGTACTAACGAGAGAAAGACGAAGCAAAAGAGAACCGCGAGAGATGGTGTCAAAGTTCATAATCCATTTTTACGCCCGACACCGACCATCGATTTTGTTGGATAAAAATAAAAATCAATTGACCAAACTCGATTGACATTTATTACGGTCAAAAATCTTAGCGTCGCTCGCTTATTTACTCTCGCAACAAAATAAGTACACAATATTTAAAGTTGGCCCAGTACATGCCAATTGACATTGTCTGATTGGACATGTAAAAATGATTTTGAGCCAAACGCTTCGAAGCAACAAAAATATCATCATAATCTTTCAATATTTTTGTTGTCGTTGTGTAATTTAAAAACGAAGACACTCACAATTTTCATTTTTCGCCGCGGAAGGTCCTGTAAGGGCCGACACAGCGATAGCCAGGAGGAGGGTCCAGCGAAGCACCGGAGGACCCTCCGAACACCACCACCACATTATCATTTAGATTAATCGAAACAACCCGTCACGATAATCACCGACGTCGTCGCGACAACTCGTCGTTGATGTCGTTTCCGCTCTTCGTTTAGTCATCGTTCCGATCATCGACGCAAATGTCACCACGTTGATGCACGACTCGCGCCACGGGATTAAAGATCCATCGAAGCACACGAGGCGATGGATCAACGTTCGGGAAAGATTGAAAAAGAGGTCCGTTCGCGACGGCGCCCGGCGCGCGACTGTGCAGCAATTTTGCGCGCCTCCCCTCGATCCGAATCCGTACGAACACCCGCTACTACTGATACTACGTACGTGTACTATATCCTAGCCAACGGAGGGTGGAAGGTGAGCGAGAGGGGGGAAGAATCGAGCGCGTGCGCATCACGAAATTAGGGTGGGACGTACAACCCCTCGCGCGCCACTGCTGCGACAACCGTCGAGGGCTCGCTGCGTTGCCGAATAAACTCAAAAGTTCGTCGTCCATCAGTCATATTCAGTGAACTGTCATCGAAAGGCAAGGAACAATTTTTTTTTTTTTTTTTTTTAAGGCGTTTCCTAACTTGCTTATCGACTTTGAAACTTGCTAATTAATGACGCAGGATATACCGCTATCGAGTGAGGAACTGAAATTATTTTATATTTAAAAAAAACAAATTCCACCTATCGTAGAATATAATGAAGTAAATAAATGAAGGTTGGATGATTGAAGCGCTCGATGAAGCACGCGGAGATGGTTGCGCTAACTTTTCTGACGTAACAAGAGATGTTTTTGATTGATTCCGCTGTACAAAAAAAAGTAAACTGAGAAAAGTTTTTCAGTGCCTCGTGTGTCATTGAGGCGGAAAAAAATGGAGCTCATTCAAAAGTTGAGTCTTATCAATCACTATCAGTGGGCTGCCATCGGCGAAGGAAAATCAATTATAACGATTTTTCAATGTTCGTTATCAATTCACAGTGAAATATTCTTCACCGTCGAGAGATCTCGTCTCATCCCTCGAACCTCGTCGTCGTGTAGGTGCTTCGTGTATCAACATCGACAAAAATCGAGCAAACTAAACTCCGTTGATAAAAACTCTCTCAGTACTCGTTTCCAGTCTCGTAGCTCGTGTATGACTAATTGAAAAAGTGAGCAAACTAAAAAGTTCTTCGTCGATCGCAAACATTCATTGATCTCCTGACAACCTCCCCCCATCTCCACCCATGTTTGATTTGTTTGTATAAAATTTGTTTGCCGCTCCACGAAATTCGCTGCTGCACGAAACACATCAAGTTCTCCAAAAACAGTACGAGACTTTATTCCTCAAAAAAAAAAAAGAAATTATACAGCTTCATGCTCCAATCTTATTCCAGAGGTGCATCGTGTAGCAACTAACCGTTGAAGTTTCACCGTGCCTGTGAGAAGCTTCTTTCCAATTTTTGTTGTTTGGGGATTGAAAGTTTTGCTCTAGCGACGAAGACCGGAGAAGCTTGCAGATGTCATTTATCCGTCCGTGAGCGCTTCCGCTACTTGAACGCGGGTAGTTTGTATCAGCGGACCGTGAAGTTGGATGTTCTTACGGTTAGCGCAACACGGAAAAAAGTTTTTCGTGATTCCGTAGCGTAGCGAAACGATGGTGCTGATGGTATTTGCGAGGGAACGGCGCACGAACGACACAGACACAACGAGAGTGACGCTGTGGAATTGCGCGGGACCTTGTAATTGCGAATTTTACAATTCTTTATCTTCCGTCCTGGTCGCGTCTCACCTGCTCGTACACTCGATATCCCGCAAAACTCCGCCAGTTCGTTCTCGTCGTCGTTTCTCTCGTTTCCGGCGAATCCCAAGCTTTTTCGCGATCTTTCCTTTCTCCTTGTTTTCCCGAAGGTCCCTTCGTCGTTGCAACCGAAACTATCGACGATCGAGAGACTTCGCCGGATGAACTTCCGGAACATTCGAAACTTTCGAGTCCAAAGTTTTGCCAACACAGCGGAAAATAGCATCAACGATTCTCGTACTTTTATTTTATTTTACCCGCGTACTTTTAATTTTTTTTTCTTCCACCACCCTCACGAATCGCGAAGAATAAGGTGTCACACGAGACATAGATTGGAGAAGCTTCGTTTTTTGTTGTGAAACTCGAACGGGAGAGTACAATCAATAATCTGAAATATCCAGTTGACGTGGGTTTTCCTTTTTCGATTTCCAACGAACCATATATTATTCGCAATGATTATTTCCATGATTTCCGTTCGCTTCTTTTCAACTTTTCATTCGATACGCCGTTCGTCCGATATTCAGCCCCCCCCCCCCCCCCCCCCCGGCATTGGCTCCGGCGAGTCACCGCGGCACCTCGCTATTTCTCCGACGTATTTTCATTCAGAATGTTTTTTTTTTCTCTTATTTTTTTCGACGAAAGATCAAAGGTACAACCCGCAGGGTTGCACGGGAACCGTCTAGCGGGGTGTGAGACGTCTCCTACAAAGTAAATGCGCGCCAGAGTCGAGAGCCCAGACTACACGTCGGGTGACTGTTGTACGTATAGGGAGAAAGCCTCGTGCGCATCTCGTTTCCGATAGGACTCGGGGGAATGGCTGAAGGAGTCGCGGGGTTATTCTCGGCCCCCGCGCGAACGTCACGATCGCCCCCGAGAGAATATCGTCGTCCTACAATTAAAAACAGAACGAGAGAGAAAGAGAGATTAATGAAAATTTAAAAAAAATTCTCATACATTTCGCTGTGGTCCGTGACGACACGGAGCCGTGCATGAATTCCATCCAGGATTATCCTCACGCGAGGGAGAATGAAACTCGAATATTTTGCGAGGATTCGGTGGGGCAACGGATGCGGAGAAGCTCATCCATCCTCCGGGCTCGACTTTATATATAATTTCTGGAAGTTGACGAGGTGCGGTACTGAGCATCGTCGGTACGTTATGGCGGATATAGATACATTTTATGCGTGTATATGGATATGAACTTCTCTCAGGGAGCATCGAGGTACGCGGCAGAGCCGAGATATGGGGGGAATAAAATTTTCGGGAGCGTGAGTTTAGCGTGATGGAGCAGCGAACCGAGTAATTAACAAAGACTACGCTTCAAAGAGTGTGTACGAGACGGTGGACTGAGGCAAACGCCGGGCGAAGGAAGAGATGTGAGGAATTTCTCTAACAATAACGAGTGAAGGGTATGCCCAAAACGTTGCTTGAAAAACACGTCCCTCAACCTTTTCAAACACTAGCCAACGGGGTCTTCGTGCACTATGTGCTCTCGAAGTCACTTGCACGTCCCTCGTTCTTTTTTTTTCCTTATTTTCTTTTTTGTTTTTTTTCTTTTTAATATACATGCTTTTCTCACTTCCGACACCAGACGCTGGGAAAATAATACGAGGGTGGGTCGAGCCCTGGTTATGCGGGGATGGAATGGTAAAGTTGACTCGTTTTTGTACAGTTTTCGCAGCAGAGCGGAAATTAACACCTCTCGCTCGTTGCGAGTTAGCATAAATATTATTTGTTTTTGTCTGAATTTTTGTTTAAAGCGGCGAATTGTTTTTTGAGGGTAGGATGCTGTGCGATGCCAATGCGAAGAACTTTGAAACGGATTGCTCTTTAGCTTGAATGGCGCTTCATCGTGAAATCTTCGTAAATTGGTGCTGGATTACTTTAGTCTATCGTTGCGTGGCTCCTTCAGACATGTTCCTCCGTCTTTTTTTATTTAGAAAATGACTTCTTTTTCATCTCCTACTGACTGATTCTTTCCAGAGAATCGTATTTTAAATATTATACGGATTGGAAAAACCCTAAAAATAGTCACATTTATTTCATAATTATCTCATAAAATTCATTTTAAACGAATTGCATGTACAATAATTTATTAAAACAAAACGTATGTGGAAACTGCATTCATCAATATCGCATTCTCGTAGAATAAATTGATTCCCGATTAATCATCGAACAATCAGTGCATAAATGAATCTTGCAAATTATTCAAATAATTTTAACCACTGCTTCTGCAAGCCGTTCGGTAAACTCAAGTGAGTTCACTGTTCAGCAAGCCCGGTACGGATCGATGTCCCGAATTTATTCTTCGTATATTTATTATATACGAAACATTCATCCCCGAAGCATTTTTATTCGATTTATTGACTTGTCGAAACATTGAATATTCGGAACTTTGATCCGCACCGAGCAAACCCGCTGCACGTCATCTCTCGTCACTCCGCTATTCCGCATACATTCGTTATATTTTCCGGTTCCCGGCGTTTTTGCGTTAAATTCCTCGACGGTCCATGCAAGCGTTTGGGGAAAGCTTTGCATTTTCATCGGAAAACCGACAGTGCTGGCCGTTAATTAATAAATACGAACCCCTCGGGAGTTGGAAAAACCAAACAAGCATGAAAGACAAACCGGTACTCAAGTCGTTACCGCTGCGCCCGGACAGGATTACTGATCTTTCGCACTCCAGCGACCGCGCGAAACTCACCTCGTCGTACTCATGAGAACCAGCAGTGTTCCGCAACGCGTTGTCACGTCGTGGACTGTGCTCGCAGAGCGTTAACTCTCCGGGTTTGCTCTCAGGCTGCGCTTTCCCGTGCTCTCGTAAACCGGCATTAAAACGAACATGGGGATTTGCAGGATGGTCTCGGGACGCGTACGTGAGACCACGTTGCACCCTAGACTCGTCCAGTTACGTACGGACACTTCGAGTTTCACACGACGAGCTGAAGAACAATCCCGGCGAGTTATTTAATTAATTCCGGCTGTATGAGTGATATTCGTTCTTTCATTGAAGAATTTGTCATCTTCAGCTTTTTACAAGGAATGAGGCTCTTTTTTTTACCCAATGGAAGATTAATGGATAAAATGATAAATTTTAGTCGTTGAAAAAAGTTGTTAATTTATTGTTATTCGAAAACACAATAGAGCCCTTCGGAATTTAGTTTTTTATTTTTATTTTGCTGCATTTGCCTAGTGCTTTTTTATATTTCTGTTTTGCATCTGCCTGTTTTCCTTGTCGCACCTTTAACCACTCCGCATCGTTGTAAAACGAAGCCGAGGTTTGGAGGGGGCGAAACGTGGTAAATTTGAAGATTGAGGTATTCACCAAAGACTCGTTACATTGCAAAGTGCGAAAATTGTCGTTGTTCGTTGAATGAAACGCGAAATTGTTTTCCGGCAACGAGTCCTCGAGACCGGTTCGGAGGGCGCGATGACGACGACGACGACGGAAGCGAGCGCGAATGGATTTCTCGGACTGTGGCGAAGTCGCGAAAGAGGCGAGAGAATGACTTTCGGCAGTGAGAAAAAAAGTCCGGAGCTGTCGGCGAGTCTTCGAAGCGACATGCCACGACGGCCGGGTTCCCGACCCAGACGTCGCTGTGGGGGTTGGGGTAAAGGAGAAGACCGAAAGAAAGCGACGACGAAACGATTAAAACCTCTTTAGACGGGTAAATTAAATTACCGAAGCTCAGCGCGAGGGAATGAGGAAGCTGGAGAGGGCGCTCGACCGGGAACGACGAGGGTGTGGCCAGTGAGCCAGGAGCTTTCGGGGATACTTCATGTTTCGACGTGGATTAAGGTTATGTGACATTCCACGCGTTCGTTATCAACAACTGTAATCCCACTTTTTCAACGGTTCTTGAGGTTTCTGAACGCAAGTGAATTTCGTATGAATCCGTTTACCTGCAGTTGCGCGGTTGAACCTCGGGGACGTGGTTTGTTTTTGTTGTGAAATGCGGAGAAAGCCTTGAATGAAGGGGATCAGAGTTTTGGATATACGATGGAGTATGGTTTCGTTGCAACTTGTTGAACAATTGAGAGCGATAGACAACGAGTTGAATGAAATATTGTCGGCTGGAGAAATCGTGGCACTTGAAGACCGGATGAATGTCCAATGGCAAATATGTCTGCTTCTCGACGAACGCCGACAATAAATAATTTCGGTTTGGACATTCTATTGCTCCTTCGATGGTGCTTATTCGATAAAAGGATCATCCCCTCCAAGCCGATCGCCTTGGAAGGAGATAATTTCTTTGTAATAATATCTCATTTCAACTGATCTCAAGGTCGTACCTCGCAAAGACCACAATGGTTCGATGGAACTCTGAGAGATTGTCAATTCCGCAAGAATTTTTTCGGTCCTCTGGTATAAATTTGGCTGTCAAGAGTAAAGGTAGTGTTAAATTCACAAATTTATAACTCCTAAACCACTTGGTGAAAAAATCTGAAATAATTCATGTATTATTATTCAATCAAAAACTATCATTCCTCAAATTTTCGAGAATTTCTGACATTCATTAGTAACCATGCAGTAATACCTTAAATCGGAAACATTAAACTCTTTGGAGGGATTATTGAGTCAACTATAAGAAACGAAAAAAAAAGAATATCCTTGGTTTTGCATTTTGACACAACTTCCTGACAATAATTCAATATTAATTTATTTGAAATAATGAATTTAGATAAATTCGAATAGATGTACTGACGACTTTATCGTGCAAGGCCTGTAATTTCGCTATAAAATCGGGAATTTTAATAATTGAAAGAATCATGGAAATATCAAAAGTTGCGTAAAACCCCCGAACTTTCCCGACTGTCCCGAATCAAACAAACCGAATTCGATTATTCGACATTATGCATCCGACTCAAACTGCGAGTAACGAAATTTCCTTCATTCGTGGCACTGTGAACCTTGTAACTGCCGGTGAATGAACGCAGCTGCCGTCAAAAGCACGTAAAAGGGTTCGGGATACGAGCGAGACGGCGAATGTTGGTTTTACGCGGACAGGAGGTACTTTTCACGGATCGCAGATAGCCCCTGTGCCCAGAACCAACTCATCGGTAGTGAGTATAGCCGGTTGACTACCGGTTACACGCGCGCGTTTCACGACTACCGTGCAACTTTTCGACGCGAAGAGGAACGAAGGTGGGCAACTTGTCGTTAAGCGACGGCCATTTAAATAATTGCATTCTCACGAACGACGGTAACGTTAACCGCCCCTTTCGGGCGCCGAAGCGCGCGTCGTTTTTTCCTTCCCCGGTCGATGCACCCATACCATCCCCACTGGCTGCCAGCTACAACCCACTTTTGCTCACCCACGGCGCTACAGCGATGGGTTTGCCGGGTTCCACTGTCGTTTTCTCGTTTTCCGCGGGTCTTCCGCGAGTAAAATCCACCATCTCGGCAGGAGCAACCTATCTACCGCCCGGTACGGTCGGAAATAAAGCCGAAGAAGAAGAAGAGGAAGAAAAATACGTGGAGGACCGAACGAAAGTTCGAGGAGGATGATGGAAAAAAAACAGACGTGGCACGGAAGAGGATTATTGTTTCGCTTTATGACCAATTAATTTTCGTCGACATTTTTATTGGTGCTCACGAAACTGCCCACGTGGTGCGCAGAAGCACCTTCCGACGGTCCGCGAAAGATTTTTCTGACTTCACCCTCCTTTCCGTTATGATTGCTACGCGTAGATAATAAAAAATTTAGACATCCAGTTCAAGTAAGATCAACGACGTTTTGCTTCATTTTATTCTGCATTTTTTAATGGTTTTTTTTGTCACGTCGATGAAATTTCATAGTTGAAGATATCGCTGAGTGAAAAGAATACACGAGAGCGTCGACATGTTAGTGAGCTAATTTGGGGGCTCTTCGAGGTTTTCGAGATTAAAAACTTTTCGTGGAATGATGATCGTCCTCGCGCACGCGAGGCTATCGAAGACGTTTTGCTCTCTTTGCCTCGTTCCGCACCGGGACTCGGGGTCTCGACGCTATTACGAAGTCAGATTTCGTTGGATCTAGGAAAGCCCGGAGCTGGTAACGAGGTCGATTAGCTTTGAGAGTCGCGGGACGAACATGGCGAGAGCGCGAGGGAACGACGATGAGCCGGAGAACCGTCGACGTTTCCGTTACGAGACTGCGAGCTCGTAAGAACTTTTGGAAAATTTTTACGATCGTCATTAAACGGATCATCGGCCGAACGCGAGAACACGTAATGCGCCAATTACGAACCGCGAAGCCGGAAAAAAAAGACGATCAATTAATTTCCAACGTGCTAAGCCGGATCTGGGTGGACGTCTACTCTGGTGAAAATTTTGAAATCACATTCTTCGATGAATAATGGCTTTTCTAATGATAAGTCGTTATCTTTGTGGGAAATTTTCTTTTGCTCTTGTTCGGGTGATTGTGACAATGTTTTCGATGCAATGAATAAAGTGCCAACGATCAAGGAACGAAGAAGTGCTGTGGCAAAAATAAAGTTTCTTATTGAGAACAAAAATTCATTCGTAATAATGATTTGAAATTTCATACTTGCAATCATTATTGTGAAGCCGATGTCTATAAATTATATGATTGGATCAATGTATCGAAATTGTTTAGTTTTCTACTCAAAATTCCCTGGAAATCAGACGAGCTTGCCAAAAAAAAAAAAGATAAAAACCTTTTTCCAAACTCCAATTCATACTTGAAAACATTGAACGACTGTAGCGATTGCCATCACCTGCTGTCGACCATTTCCACGAACGGGATTAACGATACAACTATGGATACACCGACACACATGGCATTCTTATCAGCGATTCGAACTATTATCTAATGCTGACGACCTCGAGAATGACTAGCAACTTCCAAACATACTTTTAATATATGTAACTACAATCAATTATTGTAAAACATAAAATATAATAATATTGAACATTATAATAAACGCTGGAAGACCTCGATGACCTATTCGCAATGTAGATTCCAATTTCCATCTATATTTATTACGCTGCATGAAAAATTAATAAAAACCTAATAAATAAATAAATGAATAGACAAAAGAAATTAAAAAAATAAATAATTGTCACAACGAAAAATATTAAAATGTATTCCCAATAAACACATATACTACTACTATTCTCATCAAAAGATAACATAAAACCGGTAACGATTGTCCGAAAACAAGCATAGAAATAAAATAAATCGAAACCGTGCCGCGCAAACGATTTCGTTCGAATTCTTAACCACGTCGGCACCAGTTTCTGGCTATACATCAGGTACAACCGACGTCACACAAGTGTTGTACCTCAACCAGTCGACTTCGAGTGCGAAACAGAATCTCCTATCGCGTTCCCGTCAGCCCAACCGGTCGTTCCAACGAGAGAAGCAATACCCCGCGTGGAGCTATCACTGTATGACACACTCGAGGCGGTGTGCTCGGAGCCAGATCTCGAAAACCGTTTGGAAAATAAATGATGGCCCGCCAGGACAGAGACGGCGAGACACCGGAAGGAAGAAAAAGAGACGGAGTCCGCGGCAACGGCAGGTCGGCTCGTGGCGGCCCACGGCGAACTCGTTACAACTTCGTCGAGCAGTTAATTTGCCAGCGTGCTGATTGCGAGAAGGCTTCCGCCGGCGCGCCCGCTCCCATCCTGTCTTCCGCCCATCCGCTCGAGTTTTCGAGCTGGTCTAAGAGGGAAAGAGCGAAGAGAGCGAGAAATGCCGAGAAAGAGCGAGAGCCGAAGATCTCGAATCACCGGCTACGGTGATTGGCCGGTCGTGCAGCCCCGAAAACAGTCGTCGAAGCTTTTGAAACGAACAAGAATGGAGTATATGCCAATAACTGGTGACCGACCGTATTCGCAAACAGCCAATAATTGTACCCTTTTCGACGTTATTGCTAGCCTATATACGTTGGCGGAACGGATACCGTTGCAAAGGACGGCGCACCCTCCGGCGAACTTGGCCATTACCTTATTTTCACATTCCTCCATCGTTCCAAGCTGCTTTCCGGCCAGTTTTGCCTTTGCCACTGCGCTCCTCTGACTCCGTTGGTTCTTCCTCCTCGTTGTTTCTCCCGCGTCTATCCCCGAACCTTCTCCCCGCACCTTCCGGCAGACGCTTAAAACATTTAATTAAGATGCAGTTGTCGAGCTCCGTTTGTCCCCCTCCCCCACCGACCGTACAACTAGTCTTGTGCTTCGCCCTACGCCGGTCCGGTCTTTATCCTACTTTCGGAGTTTTCACGACCGACTCTCCGAGACGTTCAAATGACGCGTCGTTAGAATTACCGTCTCTTCAACGGGGAAAGGCCAGCGCAGCTCGTGAATTTCGGCCCAGGCTCGTTCTTTGAATCGGTTGATGTTGTAGAAATTAACGAGATGTTGTAGGGAAAATTTGCGATCGTTAGTGCTTGCTGAGTGTGCGAAATAAGTGACGGTTGACGATTTTGTTTCGTTGAGGATTTTCGATTGATGCGATTAGGAAGGTCGAAGCGGTATTAACGGAAAAAGATAGAATTGAGGCAGAAAATGGTAACGTTGCTGCAATGTGCGATTGCCGAGAGATGAAATTGAAGTTGAAACGATACTTGACAATAAATATAATAAATGTAATTAAATACGCTTCAATAATTAGCGTGAATGAATTTCAGCCAATGTTTATTATTGAGAAATGAGTACCTCCATAATGGAAAAGAACGCACCGAGAGGTATTAGATATGATGGATGTCTACATATAATAAATAAAAGCTATAAAGTATGAAAGACGCATTCGTAAAGCTTTCTCAGAAGATAGCTTCTTTACGTGGGATAGCACCAATGTTGATTTATAGAAAACCTGTCGACCCGATTTTTCATTCTATAGATTTTGTTACGTATGGAGACTGGACTTTTGAAGTGCGATTTATTTCTTAGTCACGTCCACAGACATTTAGAGATTGAAATCATTCAAACGCCATTGCTTATCTATCAGGAATTTATTTTATCCACCTGATTTTTCAATCGAATCTCACAGAATAAGCTCTTATTCACTAGAAATTAGTGGTACGCAACCTTCTCCACAGGACATCAGCGATTGGCAGGACACCATGAACAATCGGAGTTTTTTTCTCCGCACAAAATGTGTACAAGACCTGAAAACGAAAGAGCTTTGTGATTGTAATGGGCGCTCAGCCAGGAGTCTCACGAAAACCGCGAAGGCGAGGGGAAGCGATCGGCTGCAGCAGGCTGCAACTTTGTAACAGCCCTTTGAGTTACCTTCGGACAGGCCATAGCCACAGCAGCAACAGCAATAATGCAACGACTTGAAAGGAATATTCGAAATTGCATTCAAACCCTCCACGTTTCCGCGCAAACGCCTTTCCAGGCTTAAAGCTTACGTAATTAATTACACAGAATATTTCGAACGGAAAAGAATATGTGACAAAATACATGAGCCGGAGCTTGCACCATTTTTTTTCGTCCATAATATAAGCAGTTTTCCAGTTTGCCAAAGAAAAGCTCGCACCCGACGCGTATCGTGTTTTTTCTCTGCTTTTCAACCGAATGAAAATGTGTGGCGATGCCCGTGAATTCAAAGGATCAAAGAACTGTATCAAAGCTTTTCCTGCGGGGACCTCGGTCTTGTCGATATTACCGCCTAGAAGCCGCGTTCCGCTCTCGATGCAAAGCCACCGCCTTGCTTCGTACACCTATTTAATTTTTTTTTTTGCCGGTTTTCAATCCTTACTGATGCATGACGTAATTAGTATTGACGTTCTATTAGAAAATAAGGGAAAAAGTATTTAATTCATAATCACACGCTGAAAAAATTACGAGAAGAATCGTAGTGGTACATAGAAAGCTCAATGAAATTTATATTTCCGTCGTGAATATCCCCCAACGCCTGTAATAATTCTACAGTTTCAAGCGAAAATAACTCTGCGATAATCCGATTGGAAGAATGGTCGATGAAAGATATCCAACATTTTCTGTCAGTACTTCCGGAACTTCGGACGGTAATTCTAGCCGGATCAATAACGGAAATAGGATTTCGACGTTTTTGTTGAAAGTACATAGATAAAGGGTTATATTAGAATACGTCCTATTATTTTTAGATTGGAATAAGCCTTTATTTAATTAGAATAATCACTTTTATTTCCGGTTGTCAAGATAACGGTTTTATCTAAAAGATAAAAGCAAAATATGGTTTGTTCAAATAATTTCTCTTAAAAGAGAACTCTCTCCATCATTTATGTACTAAGCTGCCAAGAACGAGCACTCGGAAAGCAGAAAGTCTGTCGAAAGGATCACAAGATAAAAATAAAATAAAATTGTTTAATCCCGCCGCGTAATGCAGAAACTCAATATTTTGGTGCAAATAAATATTTTTTTTGCGCGATCTCGCGACCTCAAAACCCGCACAAGCAAGGACTATGAAGCTTATGAACGTATGAATGTATACAGCGCGAAGTACGGCACTCTGAAACTTCATCAACTCTCAACTCCGGTATCTTAGGGCGCAATCAAATTACCTACTCACTTTCCGGGACATTATCGAGCTGAGAAGCGCAAGCTCTCTCTCCCTCTCTCTCTCTCTCTCTCTCTGCCTCCTGTACCTGCTCCAGAATTTCTGGGTAGACTTCTGTTATGCGAGAGTCTCGGGATGTTGCTCAGACTCTGAATTAATCCCTGCCACCCGGAAGCCTTAGGAAGTAGGATGCAGAGGAATCGGAAGAAAAACAAACAAAAAGGATATAGCGAAGCAAAAATATTCTTCATTCCTTGGAAGAATCAGAAAATCATTGACTTCCGGTTTTGCAGACGTTTCAAGCAATTGTTGATACTATTATTCAATGATATTAATTGGCACTGTAAAAAATGTATAAATACTATTCCTCTGTATATCTCTATATAGCTTAACGAATGACAAATAATATCAATTATGCAATAGTTAATACTATTATACTTTTTATCAAATCGGTATTTTCTATTTTTTACAGAAAAAAATGTGTCTAGCATGCAATATCATACTTTAATGAAATTTTCTTTGCGGTGCCAAACATTGATAACGTTAATTTAATGCGTTCTTCTTCCTACTAGATTCCGCAGAGATCAATAAACGTCTAATTGATACACTGACAAAGACGCCATCTTGGAAGAAACATCTTTCTGGATGTATAACGTGTACCCAGCAGAATTATATAAACTAGCGAGGTTAGTTAACCAGAAAATATGTATCACGAGAAGATGAGGAAGAAGAGATGTTCCGTCCGGACCAGCAGGAGCAGCAGCAGGCGCAGGACACTGACGGGCTTATGAGCTGGACGGCTAATTGGTTTCAAACCCCAACCGAGTCCATGTCGAGGAGTTTTCGCGCTAGGATGCTGCGTCCTTTGTCTTTGCTCCGACGTGACTACTCAACCATCTTGGAATTTTAACACTGGCGAAGCATCACTCCGGAGCAACACAGCAACAGCGTCTCAGCAACAACGGCAGAAGGACGATCGTCGAATGCACAGAGAAAGACACGGATTTCCGGGAACGAAGAGAGTTTCGCTGGCGTATTTGTATCTTGCGGCGAGGAAAGTACCTGTCAACCTTACGGCAAAGAAGAAGACGTATTGCCTTCCCTTCCTTCACTCTCTTCCTTCCTTCACTCTTTTCCTTCCTTCCTTTCTCTTGAAGGATGAATCCAATTAACTTTGCGGCCAGGGGGATTACTCAACGATATAAATTCACAACGGTTAATTGAGAACCAAAAGCGTATGTCGCGCTTCGTTTATGTCGATATTGTTTCGTGGTATACGCCGGACCGCAGCGCCTGTCACCACGTGTCAATTTTAATCGCCATTGAATGATCACCTTTTTTTTCTGAATCAAAATTTTTATTGAATCTATAAAATTGCAAATTTTCTTTGCCAATGTGTCATGCCTTCGCAATTTCGGACAAATACCGAATCAACAAGCAAACAGGTTGAAAAACTGTTGAAAGAAGTTGATGTAATTATTTCTCTGGAAAATATTCAATCACAACGATCGTTTTTATTTTATTCGATCAATACCGACCATTCCAAAACAAGACGGGGGTACGAAATGTCATTCCTGTTTGAACGATGACAGCGTGCAAAGTAATTCATTCGTCCAACGGCATTTGAGGTGAGCCGGAAAGTCCATCCGTCAAATCGTCGGAATCTTGTCGAAAGTCGTTCCATCACGGACATAGAACATGCTGAGAGGGACGAAGCGAGAGGGGCCGGGACGATGGTGGACTCGAATCGACAACAGCACACAGAGGGTTGCCTACCGGAATCGAACAAGGAGCCCGGAATACCTTTGGGTTAGTTACGTATGCACGGAAACCGCAGAGCCCGCCGACCACCTGCTCCAATTACGCTTGTTAGGGGTGGTCGAACGAGGCCCTCGCCCTCGTTCTCGTGCCAACGCTATAGCTGGGCTTCTCGTACGGACGCGTTACACGGTAAACCCCTTACTTTCGACGACAGACGGGTTCCACATCGTATCTCGCAATTTTCCAGGATTAAACTCGAGCCCCAAAAAATGTGCACGAATCGCGTTCCCGTAATTCCCTCGGTTATCCTCATTCGTGAAGTGCAAAACCCGTTTGAGAGCAATTTTTCTTGATCTAAGTAAGATCAGGATTCATCCGGACGCGAATTTTTGCAACTCTTTCCGATCGCGATGATTTTGTAAAATCATCGATTCAATCGATTCATTCGAATCGATTTGATTGGTTTTGGATTCTCCCATTAATTTGTTAAATCTTGCGTTCCGTGAATTGTGTTTGCTGGAAAAAATATCGAAAAGGGTACGAGTTTGATGGAAGGAGGGGAGATAACTGTTGAGGCACATCGCGGGATTCGCAGGACGTACCAAGATCGAGTAAGAAAAGCGACAGCTTGAAAATAGCTGTCCGGAATAGCCGATCCGAAAAGTGTGTAACCACTTCGCTCGGCATTAACGGACCCAGATGGTTTCGTCGCTTGGGTTCACAGTCACGGCGTGCGAAAGACGAAGACGAACAAACTTTTTTTCGGCTAAACTTTTCCATTGGCGAAACGTTGCAGTCCACTCACGTTCGCCAATTGGGAAGTTCTTCAAAGATTGTTCGACGAAGAACGAGCGTCTTATAGCCTCACGATTCTTATCGGGTGCTTTTGTCCTTGGACGTTGTCATAGAGTGCGGTGAAGAATCCGACATGCGGTTTTCACATGATGCGAATCGCTTGGAAGTAAAGTTAGTTTCTATTTGATGATTATTATGATTTTTGTTTATTTTTAATACATAAAGACAGCTTTGTTTTGATTGGGTAAAAATGGAAACAGAAATGTTCTCCGTACTTGTGACAATTTGACCGTCAATATAATTGAGACGAAAAGATTTCCTAGGGTCTGGTATTTTTCATTGTTGTGATAATAATAATATTTTTGGACTTCAGTTCGAGGTTTGCATTGTGTACGAGTAATTACAGGATTTGTACAGGAATTCCCATCGTAATGGTGGCGAAAATACAAAACGGAGCTCGCAAGCTGCACACTTATTCGTCGATTAATTCAATTATTTAGCCTATTTCGGTTATTGTAGGATTCGAGATGGTCTGGAGATTCGTTCGTTCGATAGAAATCCGTAACCGACGTGACATCGGCGTGGTATCTCAAAACGATTAACCGCGGATGGTGTCGGCGTGATAATTCGCGAACTGCAGTACGAGTTATCGCTGCAATTTCATTGGATCGCCGTCGTCGGGGGTTTAATTATCGGTACCGTGACGGGGATGAGAAGCGGTGGCATAGCTTCCGAGTTACCACGAAGGTTTCCGCTCAACTTCCGAGTTATTGCCGTGTGCCGAGGTATAAGGTGTGGCGAAACGAGGCCACCAAACTTATCCGGTACGAGGCAAGCGCAAAAACGATTATCCACACGATCGGACTTTAGTTTCCGTAACGATATAACGCGCAGATCGATGAACGGATTCCTGCATGATAAATCGATCCTGAAGACAGCGACGTCACGATCGAGGAAGGCAGTAACGTCTCGGCGTCGAAAATTTTATATCCCATCGTATAGATCGTTGGTGATGGATAAAAAAAAATGCTAAGAGCTTAATAAGATTGAAGTTTTATTCGCTACCATCATAGTTTTCTCTTCTGGAAAAAGCCACGCTTAGGATATTATGATGGAAAGATACTTCAGGTAGTTTTTAAAGATTTGGAGATGTAAAAGACTGAAGTTATACACGGAAATATGAATAAAAAATCTTACGCAGCTGTTAAGATGAGTTTCGTATTGCAAGCGCCCAAACGATGCATGCATACTTGAGATGTAATAATTTTCCAAAACGACTTTGGTATCACTTGTGCCAGTTGCTGCCACTTCCAAATATTTCGAACAACCAAGATATTAAAACTTAAACAAACATTGATAAGCCGAAGAGAATTTTTCCAAACATGCTTAATTAAAAAAATTATACAATGGAATTCACTGATTAAGAACAGAAAAAGACAACATCCATAAAAATCGTCCGTCACAAAGTAATACCCGAATTTTCAAAAACATCCGGAATAAAACAAGCCTTGATACAATTCCTTTTTTTTCAAAATCTTTGATCGTTATTCGTTTGACGAAAAAACGCACAACAGCAAAACTCTGAGTTTTGATTTATATACGAATAGAAAAAAAAATACATGTAAGTAAAGCTCGGAAATCGAACCCGACGAGCTTGCAATTATCTCAGTGTGCAACAACCGGTTGTACCTATTTCAGGGATCCATGGCACACATATAGGCGATACAGAGGCCGCACGAGTTTGTCCCTTTCCGGGTACCACAAACCTCGCCAAGGTGGCCGAAACATCTACCATTCCACACTCCTTCTGTCCGCTTCAACCCTCCGAGAGCGGTAGTCCCCACGCCAAAGTAGGCACTTGCAATTTACCCCGAAGCTAACTCTCATCCCCCCGAGTCTCTCCCGCGCTGAACTCCGCCATCCAGGAGTCCGCGAAACGGGTATCTCGCCTTACCTGGCCGACCAATTACTGCATTTCCCGCAATGCCATATCCTCCCTTTCGAGCTCGATTGCTTCGAGCTGAGAAGTCAGCGGATGGATTCTGTTTGCTCTGGACCGTCCGTTGGGATAAATCCTGGTTTTCGCAAGAATAATAATTTTCCGAACCAACTTTCGCATGAACTCCGTCGCGTTTCACATCGATGAGGATCGTCTCTTCCGGAAATCCGGATTTCATTTTATCTGCCATTCGTCGAACTCTCAAATATTACAATAATAATAATGATGATAATAATGATAATAATAATGGCAAAAGTTTATGGAAAATTCAAATAGTACGAAGTTTGATAGAATATCCCCTCCGACAATCAACGTCACAGTCGCAATGGTCCCTGATTTGATTGGACGGTTAATTAAAGGATCAGCACTAATTAATTAAATTTCTTTTGCCGATTTTTTTTTCTCATTCGAAGGTGAAACTCGAATTAATTTCATTGGCCGTTTCGAAGAGTCAGGTCAATCGGCTAGAATGACGGAAATAACGTAGCAAACGTGTTCCATTGGAGAACAGCATAGGACGGTAGTGGGTACATCGTGTAATACGATAAAAGTGTATAGCCCAACGATTCAACGGTGTCCGGGTAATGCGATAGTATCCCCGAGTCGCGCTCCATTTACCTGTAATGGTAAGCGCAATTACATACAACTCACGTACACAAACCGTAATTGCTTGCTCCAACCGGGGTCTGCAACTCTTTGCGTTTTAATACAGAATAATAATTAATCGGCTGTACATTTATCATTTCTTTTTTTCTGAAAAGAATCTTATGTTTCTCAATGTTCTTGAAATAATACCAAAAAAAATGGGTTGTTGAGAAAGTAAGAAAAATATGTTCTTTCTCAACAAAATTCAATGGTTTCTCTTGCTCAAAAGTGTCGAATATTTTAGTAAAGTTTGGTGCTGAGAGAGAATAAATTTTTTCTTGTTTCCTCGTGGAAATATCGATGCTTCTGCATTGTGCATTTACGTGCTCGTTGAGTACCCAATCGAACCGTGATCGAGAGACGAAGTGCCGACGAGGATTCTTTATGAAATCGTAAATCGCAGAAAAACGTGTGGGCTCGTTTCCGCGCGAGTGAGGAACGAGCGTTCTGTGAATTTTGTATGTAAAGTACATGGCCGTGGCGCACATGTGAATATGTGTGAGTCGGCAGCAATATGGCATGTGTCTCAGACGTGGTTGAGAGAACGCGGGTACATATGGAATTTGTAACACTGCCAAGGGTTTCAGCGGGATGTGTGTGTGTGTGTGTGCGTTTGTCTGTCTGTCGAACGAGTGGAGAAGAGCGGCGACGTGCTCGTGTCTGGAAAGTGCTCGATGAAGCATGTTAGACGCGGTAACGTGGATAGTTGCACGAGAAGCTTGCATCTTCTCGCGGTGACGCACACGACTGCTGACCGACTACGGGTTGCAAAGATCCGGTCACTCAGATTTAAATGCGGAAAAATGTTTAAATGTCGGCAGCAGCAAAAGTTTTATTTTTTTAAAATCGGACGGAGATTACATGGAACAGCTGAATTTATGAGTATTCGTTGAATGCATCGGGGCGACAGTATGTAGCGCCTTATGGCGGATTGATGGTTTTGTTACACTGAAAGGAATCTGAGTATGTCGAAATGAAATCTTGAAACGGAAATAAGCGAATGTATGAATCGGTACAAATAAAACGATGTAATTAATATGATTATTTTTCCCCTGATCAATATAAACGCGTATGAAAATTCCCATCTCGTCGATTATCAGCACAAACGTGCGGTAAGAGAATGAACTCGGGCAATTTGAATTTGCGAATACACCTATATAAATTTCCACCAACCTCGCCGATAAATTTTCGATTATTTTGATTATTTCAATTGACTACCAACTCCATTTGGAATTTCCCCTGGTTTCAACCGTGAACAATTGTTAAATCACGACTCACGCGTGCGGGATTCGAAACACGAGCGCAATTGGCTATCGCAATGTCCATAGAATCCGCCCGATTAGGAATATTGTAATTGAACCAACGTAACCGTCGAACGTACCGGTAATTCGTACGTCATCAGTCACACAGCGAGTTCGGCGTTTCGATCGTTGATCCACAGAGCAAAGTTCGCGATGTTAAGGGCAGCATAACATTCGTCCAACAGGAATTTAATTATAATAGGGCGGATTTGCCATTGGCGGCCCATGATGGCCGGTCGGTCTGTTGGGCTTGCGGCCGGTGCACACCGAATTATAGCCGTGACGGTAATCAGCATTTCGCGGAAGGGCGTACGAAAGGCAGGCAACGTACGCCATCGCCCGTTTCCGTGATTGCCCCCTTTGCCGGCCCCTGTCCAATCAGCGATGCAATTAAGGCAAAATGTGGCCGAACCACGGGCTTCGGGCCGGTTCGCGATTTTAATTAAAATGTCGCCACGCGGTATCGCTATCCACGCTCACGCTAAAACACAATAAATATATCCACATTTATATGCCACGTACACATATGTACGTACATATTCCATAGCCTGACTCCCTGAATTGCTGCCCGCGACTTTTTACGCTTTTGAAATGCACCCCAATTTTTTAAATGCTTGTTATTACACAACGCACACGTGGCAGCGAAATATTGTCATCTGCGAATGAATTTAGGAGGAAGTGAGCGGCGGCCCATGGAATTTTTATGGCTTCAGCTGCTGTCATTTTCACGCTTTCCGTGGTATGAAAAAACGTGCAAACCCGTTCTTCGTTTTTCTGTTTCTTTTGTGTTGATATTCTCACCGTGGCATTATCGCTCTTTTTTCGACTAACGTGTTTCCGGTGTAGCGCAGTTTTTCGCCTGGCTTCCTCGTGAAAAGAAGCGAGCCGCTTGCGCTCAGAGATTTGCGCGCGATGTACTTTTACCGCGACGGTTGTCACGCAAAATTCGTTGCCACGTGGAAAATTAGCGATTTTGTGGTCGCTTTTTTTTTCTTCTTCATTTCGTCTCAACTCGTCTCGTTGACGACGAGATGCACCTCATTAATGGACGAGCCTGATCAATTATTCAGCAAGAACATCGTCTTACACTCTAGACGGACGTAACTGTGTTCAATCTTTTTTTTGTACGTCTCTGCACTATAAGTAGCCAATTCAAATGAGAGAAAAAAATCGGTGACACTAGCAACGTGTCATTGCTTGCTTCGGGAGTTCCCCAGAGTCCCGGAATGCACCATATATTTTCCCTCTTCGAAACTTCGGCACGTCATCATCGATCTACACATCCCGCCGTTCGATCCCTCGGTCATCCCACACAGATCATTTAACCCGTTTGGGCAAATTTCATCAAGGTTAAAAACGAATTATACTCGCTCTCGAACGCGGCGCGATCACGGGTGACACGAGCGTACAGTCATCAACGTCGATAAATCACGGGGTCGAGCGAACGCCCGTCGTTTCGGCGAATGAATGACTTTTTGAAATGTTTATCGCGACAAATATCGGATATTCATTACAGCGATGGGACGTTGAAACGATTTTGCAATTCCGCTGTACGAGCCGTGCCATCGCGGAAACGGAGAATTTTTTCGCGTCGTTCGTGTAGCCGCGGCTGCTGTGCCATCGTTCGCTATCAACGTGAGTCGGTGCGATAGAAAACAAGCAGCACTCTCGCGGATTGGTTGAACCCGGCTCATTGAAGTGGAAAAGTGAGTAGTGGCCCGAGACGTCTGGCCGAACGATTTTGTTGCGGCGCTTTTTCGTCGGTTTCATTCATCTCCGATGGGTTTGGGATATAAAAAGTGGAAAAAAAAGGATTGAAAAAAAAAAAACGTTTCTAACGCAGCCGTTATTCATCTCAGCGAAAAATTGGTGCTTCGCGATGGATCGTCATATCATTTTTTGAAGCCCGAAATATCTGGACATTCAATAAAAGGAATAATAATAATATTTCAATACCTCAATGAATTACTGTTCAAAATTTTTTTAGATACCACATTTATTTATTTTCATCATTTTTAATTACGGGAATTTGAGTACGATAATTAATCCGAATCGTAATTATTGGCTCTTCAAAAATCATACTGTAATCAGTTTTAAAACATGTTTATTTTATTATTCTAAGTTATCCCGTCCGGAATATTTTTTGTTTCAATTCATTGTATTATTCACATTCACTTATCTCGAAACTCGTCAGTCACGTAATCTTCCCGAACAATGCATCGCCTCCGCACCCTTTTTCGAAAGATATTCCCTGAAAAAATAAATAAATAGCTGTCGCACCTCGGCAACAACCCAACGGTGGCATAATTAATCCTATTCGAGAGTCCGTAACCTAATTCGTTGCGTCAGTTTAGTCATGCCGGTCTCGACAACGGTGCAATTCAGTTTCTAGGCGCGATAACACGAGCTTCATGCATATATATATAACGATCACGAGATCCTTGCCGGAGCTAAGAGTCCCGGCGGTATTCCCAGCACGAGCGGTACACTCGTATACTCCGATGGTATAAGGTGCTGTAAGCTCGAACCGATACAGATATATATGAATCACAGCAACAACGTGAGCGTCGACTCGGTGCATCGAACGGCGTAACACCCTACACAGCATCGTGGCTGCAGTGAGTATACGACGGATAGTGCGCACCTTGAGTACTTGCGTTACTCAAACTACGTGCTACGAGTTCGGGATAGCGATCGAAACCGGTCTCGCAGTCTCATCCACCATCAAACCGTCTCTCTGCGTCTCTCGATCTTCGCATTACGGGCGGGAATAATATCGAGAGGGATAACCATGGCACGATTGCAGCGGTGACCCATCTCTGACTACTAATACCCGTGTGTGCAACCATATAACCCTCGCAAGACATGCACGATCCACCGTGTCGGATTCCAGAAAAGCCAGTCGACACTTTGCTGTTCGTCACTCACGATTAATTGTGCCTAGTACTTCATTATTATGACGTAACGTTATATCGTCGGTAGTATTTTCACTTTGATGACCGTTGAACAATTTTTACGGGGAAAAAAGTCAAGGACGTAGATTCGTACGTGGTGATTGACGCTCAACCATATTTTTTCACGGAAAAAGTGTTTTGCGTCGAATTTTGTAGTGGAATTTGTTTCAACGAAACTCGATAAATTTTTGATTTTCCGATAATTAAGCATCTGATATCAATTGATTTTTTATTTATATGATTCTTTAGAGAAAATAAAAAAATATTGAGCCTCAGAACCCAATTTCTATCTATCAACAAGTGAACAATTAAACATCATTTTTCACGCAGTGATATGTCGCACGTATCATTCTTCCATCGCTGTCAGATCACAAATTAAGCGCATCAAGATAAAACTTAAAATTACAGTGAAGGATGAAGAACGATTTCCAGCACAGAATGTACGAGAAATAACGTACACCAGAGTGACCTACTTTTCCAAATTTAAAAAAGGGTCTAATCGACGTCCATTGGGTATCTATTTTATCGCAGTTATTGCATATTCGAGGGTGCCGTAGAGTTCCGGGGGGGACATGTGGTACGAGAATAGGAGAGAAGAAGAGAAAGGGCAATGAAGAGATCGAACAGTGTGGCGAGACAGACGTCGGAGTGAGGTAGCAGATTGGGTAGTTAATAAAGCCAAGCCACAGCGATTGGAACTCGATCGCGCTGCTGCTGCTGCCGGTGGCGGTAGTGCTGGTCCTGCCGCTTCTGCTGTGACCCTTGGAAATGCAAGCTCATTCGTTCGCGAGCAAAAGAGATGTGGAACACCCGACGGGGTTAGCCTCGGGGCTTAACCGCGGATTTGAACCACCGACAAATCCGAACGGCGGGGTTACGGGACCAAAGTAGAGTATATAGTCGCTGTAGCATGACTTACGTACCCATACACGTGTAAATTGTGCATCTGTTATATGGTCATGCTTTATATATACATACATGAATATATATATATATCCTCGCCATGGACTATAAAGGTACGTACAAATGAAAAGGCAATGTTCGATCGAGCCGGTCTGGCCGCTTGAACCATCTGAAATAAGCTTTCACGGGAGCTTACGACTGCTCTTTATAACTTTGTACGACCTGTATTAAACTCGTTGCATAACTGCGGCACAAATAACATTCTTTTCATATTTTCCTCGCTGAATTATTTACTTTCCGTGATTGATGAAGGGCACGTACGGCTTGAATCAAAAGTAGTAAAGTTTATGATAACGAGGGTTGATACGTTTTGTGACATAATAATAAATATACAAATCCATAGCAGCGTGCTTAAAGGTATAGTAACAGAAAGCTCGGAAGTTCTGTTGCAGTTAAAAGAATCCCGTGAAATCTTGAAAAACATTCGGCTCTTTGCAAATAGAGAAGTTAGTTCGCAAATTCTGTGATGAGGCTGAGTCCTATTTCTTTTTGCCTTTGAAGATTATTCGAAAAAGAATTTATGCAACGTTTGACACTGAAGAAATTCTCATTGATTTAAAATCTTGGTATGCATCAAATTTCAAAGACAATGAGATCTTTGATGACTTTTGAATCTAAAAAAAATGTAATGAAATGCCGGCAGCATTGTCAAAGAGTTTTTTGCCTGCCAACGCTGACACCGAGTGACAAACGATGATATAGAAATAAGTCTTTTATGAATACTGCGATGAGACTGGGCTTTTATGTTCTGAAGCCGACAGTCGAGAGGTTCTGTAAGAACGTGTAATATAAGAAGCTAAGGTTTGGTACGGAGGAATGTAGTACAAGGGGCAGAGAGGGATATTCCAAAGACATATCCAAAGAATGCTTCGATATTATTACTATAGGAATCCTGAAGTACTCGTACTCAGTGTGCGCTCATGAGTTTGATGTCCAATATGTCTGGAGCTTTCGAGAGAAACAGCTCCGGCTCTGGGCATTTCCTACGGAACACACCCACACACGAACACGGGCGAGCCAAGCGTCTACCAGCCAGCCAGCCAGCAGCTAGCCCGGAATCTAGGCCAGTTCCCATGTGCCTGTCACATTTCCGTTTCGCAGTTGGAAAACAGTGGCCCAGAGACAGACTCCCGGTGCACATACTCGTATAGCAGAGTATACACGACGGTGGAGTACGTTGCGTATATAACTACGTGTACATAGGTATAATACGAAGAAATGTGCTGTAAGTTTGAGTTTACGCGAAAGTAGGGTACATGAACACGAACTACCTCGCGTACGTGGAAAGAAACACCCTTTCGAGGGTTTATACTGTGATATTGGTTTTCAATATTCGCGCATGCTACATAGATGCACCTGACGCACTCGTCTATTCTACTGTGGCTTGAATAAAAGTGGTCTCCTGCCAGTGCGCACGCACTGTGCAAAAAATTTTCAGTTGGTAACGTTATGTGAGGTGCGAGGTCTATTATCAGCATCCTGATTCAGTTTACAATTAATTCACTGATGCAAATTAACCTACATCGGAATGTAATTACATTTTGATCAATTTATTTTTTACTTCGCCAATTTGGACCACCATTTCCGTTGAAATCGATTCTCCGGGATGAGTGAAATTTCCATCAAACTGGAGTATTTATATACTTTTGTTCAGTTATGCGCTTCGCCATCCTGCAACCGCATGCATTTGTAATAATCTCGATACCGCCGCGACCATATTGTACGAGACAAGGGTAGTCAACTGTGTTGAGTCGCAATCTGTTTTTTACCGAATTGTAAGATGGAATTTCTAGATCAAAAATGTTGTATTGTTTTCAGCTTGTATTCAATCGTGAAATAATGAACTTTATTCGAATGGGACAGAAGATCAATTCGCATAATTCATAATCCCCACCCGATCCTAGGGAAAACCTTACCACCGTGTGACCTGTATCAAAATCAAAACCACATGTCCCATACGTGATCCACTTTAATCTCTGGACCAATTGGCACAGGACCCTTATTTTAGCCTCAATCCCGCCTTCAGCCAAACTCAACACCGACAAAATTTTCCGTTCATTAATTTCAGCTGGGAAAGTAAGCAATTTATCCAATTCACCGGCGCTTCCGTTACTGCAATTACCGCGTCTTTATACAACAAATTATCCCGGGCTTTTCAAGCTTTTCCAATCTGCGTTGGTGTAATGTTGTCGGCCTCGAGACTTTATTAATTAAAACCGTCTGCAGCTGGATGCTCCACCCGCCGTCATTAAATCCTTCTCGCAAACCCAATTACTTCCCCGTCGAGACATCAAACTTTGATAACTATCGACGAACGTCGAAGCTCATATCTTCCCTTTCATTCCTCCGCCGTCGCTCTTCCAGCATTCTCTCCCGCTTCTGTCGAAGTGTGAAACGCAAGCCGGATTCGCATCGCGTTTCTCCTTGAAACTCCTCAAACTTCCGCGGTACGCCGTTGCCGTGTGAAAATAGTGACCTTGAACTTCACAAAATCTACATGTATACGTGACGAAAATAACCATACGAATACCTACATCGCAACGCACGACCATTGGGAATAGAATAATCCACGTTCGTCCTGTGCGTATAATCCCCGACGTCACAACAACGGATTCGTGCGTTATATACGCACCCTTTGCCGTTGTGACGCGCAATGGCGTGGCCACCTGACAAGATGGAAGTCCGGTGTCGGATGAGCCGTGTGCAGCCATGCCGCGAAGACTCGAAGCGGTACATAAAGTTCATTGCCGATGCTACGGGTAATTTGCATTTCCAATCTACTCCCCGAGCCGTACAGACGCGGCGGTGCTCCGTCGACGTCGAGGATTCGAGAAACGGGCAGAGGTGGATGATGGAGAACAGTTATATATCTATATAAGCGTGAACCCATATCTACGGATATATCTGTAGACGTATACACGCAAAACAGGGCATAGCGGCGTATCGTGAACTTACGAAGAGGCAGCGTGAGCGGCAGAGCGAGGAGAATCGCGCAGAGGGCTTGTGCGACTAAATTCCGGTTGGCGCTAGGGCGAACCTCTGGTGTAGGCCGTCGCCTCCGCTCGACAATGCTGACGATCCTTCCCTTTGTCTCGTCGCGCTCTGGGATATAGCGAGTGAAAAGCGAAGCACGCGGGTGCCTTGAGAGCGGGTATAGGGCGAAGTTGCAGGGCCCCACGCGCACGACCCTCACCGTCGTCCACACGAACGTACGTGACATGTCGTCCGCGTTACGTATACGCGCGTTAACCACATGCACCGTGCGCGAGCCGAGCAGCGTTTCTGGAACGTAACTAACGTTAGTTGCATCGAAGGGACGCCCAAGTTGGCGCACAAAGGCGAGAGCACGGACCAACAGAAACGCCGCAAGGGCGCGCGTGGTGCGCTACAGTCTCGTGCTCTCCTGGTATATTTTCTGTGCTACGAGGCAGGAGCTTGCGGAGGAAAGCTTGACGCGCGAAAGCTCGCGTTTAACGTCATCTATATCGTCTACTAGTTTATGCGCTTTACGCGGGATCCCGGGGGGAACGGACGAGCGGGACGGGAGCACCCGAGCAAAGCACAGGACGACGAGGATTACTACGGGGCACAGAAGGATGTGCTTCGCGAGCCGCCTTCGCCTCCGGGACTCGGCAAACGCACGGCAAGTCTGTCTTATGTATGACCATTATCTCATCCTTACGATGATGTATATAGGGATGAACCGCAAGGCGGAATGATAAATGTTTATGTATATACGTGCACGGCTCTGTGCTCGCGGGGTACTCGCGTAATTGAATTGTGTCTAGTTTAAGCTCTTGGGTGGTAATCTAAATTGTAATATCTCTGGATAATTTTCTTGGTAATTCCATATTTTTTTTACAAGTATTTTTTTAGATGTTTTTTCTTGCGGGGGTTAGAGACGATGAGAATACTGGACGGTGCACACCGGGGTGTCCCTTAATATGGTCATTTTGGGAATTTGAAACGCTCGTACTCCAGTAGATTCAAGGTTTATGGAAACAAATCTGGGTAAAATTTGAGACCTGTACGACACCGTTGAGGTGCGATTCTGAGCGATTGAAAATTCCTACTTGAATAAGATTACATTGTTCCATTATTTTCAATAAAATTTCTACACCGATAAAATATTTGTACCCACAGAATGAAATCGAAATAATCGAAAAATGTAATTTTATTCAAATAATAGGACGTTTCAATCGCTCAGAGGCAAACCTTACCGGTGTAGCTACGGATCTGGAATTTTACCCGGAGTTGTTTTGTATATACCTTGAATCTAGTAGAGTACCGGAGTTTTAAAATTCCAAAATGGCGATATTACCGGAGACCCTAGTGTAAAAAGTGTATTGCATTTTTGTATGCAATAAGGGTGAAAGGCGACAATGTTCTCAGTTTTCGCGCAATCCTTTGCCACGGTCTACCTATCGAGTGAGTAGCGCTGCTTTTACGAGTCGCTGTTGTCGGGAACATAGACAAACCTAACTTTGAAAATTCTGATATAATATAAGCAGACGGGTTATAGTTTTATCCGTCCACGGTACAGCTCGCCCCTTGAGGCTAAAAACCGACTTTATTCACAGGCTGCTGAGAGAAGGCTGAGAGTTATTAAGAGCTTTGAGTCTCGTATGCAGGACCGTGCTTGAATCCTATTATCAAATTCCTCCCGTGCGCACTTCGCACCGTCCAGTTTCACGCGACGCGCTCTCCATACCGTACCTATGTATAAGATAACGAGAACCTACATTATTGTTGTACCAATATTTACACGAATCGAATGCTCGACGCTCGCTCGCCTGCCTCGAGCTACCTTCGCGATGTAAATATTCGAGATTGAACTTTCCCCCCTTTGCGTGTGTGTTCACGTTGATCGCCTGAACTAAAATCGATGTACGTGAGCAAATATAGCAAGCGTACCGCACAAATTTTATAACGACCGCGCGACTGTGTAATTGAATTTTTTATATTCTTTGCGATTGAACTTGTTATTACGTTTCCCCGGAATTCGAACACCTGCATGAGGTCAGAGACTAATTAAAATTCGATCAAATCGTTGGTGTCTCTGTCGCGCGAAACGGCTGATGCGCTGGTTATGCATAAAGTACGATCAGAACGACCGTACGAATATTCATTGAGGTCGACGGATAAATCTATAATTTTTCGGACCAACGAATCGGTTCGTCGGTTTGATTGAATGATCGTTAAAAGTTTTAGAACTGCAAGATGCTGACCAGGAAAACTTCGCACATTAATCATAAGTAATTATTGAGCCGACCGTTTTATTAATTGAAGTTCGTGTGCGATGTCGATGGTGGGCGATATAAATCTTTAGCGGTGAATATGAATCGGCATCGACCCTCGGATCGTTCGTTCCAACGCGAAATAGGCCACCGGCTAAACGACTATGTTCCCACATTTGTATAACATTACTGCAGGAACATATTTAAGATAACAGCCAGACTTTTTCATCGTTCAAAACTTTACATTGAAACCCGAGATTTTTTTAACTTTTTACTTGTTTTGACGTTGACGTCGATTTTCCATTGCATTTGGAGAAAAACTGTCGACAAGCTAATTATCGGGACCCCGAACTCGCTGGGTGTTCATACGATAAACTTTGCCTCCAGTAACCATATTCTTCTTTTTTTAGGTACATACACAACATTTATTTTCTTCAAGTCCCTGTGATATGTTTTTGATGCACATAGAGCTTGTTTTCAGGCTACAATCAGCCGACCAGAACGGTTTCCGGGACCGAGCTCACGAATTGGGTTCCCAGACGGGCACTCAAATTCGAAATTGTGGATTCGGTTCGGTTTCACTGCGGGGATGCGGCCAAAGCCGATGGCCGCGGGAATTTTGATCCCGAGCAATTTCCTCGTCGAGATGGGCCTCGTAAATCCGCACCGCGGTGCGAACTACCCGTTAAAGCGAACGTTGTCACAGGGGCGAATTGCCTCGCGCCATTATACCGCATCCAAAGAGAGACAGAAAAGAGAAAACGAGAAACTACAGACCATCGTAGATCTAGAATTCACTGATATACCGCTGGCCTATCAAATTTTTACTATCCTTTCCTCCATCCGGTTATTCGCTTTCTTTTATATTATTTTTTTTTTTTTCAGATCGTGATTTACAATCTCACTTACAATTTATTTCTCGACCATAATAAATGTATATACTTCGAACCTCATATTCACCGTGTCTCCATGGTGTAACAAATTTTTCTTGGACAAGTTCTATTTGAAATTCTCTCGGGTGCTTCGCCGGTTCATTTCTCTTCCTATAACCAACGTTATCGTATAGTCGCGGCATTTCCCTGCCGAGCGGCGTGCGCGCAAGTATACATGCGAGACCCGGCGGAGAGACCATAACTCCGACGGGCGTTCGTTTCCGGTGCCACGGCGACGACGGTATAACGTTACAATACTCACCCCCCCCCCCTCTCCACTCCTTCCCCATCACGACGAATCGAGGAATTCCGCTAGGTAGCCGCGAACGCGAGATGTAATTTATCGTACCATCGCCGATGCGTACACGTACGTACGTACCGTACGTCGCGGTAGGAGAGCAATAAATTACCTTTCGGATTATCTGAATTACGGGAGAACAGAACCCACGTAGCTTCGAATCAATTCCTAACGCGTTCGGGGTTTCGCTGTGTTAAATTATCGTTTGCCGATCCGGCGGGTTATTACAGCTCGTCGCGACGAGCCGAGATTCCAGTATTGGAAAATGAGCTTATGTGGAATATGAGGACTCGTGGAGAATACGAGAACGACTTAGTCTCTCGACTGTTGCGGACGATGGATCGAGCCCCCGTTCGAGGGTTGATTGAAATTCTCGGGAAATTTATTTTTCTGAGATTTTCTGTTTTTATTTTGTGATTCCTTATTTTGCTTCATTGATTACTTATGCCTCATCATACTGAATAAATTTGGGACAGATCTAGTGCCCTTAATTTCAATTCATACAGAATGGGAATATTGAAAATGTATGCCGGTGTATTTTTATCGCATGTAACTTTTGCATTTACTGGGGTACAATAGAGTACAGATCATTCCAAAGTTTGATTTAAAATTAGGTGATCGTCAATCATTTTTCAAAATTATCATAACAGTTTCTCCAATAAACAGTCGTGGTCAAGGCAACATTCGTGATCCAGATTCGGACCTGTCTCACATCCGCAAATTCCCGATCTCGGCCAGATGATCTAATCGGATCAGGTCGCAACATAATTCAATAATTAGGACTCATTCGGGCCAGACTCGAGCCTGATCAAACTTCAACCTGAGAAGGGAACGTCAGACGTTTGATCGGTGAGTAATGGAGAACCTAATAAGGATGGATCTCGTGGTTGACGGCTTACAAGCGCGCAACCCGAGCGATTCTAATTAAGGTCTGTGGGGATTACTCTCGGTCTCGCGTCGATTGACGAACAGCCGGGAGTATCGTTGTCGAGGGCGAAGCCGAAACTGCGTGCGGTGGAGGCAGAGTACCGCGTTGATCAAGGGTAATTCAACCGCTATGAAGACAAACGGGGTGAACGCATGCACTAACCACCAACGGCCTTGCCGCTCATAGTCGATACATCCTAATATACTAACTAAGCTTTTGACGATCCTCAACAGCCTTTGGCTATCTTAGACTCGATTAAGATCAATTTAAGTGATCTGGAAAGAGCAAAATAACATTCTTAACCAGCAATCTCACGCCAAAACGCTTCAACTAAGTAAAAAACCTCATCCAAATCGTAACCAAACCCGTTATTGAAAAATCAAAAATTCGAATAGGTCAAAACCGTCCCAGCGTATGGACTTCAAATACAACAATACAAGAAAACTGAGACACACTCAGAGCTCGATATTTCTCATCCACGTTTCTCGTAATACCTCAACGTTCGCATTTCGCATTTTGCACGTCCGCAAGAGTCAAATTCTCAACCGTGCGAAATGTACTTTTCGACGGTCCTCATTGTCGACAGACATACGAGGGAACAGCAAAACCGATGAACGGGAAGAAAAAAATGAGAGCGAAGATGCGGAGACGGTGGAGCGTCGTCGGTGCGAGTGGCGAGAGAATCGTCTGCACGGAGTCGGTGGATGTGCTATATACCGTGATCGATCGGCCGGGATATATAAGGAAATACGGAAATACGAATACCACTACCAGTGGTTCGAGGGCGTAGCAGCGCGGGGGTTGCGGAGGCGTCTTCGTCGAAGGCTTTATGGAGCCCTCATCGTTGCCCCTTGTGGAGCTTTGCCGGTGCGCCAAGAGGAAAGCGAAGAAGACGAAGGGTACGCAGACTGACACGCCGCGTGGGCACAAGAGTAAGTAAGAGAGGTGGAAAATCCTTGGCTGCTGCGAAACGAGGGTTAGGGAAATTGAGGGGCGAGAGGGAACGTCCGATGTCGAAGCCACTTCGTTTGAGAGGGCAATACGGGTCAACAGCTCGCTATGAGCGCGTCCGATTCGGTGCCTCTAGGCTTCACGGCGAATATTTCGTTCCGCGTGTCGGTGTTTTTCACAATACGGTATGTCTAGAAGCGAGATGAGATACACAGACGCGTACGCGCACGGGAAGATTCGAGGATTTAAAGTTCACACATCTATGAGTCAAGACTTCGTTTACGTATGAGATATATCGCAGGGGAGGCGGAAAGTTTTGGCACTGTCAGACCAAGCTGAGTCGAAGGCTTTGGGAACTGTGTGCATCAGCTGAGTCGAGCCGAAGATGCAGCGAGGCTTGTCAGCCTTATCGCGGAAAAGCCGGGAGAGTGGTGGACTGATAAAGACGGATCGGCATATGGAAAACGGAATGCTACGGAAACGGGGGGGGAGGACTCGGGGGTAGGTGGAGGATGTTGCTGAAAGCGACTGTTGCACGTTGTTAGTACGAACCGTGACAGTCACCCTTTGCACTTTAGCTGTCGTGTATTTCATAGAAATGTGGATTTGGGTCGGGGTCTTCGGGTCCGTTCTACTTTACGGACAATCCTACGTAAATTCTACGAAGGCTTCAAGCTCATCGTGTCACTGTTACACGTTCATGTTAAGCTGGACGTAAATTGTATGCATTCAAAACGTGAGCCAGCTGTAGCTACGGACAATGGGCGCGAGTTGATGGTTAAAAGCCAGACACGAGTGGTGGCACGAGGATGACGCCTTTAGGGAGCAATATATCTGTGGTTTGAATGCAAAATTGACTGAGTTCATTTGAAACAAATGGAATTAAATTAGACTCTTGTAATTAAATTGTAAGCATCCATCTTGAAAACGGAGTTTCGGGAAATTGCTTATACAGGAAGGAATAAACGAGATTAACCTGACCAAATAAGTCTATTTTCCCGGAAAAACCGAGTAAGTCAACCATTTTTTTGTTTAAAAAAACCAACAACAAAACTTTTTTGCAAGTTTTCCCGGAAATTTGCCATGTATCGATGATTGATTGCTTCGCGTCGGTAGGCAAAACCGGAGAACTCCATGATTTTTAGGTAAAATCGAATAAGTCCAACAGTGATTTTTTTATCCATAAGTTAGAGACCATTTAGATTTTATCGACCGCAACCTTAAATAGTACCAAAAGCTAAGTGTAAACCGACAATAATTATTTTCGAAATCAATTCCTTCGCTGCGACAGAGCGTATGAAATGTAAAATCATTATTTTTCAAAAACTCTGTCCATCGATTGATTCGGTTTGGCCTCGAAGCCACAGATATAACATACCAAATTCGCAAAAGCCCTGACCCCGTTACAATCAAGCCCGTTATTGTTCCTCACAGCTATGAGCTGGCGACGTTAAGATGCTGATTGTTGAAGCAACGACCCAGCGATGTTGCAAGCTTGCTTCTCATCTCAGATTTCGTGACTACTCGAATACTCATTGCACCAGCAATCAGGTCGCCCATGTCCTTAAAACTGTCTTCTTCCTATATCTTTATAATTTTCGTATTCATCACTCGAAACTCCAGTTTTGTCCATGCAAAGATACAAAAACGTTCAACCGCAATTTCTTCTTCTATTGACGTGGGATTTCTCGACTCCTGGATGGAGAAAAAACGCAAGGCAACTGCGAACAGGAAAAGCCGACCGAAGCAGTCGTTGGGTGGTGAGCCTGCATGACATATCGACGCGCCAAATTCCCATTTTGGCTACATGGTTACGTACAGTATAACGCTAGATCGTAAAATTCCATGTTATCTGCCCGAAACCACATGCTCTTGGACAACGTATGAACGTCGAGAAAGTGACGTAGAAAGTGCCGAAGGCGCGACGAAGTGAAAAAGAAAGAGAGAGAAAATGGTCGCGATACTGTAGGGTCCCTGAGAAGAGAGATGTTGGCGGGGAAGGGGGTGTTTTGGGGAGAAAGAGTAAGATTAAAGAAAGAGAATCGGCAGGAAACGGCTCAGGACGTCCAGAAAAAAATGTCATGACTCCATCGAACGAAAAGAAGGAGCGAGTAAACGAAGTAGCCAGCCGGCAGTAGAAAATGCAGCAATAGTCAGACGCGATACTATCCGGTGATTTGACGACAAGAAATGCAGTTGTTGCATTCGTGTTATATGAATGGGGATAAACAAAAGATTCGTCAGCCAAAAAAACGTTTCCATCATTCATTAGAATCCTTTTTTTCAACTCATGCATTGATCATCGTACATTGAAAGGAAAAATTCTCAGTTCGTCTTCAAAAAGTCTTGCTATTACTTGCATTCAAGTCCTGCACGATTCAATTCTGGTTCTTCGAAAGCTCGCCCCGAATATTTCGGTTTTTCTGCATCGTGAGATGCAGAATTTTTCATTGAGAAATCGATAAATTAATTTGAGACTCCCGGTACTTCGGTTAAATTCGACGCAGTTGAATCACAATCTGGTCAATCTTGCGGCATGCACGAGTAACCGTGCCATTTCTCGCGCAATTTGTATAATCGACGTGCAAGGCCCAGTTGGAACGATCGATCGACCCTCTTAAGCGCACTTCATGTGTAATAAACGTCTACGGTTCGCTCCATCGAGTGCTTTAATGGATTAAGGGGCAGCTGATACACCGCTCTATACATTAGTCGGGACAAAATTCAAAATAACCATGAAAATTATATTATTCGAAAAATTCAATTTCACATCGCTCAGGTATTAAGAAAAATCAATCTTTGTTAATTATTTAATCGTTTTAGACATACTCTTAGCTACGAAAAGTCAATCTGCGATGCACAAGCTCAATCTCAGGATAGAAATTAGGACTTAACATTCGTATCAATTATTCCAGTAATACATGTCTGATCGCCCTAAATTCTACTTCTGTACTCTACTCATACTCCGAATAGTCACAAAATGTCGTCTTTCTGTTACTCAATTTCTTCGTTAACTCTCTAAATCCAAACTTCTCAGATTTCTTCAAGAACCAACACATCGAAACTATACCTGCGTCGTTCGGCGAACGGCATCCCCGTATATGAAAAAAAATGACATCTATACATTATAATGAGTAAAAATTAAATTTCCCAGAAGACTTTTACGGCTGGTGATAATCGTCGCCCCGGGACGAAGAATTCACAAGGACGAACGTGAAAGGTGCAACTCCCCATATACCGCATGTACGAAAGTCCGGAAACGAAGGAAAAACGTTAAAAAGATATAATAATAAAAAATGAAGGAATAAAAATAATAATCCATGGACTAATACGCTCGTAAAGCGAAGTCGCGAAGCGGATATAAACGAACGTGAACGTGTTCGCTGTAGCACACATATTCGTCGCGTTAGCGCGCGAGCGTACTCGCCGAGGGCGAGCAAACGGGGGTATAACGCGATCGTATGTACCATCGCGACGGTGGAAAGGGAGGTCGCGATTCGGAACTCCGGGCACTGGCAATAGCAGGAAATCGTGAAGGTTCCGTTGTAAAATACAGTTTTAATTCGCGCAAAGCTTTTTCTCCCTTTCTCTCGCTCTCACGTTCTTCCTCTTTCTCACTCTCGTGCAAAAGCCTTAATATTCCCCGACGCGTTCGACCGTGTCGGCTTGCACATGGCCGTGGCTAGAGTAGTGCCTCAGGTTTCTACGGCCGGCTGGGGGTGCAGCGGATCCGGACGAACGACGAAGAGCAGAGCGGGCCATGAGCGAGAGGGGGGATTGAAGGGAGAGGGTAGTTAAATTACAGAAATAAATCACGGGCATTGTTGCGCCAGCATGCTTTTACGGTTTGTCCGAAACTGTGTGCCACGTTCCATCCCCTCCCCAACCCCGCCCCGCTTCATCCCCTCGAACACACCAACACTGCCAACGCCCGGCGGTTCTTGCGACTCGCGCATTGCTCACAATTATATTACGCTATACCTGCATACGTGTCACGCTATTACATTTATATAAAACTAGAGTAATACGCGGAGTCCGTGTGAAGGTTTATGGTATATACATAGATGTATGCGCTGCCAACTATAGACGTAATATATGGGGGTGAGTATGCGGTTTTACGTATGTTTGATATATTTACCAACGTTGCATAAACGGTAGGTATATAGCAAAGGCACTCCCAGCCGGAGTAGTTTTCTCCACCGCGTGAATATGCATTATATATATATATATATATGTATATACAAGCAGCCTGGGTGAATTTTACGTATTACAATATTCGCGTCGTGGTACGGCAAAAAAGAGGATGCGTAATAATTTTCTCACTCGCGCACATTTACGAGCCGAAACTCAGATGAATGAAGTAGAAACTTGTATGCGTATAAGCTTTGATTGTTCCGGAGATCTCTTGTAACTTCGGTAACTACGAGGTCTCTCGTGACGGTTGTATATGGTCGCTTTGCCCAACATGGTCTTTGGGTTCGTTTAACTACTGACGCGGGCGACGAATAATACACCAATACAGACTGTAACTCGCGATCATGGTTACGGTTTTACGTGAGTCCGTGTATTCGTGCGGGTACGCGAGGGTGCCGCATGCATTTCAAGTACGAGGAAAGCCACAGTGACTACCGAGCTTGCGTCGCGACCTACCGGCGTTGTAGGTGCATCGGACACGAAACCACGCTCCTGGTTCTTCTCCGTGGTGGTGGCGGCGGCTATGGCTATCCGCCATCGATCCTCGTCGTTATACAGGCCCTCACGAAACCCATGAGCCCCGGAAACGAGTTGTTACTGCCACGGTTGTCGCGTGTATATGTATATGAGGTTTTCCACGACAAATCGGACGGTCTGAACTCGGACCCCTGCCGATTCAGGTCATGATTTTTCATTGGCTCGTAGTTAACTCCAAAAGCGAACTTGATTTTATTTAGAACTTTCGAATTCTTCTAAAGCCCTTAAGAAAATTAAAAACTACCCCCGAATAATAAAAAGTGTACTTCAACGTCGTTGACATTTTTTTATTAGTTTGTACTTCCAATGGGTCGAAAAATAAACTTTGCTAGAATTTCAGAGTAGGATCTTAATTGCAATTATTTTTTTCGCAAAATATATTTTTTACTTTGCCGGAAATTTGTCAGAAATTTATTAAAATTATTATTGTTAACATAATTATTTTTACTGATTAATTGGAAAGAATAAAAAAAAAGATTTGGAAAATACCTAATATATTTTATTGAAAAAAAGTAGCAATAAACGTCCCACTCGGAAATTTTGGCCACCTTAATTTTTTGACCTACTAGAATCTCAAAAAAGAAATAAAAATTTTCAATTATATCGAGGCATGTTTTTCCTCATTTGGGATCAGTTTTTTCATTTTTTAAGGGTTGCGGGGGAACCCGTAGACTCTGAAAAGAACCAGAGGTGTTCGTGGGGTCAAATGAAAGCCGAAAAAAAATCATGAATGGAATCGACAGTCGTCAGATTTTCGATCGTCCGATTTGACGTGAAATATACCATACATAGTTCTGCGCTTTTAATACGGTATACCCTACCGACTATCGTTCTGTACGTGGATCCGGTTACACCACCCGCACCGACAGTTCCATCAGAAACCCACTGTATGCGAAGAGGGGGCACGTGCGTTCGTACGCTACCTTTACGCTCGGTTAATCCTCTTCGTTCGGACATTGTCAGGTACCTTCTATTCAACGCTATTCGCGGATCTCCGTACGTCACGATATGCCGTCGAACCTCGATGTGTATTGACCGGTTTGCGTGACGGAATCGCATTTTAATCAAAAGTCGTGATAAAAAATGTTTCTTTCTATTAATTCGATCGATTAGGACGAAACGTTGCAGGTTTCGATAATAACCGACAGACAAGGTTCGAACGAATCCATAAAAATAGTATAAAAAATGTTCTTTCCTTTCCTGTCAATATACCGGTAGCGTTCGAATATTATGTACTTCACAAATTGTTGGAATTATTCAATCTCAAGTCTTCATATTTTTCTTCAAGATTATCAGATGAAAATTAAAACGACAATGAAACATTTTTCTCATTCTCCGCACTTATTATTCATTGTTGAATGAAGATAAAAAGCACCCCATGGGTTGCCCGTAATATGCGAACAAAGAATAAGCAATTACAGCCGAATCTGGTGCTTCCATGCTACGCAATTACACCCAGTAGTTTCAAAGCCACAAAGTAAATGAAATCTCTTTCCACGTCCGTTGAAATTAATTTTTTCTTCTTTCAAGTAACTTAAAAAAAATGCTTCCGCCTCACGTAACTCTGAAATCTAACATTCGCGTACCGAGCTTGATGAAAAGCGCATTTCTCGCGATGGAAAAGTAAATTTTTGTTTTTCACACAATCGTTCGCTCTCCAGAAGATTCTATTTGCTTCGCGGCATTGCTCGCAGTGGTAACGGCAGCGATATAAGAGGGTGGCATTAGAAAAATCCCGAGAGTGACGGGCGGGGTCGTTTTAGTATCGCTCCGATTCAATTTAGATTGCGCGACCCTCCGTTCCGGCGATTCGTGCTGCTATGCCGCTGCTCGTGTATTACCGTAGCTTCCACAGCGCTTGGTCACCCTTCAACCCCGTTCATTTATCGACTCTTCAGCAAAAATCGCCGTACCAACGATTTCAACAACACGAGCAGGAAAATAACGCGAATTCAGCCAACGCGTCTTTAAGTAATTCATTTTATTTTTACTTCTTTTTGGTTGAAAAAAAAAAGAACTTTGCGGAACAGTGAAGTAACGTAGAAAGAAAGAAAGGACGGCAAATTGCAGTCACCGTTGGCGAAGCTCGGTTTCAAGTTCTCTCTTACTCTTCCGCGAAGTGAATCCTCTCATCGTCGTTCGTAGCCGGTTCCGGGCGGGACCAGGACCCGACGTCCAACTTGTAAAACAATTTGAATCTCGACTCCACCTCGGTCTTACCTCTCCGAGGACTTTCGTAGCTGCGAATTCGCAGTCGTCGTAGATTTTAAAAAGAAAATCGTCGACGTAGTCGTCTTCGGGTCGTTGTGCTTCGAGATTCTCACGGGGAATCGACTCGGACTCACGACTGACGACAAGTGACTCACCAACTCGACGAATAAAATTTTTTTTTTCCAACGAGGGCGCTTTGCTTTAAAACTTTCCATGGCGTACTGTAAGTACACGAGGGCACGGGGTTGCTCTCTTGAAATTCACGAGTTTTCAAGATGCAACGATGGCAATTGGCGTTGAACGTTAGATTTTTCGAGTGCGAAAATCGTGGAAAAGTCAAGCGGAGAAAACGACGTCGCAGCTGAGGTTGATTGGAAATTCGTTTCAACATCGTGGAAGTAAGATTACGCGACGTTTGACTGTAGAGGAGCCTAATATTGAGCCGTTAGACCTCCCTCGCTCACTCTTTTTGATCTGTCCTTCATCCAAGATTACCTCTCGAGATAAGATCCACAAGGAGGCACGAGTAAGATGCTCGTCCCGACCGTTACCTTCGACCTAGTGCGCCACATGATTACTTTGCCGGTGGAAGAGAACGGAAATACAGTGAAAGATAAAAGCAGAATAAACGAGCTATGAATAAAAAGAAGAATTATCGACTTTCTTCGCTTCATTGCGTCAAATTTCACGAAACCGTTGAACCGTTTAAAGTGAAATTACATATTATAAATGCAAACTCGCTACTTATCCTAACAACTTATAGCTGAACATTTTTCTTCGATTTATGGGAAAACCGAATTATGCTTAATTATTATTATTTTTCAGTTATTCTGAATATTGAATACGATCTTTCTGAACTTTTCGAATATTCGGTTGCGGTGATCGCGAGGGTTTCTCCTGAATCCTTTTAGCATTTGACGAAGATTTGTAACCATGGTGTAACCCGTGTAAAAAAACCCATTCCGGACGAATGCGGCATGGGTTCACCATGAGTTTACGATAAATTCACCATAATCATCCCTTTAATGAAACAAATATGAACGTTCGATAGGGACTGATATTCGTTTTCTCAAAAGTGAGCTACGTCTAGCAAATCAATTTGTTGCTCGCTGCTGTGGTAGTTCATTCATTTATACAATAATCTTATCTGTCAGCCGTGCCCGATCTTTCACTACATTTTACTTCCACGTAAAAGCAAGTATTCTCTCGTTTTTCTTCAAGCCACAGCAAATAATATCGATACTGTTTAATATTAAGATGTTCAGCGAAAAAATTGTAAAATTAAGTGGGTATTTTTTCACTGCTTGTGCTTGTAAAAGGTATCTTTCGACACATGACATCAAAATCATGTGATTTGTCCAGACGGGACTTCGTAGCCTCTCTTCGTTAAGGCCTGACGTCGCTCACTTGAAAAAGCAAACGAACATCAGTGCCTGTAGAAAGTTCATATTTGTTTCATTGGAACAATGATCATGGAATGAAGATATCAATTCGTCCTCAGGTGACTCCCACTGATCTGATCTCCATCAATATTCATAAACCATTGAAAACTCGTACAACATATGCATTTCCTTGCTAATCAATATTTGTGCAGCTTTAAACGTACGAGAATTCGTGGAACGTAAATAAATTCACACAAACAAAAAATCCAGATCTCCCAACATGAGTACAGGCTTTTTTTTAAGGTCGTCACCGACTTCAGATCCTCTCTTTTTTCCAAATACCCGATCGAAGATAGCCAACAGATGTTCCACGTGGGTTACGTATCGAGGTTCGAAATTCGAGACGCGAAACGTCTCGTTCATCCGGATCCGGAGCTCGCGGAATTACCCACGAAAATCCTCGTGAATCCCGCTGAAATCCCTCGGAAAGAGCGATTCCCCGTGTCATATAGGTTGCGAGCGTGCGAGCACCCTCTGGACTGTTCGAACGTCAGGACGACGCGAACCATAAGAGCGGAAGAATTTTCCGTGAGGGTCCACCCCGAGCCGGACATTATACCCTCTTTATTTTTCTTTACTCGACGTCGCAACATGAAAGGGGCTGGTCATCCGTAAACGTTTTCCATTTCTCGAGAACCAGGGGAGGAACTATGGTTTCCCCTCCGCACTATTGAACATATCGTTCGACTCTCGCAAATTCGATTCTCCCTTGAGCCGTCTTGCCCCCTTAAACGGTATATCCTGGTTGTGCGATATACGCAGTGGACCGATTTATCATCGCCACGATTCCCACAAAACTTTTCGCATATGTTTGTCCGTCAAGCGCGTTGTATTCGTTCAAGGCGCCAAGACCAAAACGATCCCCACTCCGCGAATCCTGATAGTGGGGATGACAGCTGATCGGTTCAATGAAACGCGTGATCGTTCCTCGCTCCCGACTCTGATGTAGACAGTCGCGACTGTACTGTACTATACTCGTTCATCGTAGATTGGTGTGCGTCATCGACCCTCGAATTTATGTGCATAAAGCTCGTTCCATGGACTTGTAATTATCGTGATTTTGCCGCTCAATCCAGTGATAACTTTCCAAGTTGAACTTTACTTCGGTGAACTGGGAAGAGGCATGAAACAAGGGTTGATTGTCGAGAAACGACTTTCAAAGCAGCTCTGACGTTTACAGTCTGAGCGTTAGAGGTTATCCACTCGCGGGCGCGTGGATTTTCCGTTTGTCGACTGTGTCTGTTAGATGCTGGTTGGTGTAAAATCGAGAAGAGAGACGAGTAAACGAAGAACTGCGAACAATGGCGATGGACGGCGTACGATCGAAGCTGCGAAGAAGAAAAACCTACTATAGACTATAGCGATCTCCGATCGTCCTTCCGAGCTACCTTCAGGTTCGAACTTCACTCCGAGGTCCCTCTTAAACCTCTTTTTATGGACCTCCTCATCGCATACCTTATCGCCGCGATAAGTACTTGTTTATCAACGATAATCTCACCCAACTGCTCCGACCTGAGGAAGTGTCGACGCGTTTGATATATTCGAACCCATAGCAAAATATAATGTCCTCCAATTTGGTAGAAGACGTGCTTCTACTGAGAAAAGTTTGCCTTATCGACACCGAGTAAAGGAGAAGCAACAAGTTCCGCGGTCGTCACATTAGACCATCATGTGTGCTACAGGATGTTGTATCATGTAGATATGGTACCCCTCCTCATATACAGTCATTCCCAGTTAAAACCAAATAATGCGGCGACCATGATGATCGTAATTAATTAGTGATTTCATTGAGTTATTGAACATGCGTTAAGTATCATTCTTAGGAGTTAAAAAAAACCAGGATCGATTATTTCCCCCAAATTACTTTGAAGAACCATTCTGGTAGACGACAAGAATAAAAAAATACACTTCTCCAATTTTATTATAATATTATGATTATTTGTTAAAATTGTATACTCATTATAATTTATAATAAAAATAAAAATATAATATAAAAATTTTATAATAATTATAATTTACAATTAAAATAAAAATATAATATAAAAATTTTATAATAATTATAATTTACAATTGAAATAAAAACATAATATTAAAATTTTATTATAATTATAAAAATACATTGAAATAATCAAACTTAAATTAGAAAAATTGTAAAACGTTCGCAAAAATCTTATTTCACGATACCATCCATAAAACCTACCATATAAATCTCGCGATGCAGCCCGTGCAAACATCCAGACGTCAGTAAACGAATTTTACCCCGAGAAAGCAATTTTCCTTGCAAACGAGCCTCGTGACCGTGATTTGTGAACAAACCGAAAAATAATTCAAACGATATCTCGTTGAGTACGAAAATGGCTCGGGCGAAAGAGAGACGACTCGTTTCTCGTTTTAACGCACCGTACAGTAATTTCCCTTTCCCGCACTCGTGTGTGGAACCCGCCGTGCACAACCGGAGTTCCCGAGACCGGTCGAGGACAAACTTTTCGCGGAAGGGGCAAACATTATCGGAGGGGTGCCAATGATGCATCGTCCGGAAACGGCAGGGTGGTTCCTGACCGGAAGTACGCCTCGTACGTACGCTATGTATATGCCCGTAACGCGCCGGGCGGTCGTCCGATTTCAGCATTTTCGTTACACCGAAACTCGACGCGCCTCGTTCGTGTTCAACCTTCCAACGGCAATCTGTATATTTCTCTTTTCCGCGTGGGCTTGCATATTCGCGTCGTTTTAACTCCGGTACGCGAAAGGGTGGTTCGGTCGACCCTCGTGAACGTATATCGCAGAAACTGCGGTATTTCCCCGCTGTGAGTTTCCTATCCGAACGGGAACCCCGCTCTTTCTACTTTTGTCGGGTTTATGAATTATAGACAAGCGTGGTGGACTCGTGCAATCGCGGCTGGGGTGCGCGAAATGATATTTCGGGCGAACGAGCGACGTGCGCATGAAAGGAATCGATTCTCGCGAGAAAATTCCGAACCATCATCGTCATTTCTCAACGTGTTACAAACTTGGTCTTTTGGCCGGACTATAATGGAAACTGAAGCATTGTCGATATGTCATTGAGGGTAGTTTTGGGAATTAATCGTTAGTGTAATTTCTTTCCGGATTTTCGGCTCAATTTTTATTTTGATCTCGGGGGTAATGTGAGCGTTACGAATAGAGAAATTTTATGTGTAAAAATCGTTAACGTCAGATGGGTAGCGAATTGAAGTTTTGGAATTGCAAAAAATATATATATATTTTTTTTGCTAAGTAATGTCCGCCTAAAATTTCACTTTTTCGTATAAATAACTGAGAACTCGGTGCGAGCAACATTTATAACAGGCGAAAATAGTGTCAGCACGTGTTTCCGGCTTGCTTCATAGCGTAAAAAACTTCAATCTCGACGGAGAAATTCAATCTCCCGCTTTACACTTTAATATATATTAAATTATTAAATCAACCATTGAGCAGCTCAAAGCAGACGCTTAGATCGGTCATTTCGACCTCAACGTACCTGAACCTACAACACCATTGGTCTCATTACGGTCGGGTGCAATTACGATGACGAAGCGTGCGAGTTTACATTTCATCACGATTTACGGCACTAATTTTTCATTTCTTTTCTGTTTCAACACCGTCGTTCGATATATACGTCTACAACCTCGCGTATAACGACGTAAACATATCCCCACACCAAGAATCCCGCGATCCCACGAAATTGCTTGATAAAAGTAAATTTCTACTCGCTTATACGGTTATTCGGACGGTTCCGAAGTAAATCAAAAATAATTTTATATCCCGCGCTAAATTGCTACAAGACTTATGCAAAAACAACGAGGATTCATTTCGCGTTGAAAATGCTCGACTCGTTGGGAGCTTTCCGGTGCGGCAGTCATGCCTCCGGGTTTGTGCACATCCGTCGCACGAAACGGGAAAGAGCGTTTCGGGAGACTTCGGGAAACGCAGCGAAGAAGGAGCTCGCAAGGAATACCGAGAACACCCTGAAATACGCCCTGGAACGATCCTAAATAACCAGCTTGGAAAACTATACAACCTCGACGTTGTATTTTCGCGGAAGCTCGAGCAACGAAAGCAACACGCGAGAAAGCGTTTTTCGTTCGGCTCGGAAACCATGAGAAACGTTGCAACAAACAACAACAACAAAAGCAAAGGCGAGAGACGAGAAAAAAAAAACCGGATTATGACGTTGTATCTGCCTCGCAAAGAGGCTTCGCGTGTATTTGTGTGATTGGGATATCGAGTAACCGCGCGCCAAGCCGGCGCAGCGGTCTGTATTTTCGTAATGGAATGGAAAAGTGGGTGCGAAGGGTGTCGTTACAGGTAACGTAAAAGCTCGCTCACGCGAGGCTTCGAGCGATTACCACGTAGGCTATGATACGACGGCCAACGCGAAAATTCACGCCCTCGAGCAACGAGTCAATTCCGAAAAGAAAAAAATAATAATTCGAATTACGCACAGCGCCACATCGTGCGGGGTTTTTTTTACTTTCTTTCTTATCTCTCATCGTTCGAACGCGACGCGGTTCCCGCAACTACTGAATACCCGGCGAAACCCCTTTCCAAAGTTCTCCATTCCCTTCGACTTATCTCGATTGCGGTTAGCTTAACACAGCTTATTATTCCCGGTGAATCGACTGGCGCGATATTCCACCGGCTTATGGTAATATCGCAATGCGCCGACGAGCAAAGTTGGTTTGGAGAATTAAAAAAAAAAAAGAAACCAAGCTTATGGGCAGCGGAGATAAGAAAAAGTATTTATTTAAAAAATTTCATTCAGCAAAGGTCAATCTCTCGTCTGACCAAAATTTTACAAGGAAAAGTATATATACTTTCGAAATTCGTTTGACTATGTTTGAGCTTTTTAGTTCGATAAATTCAGATCAGACTCGTAAACTTGATTATTTACGTGGAAAGCTCAGACGAATATGGGCAAGTTTGGTTGGGTTGGTCGGTAAAGACGGCCGATGGGAGGGCGGAGGGCGGGCGGGGGCGGGTTTGGCAATCTACCACGCAATATCCCGACGAGGACTTCAAACGACGAGACCCGGAGTCGACCGCGCACACGACGGACGATCAATGCGCTTGTGTTGCGAAGGGGTCGCGACGAGCGCCGCCGCGACCGACTGTTGGGATCCCCGCTGGGCGCGTACCAAGGAACGGGAGAAAGAGAGAGAGAGAGAGAGAGAAAGAGAGCCATGTGCGCGCACGACGTACATCGTGTACCTACGTAACGCACGTCCGGAGAGAAATGAGGGAATAGAAGTTGTTTGTTTCACGAGAATAGAAAAGCCAGTGGAAAGGAGGACGCGGTATGTACAGCCTCCGCAAGCTCTGCCTCTCGCAGCCTCTCGCAAAAGCTCGGCTGAAACCCACCGGAAGCTTTTGCTTCCCCCCCGGAGCGTCGTCGTATTTTCTCTGAACTTTCCGAATAGTTAAGTGCGTCTACGTGGCAAGTAAGGTTTATGCAGAATGGTTAGCGCTGGAGTCTCTGGAAACTGGTCTTGTGTCGCGGCACTCTGTGGGAAACGAACTTTGTTGTGACGAACCGTCGCCTCGAAGTGGGTACAAATCGTGCGTCGACGGAAGCACGCGAATGAGAAATCCGAAATCCAGGTCGCGCTCGGATTCGTCGTTAGGAACAATTACCGGAATTTATGTGTGTGCATTTATATCTAAGAGTGGTTCTTGTTTGGGTCATTTTTAAATTTTTATTACGCCGAGGTCTCAATTGGGAAAATAAAATATTTAAGCCCAATTTGGCTTTCTTAGTCGCAGATGCAATTTTTCTGTTTATAATTTGCAAGGGCATGCAATTTCTTTATTCCTGGTAATGATATTGTCGAAGCGACTAATTATGCCTGGAAAAATCTGATACTACACGGATTTGATCTTACTCTCACCCTAGAAAAAATACATATGTGGGTTATCTCAAGCCCCATTTCCACAGCTCCTCCGACGATAATCATCCAATTAATTCAAATTATATTGAAATATCCCGCACATCTGAGGGTACTTAGGTCTCCCTTCCACTAAATTGACTATAATACCCTTCCTAACCTTCCTAAGCCACCACAATCAATGTGGGGGCCAGAGACTCTCCAAAATTCTGGTTATTTAAAATTCATCGGATAAAATGGATGGCAATCGTCAGAGAGCCGGCGTAAATGTAGAATGAGATGGCCTATATAAGTCTATTTTTTGTGTGAAATTAGAGTTCATACCCGTTAATTCCACATGCTATTGGATATTTCCAGCAAGTAGTAAGAATTCAACTAGCAAGATCAAATCAAGCTTACCAGGTTTTTAAATTCATTTTCATAATCGACTGAGACCGTGGCGCGGTCGAAATTCGGTAATGACCCAAATAAGAATGATCCTAATATATACGTACCAAAATCGCTTTAACTGAGGAAAATAGTATTAATATATCATAGTCCCTACTTTCCAATACTTTTTGAAAAATGTCATTGACCGAAAACACATTCCTTTCGCAGGCTGACAATAAGAAAATGCTATAGTTCAAGCTGTACATATAACTCTTACAATTTCATACCAGATTATAGGAATTAAGATATACTCTCGCACATTTTTAGAATCTAGACTTCGAATCTGCGTACACAATTTATCCGATCACAAATTTTTTTTCACTAATCATGAACTCGTTGCAATTGTTCCACGCATTAAAAAATCATAAAGCACTTGCTGAAACCGACACGTGATAATAAAATATTCATTTCGTGTTCACAAAATGGATTAGTGGTTTCCGCTCGATTTTCATCAATAATGCACGTACCGTAAAATTGATAAAAATAGCCCATTAAAATATTGCAGTTTTTCATCGTCCGGGCTCATGAATTATTGCGTAATATACGTAAGTTAATCCGTGAAGTGCGACAAATTATGAAACACAAAGAGTCGTATAAACGCTTCATGCGGGTACGAAATTGTTTTAATTCTCCAACGCTGAATATCACCGAGCCATATTAACCCCTTTTTATCTATGCAGCAACGAACATTTGGCTTCATGCTCGTTATAAAAGTTCACCCGGTTGGAATATCCGTTGTTTTTACAAATTCTCTTCTGACATTTACTATCTTTCTCCAACTCATTTTTATCTTTATTTTCTTGTTTTTTTTTTTTTGTTTTTTTTTTTTTTGCATTTTTGTATGTCGCTGAAATAACCTCCGCGAGTTGCGGCTGGAATATCTCGAATTCCAAAAGCACCCCCTAACGCTGCCAGGCATTTTCCAGCATCAACGGCAACACCAGCAGAAACTCCGTGTACGAGCAACGACGTCGTACGCGACTGTGATTCGACGCCTCGAAGAACCAACTCGAATTACATCCGGTGTGTGTCGAGTTTTCGTACGATTGTGGCGCGAAAAATAAGTTCTATTTCGATGGAGACACTGCGTGACCCTTCGAACTCGAAGCACGGAGAAAACGACGAACCAGCGTCGAGGGTGTTACTCGGTTTTCCAACTAGCGCTATCGATATTACGGCCGCTAAAACGACTACCATGTACACCGGGCTTCGCCGTTACAGTTTCCGGTTTCCTGTAACTCCGACTAACATCCCCGGTACTCGCTAATGAATTCGTTCGAGCGGTAATCGAGTTATACCCCCGCGGCGTCGTGTCGCGAGCGAACCCCCCCGAACCTACTGATTGTATACATAACGCTGCAATTGCGTGAGAAACACGCAATTTTGCTCTTTAAACGACAAAGGTGGAGATAGTGCGAGAAGTGAGGGGATAAGGTGGCTTAGAGTTTTGGTGTAATAAGTTACCGAAACGAAATTTATGTAATTAACGAATTGACAAGATAATTGAAGAATTTTTAAACGGAAATGTTTTATTTTTGCAAGGGAGGTTGAAGTTTAGATCTGTGATTTTAGTAACAGAAGTACGTGTCGTTGCCCGGGCTTGACGGAGAACGAAGAGGCTTTATTTAGGGGTAGTTTTTACGAAACCTCAGATAGATAGTGATTTTTTCTTTTATATCGAACGTCAAGTGTGCGAATTTTCACCAAAAAGTATCAAAATTTTGCTTCGAGAGGTAGGAAAAGAAGATGGGGGTGGTTTCTCAAAATCTCACGTACACCTTCCGCTTGTTTTAAAGGTCAAGTGGGCAAAATTTCATCGAGTCCGGAATGAAACTGTAGATTTGTATAAAAACAAAATTACAGAAACCCTTCTATTCTTCATGTATGTATGTAGATAATTTACATTTTTCGCTTTAATTGTCTCGGAAATAATAATGCACTTATTTTTATTACGAAAATTACCTTGTTCGACGTTCTAGAATTGTTAGACTGAACAAGGATTTTCCACATACACTTTTTTCGAATATATATTTTTATACGAGTTTATCTATCAAATTACCAAGCATTCGACTCGAATCGTAAAATGGAAGTGAATTTCCTCAACCCGTCGAATGCAATCACGGAAATGTGATTTTCTTTACTCGATAAAAATGAACGACTTGTAACCTGTATGAGATTCACGGGCGAGTATCTTACGATACTAATTCGCGATAAAGCTGCTGCAACGATCAAAGAAGTTGCGACGTGGTGAAAATAAATAATGCATTTCCAATCTTCGGTTATACGCGGCTGGTGAGCTTCGAATAATGTTTTATGGAGGAGCATTGCACGGAACACGACAAATTTTTTGGATTCATAGTACCTGATTCCGAGGTTATCGAGCGTTGATATGGCTGTGCAACCGCTGAGTATTATTATAATGCAAAAGCGACACGTCTTCGTTCATTCGTTCGAGCGGAGCAAACTTCACGGTCATACAAAAAAAAATCATCCGTTAAGTGTCAGGAATATTGTAAGGAACTGTCGTTCGGGCCTGATGGTTGGGGAATAAAAAATTTTCCGAAATTTTAAAAGAAGAGATGATTGTCATGATCGATTTGGGAGCACTACTTTGTTGTTTTGGCATTTGCTTCGGGCTCTCACTCTGCTGCGAGACTATAAGAGGTTAATCTCAATTTTCCCGCATGTTTTTTTTGCTTTTATTTCAGTCTGAGATTTTGCAAATCACATTTTGATTTTTTATAAGAATTTAGAGTTAAATGCGAATGAGATTTCTCGAATAATGCACGAATGCGTCAAAACATTATTTTTATTTAAATAACTAAAAATAGAAAAAAATTCACGAATAGTCGGAACATTTTTTGTTCAGACAAATGAATTATTGTTTTTGGTAGAAATAATTCAAAAAGCTATTTCTGGAATAGGTCGATTTAATCCAAAAGAAATTCAAAATTAACTGCATGACATCAGGGTATCAAAATAACATTTCAGCATCAATGTAATAAAAATCATTACACACAAATAACATCAAGCTATGAAAAATCCATATCATCGACTCACTGTTTCGAATCCAACCGACTTAGAACCCAAGATAGTAGATAAATGTAACAGGGGTTCACCTATCAATTTAACACCGCACAACTTATGATTACACCCACCGCAGAAATTTATAACGACCAATTGCTTGTCCCACGGCAATGACTCAATCAATTATAGATTTACCTTTTCTCGCTGCTATGCTACTACTTTAGTACGTGGTATATTATATATCTATCCTCATATACGAATTCCCGCAGATGCCGTTAAGCCCGGGAGCTTCCGAGCGAACGTGAAAGCACGAAGCTGCGGTAAAGAGGGTCGGAAATATGGCGTCAGAAATGTTGGAATGAACGAGGAACCAACGAATTGCGCTTGATGAGCTTCACAACGTGACCTTTTCATCGCCATTTTTAAACCTTCAACGTAGCGCCGTGAAATTTTTATCTGCAGTCCGGTATTTCGTGCCACATTTTTACGTTTATCAATGTCCAAATTCCGTCCTTCAAACATAACCGTTCGCGTTTTTTTCACGCGTTAAAGAACGAAGTCTCGTTATATGGACGAAAAATAAGAGAAGAAAACGAATAATGTAACAGTACATAAATGCAAGTGGGCGTAGTTGTCGGAGTGATGCGAATTTCGCGGCACGTGCGGGTAACGTCATTTTCCGGCTCTCCATGAAAAATATTATAATACAACCACGTATCGGGTGATGCATAATGCACGTCTTGTACTGGAATATCGCGCGAGCCCTGCTACATAATTCGTTACGTGCATATGTAGCACATAAATGCCAAGGAATTTTTCTCGGGAGGATGAGATAAAGTCCCGACGACGAAAATTTACGATCAATGTGATGTGTATCATCCTAAGTATATTTGTTTTTCTCGACTTTGACGCCAAACATTCTTGTCTAAAGAATATCGAAAGATTCAAAAGTTACGAAAGAAATTAAGTCTGACAGTCTGTATAGTCGAAAATGTCTCCGAAACATTATTCCACGAAGTGAAAAAGGATAATAGCTCGCTACAGTCGTAGAATACATTACAGTCTGGAACATCGATATCGAATACCGGTAGATCGATGATTTTCAATAGTCACAAGCTAAGCAGATTTTTGGTTTTTTATCTTAGATTTTTTTGAATAATTATCGTAGACAAAAGATCCATAATACTTCGTTCCAGCAATACTTCTTTCAATTCCATGTTACCGCCTAGCAAATTTTTCCACAAATGTTTCCGTTCCGACCTACATTTTCACACCCTAAAACATAAACTACCAGACGCGAAGAGTCTCCAGCTCCCAGCGTTAAAAAGTAACACCGAGAGTCGACACACGAATAAGTGAAGCAAGAAACTTTTTTACCGCTGCGACCTCCTTGATTCTCATTCACGACTACGTGTAACGAGAATTCGCGCGAAACCGTTGAATTTAAAACGAGTGGTGTAGACGATTTTTTTTCTTTCTTCGTAGGCGAGAAAGAATTTCGTGCAACAAATTTTTTCGTCAAACTTCGAGAGTACCGAGTAAAACGATTTTTCTTGAGGTCACCTAGCCCCATGGTGAATAGCGCAAAGAGTTAATTATGGTGCAGGCGTGCTGTCAGGACTGTCGAGGAAAGTTTCCAGAGGATGAAGGACGCGCTTGTGTTACCTCGCTCGTGCAGAGGCGGACTAATTTATCCACGCGCTCTCCGGGCTTAAAGCCGCACCGTGTTCGTAAAATCAAAGCTTTTACCGTGACTCTGCGTCTACCCTCGGCCGTAGTGAGATGCGGCACTACGTACTACACAACCTTACACCCGCCTCTCCCCGGTACACTCCGCACTGCCGGGTACCAGCAGTGAAATCACATTCACAGCTTGGCAGAAACGGGACGGCGTTTACTCTGGCCCGCAGCCGTTGCAGTTCTATCTCGTACCCTACGACCCAGACAGTGTAGTCTCGAGGCATCTGCTGAGTCCGTTTATCTCGAATTTAAGCCGTCACCACATGTGGAAAATCCTCGCTCCTCCTCTCGCGTCAGGAATTTTTTTCTCGACAAAATTTACATCGGTCGAACGAAGAAAATCGAATTTACCAATTTTATTTACCACACAGGAGTAATGAGGACTTTTCGAATCGATCGCATATCGAAAATATGTAATATTTTTGATTCCCGCCAAATTTTTTGGTTTTCCGTGGGCTGATGATAATTGTGTAGCGATTTTATCTAATTTCCCTAATTCAATTCAATTATATTATATAGCTAGTGAATCGATCCGGTAACGCGAATTCTGTTGAGTCACAGAATTAACAAAAATTATTTATACATTTCCGAATAACGTACGATATTAATACAATTCGATGTAACGAAAATTCGAAGAGCGTAGTTAAATATAAACCTCGAAATAACATCCGGAGCTGACGTTCGTCACGTGCGGATGTTCAAGACGGTGAATTTCGAATTGACCCGAATTCCAATTATACATTAGCGGGTTATTACGCCGAGGTCGGATTAATGAGGCTGTCGGCGAACGAGATATCACGTAACTAATTATCATCCGGAGTAATTTGGTATCCGCTGGCTCGAGTTCGCACCCCGTTGTCGATGTTTTCGTCGACGTCGTCGTTCTCATTTTCGCCGTCAGACTCGGCGCCGGAAGAGAGGCTTATGGGTTACCGCTCGCAAATGAGAGTTGAACCGCGAATGTGCTCGAGAGGGATGAGAGATGGTAATGGTCCAGATGCTCCGACATTCGAGCAAGGTTCGCCGGGGGGGTAGCCGCACGGGGTTGCGGCTACGACGACGAACGTAGGGAAAGGAGAGAACTGGGATGCCGCAATGGGATCGGGGCGCGCAGGGTTTCGCCGCTATACCGATGGGCCGCTGCGTTATTCCGTCGCTACCCGGTTGAGAACGCGTCGAGGTGAGTAGGAGTGACGTTAGGGGTGAACACTTTGCGCTAGCCATCCCATGATTAATACATGAACTGAGCTGTCGTATCCACGCTGTGAAGACTCTGTACAGGGAGAGAAGTTGAGCTGCGTTTTACAGTCATGATGTACACTATCCGCCTATCTTGATTCTGCGAGCTCTCAACGTTTCCCTTCGCGAAAGAGCATCTCTCTCGAGTTTGTTGATATCCACAAGATCTTCGGAGGGGCAAAACTGTGATAATGTTTTTATTAGCAGATGCGAGAGACGTTCCTCAAGATGTTGTACTGATACAGGTGTACATATTCCAGCAGCTGTATGTTCGAATACTATGCAATATTTGGTAGGTTGCGTCGGATTTCCATCCCCTCCTTGCCCTACAAACAATCCCGATGCTTGCTGGAAATTAGCAAATGGCCATGGGAGCTATGGATTTAATCCGAAACTTTTTTAATTACAACCGGAGTTTACTGGAACATATGACAAATGCATCCACAGTCGTTCCACAGGTTCCGACATTCATGGAATATTGACATTCGACAATTTCCGAGGTAACGTTGCGCTGTTGTAACGCTAAACCTGACGGTTCGTGCTCAATGATACGCCGTTGTATTCCCACGCGTCGATTAATATTCGGTTATTGGACGATCCACGAAGATTTCCGGACGCCAGTGTCGGTGTACGGTAAAATCGAATAACCAACCTCGGGCAGTCAGTCAATCTTCGTCAGGTACGTCCTTTAGCCGTCTCGAGCGTTCTCCACGATGGCGCCTATTTCACGGCTACACAATCCCTTAACGAAACTGCCAATCTTAGCGGAAGATGCCTCGCGGGACTTCGACACTTTGGAAACTCGATACGACTACGGTTCGAGCTTGAATGGCCGCCGATCGTCCGGGCATCCCCACGTCGTACGTTACACAATGTATACGCTATGGGCGGATTGAAACCCGGGCTCAGTGGAGTTTAATCCGTTCTTCGCATCTTCGAGAATCGAAACGACATCTTGAAAATACCAAATCGAGCCTTCGGTAACGATTGAGAATGCCGGAACGACGATTCGGAGCGGCTACAGGAATTTCCAGAGTCAGTGTAGCGTAGCGACGGAGAAGACGCATTGAGGATCGGGGGTGGAAGTGCACGACCGAGGGTTCCGATTCTCGAGAATCAAACGCGTGATAAAGAACCCGGCGTGCACTGTGTCAGCTCCGGTGACGAGGACGAACAGACGATGGGTAGCTAAAACGGTAAATCGAGTTGCGAATGCTTCTCTGGGTTCGGGGGAAAATTTTACGAGGCTGCGAAAGCATCGGGTTTTACGACGAGGAACGATCAACGTGCGGTGCCTGTCAACTAGGAATGACGCCAGTGGCACGAGCGAGGAACTGCGAAGAACGATGACAGACGCCGGGTTGATCATGAACCTTCACCCCGTAAAATTTCCTCTTCTTCCGCATCGTTTCCTTAACCCACCCTCGAATTTCCGACGACGTGCCGATAAGCTCGTCTCATTTCGAATGCGAAAAACAATTCGTCGGCTATTACCACCGGCAGACTCGCATAAAACGACACTCTTACGAATCCAACTTTTCGCCCTTTTCAAACACCCTCGGCTGTAATAAGCATTCACCGGAGAAGCGAATTCGCGGGAAAATCGCTACGGACACGCGATAAAAGCGACCCGAATTATTACTAGGTTCTTCTCCATCCTGGAATTTCCAGGGTTACGTTATTTTCACCACCCGGATGTCCCATTCGTTCGAGCTTTCCGTTATTCCGCGAGGTTTATCCTTTTGAATATGGTATTTCGTGCTTGTCATTGATAGTTGCAATCTCATCGATCATAAACACGACGATGCGGAGTCAGGTGGAGATATTTTCCCTCATTCTTCGCGGTTGAATGCTGACAACCGGAGTCTAGCCCGTTGAAAAGCTTCGAACCAGCGTACGCAGCAGTCTCGTTTCACTGTCGTTCGCACGTTCTCTCTTCCTGCCTTTCACATTGACGCGATATTAAATCCTCGGTGAAAGGAAACCGAGGCGCGCACACCGACGCTCGGTGTGACCCAGCAGGACCGCGGAAGGGTGCGAATGCGCGTCGTGCTCGTCGGACCGCGACCGGTTATAAGGCTGAAAGCTACCTAAAGCTTTCGTGATTGCCTCGACCGGCGCGTTGGGGATCACGATAGGTTTTTCTTGTTTAATTTTCCTGTAACCTTTCAGCATCATCGCACATACACAGGTCAAGGTCGTGACAGTAGCGACGTAACTGTGAAAATCTGTCGCGACTTTTCCATTAAAACGGACTTTCCTTCGTCGTTTGCCTTTTATTTCCTCCCAACCTTTGCCAACGAGAGCGGTGAATAAGTTTGATAGTCAGAACAAAATGAAGGGATCGAGCGGTATCGTCGAAGGGAAGAAGAATATGGAAGAACGAGACTCCCGAGGCTGCCTCGCGGGGTGAGAAAGTTCGCCGTATCCAATCATAAGGGGACATTGTGGGGTTTATAACCCGAGCTTGCCAGCTTTCGAGTCTCGAAGGAATTGGCGCGGTTCGCTTGTAACAGAACCCACGGTTTCTTCGTGGTTGGCTCGCCGACGCAGATCCTCGCCGGGAGCTGATTATGCACGTACCGAGTAAAAGAAAGTCAATTTTCGTTGGAAACCACTCGTTCCGAGCACACGCGTCTTTGCGGAAGCACACTCCTCGTTGACATATACAAAATTCAACGCTGCTGATTATTACACGAGAATCTTCGGTCTTATTATGGGTTGGTAGATCGTATCGTTTTTTGTTATCGTACTTTTTATTTTTCCATGGAAAATGGAAGCCTTGGATGATAATTTTATCTGTAAGTCGATGCTGCAAGCCATTTCCCATCTATTACGTTCGTCGTCATTTATCAACCCATCTTCCTCTTTATTTTATCTGCATACGTTTATGTGTCTGCAAATCGATATTGGTGATTACGACCCACGCCAGGGATCGTAATTAGCGTCCACGAATTCTATTCGAATTCAACTATTTTGAACGGAATATTACAAAAACTTTGTAAACTCGTTTGATATGAGAAGACTGTCAAAGACAAAAGATTGGGACGTCTATTTTATCATTGAAAGATGAAAATTTAAAATTTATCGAAGAGTTTGAAGGTCTGTAGCGGGGTGAATGGGAAGGGCCTGAGAAGGAGCGTAGCTGACTCGGCGAAGTCCCGCGCCCGATAGAAATCTGCCCGGTTGATGCTGGCAAAGGCTGAACCAGCGGTGTTCGCCTGCTGATTCCGCAGTCAGTGTGGCGCGAGGGTCTTCCGTCTGCTTGAATTTCTCGAGGATTTCTCCTCTCGGTTTCTCGAAGCCAAATAGTGAACGTATATGTAGAACGCTGGACGAATGGTACTTACGTCACCAGCCCCGCCCACTTTGCTCCTGACACTCCGGCTGCGTGGTCCTACCGAGATGCCATGCAACCCCCCCCCCCCCCCTGGTGAGCACCGCGAATATCGATTATCCTGGAGAAACTTGGAAACTCATTCCGAGTCTCGACTACGAAGCATTGAGCTCGTATGCGCGGTTCTCGTGGAAAAAATTTCGGAACTTGGACAGCGAATGTGCGATGGACGATTGTCCAAAGACGAGACCGGAGAGGAGAGGTTTAATGGACGAAGACAACGGAGGGATGAACGGAGGGAAGAGTTTTTATAGTCTCAGGGACGAGTTAAGTTTAGATGATCGTCGCTTTTTGGCCAACTGATCCACTCGTTTTATAGAGAAGCTTTTTCGAGGTCCGTTATTATGTAGAGGTGTTAGAGGTGTGTTCAGGATGGATTCGAGATTGAACGTCGTTCGGTGATAGTCGTTTTGAGTCAGTTGTATAGTGTTGCTTTCCATCGAATTTGCTCCTCATTTATAATAAATCTTGTAGATATTATGTGACCGACATTCTACCGTAGGAATGCCCACGACAAAACGGAAAAATCATTAAATTACAAACGAGCGATAAAAAAAAGTTAACATGCCAAAGCATTGATTCAGGAGGCCAATTCCTAAAATTTCTAACCGACGATTCTAAGTTCAATCGTTCACAGACGTTAGTCTATGCGAACATCCGTAAACTCCCCTAATTTCCCAAACGCTTCAGCATATCAGCTCCACACATTATTTTACATATATACACGTCACACATTCACAGACGAAATCGCTCTTAACTGTGCATCAGTGTCACGAATTCATATTCCCGTCCCATTAAGAAATGAATCCGTATTACCCTGCATAACCACACTCAGCCGTAATCCGATAATGCACAGTTTCAAAATTGTCAGTTCCAAGTTTAAAAGTCAACCATCCCACGCAACTCGCGATAAGCGTTGCCACGAAACCGCGAAAATGCGGAGACGTCTAGCCGGAGTGACAATGCCGGTTCATAGTTAGGGAAAAAGGGGGCAAGAAACCTCGCGACTCGAGAGAGATACGACTTATCTGGACGCAAAGGATATCTCTTCGCCGCTTCAACAAATTTAACCACTTTGAAAGTTTTCCCCCCGACCGTCGGAGAACAGAGAGACGAGATTTCGGAATGTTCTCAACTGTTCACTCCGCTGTTATACCGCTGTACAGCCTCAACGACCCCTCGCACCGCAAACCGGCGAAGCTCTTAGCGGACCGTTGCTTGGCCCGACAGTCTCCGTCACCTGACTCTGAGACGCGGCCTCGCGAACGGTCTTCCATGTTTCTCCCAATTAGTGCCCGGCTAGCTGGTGTGCAGCCCCGAGAACACGGCGAAGCCTCTAAACGGCCCCGAACGTGATTTCCCGAAAGTACCATTGGGCGCCGTTGGGGGGGGGGGATGACAGGCCGGAATAGTTGCCGCATGAAGTTTCGTTACGGTGTTCGAGCCATCGACCCTTATTCGCTTTTCCGCGAACTAAATTCGGAGGATCGTTGGTGCCAAGCGCCGCCCTATGGCCGCTTTACCGAAGAAACGTGTACGAATACGAGGGGGCCGAAAACACAACAGGGTGAGACAACGGGGGAGATATCGACTTGGCAGTCAAACGGAAATAGACTCGATGCACGCGATCCAAGCTGTTACCGCTGTTACGTTGACGTTTTTTCTTCTTTCGTTCTCTTTTCGTTTTTTTTCCCCCGTCGCCGTGTGCTATCCCAGCATGGACATGCGAGAATTCAATAAGTGAATGCACGAGTTACGAGTGAGGCGGATGAGGAATGAGAAAGAGACAAAAGTACCGGTTTTCGGATTAACTCCCGGAAATGCCACGTCCGGCTGAGAATTCCATACCCTATTTCCTGCAATGCGCATCCACTTGGGCTTTAATTGGCTGTCCCGTGTTCGATTCTACTCGGTGAGACGTTGGATACCTGAATATTTTCAGTATTTTCGCTGAATCAATTTCTATTTCAGTGAAGTATCGCCTGTTTTATCTATTGGAAGTCGATTGTGTTTTGAATCCTCGGTAGTACCTTCTTCTTAACAAACTTGTGACGAGCAGATTTTGCTTATGATAATATTACTTGACACAAGCGTCGGAGATCCTCTTCGCATTATATATATGTTCGGTCTCTCTGCCTCGGGGTTTCAGGGCGGAAGATTTTTCACTGAAGCAAGGTAAAGGTCTGGAAATTGCGCTAAATTCATTACCCGATATTATTTCTGAGTTTTCGTACAAATTGTGATACACTCAAGCTGCTGATCTTGACAACAGTATTCTTTAGATATTGTTGCTACATGTACCGAATAAGCTTAAAACTTTTTCTGCTGTCCTATCGGAACAAGATATAGCGCATATCCCGCAGTTCCGCGGAAACTACACCGAAGAAAAAGAAAAACAGCATACAACCCGGCGTGTTCCGCCAGAAGCCAGACGCCTCTGCGAGCCTCTTCTTCCTCGGGGGAGCAATAAACCGATCACGTTATCCTCAATGCGGGCGCGCGAACTTCGATAGCTCGTACACGAGACACACGAGAGGCGTTTGCCACTCGACCCTGTCCGTGGTACACAGATGCTGTAAGAGACCGAAACGAAGGTGATGCGACAACGCACGCGGTCGAGTCTCCGAACCTCCTTCCGCGGACCACTTTGAGGTCGGACAAGAGTGATATCGGGTCTGCTGGTAGAGAGGCTCTGTAGCATGGGTCTCCCGGGTTAAGAAAATGTATTGCCTTCGCAATACCCTTTTGTGCTTCATGTCGAGCGTTCGACGAGCTTAAAGTCAAGCGACTAAGACCATCACCGTCTGCGTGATGCGTCTGCCTATTGCTCTAAAAATGGTAAAGACCGAAGTAAATAAAATTATACATAGTTTATAGACTATATATAAATTATAAATGCCAATTTCTATATATAGTTACTATATGGACTATGTATATTTTTTTACTTGGCGAACCTACCTTGGTCTTGGAAACAAGGCAAAAACAGTTTGTCGCTTGTGAGATAAAATCTGTCGAAGGAACGGCAACAAATATACTCAACCAAAGCGTCGACGCTCTGAAGGCGAGTGGGAACAAGGAGAATATTCTCATCTCAGACCGGAGCATCGGGGGAGAAAAGCCTTTAGGGGAAAAAAAAATCAGCGATGATTAGCCACTGCTCGCGCAATGGAATGATGAGTCGGTGTCGCGGACCGACACAACGAAAAATTCTCTTTCCGGCACATTAATTCACGGCGAGGAAGCCTTTGTCGCAGAATCCCCACCGCACGTCACGATCACCCTAGACCCAAGTTCAGATTCAATGGAACTTTTCAGACAATGGCGAGCAGGTTCAGGGTCTCGTCGTCAGAGGGGGTTGATCCGAAGGGGTTGCTCCGGCAGCGCAGCGGTAGCACAACGTCGGCGCAGAATTTATAGAGAGACGTGTGCAACTAAACGCTGCCAAAGTCTGCTGAGTGCCCGCCTTGCCTTTGTACGCCTGCAGTACTCTCCCTCTCTCTTTATCTCTCTCTCTCTTTCTCTTTCGCCCTGTCGTAGCGCGCCAGGATTATTCATTCGGGTCCTTAATTGATTTATCTCGGAACCGTTCCTCCGGTCGCTCTTTACTCGACGCCTTCAGCCTTTACAAAATCCTTGGTAAATTTGCACGATACAGAAAACGGAGAGCTGTTTCGGGTCTTCGTCGATGCGGAAAGACGCTGCGACCAGTAGCGCCAAGTTGCACTCCGAGCCCGTGTGCTCGCAGAACTTTCTTTTGAAATTTTCATTCACAGAGCATTTCGAATGGAATCCCGGCGAGGAGGGGGACAATCAAACGGGGAAAGTTTGTTTACGTTGGATAATCCGATTTGAGATCCACTCGAACGCGTGATTCGATCCATCGGTCGCGAATAAATGGCTGGAGAGGCGTGTGGAACTAAGAGCTACGAGGAGGTGACCCGATAATTATCACTGCTCCGATCTGGAGGGTATGAAGTTGCAATCCTTCAAGGGAAAGATTCGATCCGGATAAAAAAAGGGAATCACCCACGGGGGCTGACAGGATATGTATCAGCTGCGTGCAATATCCTCGGCGCCAGCTCGATCCTGGCTTTTCTGAATTTAGAAGACCGAAGGGGGGGGAGTTGAAAGATATTGGCTGTTGCGAAAGTCGGTACGAGAGACGTTTTTACCCTTCCGCAGTTGCAAGGGACGAGCTGTCCGGATGTCGCTAACCCTGTCGGTAACTTCGGTGAGCGAGGGATTTGAGAGGATCGAAAAGTTGGATAGAGACGACGAATCTTGCTGGCGAGGGAGTCCGCTTTCGGTTTTTCTCTCTTTTACTCCTTCTCCCTCTATCCCTCACTCTCTCTCTCTCTCTTACTTGAGGCAAAAAGACATCGGCGACGGACCAGCGTGACGGTCGGAAGCCCAGATAAAAACTAAAGAGAGACTCTCATGGCCTTAAGAACCTACGAGAGTCCGGACTGCTTTGCCAGCTGCAAGATTATCGACCCCGCTGTGCGAGGAAACGATTGGATCTTCTCGTTTTAAAAGATTGTAAAAGTTTTACGAGTCTCGACTGTATCCCATCGATCATTTATTTCATCGCCGATATCACGTGGTCGTTAACAGTGCTTTCCAATTGTTCTCACAACGACAATTGTATCAATTTCGTTTGGGAAATGCTGAAAAACGCAGTTGCAGCTACTGCAATTACGAAATTATGTTGGGAATTATTTCCAACGACGACCGCGGAAATAATTTCGTTAAAATGAAATCAAGGAGTCCGACGTTTTTCGGTCTCACTTTTGTGACGGAATCGCGATTGAACGCGAGCGCGATTTCGACGTAGTGGATTTGAGGAGGCGAGAGACGAAGTAAAATCTACGTGAACTTTCGGGTTCGTGGAACAAAATTGCAACGTCCTATATTTCATTACAGATATAGCGGTTACAGCGACCCGGCGAATTATAGATTGTAAGGGTCGAGACTGCGACAGGACCTCGAGATATAATCTCAACGAATCTGGACCATCGATTCTCGATATCGCGAACGAATACTCCGCTACTACTTTTCTACTACCCACTGTACTATTTCGAGTACAAGCATTTTCCATTGTCGTTTCCCAAACCGGATCCGTCGACCTTTTGTACTGTATAAAATGGTACGGACGGTATAGACGTATTCCCGAGTCAGATCCGACTCGATGCCGGAGGACACGAGCGTCAGACTATAGGAGAGGGTCGCAAGTTTATCGATAGTTTTGGAATTTTTAGAATCCTCGAATTGACCATTACTTACATTTTATTTACACAATTGTCAAAAAGTCCCATTGATAACAATTCTTTTAATTATATTACTATATTCGTAAGATGTTCTTTTTTTTTCTAGAGAATTAGAACGAAAAAAGTCTTTTATGCTTGAAGAAATAGCAACCGTAGTCTGTAAGTCCTTGTTTGATCTCTCATCGACAAAATTCAAATATCTCGTGCGAAACATTAATGTTCAAATTTGAAAAAGTTAATTCTACGGAAATCATTATTAAAATAAAGACATTCGAGAAGCAGACAAATGATTGATAGAAATTGTCATCCAATTGTAATAATCGACCTAATTACAGAATTCAGGACTAGCGATGTTATATTCGGACGGAGAAATAACTACGATAATTCAGAATTTACCGACCTAAATTTATTTTATAAATTTACGATTGCGGAGATCGATATTAATGCAGAGATTTTTCAAGCACTCAGCCGCCGAGCTTTCATTCGGGACAACCTGAGATTGCTCGGAGGTTTTAATCTAAATTCGATTTCGGAGCGGAGTTCCCGCGGGATGCAAAAAGGCGTTTCCGGTTCTGCCGCGGTTTCGCCGCGCACCGCCGCTTATTTCGCGTGAAACTTTCGATCGGCACAGACCGTGAACTCATCCACGAACTCGGCAATTCCAAGCGACACGAATATTTCTTGGACGAGTGCTTGATTATGCGAACGCGAGGGAATAATTCCCGGTTGTACAAATGTCGAAACGATCGGCATGAGCAATCAAAAAAATCGGATGTCAGTAGGCTTAACGATTTAGCAACATATATTCGTGTTCAGAATAATTTACATGCAGGGCCGGCTTTATAGATTTGAACAGTGGGGAGTACGCACCTGAACAATCTCTGAATATAATAAATAATAGAACGCGTATCAATGTTCCGAAAAGTCAATTAATCAGATTTGAATGCTCCGAATGACAATATCTCGACGTATCAAAATCCTTGAATCGTATGTAGAGCAATGTCCCTTAATTTTTGTCATTTTGGAATTTTGAAACTACCAACCTCTAGTACGAGTCAAGTTATGTAAATGTATAAATCTGTTAAGGAGTGCCTCTCAATTTATAATAACTTGTGGGGAAACTATAGCACAATATTATGCGGTTCTTCACGCAATATTGAAGATACACTTGCTGAATTGTCAACTCGCCCGGCGAAGGCGAATGCCCGTGACGGTAAGCCTCACGCTGTTACACCACGTTCGCGAGAGATGGCGCGCATTTTTGGCCCCCTGACAGAAGGAGTCGAAGTGCGCTGAGCCCGCCGGCAGATCCACGAGTAAAATACATTCTGTCTCTACTCGTCCAACGGTTGATAACACAAGAAACGTTACTATCGAGAAACAAATTCATGTGACTCTTCTTCTAAAAATTAAGTTGCATATGACATTATCACACTCATCAATGTTGTATTCCTTATTCATAATTCTTTACACTTTACGGATCATGATTACGGAAAAAAAAATAATCTTTTAATTGATTTATTCTATTTCAATCATTTTTTTCTCAAGTACTATAAAAAAGCATAAATAAAAAACGGTTACCAGAACTGCACTTTGCTATAAATGTTTTTCGTTATACGATGTAATTACAATTTTGTGTTATCCCGATCTCATTCGATACGTGATTAACAACAAATTGGAGAATCCATCTAATTATGATGTTTATCGTAACATGGTTATTCAACAAAAAAAAATGTAGCAAGGCTGCGTGTTACTGTGGTCACCGAGAGTACCACAGAACATAGCTAAGCACCAGCACCTTTATCTCCACAGTATGAAACGCCTGTGCGTACGATTAATGCGCACACAAGGAGCTGGACTGTGGCTCTATAAATTAACGAATTAAAATCAACCCTTTTGAACCCGAGAACCGACATATGCGGATCTTAAAATTTTTACGAACTACGACGCGAGGACTCGAACCAGCGCCGTTGGAGGCCATCCGAGACTCCGCGCGTCGGCGCTTAGCCCACTTGGCTATTCGACGATTTCAAGATTTTAGCCTCTTATCGTCTTCATTTCCTATAGCACCGTACCGAAAAATCTTTTTTCAAACTCAATGAGAATGATAATACACGATTCACTCAAAATAAATTAATAAATATATGAATAAATAAATAATTAAATAAATTAATAAATAAACGAATAAATAAGTAAATGAATAAATAAATAAATAAATAAATAAATAAATAAATAAATAAATAAATAAATAAATAAATAAATAAATAAATAAATAAATAAATAAATAAATAAATAAATAAATAAATAAATAAATAAATAAATAAATAAATAAATAAATAAATAAATAAATAAATAAATAAATAAATAAATAAATAAATAAATAAATAAATAAATAAATAAATAAATAAACAAAGATAAAAAATAAATCACAGCCATCACTCTTGTCAGGCGGGGGTGGAATTTTTTCACCGGGGAAAAGGCTTTACGCTTATTCGATTTGTTCCCCGGCACCTAGGTACTTACCGGGTATGCGGGCTGTCACGAAACATCGGAAATTCGAAATGCCTTTTCACATTTATATATACATATAAAATGCACCTACGTTGCGCGACGTCTGTCGTGTACCGCACACATGAGACGCGTATATAGGCGCGCGAAAAACGTGCCGTATATGCAGCTAGTGCAATATTCCGCGCTTGTGCAATTCCTGTGAGAACGAGGATTTTCCCTGTGGATCGGGATTGGAGAAGGGGGAGGGGGCGTGGGGGTGTAGTGCCGATGGCGTGTACCATAATACCCAACATGGATGAAAGAGCCCTGAGTCTGACGCGTCGCTCTGTTCCCGATTGCCGGAAGGGTTCGGAAAAGGACCGGAAAGTGGAGAGACAAGGGCCAACGACACGAGAATGAGGATGAAATCCGGAATTGGGACTCGCGACAAAAGCCAGATAATACAACGAAAATGTGCGAAGTTAACGGAAATCGTTAACCTGATGCTATTTCTCTCTTTCTTCCTCACGTGTAACATCTCGAATATTTCTCGAACTACAGAAACACCAATTTCGTTTTTTTATTTTTCGATATTAACGAAATCACAACAAATATGATATTGAAGTAAATCACTCGACGATTAATCAATGTAACGAGAGGAAAAGAAGCAAGTATGTACTGTGAGAGAAACTTAATACGAGGTCGGTAAAAGTATTTTATCGTTCAATCAAATTCTCATGAATTAACGGTTCGAATAATTTATGAAATCATTTGTAGAATATAATTGAAATCTTTCGGATTAGATAATTGATTTTTTGGGAATATTGCGATTCATCGAGGCTGATATTTCGCAAGGTTTGAGTTGTGATGCAGTTGGAACAGGAATGAAAAATATAATACGCGAAGGATGATGTTGAAGAAGGGGTGGAGAATTCTGTTATAGTCGTGGATGGATGATTGCAGGGTAGATAGTTACTTTTGGAGCCAATCGATTCCGGCTTCCACCCTGGCCACTCGACGGGACGACAGGCAACGCGACCCAAGTAACGTCCTCCAGAAAACCCATTTCCAGTATCGACTGGCCATTTGTCGGTGTGCCGTACAGCTCCTCTCTCTTCCTCTTTTCATATCTCTTTCTCTCTCTCTTTCTCTTCTTCTTCTTCTTCTTACTCCAACCCTGCCGCTAAAACTGTTCGACGCAACTCGTCGAAACGACTTTCAACATATACCCATATCTTCTTCATCTTCGCTCCGACGAAACATCAAACGTAATGGCAAAACAAGAACTGGAATTGTGAAATTTTTATTAAATTCAGTTTTTCATCAAGCGTTTTCGCTCTTCAACGTCCATACGGAGCCTCGTTCGAAACTTTTTATACATCTCTATATATTTGTCTCTTAAACTTTATGTGACCGACGCCGTTCCTGAGCAACTCGAGAAAATCACGACTTTGCGAAAATGAAATTCTTTCATCGCGAGGCTGGAATTTTATCGGTAAGCGGATAAACGCAGGCACGGCGGCATACACACATCCCTCACGGACGAACCGACGGGAGCGGAAACGAACGCGATATGATATTCGAGCGAGGCTTTGACGTACGAAGTAACATCGAAAGGATCGTTGAGGTGTTGCCGCGTGAACGTCGCAATGCACGCTTCGTCGGTTAGACGAGATGGAGGATCTGTCGAACGCATATTTACGCGTACTATGACACGGCAGCAAAATGCACAAGCTTAGATCACAAGCTTTTTCTCAAAAGTTCACTGTGATGAAAATTTTATGAAATATAACTGAAACGGAGTTATAAAAATTTTAGAATTAAGATCTTTCTGGATGGGTATTAAAAAATGGCAACAATTTTTGAAAATTTGAGGAATGATAGTTCGTGATGGTATAATAATACGTGAATTATTTCAGAATTTTCTAGTGCATAATTTAGTAGTTATAAATTTGTGAATTTAAAACGGTCGATTATGGAAAAACAGCTTCTGAAGACGTGTTTTATCGTTATCTTGAAGGTTGCGAAACGAGTGAAACTAAATCGCCGTAAATTCTGGAGGAATTATATCATTAAGATTTAGAATCAACAAATCGATTATGCTTAGTTTCGATTGAATCGACGGCGTGATTGTTGAGAAATTAATCAAAATAATAAGAAGTATCGCCTGAAACGGTTGAAACAGTTTTGTAGTCACTGACGATAAGACCTTAATATTATTTCCGTACGTGACTTTATCCCACGAATCGTCGACACTCGAAATTAGAACATTGATTGTTTTAAATTATTCATAAAAGGTAATCATTCAATCAATCTTTGCGTTCACACTGCAACCTCTAACGAAAAAGAAAACTTAAAATCATTCCAATGCAACAATTATAAAAGCAATCCCCAAAAATACCTCACCAATATAATTAAGGTACTCATACTTACGGGCTTTCGAAACGGAGTCTTCTAAAAAAGAAAATAATCCCGCACTTCTTTCAGCAACGACAAACAAAATCCTCAAAGTCCCGCATTTCCAACTGTTTACGTCGACAAAAATTAATATTATCCGTCCGAGTTATTTGCCCACTCTCTCGTTCTTTCAACGAAACAATTATTCCCAAGAAAATTGTCTGAAGGAAACGTCAAACAATCGTCGTAGAAATTTCATCCGAACGTGAAAGAGCAAACGGAAAAACGACGGAATAAAAAGAAAATGCGAAAAATATATATTCACTTTCGTTGTCTGAGATAGTACGCTGGCTGCGGCAATCCCGCGTCTCTCCTCCACCTCGAAGCTTATGTATACATAAAATATATATACGTAGCTCGGTACGTATTCGATCCGGTTTCTCGTTTCTCGTTGAAAACGTTAAATATGGCCGTAAAGAATCTGTTTGCATTGCCCTCGTGCGCCACGAGGTGAGACAACATTTACCTAGTCTGTACCGCGTGCGCCGTACCGACGTTGCTCTCCAGAGTCCTGAGACGTCTCACGGTCTTCTTTGAGGTTTGTAGGGGCCTCGAGACGCTCAGGTCCCTCGGCGACGACCGGACCGAGCGCAGTCTTAATCTCGAGTACCGACGATGCCATTCCCCATCCTACTTCTTTTTCCTCAGTCGCCAGCTTTTTCGCCTTCCCTATTAACCTCTAACCCTCCCACGCGTATAAAAAAATCCCCCCTCCCCCACCTTCCGTGCCCGTGGACCGAAAAAAATGCATTCGAATTGCAATTATTTTAACCACGCATAAAACTGCGATTACAAAAGATGTAACGGCGTGTCGAAGCTTTATACGGGCTTCGGAAAAGTTTTGACGTATTTGCGATCGTTGTCGCCGATCAATTATGTGTAATTTTATCAGCCGCACGGGAAAACGCATCCATCGGTATCAAATTGGTCTTGGTAATTGGCTGCTCGTTTCGATCGGTCCTTTGACAAGCACGCGTGTCGTTTTAATTGACTTTCAACGTCAGCGGGAAATATAATAATAATTGTATTTCATCGACGTTAAAGCAAATTACCACTTTGCTGCGATCAGTCACGTGGTGATTTATTTGTCCACCGTACGCCAGTCTCGTTGACGATAAAATAATGTTACTAATTAACTGGCTATCACACGATGTTCCAAGTTCAGTCGCTATTCGACTTGTAACCTTCGTCGTCGGGTTTTGGATCGTTAATGGTCCGTATTGGCTGCATCTGCGGGTTCATTTTTACACTCCGCATTGCATATGCGACCGGAGCGACGGAGTCGCTTTATCGATCAGTCATTTCGCGCCTCACAGCCCGACGAAGATTGCATAATTTTTACTCGGAATAAAAGCAAAGTCGAGAACCGCACGCGTAAATGTGTTTTCTCGTCGTTCCGTTGGCGACGGCGTAATAACTGTATTACCGTAATCGAAATAAAACGGCAGAAGAGGGTTGCATTTATACCAGCAATACTGCAGTCGGATAAATGCAGCAAATGTGACTCTATCCCGGAAAAGAAATTCTCATAACCCGAATGTGATTTTATAAAAGCCATCTACAATTTTTTTTCCCGAAAGATTATTTTTTCATTTCACGAACCGCATTACAGTTCGATTACTTCGCATTGCAGTTCGATTACTTCGCGTTGAGTTTCTTTTCGTAAATGGTTCATCGATACGTTTTTCTAATTCGAAAAAGGCATGCGTTAAGCGAGTTAGTGTCGTACCTTGTGATAACAATAAACGAACGACCGGCTGGCCGACAATGATAATATGTTGAACGCTAATAAGTGCAAAAAAAGAAGAAAAGAATATGTAAAAAAACGTCGTGATACAAAAAAAACACCCCAAAAGATTTAAATACGAGACACCCGTTACCGATGGTCGTGTTCGAAAATTCGTACACTTTTTCTTCCCATTTCCATTTCCATAGCGTCTTAAGATCTTCTTTCTTTTCTTCTCCCCCAACCGTTAACTGTTATTTCTCAGCACCTCTGTATATTCTAGTCCGTTTGGCGATCGGTTATTTCGCCACACTTTCGTGCCCCATTCGCTTCATCAAAGCTCTTTTTTATTTTTATTTTTCTCCCTCACCCTAGTTACAGTTTCCTACCTTTTTGGCCGTCCCTTCCCTTCCCCGCCCTCTCGGCTGAACGCTCCGCGGCCCGGCGAGTCCGCGGGTGATTCGTTCGCGGCAGGACGTTCGAAGAAAAGCTCTCGGAGCTTCGTGGGATCGCGGTGAAGCCCGCTGGGCCGAGGAGTGTGGGAAACGATGCAGGCTCCCTGTAGCACCGGCACTGGTAGTTGTATCAGTGGTAGTCGTAGTTTCGATACGCTACATTGCGCTTCGTGCCGTGCAGCTTTCGAATCGATTCCACGCTCGAGCCAGCAGGGAAACAGGCGAACCGAACGAAGGAACCGGCCCGATAAGAGCTTGGGGCTACCAACCCTCCGTCCCCTTCCCATGGGCCGTGCAACCCGCCAATGCTACGTGCAACCGCCGTGTGCTTCGCGGCACAGGACGTTGTGCGCCGGAAAACCTCGGCGCTTTCGAGCTTTCGCGTTGCTCTTGGCTCGTTCGCTCATGGCCGAAGCATGGGCCGCGTGGATAGAACCAAAGTAGATTCGGAGAGACGGAGAAAGAGAGAGAGAAAGAGAGAAAATAGTATGGGGGAGAAAAACAGTATAACGAAAAATGTAGGCTGCTCACAGACTAAGCAACGATGGCCGTTGAACCGCAATAATAGTGGTTAAAAGAACCACAATCACGGTGGCTAAGATATGATAAAAGCACGAGAACCAGCGCGTGCTCATTATTGGCTTCTAAGACTGATCGAAGTCTCGACTTGAGTCGACTGAATTGAACGACCCTTAAAAATAGACTGGTTTAACGTCTAAAAATGTTTGCGTCCATAATATTTTCACAAGCAGGATTGTGTCAGGCGTTGTTGAGAATATTTAAAGCATTTGAATAATCAGCGACAACTGCTTTTAAGAAAAATCAATTTGAATTACGATTTGGAACTTTTTTTTGTTTGAACTCAAGTTGGCTGCAACATGGATTTTTGGCTGCAACATTGAGCACTGCAAAAATGTTCAAATATCCTGTGATTTATAACGAATCCGACGGAAATTGGTCCATTGGTCGGGACGAACTCCTTGCGATGTCCTGCACCAGCGATACGACCGCTGATAGAACAAAATCAAATTATTACCTTCGGCGTTTCATCAGCATTGTCCAGAGACGTGATTTATAATCCTCGTCTCGCAGTTGCAACTGCTCGGTCGTTCTCGCAACCCGCCAGACTCATTTATCCGATGAACACCGAGAAAGTTTGACCCAGACGATATCAAACTGGACACACGGTGCAACAAAGATAACGGAATTGGGATTTGCCGAACAACGACGAAAGAGAACGAAAAGGGAAAACTACGAAGCGTAACCAGCTAGACGGTGGAAAGGGAAGAAGCGAAAGACAGTATAGGCACAAGTTCAATTACAAACGTCGACGCTCTACACGACATTTCGATAACGATTGGCGATGGTGGCGGTGCCGGGATATAGCCTCGAGCTACCAAGTTTGACGCGGATTGCGGCTTTCAATTCGGTCGAAAGTTTCGTTCTCGCTTCACCGAGTACATTGTCGCGACGAGATGGACGAAACCTTCCAGCGGCGTCGTGTGTATCACTGTACTGCGTTGACAAATTACACTTTTCTCGAGAAACACAAGGTTGCAATTGAGTTCAATAGGTATTTTAGGAACGGTGATTTAGTTCGAACTATCTTCGCGAACGAATCAACGTAGCAGCTAGAAATGATTATCCGTTTAATTCGAACCCGTAATTTGGAGAATTTTCTAATCAATGTGATCAAACTTTATCGATAAATGGACAATTAGGTACGACGTGCGATCTTTCAATCACGTAATTACTGGCATTGAAGTAATCCTCTCAGATTTTACATCGATGTAAAAATATAACAACGCCAAAAAACCGTGTTTTTGTTGTTTGACGAATTTCAAATATGGAAAAAAAAATTGCCGTTACTTGAGACGCGTAAAACGAAAGGATTTTTTGTGCTGAAATATTGATTTTGGTTGGAATTGAATAATTGCTGTTGCGTAATTAATTTTGAAGAAAACTCTGAACTAATGACAGTTCGAGTATTAACTATGAAACGTAATAGCTGGAGCGATATGAGTTCGAGTAATTTATCGTTCATTATTGAAGTTGTATCGACACTTGATATATAAATTTAACAGTTCGTCGTAACCGCTACGGCGTCGTCGGAAATGTTCGCAAACGATGGGTAATTACGTCGAGGTGAGTCATTACAGAGACGGTTAGCCAGTTTTACCAGCGGTCTTGTGAGTAACGTCCGAAATCTCGACTCAGCCGAGCTCATAAATGGAAAACGTGGTACATAGGTCTGTGAAAAGCAACTCAGGCCTTTCCGGCCGCGAACTTCTTGCGCCACTCGGCTGGCATCAGCTTACGTAGACGGACTTTACGCAAGAAATCATCAGACAGTGGGACTAGCGGCTCGAGGGTGGATCGTGAAGGGACTGGGAAAGCGTCGGAGAGAAGAAAAGGGACGATGTTCCGGTTAAGGGCTCGAAGTAACAAGAAACCGAGACCTCGTCGAGTCGCAGTTCCGTCTCGCCGTATTTGCATCTGGTAGATGTGGAAATGTTTGAATGCGTTTTTGTCGAGGGAAAAACAAAATTGTAGGTACGTCGTTGGCTTGCATAATCCGAAACTGGCTACTCCGACAAGATGTATTGTAGATAGGTTCGAAGTCTAGTCAAAGAAATGGAAGGGTATTAAAGGTACAGAAAAAATTAAGACCTTTCTTATTTGCAGAATCAATTTAGATTGATGCGAAACTTATAACGTTTTTTAATCGGTCAAATGTTTTTTCTGGCGCATTTCCTTTCGTTACGGAAATGAGAAGACTTTTCTCAAAATCGCATGAAGTAAAGTTTGAATTTGAATAATTGCTCGAATTCACTTAACTTGTCATTATCTCTCTGGCAAAGTTACGCGTTGGAGTTTCCGGTGAGTTTCCCTCGATTCTTTGACGAGCCTAACGTCAATTCATTAATCCTTCAGGTATCGACACCAAACACATTTCGAGACATGGAATCTTGATTCCCTATTCCATTGAGGGGGGTAAAAAATATATGCACAAGGACTGAAAATTATCAGCCTTCTCCCGTTATCGCAATTCCCCAGCTCACGGCGGCTGGTAACACAAATAACATTTTTCACGTAGTCAGAATCTTATCGATCCATCGTGCCCTTTACCGACACAGCCATTGAAATACCAAAAGATTAATGTCCCTGCAAGACCCTCCAGACTCATCATCCAACGTCACAACTATTTTTCCTGTAACGAAAAAGTACCAGATAACGAGTCACAAAAGAATTAAAAAAACAAATCCTCAAAAAACCGTTAACCCACGATCCGCAGCAGTTTTAATCCAAGTGTACATCGGTATGCAAAGAATGAAGTACGCGTATGACCGGCTCGCCCCAACCGCAGAACGAATTCACAGTGTGCTTCGAAGCGTCGTAACGCGACGATGGCAACGCACATAGCGATGGAGAAAACGGCACAGGCGACAACGTATGTACCCCGACGTCATAAATCCAGCCACTTCCGTTCCATAACGGAAAGTAATATTAAAGGTGCAACGCGGCCCTCGGGGCGTCGAGCGCGGGATCGTGCGGCAACGTAGACGTGAAACGTCGACGATGGGTCCACCCTTCCGGCAAACTCGGCGACCACCTCTCGTTCTTTCACTCTTTTCGCTTCGGTTCTTCATTTTTTTTTTCCTTCTTCTTTCCATGCCACCTTCGATCCTCCGTGCGCCAAAAGCCTCCGGCTCCTTCATCATCTCACTTTTTACTCCGACCTTTTTCACTGCGTTCCTCCTTCTTCGACCCTAGCCAGCCTCGAGACTCTGCATAAGCGATATATCGACGTTAAAATGGCGACCGGTGAATCGACACACCGAGCGAATTTATGTATACCTTGACACTCTGGAAGCTCCATAGGCTCTCCCCCCCCCTCCCTCTGTTGGCTCCGACACCCTACTTTCCGCGCGCCCTTTTCCTCCCTCTTTCCGTCCTTTAGCTACGTTTCAGACTCGCATATTTCCTACGGGGTGGTTATGCCCCGGTCTACCCCGCGCCACCACCGCCCACACCCACACCGCTCACCTTCACCCGGCCAGAGTCAACCTACCGTACTCGACACTCGACTTCAATATTTCTCAAACGCAAAGAGCCCTGTGAAACGAGCATTAAGGACATTTTCCTAAAAGCTCGGTGTTCCGCCTATCGGGAAGTATAGTATGGAGATGGAGACGGTGGGATAATAAAAAATGAAATAAAAATGGAAAACCTTCGTTCGACGTCTGTAAAAGTTGGATAGGGTTGAAATGTTATTTTTGTAAATTTTACGAATGAAGTACGAGCGGTAGAAGGGGGTTGAAGGAATCACTGCATTTTTTTTCTTCTTTTATATTATGGGACATTCGGTGGTATATTTTACGACTGGGAGTCAACTGGTAATATTTCATTCATAATTTTTATTTCTTTTTTGGAATCGAAGAAAATGAAAACTCGCAAATTTTAAACCGATTAGTGTATCGTTCTGTTTCGCACCCTGAAAGTGTATCGTCGGGTTGAAGCGACTCAAGGTTTAAAAAAATAGAAAATGTCATCCTAAAAATCAGGAAAAATTCATGAATGAAGCTCAGCGTTTCTACTTTACGATGAAATTTAAAAATACAAAGTTTCCAGAATTATTCATCATAAAAATAACAATAAACAAATGAACTGCTGGAACTTAAAAGTGTTAGCCTAGGTCATATCACCCTAGATACACTAATCGGGTTAAGATAATTTAATCCAAATGACGTCGTTTTTTTAAAATAAAATATCTGGTACAATAGATTTTTAGACGACCCGCAAATCAGAGCTACAACGAACAAAATTAAGGCCATCCAACGCTACTCCTCGCCGCACAAGTACTAAGTGTTCGGATCACTTGTCTTCAACGATTTGGGTGTGTCTGTGCCACGTGTGTGCGGAGCTTTATCACAGAAAGAGGTCTTACAGAAGAAAAAAAAAAGCGCAGAAAGCCAACCAAAGGGGTTGACCCTTCACGTCCAAGCGGAGGCCGCAGAAAGCCGTATCCCATTTCGGGGGGTAACGAAAAGAAGAGTGTCATATTCGTTGATCGTTGAACGAAAGCTTCCGTTAGCTTTTTCGGATTAATCCGTTCGATTCAGCGACCTCGGTGTCTCCACTATCGCTCAGAAAAAGTCTATATCCCGACAAAATAAATAATTCGGTTTGCCAAACAAACCTTCAACCATCCCAATCGATTCCACAATATCAGACATCGAAAAACGTCGAGAACAAAGTCGTTGGTACGTGACTTTCGATAGCGAGCTTATCAAAATATAATAGGAAAGATCTCGTTTTAATTACGGTAGGAAGTCACGATTGCGCGGAGCAAGCACGCTGGTTCAATTAATTAATTTCTCGAACTACCCGTAAGGCAGAAACGTGGTATCCAATCTGTACATCCCGAGTTATCAAGCTGTATAGTAACACAAGGAGCGTGGCGTCGACTGAACGCCGGAGCCACACGGCACACGCTCGATTGCCGCGTGCTCGCTAATTTCGCTTCGCAATTAGCTTCGTTTATCCGAAGGCGTTTTCCGGTTGAGCGCAGGTGCAAAGGATCGCATCGGGAACATCCCCGTATTTTATACAATGCCGTTCTGTCCCGTCGAACTCGACAATTAACGTATTTTCGCCGTGGGCTTCGCATCATCGCTGAACCGGTAGCTCGGGTCTGGGAATATCGGTTTGTAATAATTGAAGTATCGAATAACGAAGTTTTACAAAAGTTTAGAAACGAATAACGATGTTTTGAGATTTTTAAAATGAGATATTTTATGATTAGATTCTTTTCCTTCTTTTAATTCAGAGATGAAACTATCCGAGTCCAGAACGATGTTTTATTTTGACAATAATTAACCCTCTGATCATTACCGGGGTCCTGAGTGACCCAGAGATTAGAGAAATGGCGCCTCTCAGACACACTTTTTGGCAGATTTTCTTAAATTTTTTTCAAATTGAAGTTATCATATTCTGTCATTAATCGCCTGATTCTTCATATTTCAACGAATAAGTTTTATTACGTTAATAAAAAACGAATTACACGTTTTATCAAAGATTGAAATCTGGAGTCATAAAAAATCAACGGGACACCAAGGATAAGCATGAATTCGAATGAAATATGTTTGAAATACATGATCGAACAAATAGCTATGATTAATTATCATAAAACAATAACAATGTCCAACTTTCTGCAATAATAACAAATAGTTTGAATGAATTCGAGTTTTACAATTTATTATAATATTAAAGAGCAATTGTTATTCATGATAATTTAGTAATGAAAGTGTTTCAAAAACATATTCCTAGAATTAATGCCTATCCCTGCAGGGCACTAGAAAATAGTGGTGACCAGACGTTCAAGCCCACTGCTAATTGAAGAACAAATGATTGCATTTGAGGATGATTAAACGCAGTTCAACATTTTTTTCTGGTATTTTTTATTCACCAAATCGACTTCTCTTCGCCCCCTCGGCGGTCATTCGACTCGTTGTATTGTTTTCAGATTCGTTCAACATCACCGTTGTACATTCGTGGCGTAATCGTTTCGCTATATCCGACAATAAATATCGTCACAAATACCGTTAACGGAAATGTAAATGTTTGGTTTGCTATATTCGTTTGTTATTCAATAATAAATATTTGATTGTGGTCAACCGATTCGACATCGTTTACGATATGCAATCCTGTATGCAGTAATAATTTTCCATCGAGCCAATGTCCGTCACGATACGCGCGCGCGAGCTCATCCAGTTAAATACCTCGAAACATCGAACGTAAATTTACATAAACGTCATGTGAATCACGTTACGACCATTACGTGGCCTATCACCGGGCCGACGACCGCGATCAAGAACTCACCGATAAAACGAAAATGAAAAAATGATGACCAAATCGCACTTAACAATCCCAAACTAAACAAACAAACAAAACTAGTGACAACGATAAATACAAACACATACGTGCGTGTGCAGCCGAGGCGAGATAATATCTGCACCACAAAACAACCCCCTCTCTCCTCCTCTCCCTCCCGAAGCCTACCATAAACCCTCATATTTAGACAACCTGACATCAACCACGTGTAGTACAAACCATTCAGTCGATCTCTTAACAATTATATTCCCTTTCCAGCATCAAAAATTTGAAAAACGTTCTCATTGCTTGTTTTTTTTACTCACAGTGATTTCCCCGTTCGCCAGTGACGTCCCGCGGCAATGTAACGATGGCAAAAAGGCCAATGGCGAAGAGAATAAATGTTTGGCTCGTCCCGCTGCTATTCCAGGTTCCATAACGAGAATCCCGGCGGCGGGGGGACGAGCCCCACGACGTCGAGGACATAATCCTCAGACCGACATCATCCCTTCTCCCTTCATCATCATCATCATCATCCGAATCGTCGTTGTCCTTCCCTCCGACGTTTTCCCATCGGCCACCGGCGATACGACCTTCGTCATAACCTCAAAGGTCGCCGCTAACAAGATGTCTCCGATAACCGACGCACTTCTTTCCCACCGTTCGTTACAATCACCCTCTCACGTCTCAACGTAATAATCCCTTCGCTACCGCGACATCAGCTGTGATCTTCGATCTTAATCGTCATCTCGACGCGACAACAACGACAACGAAAACAGTATTTTTCTTCGCACAAGCCACCACTCGTTCGATCACCCACCACAGTCGGTTTCAACCCTTCGCACGGAGCACCTGTCGCGATTACACGCTATCGCGCAACTCGACTCGGCTCCGCAAATAGTAACTACCGAAATAGTTTCACGATTTACGATTCCACATGCGAACCGCCTTTACCTTCTTCATCCCCGGCCATAAATCGACCGGAAAATTATTTTCCCGTACAATATTTATTTTTTCTGCATTAAAAGAGTGCGTATCATCGAAATTAGAGAAAATTGAAAGAACATTTTTTTTATTTTCCCCTGACTTTGGATCTTACGACCTCAGTGCGATAAAGATTTCGTCGTTTCGGTGCGACTGTAAATCGCAGCTGTTTCGAATTCGGCGCTACCGCGTTCACCGCGGAAGTCACGATGCTGAGTTCCGCCGCGATTTTCGCGTCGTCCACGAAATTGCGAGACTCGGATTATCGACGACCCGCTTGGGGTCGAAAGGCGACACGCGTGACGCTATTGACATTGGAGAAAAACCCGATGGAACGCGAGAAACTAACGACGAATCCCTTAGGGCCGGGGGGGTTGTATCGCGTCGTGTGCTCGCTCGAGACCTCGCGCCCTTATCGATCCGTCGGCCAATCTCCCCGCCACTCGCACATTGCCACGATGATGCTGCGCGACGCTGCCATTTTGTTATTGTTACCGCCGTGTCACCCTTTACCGCGCACCGCCACCTATCCGCAGGGTCGCGGCTTCGCCCTTGCTCGGCGTCTGCGCCGTGACCGATTTTGGAAATTCTCGTTGGTTGATGGGTTTCGCGCGTGCGCAAAAATCTCGCAGCGTGACTTATGAATGCGATTTATCACGAGTTGAGATGGTTTTATGGAAAAATCGCGATGAGAGGATTGAAATTTTTCTGATGTTTGCTTGTTGTTTCGTTTATGGTTTTGGGTTTGGTTGGGATTCGTCATACGTTCGCCAATGAGCGATTGATGCCAGAGGGGTGACGTTTTACGGTATCGATGGGTTTTATTGATATATTGAGATTTTTTTTTTGCCCGATCCACGAGTCGACACACTGGCGTCACCTACGGTAACACGTCTTCGATCAGTAACTCAGCCGGCAACTCGACACCGTTTTGATAACATCACTGCGCTTTCGATAACGTGCAGTTACGACGTGACGTCATATATATCGTATAGGTTTCGACGCTTTAACGTAATAAAACTATTTTAATGTGTTAGAAAATAAAATACGTTATTAGATTGATTTTTTTTATCGGTTTTTTTAATTTTTGATCGTTTACTTATCCAGTTCGATTTTGAGTTCAATGAAACCCAGTAAGATTCTAGATTTATTACCGTCTTTTTATCGAATCCGTGGAACTCGAAATATTAGTAACATTATGGAATATTTGTTACAATTTTCTTATGAATGAAATCTTCGCATAATAATCATTAACTCATAGACCGATGTCGTACATTGTTGAATATATATTTTCATTTTTCTCTGTAACATTCATTGATTAACTTTCCCAATAATAAGATAAGACATCGAGAGTAAGTAAAACTATTGTCCGACCGGCATCTCGAGCGAACTACGCAGCCATAGCTATATATATGTGCGTTTTCGGAATTTTGCTCTTTCGGGACATTAACATTCGCACCTTCTTGCCCCGTCGATGTAACGCCGTTTCAAAACATTGCCGACTCGTCATCACGGACTGTACCGTGCACAGTCGAAAAATTGCACTTTCGAAATTTCGCACCGTCAGAACTTTCCACACTCGGAACTTCGATCCACACCTTTCAAAGGGCACGCTGCAAAATTCACAGAATCACGCTTCGCATGCAAAATAAAAGAAGATTACTTATACATTTTTTTATTTTTATTTTTTTCGGCGTTGAATTATTTGATTACTGAACAAAGCTTATAAAGAGGTCTATCGTCGATTCAATGCGTACCGTATCGAGTCTCTCGTAGAAAAATAATGCGGAAGGCCAGACAACGCGAGTGTGTCGCACCGCACGTTCGAACGAACGTCATTCGCCGGCTCTATCGCCGATATCGCTGCGTTTCTTTCATCGATAATCCCACCTCGTTATCACGATAAAATCGCGTCATTTGACGTCACACGCATGAATATTCGTGCTTAAAATTGCACCAAAAAAATTGCGATTTCGGCGAAAAATAAAAAAAAATTGCGACCTACGACACGTAAAAATCTTGTGAAAAAAATGAAAGTCAGCTTGGAGTCTCGAATACCGTGAGTAATCGCATAGACGACGACTAGTTGCCAATCGTACACCCTAGACCACAGGCTGACTGATACGAAGCGGTGAAAATAGCGAAGGCACTCCGTTGCGATCGATCGAACGCTATTTCATTCGATCGTTCGGTCGATCCGAGTGGCTCGAAGCATCGTTCGCTAGCTATCTATGCGGTTGCCGCTGCTGCTGCGGCTACGGCGTATTTTTATTCGTATTGCGAATATATGTGTACGAAGCCTCATTTGCAACTATGCATTAAATAAAAATTTATTTCGAGATAATTTGTTAGAATTATTTATCGCTGAGTTATTTAATAGTTGCGCCGAACCGCGTTTTCATCATGGCGGTTAGCGGAAACGCATGAGAATTTGTAATCTACGATTACACGACTGAGCCTCGCTGATTGTATGGAAATTATTATTGCGTTGCCCCCCTTCTTTTCCTCCCCCCGCGTGTCGCTGTCTTTGTACCGGTCAACGTGCGACGTCGTCAGTCGGTCTTGAAGTTCCCATCGCATAACACCGGAACTTATATTACGGAGGATTTGTTTTTTTTTAGGTAAAATAGCGTGTAAAAAAATAACGAAGCACGTTCCGTCGGATATATGTAAGTCTTTTTTTTTTTTGTTGACGATGAAACGGGTCAACGAGTTATCGCATTACACGCCGACAGCGTCGGAGGAAACACGACGAGAGACTAGCTCAGTCTGTCGTCGTGACTCAAAGCCGCAGCTGCATACTCTTCCCCTTCGCTGTGATACCATCATCAAAAGTTCGTTTTTCACGAATTAGTCGTTGGACTTTTGGGGGTTTTGTGACAACGAAATAGTAGTAAAATTTTGCGAAAGGATGAGGATCGAAATGGAGCGAGATATTTTGAAACGTGATGATGAATATTTGTGATATGAATTTAATTAGAAAACTTGGAGTGGATGTTGGAAAAAAAGTGCATTTTGATGTCTCGTGGCGAGGGCGTGGAGCTATGTACGTTAGGATGGTTTGTATTTGGTTCATGTTCGGTTTTTGGTTGGGACGGAAGAAATCGATTTAAAAAAAACACGAAAATGTTGAGCTCATTTTGAACCTTCCAGTCGAATTCTAACCGACCCTCCTAAGTAGGTAAAGTTTTCCATTTGAAATATATGCAATTTTTCTACCTTTCGGTAATTATGTTGGTGGGACGACTAATCGTTCCTGATAAAATCTAATACCGTATGAAATTAATGGGTGTGAACCCTACTTTCACAAAGAAAGAAAATACATGTTTTATTTTATTATTAGAAATTACATATTTTATTTATTAATTATTTTATTTATTCAAATAATTTTTAAACTACTACTACGATATCTGAGAGTCATAGAATCTTGGAACTATCAAATCAAAATAGAATAATGATAATATTTTATTTTTGAATTATTAAAATTAATTAGATGATGATCTCTAGAGGAACAGTGTAAATAAGGAGACATGGGGTAACCTACATGTGTATATATAACTTCGTGAAAGTAGCGCTATTCCTGTTAATTTCATACAGTATTATATTCTATGAGAAATAGTTAGTCGTCCCACCACCACAGCTACCAAAAGGTAGAAAAATTGCATGTATCTTAAATATTAAACCTCCCCTTGCTAGAAGGGATGCTTAAGATTTTAACAGAACGTTTAAAATATGCTCGAAATTGCTGTGTTTTTTTCTTTAAAATCGATTTCAAAGCCGTCCCCACAAAAATTCAAACATGACCTAAATGACAACCACCCTTATAGGCATAGTTAGACGACTGTTTCGAACACAGTAGAGAATATTATTCAATTAGAGCGTTGCGGTGAAGACACGATCGCAGAGCAGCAATGAGTGGCCCCGATGCCTTGTGGAGCAGTCAAAGCCTCGCTATGTGACCGGGTCAGGCATAGCACCTGATGAGAGCCCATCACAGTGGCTTTACAGCCTGTCTGCACTCGCCTCATCAAGCAACAATTTTGTTTATTTCTCTGAATCGCGGATATAACTATGATGACGATAATCAATCGTTATAACAGCGAATCTCATTGATCGCAGTGCATTTATCATAATTGTCGCTTCAGCGAAGTGCCAATGTACTATTTTCGCGTGAGATATTGGTAGACTGTCGGGGGTGATAAGAAGATTCTGAGTTAATAAAGCAAGCATCAATCACAAAAATGATACGATGGATTTTAACTGAGTTCGAATGAAACGAAAAGAGGCAATGTTTCGATTATATTTTCAATACATTGACGATTTAACGAAGAGTGAAACGAGTGATCAATAAATAGGTGCGTATAGTGTGATTTAATTGCAACTCGAAATTCAACACCTGAGATTCGAGAAAGTTAAGAAATCACGATGTGCTTTCTGATATTTTTCGTCGCGAAAATTTTTTAGAAATAGATTTCGTGATTATTGCATCATCTAAATTTTTATCGAGCTTTCTTGTAAAAAAGACAAAATCCTTGTTTTGATGAAATATCACATGAATAAAACTACACAAATCGCTGATAACGCATCTATAAAAAAAATCGATGTAAAATTCACGTAAATTATTTCGAATAATTCGCTATTAAATTTGCGTATAAAAAATAAAAGAATGTAGAACATTCGATAAAATTATCCGTCTTCGGTAATCGATTCAATATCAATGAACTTGTATCATGAAATTCATCGACCGTGTTTGCGTGCGTAGCATAAGAATCGATCGTTCAATCGAGGATATCGAGTGATCTTTGATACGGAAACATTACACGATCCCGAGGGGTTCCGCGTGAACGCGGGATCAGTCGACTATCCGACAGCGAAGGATCGAGAGTGACCGCGGTAAACCGCTTGTGCAAAAATTCTTGTTTCTCAGCGATTCACGTAATCCTCGCACGAGCGCCGGACGCTCGTTAGCGTGTGTGATTACGAAAGGAAGATCCGAACGTCGAAAATAATTGCAGAAAAACATGTTTTTATCGTTTCTCACGTGATTCTCGAGTCGACAATAATCCACACGAATCGTTTTTCCAACAGAAAAAAAAATATCAATAATAAAATTGAATCAAACGAAAATAAAAACCGTCGAAAACTAACGAAGAAATCGATAGCGGGTGAAACCGTTCGGCAAACTCTCACGGACAGATTCATAGTGCGATAAATGATAATAAATCTCGTTCGCCGCAACGCTTAAGATGCGAATATTCGAAGCAACGAGGAAGAGACGTCAGGCAAGTTTGGAAAGCTCGTAGCTTCGATTCTCAGTCTCGTGCTGTATATCCGTAGTCTCGCGAGTTTTCATCGCGGCTATAACCGAGAAGCCGGTAAAGTGTGTATAATAGAAGCTCGTTCTTCCAACCGAGCGCCGCTGTTCGCGCTACAACGTAATAGAGGTACGTAGCTATGCTGGGCGATGTACAGTCGAGTCCCGATTTTCTTACAACTCGATTTATCCACATTTTTTCTTGCATCAAAGCCTTTGCTCTGGCTTATCGGTGTAGAGGCCGGGAGCGGAGAGCGGTTGACCGATAACGTAACGTTACGTTGCAGCACGTGGTTCGATCGTCGTTCAGTGACTCGTCAAACCTTCCGGCTTACCGAAATGAAAAATCATTTGTATGAATTATACAGAAAACATTGATAGTTCTGTAAATGGAATAGGACATAGATATTCCATGTATAGATTGTCGACGACGTATAGACAATCCATGTATAATAAATCGAATCGTATTCAATATTCATTGTTGATATACTGTATAACTTCGATGTCGTCTACAGAGACGTATATACATATGAATTAATAACTTTTATATGAAGAAGAATAATAATAATATTAACTCCTATACCATCTACATACAAGTTATATGCAAATTATTAATTCAATAATGACTATAATTATTTATATACAAAACTAACAATAAAAATAATTTATACATCATTAATGATTGAATTTGTGTTTGAATTTATGTTTAAATTGTGAAATCAATGATAATAATAATTAAAAAAGTTAATATTAATATGATATATATTTTATATTAATGATCATATTTACATGATAAAAAAGATTATTATTATTATTATTCTTATTATTATAAATAATAATAATAATAATAATAAGTATAGTATTTATATATAATAATTTATATATAAGTTGTATGTAAATGGAATAGGAGTTATATCGAGACTCCACTGTACATAGAAATAAGCACGTAAGCCGACGTATGACTGCTATGTAGATACGTAGCGCAAGTAGTCGCACGGAGACTCGATTCTCGTCACTATAGCGACTATAGCGTCTTAAATATAGGTGTGTATTACGACGGTTGATAGCAGCCGTTTGTGGGTTCGCGAGGATATATTGGCTTTCAAAGTTTCATTTTGAGATCGCACTCTCACTAGTCTACGGTCGGAACTGTCTGTTATGTATCGTACATATCGTATCCATGCGGTATGGGCTTGTTCGTTTCCCGCTCGCCGCAGTCGCATGATTTCTGGGTATTATGATTATCGATATTTCGCATCGCGCACTGCCCGAAGAGAAAATAATTACTCCGACCGCGCTTCCGGACCGATAACGCGTAGCCGGTGTCGGGTAACCCATTCGGCAAAATGAGTCTTGCTGCGGACAAATCGTTCGAACCGAACGCCATGTAGTGGAAATAAGCAAATAATTTCACAGTAATCTTATATGTAGTAAAAAGACTACTTCAATATTGTGATAAAGTTGGCAAATCATAATGCGCTCTGCTGAACTTATCGTGTTCGATTAATTAGTCGGATTATCGCTCATTAATTTTTTTGTTATGTACTTTGTTGCACGGTCTGCTTCACACGCTGTTGTTCGACGTATTCGCGGATTAATCGAGCCATCTTTTTTTATCGGATTTTATCGTTATCGTGACCCTTGACTGCACGGGCGGAATTTAGATTGCGTCGATGAAGCGCCCTATGGACGCAACGATTAATCTCGATTGAGATTTTTTTTTACCGATAATGCCATGAACTTTGTAAATTAGATAATTTTTTTATCCTTACATGCATCTCGAGTTTTTTCGTTTTGAGTTGTTCTATTTTTATTTTTATTCCCTACTGAATTGTACATCTACAGTTTTTTTCATAAAATCTTTTTAATCTCATCAACAGCCGTTCGATAGAAAGAAGTAGAAAGGGGTTAAATTTGCCTGAAATCGTCCTTTTGATTGCCCAAACCTCTATCATTTAGCTAACTTTTTGTATCATCAAATATCTTCTAACAACGTACGTCATCATTTCACCAACAAAAAGGCTCTGTCATTAAATTCCCGGCACCCATCTCAACGCGTGAAAATCGACGGCAAATTCCCGATTGACATCTCTGCATTATTTTCGCAGATAAACAAAATCACCATGTTCTACTTGAGCGGACGAGGTATCTCCGGAAATTTCAAAAGCGGTACCGAAGACGAATTCGGTTGGTACTTGGGATCTCACGAAAAGATCGAAGATCGAATTTACAACGATTCGCGAGCGATCGTTCGATCCCCGCAACCGAACTGCATCAACGTGACCGTGTCATCGGCCGGCGAAACGTCTTCCCTTAATTCCACGAATACCTCCACGGACTCCGAAGATCTCGAGAATTTCGAGCTCACCAAAAGCTTCATGAGACCGACGAACGGCCATGACGACTCAACGTCGCTGGAGCACATTGAGATGAGATCGTTCAAACGCGATTACGATCTCGATAACGACGGTGGATACGCGTCATTGACGAGATCGGTGAGCGATCGTCGAGGTTTTTTGAAAATCGACAACGAAACGGACAACGAGGGTCCTCGAAGAATTTGTTATACACCGGAAAGACTGGTGCGTTGTCAGGAGTACTCGATACTCACGCACTCGCCAACATTTTTCTCTATTCCGCGAAGCACGCCGATCGGTATCGGTGATAACGGTCTGCGGAGATATCGCGGCCATCGTAGACGACACAGCGAACTTATCGATGGTAAACAATTTTTCGAGCTATGTTTTGATATTTATGATAATTAGATGGGACGGTTTCAGTCTGCCTCGCCATCGTCTGACTCGCCACAGTCCGACTCAGTACAGTTTGACCCGGTACAGTTTGACTCCGCGAGTTTGACAGATGAAGGTCACTCTTCTCTCTCTTTGACATTTGACACTCTCTCTGAGTTTGACAGAGAGAGAGTGACTCTCATCTGTGGAATTTGAGGAGTCAAACTGTGCCGAGTCAGACAGTGGCGAGGGTACTGAAACCATCCCTTTCCAACGGGCTCCAACTACAGTCTATGGCATCGTTACAATTTTAATTGTTCTCAATGCAATATCGCTTAAAGAACTTTTTTTGTAATTTCCTAGAATCGGACGAGTACCTGCCAGTCACAAATCGCCGGAGATTGAATTGCCGTGATCGCATATCGACCAAGAAGAATTTCGAACGCGATTTCGACGTCGATACGAGAGAAGTTCACGCTACGTCGAACCAGGAAAGTCTTTTGGATTGTAAAAGCCCAGATCTCGCGAGCATTAGATCGAGTTATGAGCGGCTCAGCAGCGGTTTCGGGGAAGGTACGAATATCGTGAGGCAATCGTCGGAGAATACTTCCGGTTTTCACAGCAACGATTGGAGCACGGACACACCCAGCGATATTCCGACACCGACTTGTCTGGGCGAGGAACTCGCCACCGCCACTAGGAAGATCGTCAGCGTTGGGGAATCGAAGGTAATATTCGTCTCATGGTTTTATAACGGTTTGCAACAATTGACGAGGATTCACGCGTAATTAATTATCAATTCTGATCCATTGCGTTTGACCTGCGAAATTCTATTACGACCTACGAGTACTTCAATCGTTTCGAAAATATTCATTTGTGATTTCGAAGCCGAAATGAATAATTATTACTAATAATTATCAATTTCGCTAGTATCGAGTTACAATGATAAAAATGTATAACATGGAAATCACAAGATAGTAATATTTCCTTATTGAGTAATACTCATGAACAATAATAATAATAATAATAATAATAATAATAATAATACTAATAATAATAATAATTGATAGTAATAATAATAATAATTGATAGTAATAATAATGAATAATAATTAATAATAATAATAATAATGATAATAATGATAATAATAACAATAGCATATAATTAATAATTATAATTTTTATTAAGAATAATAATTATAATCATAAATTGAATCGTAGATAATCATAATAATAATAATTGTTATTATTATTAGTATCATTATTATTATTTATTATTATTATTATTATCATTATTATTATTATTATTATTATTATTATTATTATTATTATTATTATTATTATTATTATTATTATTATTATTATTATTATTATTATTATTATTATTATTATTATTATTATTATTATTATTATTATTATTATTATTATTATTATTATTATTATTATTATTATTATTATTATTATTATTATTATTATTATTATTATTATTATTATTATTATTATTATTATTATTATTATTTTTATTGTTATTATTTGTATTATTATCCACGATTCAATTTATGATTATAATTATTAATAAAAATTTTAATTGTAATTAATAATTATAATCGTATCGTATTAATTATATGTTTTTATTAATATCAATATTATTAATTGATTATATATCATATATTCATTCATTAAAACTGGCGAAAGTAAACTTCAGTATGTTGTAACAGAATCGAACGGCAGCTATAAACGAAGTCGTATCAATTTTGGGTGATCTCGAGAGGGATCCGGTTCGAGCAACTGTTCTTCTCGAGGAAGATCGGTTTTGCGAGAAGACTTCGGGTCACGATAGCTTAACGAGGCTGGCCCTCACGATCGAGCCGGACGGTGCAATCACCCCGGTTGTCGACGATACCGAAAATCTTCTGACACAACTTCGCGACAAAGTCGAGAGGCTGCAGGAGACAAGCAGATGCATCTTCAAAGACATTGACTGTCTCAGAGCGGACTTTAAGGTGTGTTGCGAATTTTCGTTTCTCGTCGATAAATTCTCTGACACAGTCGATAAGTTTAAAACTCCGATTTCGCGTCAGCATTCGAAATACTGCAAATATATTTTGAGAAATATTCGAAGACGAATGAAATACGGTCATACTAAAATATGATTATCTTTTTAACGTCTTACTAGATGGATATTAAAAGAATTTCGGTCTTGAAAAAATAATATCATTAAGATTTAGAATCGACAGATTGATTATGCTCAGTTTCAAATAAATTTTTTGCCCGACGTCCCTCCAGTGAGATCTTAATAATGCAAATTGGCAAATCGGCCGTCTTTGTGTAAAAGAATGATTGATTTTCAGTATAACGAGAGTAAAGTCGACAATTTGACGGATGGAACTGTGACGCTTCGGCAAAATATCAACGAAATTCGATACCTCGATGACCTTCTCAATTTACTGGACGGCGAACTCGAAAGGATATCGCAAAGAAATTGGCCCTTCGTTTTCGGTCACAGCGAGGATCGGGCCGAAGACATGAATCTCGTTGTTTAAAGACTGAAACGTCTAGAAAAATAATTTAACAATTATCTCCGTTTATCTCATTCCTTCGTGTGATCCCCATCTCAAATTTTTCCAGTGTTTTTTTTGTTATCGAAAGTTCTGTAAAGTCGAATGTTTTTTCTGTTTGTTTATTGTATGAATTTCTGTGTATTTTATAATAAATTTCCCGCGCCAAAGTGCGCAAAAATGTCTTGATAATCGTAAGTGCAATTTTTCGGTGCAGCTTCCGGGTTTTATCGTTAAATTAAGGGGGGGATAAGGTTAATTCGGCGAAAAAGAAGCATGTTTTTAAGATTTTTTTCTGGCGTTACAAATAGTGTAAATTTATTCAATCAATTTTCATATAATAATACAACATTTAAACAATATTTTCCTAAATTTTTATTCCAAAATATTGAAAATTAAGCGGGTGACAGTGAATCTCCGGAAGCCCCTCGAAAAAGTCCGTGTTCACGATAACGCAAAATCTACTGGACCAATCGTTCAGAAATTTTGCACACTACTTCTTCACATAATTCACCAGGTATTGTCGAAAGCTTTTTTTATTTTTAATAATTAGTAATTTTAAAGCAAGAAATCAGCTGATTTTTATAGCGATAATCGATTTTTTTGCTTCCAAGTGCTACGAAAAAATTAAAAATAAAAAAAATCCCCTCGTGATTACCTCGAGAAACATCTCTTTTAACGAATGCATTTTGATTTTTTTATTTCAGATGATTCTTTTGCGAGTTATGATGAACACCGCAAAGCAACTTTTTTTTCGAAGCGCCTCCGGAGATTCACTGTCACCCGCTTAATTTTCGATATTTTGGAATGAAAATTCAGGAAAAAATTGTTCAAATGTTGTATTATTATATGGAAATCGATTAAATAAATTTACACTACTTGTAACGCCGGAAAAAAATCTTAAAAACATGCTTCTTATTCGCCGAATCAACCTTACTCCCCCCCCCCCCCTTAAGGAATCGAGGATGAGGATTTTTATTGGGAATCAGTTAAATCCAATCGATTGGCAATTTCGAGAACATCCCGATCGGGATCGAAGAATCGAATCGAGCGAGAATTCAGTGAAGCTGGTCGAAGTTTTATTTCAACATATAATATGAAATACGGAAATATATTCATCCGGCGATGAAACAATAATTATTTCTGTTGGAGTTGTCATCAAACGAACGTGAATACGATAAAGAAAATATAAAAAAATGATAACACGTCGAAATATGATGTCGTGAGAAAAGTTTTGTGTTACAGCTTTCACTGCGTTGAAATTCCGACGAACAATCTTATCGCAGTTTTGAATACGTGGATGGAAAAAAAATATGGGGTTTATTATTTCGTTCGATATGGCTGTGTTCGGAACTGATGATGGGCGTTTGGTTATTTGCAGGAACGTCGCTATACGCACGAAAATAAATATACGCGACACGTGTGATTGTATGGATTTATGTGAAATTGGAAACTCATCAACGCCCGACGGCAAGCACGAATTTGCGCGGTTGATTTAAATTTCGCGTTTCCTCGACGATGCTACCTTCTTCGTTCGCCCTTCTGTGTTTTTCGTTTTTCCTTCTTTTCTTCCTTTAATTGCTTCTGCTTCTCGCTGAAAAGACGATACGAAAGGTTAGTCAAAATATCATCCGGTCTAAACGCTTCACAGCAGACTGAAAATTCGTCTCATAACTGTACGGTGCAGTTATAGACATTAATTTCAATCGGCAGCTGATGAAAATCCACAATTTTTTTTAAACATTGCACGTTCAAACCATGGATTTGAAAAATAACTTTTAGAAAATATTGTACGTGTTAGGTTAGGTAAGAATTGCCTGCCGTTTTTGTATTTTATTTTTTTCTCACAATTTCTGATTTGTTAGGTAGAATATGTATGCATGTATTCGCAAGTCCTTTTCTTGCTCTACAAACCTAAATGGAAAGAAAAAAATAAAAGCTTGTGAAATCGAAGTTCCAGGAGGTAAAAAATTCATTTTTGACATCTCCTCACTTATTCTTTTCGTCGTGGTAAATCGACTACGAAAGCAGCTCACGTGAGTCGTAACATGGATAGAGCAGATGCTATAGCTCCCAGGATCGCTCGAAATTGCTATGCCGAGCTTAAATTCAAAATAAATTATTTTGCACCCTGGAACTTCCATTTCAAAAGCCCAAAGATTGATTAAAATTAATTTATCCAAACAATTGCAGCAGATAGGTTTGTAGAGCAAGAAAAGATCTTGCGAATGCCTATGCATACTTTACCCGACAAATCAGAAAATTGCGTGAACAAAATAAATTACAAAAAAGGCAGGAATGCAATCCACGACCGAATAAAAATAAAAATAAAGAATTTGAAACATTACCGATCCTCTTTATCTTTCTCTTTCTTTTTCAGGCTTTCTTGCTTGGCTCTCTCTCGCTTCTCTCTTTCCTGATGGGCGATGGTGGCGGCGTTCATGTTTTTCTCCAATCCTGCGTCCGCGCTGGCGACTTCTTCCTCGCCCTCCTCCTCGCTACCTTCCTCGTCCACCATTTCGCTGTATTGAGCGAGAATGTTTTGTCGTATCCGTCTTTCGTCATCCGTGTAACTTCTCTGAGTCGTCGTGGGAAGGCTGCGTGACTCCAGCATCCGAGCTAATCGAACTTCGACATCTTCGGTGGGTCCGACCGCTCCGGCAATGTCTTCGGTGGGAAGCCATTCTACCCAGGCTGCAAAAATTTCTGCCACGTGTTTGGCGATATTATCCTCCTAAGATTCGGAAAGAGAAGAAAATCTTTGATCAACGAATTTTTTTAACATCCAGCAAATTAATTTAATTTCTATTATCGTTGCGAATCCCATTCAGCAAACGCCGAGTGCATTCTAACCTCACATTCCAAACGGTCCTCACCGTTATCCCGGCAAGTATGCCTTCGAGGGCTTCGGTTTTTTCATCCTCGCTCTCGTCGCCTTCCAATATTCCTTTTATGTACGAGCCGAAAACACCCTCGTCGGTATTCAACGATTGCAATTTCTTGGTCAACCAAGAATCAAAGGAATTTATCGCCACCGCCATATCAATATTAAAGTCAATGAAGGATGAATTTCGTACAGAACCGCAGGTCGCGTGGGAGTCGTTGGCACGATTGTTAAGAAGAAAAACCGTGCTTACACCCCCGAACATCGGAAGCAAGGGCGCTGCGGAGAGAAGCAGCTCTGTCGATAACGTGAATGTTCGTTTGAATTTTCTTCCGTTAGCCCTTCTGTCAATTTTTTTTTCAGCTGCAGCCTGTTGTCCACTGTTGTCGCTCGACGCCACCGACGCCCATTTCGCATTGAACGTCGAAAATAGCTCAATTCTGTACTGTACAGATCGACAATATATTCCTGTTCGCATACAAACGATTTCATATTGTGTTCCAGGATCGAATCGACATCGTTTGAAGCCAATGTGAAAAAGTAGAATCACAATTCTTCTTTTTTTCTTCTCCAATAATTGAAAGTTCAAGTGCGAGCAGTGAATGATTTTCTATCGTGAAGAATTATTGTTTTTTTTCTTCCTAAATTAGTTTTACGAAGAGCAAGTGAGTAAAAAATATTTTTATTGTGATCGAAATGACCACAAGTGTGTGTATCGTGTTTTAAATTTACAGATTAATTGATTATCTCGTAATTTGATCGAGCAATTTTTTCCAGTATGGAACTTCGTAAAAAAAACTATTTAATTGGGGATCTTGAAACTGAAATTACCGGCAACAAATTGCCATCGATCGGCCAAGTGCTCAAAGTACTGGTTCACAAAATCGTATGCGTAAACCCGAAGCAAACCATCCGTCTCTCCGCTCGGATGGTTTACACCGAAGTCAAAGAATTCTGGAACAGAGCTCGATTGCCGACGCAACATAAATCGCGATGCGTGGACAAAATTGTCAAGCTGCACAAGAGTTACAGAAATTTGCAGAAACACAGGGGAAAAACGTACAATATCGGTCGAGAAACAGAATTCATTGCGCAAATGGACAATTTGTTCGATATAGCTCACGGATATCTCCTCAAAGATTTGGCGGATAACGATCCTAGAAAACAGTTTTATTTGAGCCAGAAAGAAGACGGACGAGTCGGCTATATCGACAGTATTGAAAAGTACTACGACGTAATAGACGAACAAGAAAGAATAAAACGAGAAAAGCTTGCTAAACGACTAGCAAAAAATGAAATTGAAATGAATAAGTTGGGTGAGTGTTTTATGCAGCGAAATAAAATTCTCGTTGATCGTTCGTTAATAAATATTTATCTCGCATTTGATTGCTCCTCAATATGTTTCAGCCGCAAGTACCGGAGGTCCTGCCAAGACTTGCCGTAGAAAATTGGCCGCTCTCCCCGAGAAGGAACAAGAAGACGGACCTTCGACGTCCAAACGATCTCGTCGTAAAATAAACATCTTCAATGACAAAGTCGTGGCAGCTTTGTGCAAGAGCAAAGTGAGCAAAAAAAATGCCGTACATCTGGTATCCGCCATAGCGGAGTCGTTGGAAGTCGACGCTGCGACTTTAAAATTAAACGCATCGTCGATCCCTGTTGTTCGACAAAAAGTGCGCCAGTCGCAAGCCGAAAAAGTCAAAGCTTATTTCCAGACGCTGGAAGTTAAATCTCTGATCGTACACTACGATACCAAGCTCATAGAAGATTTGAACGAGGGCGAGAACATGGAGAGGCTGCCGGTCGTGGTATCCGATGGTAAAAATGAGAAAATTCTCTATCTCGCCGCTTTGGAAGACAGCAATGGAAAAACTCAAGCGCATGCGGTGTTCGATGTATTAAAAGATTGGGAACTCGTCAGATCCGTTAAAGCAATAGTCTGCGATACCACAGCATCCAATATGGGCAGTAAAAACGGCTCTGCGGTTATATTAGAGTCATTGTTAAAGAGAGATATTTTATTCCTGCCGTGCAGGCATCATATTTTCGACTTGGTGCTGCGATGCGTCCTCGAAAAACATCAGCTCGACATGGCCGGAGCCCAAATTCCCCTCTTCAGAAATTTCAAACAACAGTGGAGAAATATCGACCAGAGCAAGTATCAAAGTGGCGTGGAAGACGATAGAGTAAAAACATTTATATCGTTCGATGACATTTATCGAATAAGTGGATTTGTAAAATTCACTCTAAACAATCGTCATCCCAGAGATGATTCCCGAGAGCTCCTGGAGTTGACTCTCGTTTATCTGGGATGTCTTCCTTACGATCAAGTTTTTTTCCACCCTCCTCGATCCTATCGACATTCCCGTTTGACGGCGAAAGCCATTTATACCCTCAAAATCTTTATTTTTCGAAATGAATTGACGATGACCGAACAAGAAAAATCGGCAGTTTGTAATTCATCGATTTTCATCGTTCTTCATTATATCGAAGCGTGGTTTTCATCGACCGAAGCGTCAAACGCACCGAATCACGATCTGACGTTTGTAAAGAAACTTTATAATTATCAATGGAAAGATCCGGAATTGTCGACAATTGCGTTAAAAAAGTTTTGCAACCATTTGTGGTATCTAAACCCGGAAGCGGCGGCTTTAGCCTTTTTCGACGAAACTTTATCAATCGACATGAAACGCCGAATGGTGTTGAAATTAAAGGAAGATGACGAAATTGAATTGCGCGCTCCGAAAAAGATTCAACTCGCTTACGAAGACGTCAGTACTTTTGTCAATAAAGAAATCGACGCTTTCGTAACGCCACAAACGAAAAACTTTTTCGAAAGGTTCGGGATTGATGAAAGTTTTTTGGAAATTGATCCGTCTCTTTGGTCGGAAAATACGAAATATCAACATGGATTAACGACCGTGAAAGAATTGAGAGTTGTGAACGATGCTGCCGAACGAGCCGTACAACTTTTAGGCGAGTATTTGTCTATAATTACGGACGATGAGGATCAGAGAAAATGCGTGACGAAGATTATTTCGGAAAATCGATTAGAATCTTCCGAATGAAACGAACGAATGTTGTGAAAAATCTCTGAGACGACCGCTTGAGAGATGGCAATTTCGTTTCATTGTATTTTTGATAAATAAAGCTCGTATCTGTAGGAACAAAAATTGTTCTCGCGTTTTTTTGTTATTGAACCGTCTTTTTTCATATTAATTATCTTTATTTTCTTACTTGTTGTTTATTTACTTACTTTGCAGTATTTTTATCGAGCTTGAATGTTTTCGTTTCAAGTATCGATATATCTCCTTAAAAATAAAAATTAACAATTTTTCGTTAACGCTCATAGAAATTAAAAATAACGAGAAAAGTATTGAGTGAAGGGATAAAAAGTGACGCCATTCTCCTTATCTGCGCCTAATAATGTTGCTTTATTTAATATTTTCATAGATAAATAATAAAATCAATATCATAAAAATACTCCTGCATAACCTTTTACCATCTGATGGCTCAAAAGCCTTTTAGAGCGCCTGTTGGGCGGCAATCGGTGGGACATCCCTGCATTTCGGGTTGCCTATTATCCGGCGCTGTTTGCCATACAGCAGCGTAGACCCTTTACAGCGCCTGGTCGCAGGCAACCGGCAAGGCAGCGATGCACGCCGGGTTGCCTATCTCCCGGCGCTGTTTACCATTTGCACAGAACAAATATATAGAACCTCAGGTCTTATCGGAGCCCCTGGCACCTGATATCATACCTATAGCATTGGTACAAATGAGCGAATCTCATGATTCGATGGCATAAGCACGACACAGATGTCCGAAAGGGTTGAGGCTTTCAGATCCGTCCACGTGCGTCACTCCAATATGGCGTCGCAACAACCACAAGCAGAAACTGATACTACGTTTCTCGTGCATAATCCTCGTCGTTTCATATAATTCTCTATCTTATTCGATATCAACCCTTCGTAACGTCGACAAACGACGTTTCACGACCGTAATATCTTCGAAACCGACGAACATAGAAGCATGAATTAAATTGGAACGCACAAGGTAGTAAATGACAACGCAAACGCTGTTTGTTTTTGTAATTTATAATTAATGGTAAAGTTTTCTCGTCTTACAGTAATTGAACAGTTATTAATAATCTAATGAAATTTCGATTAATTTTATACAAACAAAAGAATCGTGAGTTACACTCAACTGATTAGCGCTGATCTCTGCCACCCTTGTTACCACCCTTGGGACAGACCGAAGAAGAAAAAAAAAAAATAACGAAAGAAAGGAACCACAATTCTATACATAACGTCTCACTTCCTCGCGTTTTTCATTATCAATTAAATCGAAAGAATATTTTATTTTCTTTTCTTTTCTCATAATAATCCCATCACGAGTTTAGGATCACCACGGTGGCAGAGTTCGACGTTTTTCCTTCTCTCAATCTCATCCCCGTCTACTTTTCGCACAAGCAAACAATTATTTTCGCTTGTTTTTCTCTCGAACGCTCGCGCGTGTTTTCTTCCTTTCACCCTCGATCGCACGTATAAATAAAATAAATGATAATAATGTGGAGAAAAAAAGAGTGCCATCGGTGAATTTTCAACCATGGTTTTCTTTTTTATTTCCGTGAAATCATGAAAAAAATTTCGTTTTTTCATATCCGTTGTCGCTAAGCGAAATCTCTCGTCGACGCAATCAATGAAAATTCTTCTTCGTTCCGACAATCCGTTTTCATTTTCTCAATTCTATAATCAATTTCTATCATTACGGTGATTCCGTCAATTACAATCCCCTTCGTATCTCAACCCATTATGCGGTATTTACGAGATCGAAAAAAAATAAAAATAAAAATAAAATTAAATAATAATAATCAAAAACGTAAATATCTTCATTTCACTTAAACAAAATTGGTAACCACTGCTTAGAATACGATTACGAGGCATTCGTCGTTACTTTTTTCGCCTGGTTCGGAATTTTTCACGTCGTTTAATCAATCGAACGATCAATGAACATTGAACAATCGGAAAATGAAACAAAATATCCAACCGCATTACGAATTCGTAACGAATCAACGAAATTTCAATTAAAAAACCCGACTCAGGCGAAAAAAATATTCGAAAAGCACTCTAATGCATGATGACGTGCCACCAGTTCATTATTAGTTAATCGAAGTTGAGTTATTTATTTTTTCATTCCTGTTTACTCATCGCATTGCGGGACCACGACATCGGGGCTCTTACAAACTAACAAGTATTCCTCTTAAAGTATTAGATGTTTATATATATGTGTGTGTGTGTGTGTGTATATATATATATATATATATATTTGTATTATATTTTATATATATATATATCGAGGGATTCATGTACTCTCTTCGTTTATCAAATAGGGAAATAGGGTAATTCGTTCAACGTTGCGATTACGTGTAACATAGACGGCGTCCAGCGCATGGAAACATAAATAAATAAATAATGAAGAAGAAGAAAAAAAAAAATTAATATGTCAGAGTGGAACCGATGTATTTACATACTCGTGACGGTGATGGGACGAAAATTTTCGTCGTTATTGATTTGAACATTGTATCTGAGGATCCGTGTGAATTAAATTTCTCTTTCCCAATATTTCTTAAATTATTAAGGGGCACGTTACGCGCCGCGCCACGGCACTTAGTGCAACCCCTACCGTGTAATTACTTTATGAATGAATAATACTTGGCAACTCGTGGGGCTCGGAGAGGGTCGGAACTCGGAGTTTACCGTCGGGTTTCTGTATTCGAATCATCATTACCAATGTCGTGTGTGCACGATGTAAGAGAGATTATCTTGAGGTAGAAGCGGTTTCGTATACTTGTACGCATATAAGCGTCACGCAACACGAACATTTTAATCGTCTCTTTCCATTGTCTCCGAGTACGCGAAACGATTAATTACGGAGGGGGGGGGGGGGGGGGGGGGATGAGAACGAAACAAAAGAAAATGTAACAATATTCAAAGATGATTATCGTGTTTATCATCGCGAATTGGATCGAGCCCGAGAAAGTTTAATTAAACGACAACCAAAATCGATGCGCGGAGATGCAGTTTTTCAAATGCATCTTCTTTGTTTTCTTTTGCTCTTTTCTTTAATTATCAATGAAACGCGAAATATGCGATTTAAAATTGAGAATGAAATGGAGAATCAATATGCAAACGATGGAAATAAAAATAGTGACCAACGTCATCGGCTATAAATACTTATATTCGATAACTCTCGGCTATTGCATCGGCTTGTTTTTTTTTTTCTTTCTTTTAATCTATTTATGTTTTATTTTTTTCATTTTTTATTTTTATTTTATTGTATGCATTACTTAACGACTATTATACTTTGTAGTTTGTACTTGGTTTTCATTATTCCTGAGAGAAGGACTCGTAGAGGAGCAAACTGCGAGTCTCTCCGGTGTTCTCGCGGTGGCCCCGATATTTTTTTTCTCTTTAATCTTTTCTTTTCTTTTTTTTTCATGAACTCGGAGTATCACCACGATTATTCAATCCGTCCTGTTTATTTCCGTCTATCATTTTTTTTTGTTTTTCTTTTATTTTCGACTATTATCTCCATCCGTCAATGAGCTAGCGTCCATTGAGAAATTAACGCGGTTATACGTAGATGTATATACAGAGGACGCTCCATGAAAAGCGTCCCCTCGGTGCACCCTGTATTACAAACGTGTTGTGAGGTAGCATTTGTACTTGGCGTGACGTTATATTGTTAATCAATAATCGTTTCGGTTGGCGAACAAAATTACGCGAGATTAATCGAATGTTTTCAAACGATACAGCTGAAAATTTCCGACTAATTCAACGCGGATTTTACTTCGTTCGCTGGCCGATTCAAATGATCATCGCGCGTATTCACAGCTTGTACAGTGACTTACAAAAATTGTTTCTTTCTTTTCGTCTCTCGTCATTTATCTTTGTTTTGTATGTTTGTTTATTGTTGGGTTTGTTTATTTTGTTTGTTTGTTTGTTTGTTTGTCCCAATACACATCGTCGTTACGTCTTAACATTAGTTCTATTATTATTTTTCATTTTCTTTTTTTTTCTCATTTTGTTTATTAATCTTTGTACTATGAAACGCGACCAATGCAGGTCACCGTCACCCCTTAATCGAGGCCCCGCTTTGCGATCGCTTAATTTACCAAGTATGCGTGCGTGTACGAACGTTTGCTTATTCAAATTTTTTCTTATTATTTTTTTTTTTTTTTTTCGCATTTATTACTATGGTATGTTTACTAGCTATATGACGAAAGTGCATAGTTGTTCGGTGCACACTTTCCGGCTTTCTTCGTTTTTATTTTCTTTATAGTCTCTGTGATTCAGGATTCGCATAAATTCGCATAACGTTAAATGGGTTCGAGGGTTTGACTTGAAAAAACCCCATTCACACCGCGATTTATCCGCGATGGAACGAAATTTAATATATCGCCGGGTTTATTATCGATCGATTCGTCGTCCGTCGATCGTTCGATCGTTCGAAATAATCCCAAAATCGTTGACCAGTTACAGCCGAAGAATTTTTTTTTTTTTTTGACCGAAAATTGAAATTTTAAAACTTCGGCGAGTATTTTGAATTGGATAATTTTGGAAATTTTTTTTTTTCGTTTTACATCTGATCCGTCGAAGAGATCGCGGTGTGAACGCTTCGCCAAAGCAGTGTCACACACGACATTTATAGAGGATTTTGAATCCATAAACACGTATTATATAAACAACATGCAACATATTATTCTACGTTGTGGTGAATACAATAATTCTGCATATATCGTATATACACATGTATAAATCAAATTTATAACCGGAAATTACGGGTTTGCTTCGCGGCGATTCGAAAATTTTTCGCGCGATGCGATTCGACGTCGTTCGATCGCGAGTCTTCGATAAAAAATCGCGATCGACGACGATCGGATCGCGCTGACGTTTCGAATCGGCGCGAGTGCATTCTCGGACACGCGCTCGTCCTCCACGAAATACGTAGTATAACAAAAGTCGCGACGACCACGTCGTCGAAACCAAAAGACGAATATCTTGAAAAGTACTGCAAGAGCGAATTAACGAATGATAAAAACAATTTTTTTTTTTTCAATAATTAAAAAGAAAAAACAGAAAAAAAACGTGATCAACATCGAAGAAAAAAATGAACCGAATTTCGCAAAAATTTATAAACAATTTTTTTAATCCAACAAATTTTTCGATTACATATTTGAAGAGAGAAAAATTGAGAAGAAAAAAAAATGAATCGTTAGACGAATCAAAGAAAAGAAAAAATAAATCATTGTTCACTGGTATTCCTCGTGGAGGAATTAATCAGAGCTCTTAAGGGTAGTACGGTCGTGTGAACTGTCAAAACAGTTCCAAAGATTTATCCATATAAAGATATATATGTCTCTGAAAAACAGTAACAAATTTTTCATATGTTACGTGCCGAATGAAAGAAAAGTTTGAAAAAAAAAAATTAAAAATAAAAAAAAACAGCGGTAGGAAAATTAATATTTCATCCTTGCGCTCGTACATTTACATAATTATACACATTTTGTTTTTTTTTTCTCTCAACGCTCTTCAAGCACAATCCGTGAACGTCCACACTCCGCAATTTTGCTTTTTCCTTTAATCCTACATTTTCGTCGTAATTCTACACCGATTACCTACGTACATGATTTTTTTTTTTTTTTTTGTTAATTTTTCTTCACTTTTGTATATTTTTTTTTTCGTTTTTTTCCATTTTTTTTTCTCCATTTTCAATCCACTCCCCGACGACCCTTAAACCGAATTTTTCAATTTTCTATAATCGCACGATCACACGAGTGTACGTGCAAATCGATATTATCATTTCTTGCGTTAAAGTGTTTGCGTTAATTACGTGTTTACGCGTGTTTTATTCGACGAATTAGTGTGGTTGTGCCAATGGATACATCGTTTTGTATTTTATTTTATTTTAATATTTTTTTTTTTTTGTAATTTTATATTTTTTTAGTATTTTTTATAATTTTTTACCCTTTACGCATCGAAACAACACGCATCATATATAAAGCCCCAATTGCCGAAACGTACAACCATCAAAATCTTGCTTGCCCGACTCTGCGTCACCGACCTAAATTTCCCTCGTTGAACCATCGAATGGTGACTCGGGTCAATACTTATTCATTAATTCAACGTTCTGTCCGTCCAATTACGTTCACGGACCCGCACAATCTTACCCTGCCCCGCAGAGTTGTCAAGCAAGACACAATTAACGCTATTTCCAACCTCCCCGATAATGCATAGTATCGATTATTTACATCACTGACAGTTAATACGCGTACGTGTATATTTTTTTTTTTTTTTTTTTTATCCCGTGGAATTCGTGTCGATTCAGTAACGGCACAATTGTGTCTTTATTACGAGACAATTAGCTTTTTTTAACCTGAAGAAGAAATTTTTTTCCCCATAATTCACGCCACGATCGTGTATGTGTGATTAACGTGACGATAATTTTTATTTTAATTTTTTTTCTTGTTTTTTTTTTTTTAATTTTTACTCCCGATCAATACAATTTTATATTTTTATGCCACTAATTAAATTATTAATTTTCACTCCTTTCAACCTTCCCCTTGTTCACGTCCGTTCTAATTTCGTACTGATTACTGAACAGTCAGTAAATTTTCATACTGAAACTGCGTTGTTTTTTTTTTTATTTTTTCCATCCCTCGCTCATTTTTGCCTTAGCAAATTATCGTTTCGTTCAATTTTTTTTCTTTTTCCATTGCATCAGAGAGAGAACAGTACGTCGGGTACTTCTCGAGTCACCGGGTGTGTTACGATTTCAATGTGAGTTTGTCGTATTCTAATATGCGTTTCGCGTATCCGTTAATCGACGCGGATTTAATCTTATCGCGAAGATTTACGTGCAACGTAAGTGCAATTAAAACGCTTTTATCAGTTAGAAAACAGAATAATCTATGTTTCAACAACTTCGAATCTTTATAATCTTCTTAATTCATTCACAGACGTATCTCTCATCGAACTGCTCATCAAACCCTCGCATTCATTCGCGCAATGAATTTATTTATTTATTTTTTTTAAATTCATTTTTCCATACTCACACAACGTCTCTGGTGTTTATTATCGATCACGCTCGTGTAACAGACATCGTTTTATGAAACAATCGTGTCGTAATTATACATTTACAAAGACGGATCCGAGAATCTCGAGAACGAATGTTACGTTAAAAAATATCTGGCAAATTCGATTGCAAAGTCGTTAAATTACTGCGGGAATGTTCGATGGTAAGTTTTTTTTTTTTTTTTGCACGATAAAAAAAAGTTCGGAGCGATTAAGCGAAGGTTCGTCGAGATTCTCGGTGAATTATAGACACTACGAGCGTCTCCTTCATAGACTGAGCTGTTTTCCGACCATAAGTCGGGTCATCGTTATAATTATCAACTGGCTATGCTGTGTTCCCTGTATGGTTTGTTAAAAAAAAAACTATGTAATGAGGTAGTGCTTTCATTATTTTGGCAGATCTGCAGTAACGACAGTTACGAATTGCATGCGAACAAAACTATGTTCGTTTTATTTTATTTGTATTAAATCTCTTTTAGTTCCTTATTTGTGTGTATTCATCACCTTTCATCGGACGTAAGAAGTTTTTAAAATAAAAAGAAAAGTGAAACGTGGATTAAAAAAAAAAAAAAAAAACAGAATCTAAAGCTCCACACATTGCGTCACGTCGTAAACACTAAATAAATCTCTATTATCTATTGTCTTTGATAACTTATGATAGGCATATCGTTGTGAGGTATATATTCAAAAACTTCTGTAACAAAAATAATAGGAGATAAATTGAAGTTCGAAGGAATGAAAGAAACGAAGTAAAGAAAAATGAGTTCGAAGAAAAAATATGAGAGGACAGCATTGGCGAAGAATAATAATCCGTAAAAACTGTATAAATACTGCAACAAGTAATATCGTGGTGCCATCCTGACTAGGAATAATCTAACTATTTACGTTTATTGTATATTGTATATTTCCGTTTTTTTCTTTTTCTTCTATTTAATCGCGTTTCAATCTTTTCGTTTATATATTCGGTCATTCGGCTATTATAATATCTCGTACTATTCTCGTTTAGCGACTATTGCTCGGGACAAAAGTCCCGCCCGTTATTAAACATTGTAAATATGTAACAAAGTGGTATTGATTGTTCTGCCGTAGTCTCTCGACGCTAAAAAAATTATTACGAAATAACGACGATCGATCGATTTCGCGATTTGAAAAAAAAAACATTTCGATCGTTAAAAATTATTTCGAAATAAATTAATAGCGTATATCATCGTCTATATAGTAAGTTAGCTTCCGTTAATCATCAAGTAGTATCTACAGTTGTGTATGCCGTTTCGTAACACTAAAAAAAATAATTGAAACAAAAAAATAAACAATAAAAAAATAAAAGAAAAATTCTTATCGGCGTTGATTCGTATTTAAAAAAAAAACTTTTGCCTCATCTTCGCGTGCCTCTGTATGGCGAAGTCGTGCAAAAACTTCGGTAATTCATGTTTGGCACGGTAACTGACGTAACTAATAAACTTAGGGCCGAGAGACGAAGCGGCAAAACTTCGTTCCTAGGCTCGATGTTCAACATTTAATAAAATAGATAAACAGTCGCGGCTTTGTTTTTTTATAATCAGTTTAAATAGTACCCGGTAGTTTCAGCGGCTATTTTTTATAGTAACTCTGGTCTATTGAAAAAATGTGGCAGCATTTTTATATGTCGTACAATATATAATCTATATGTTTGTGTATATATTCAATGCGTTGTGTGTTTGTGTGTGTGTATATATATATATATTTTCAAATATATATATATATTTATATTATTATTTTTGTTTCTTTCCATTAATATTAATATTTCTCTCATCTACGGCAGTCTGCGGTAGGATATCATTATTTTGTATCGCTTTTTACGTATATCTGTCGTTCGCCTCGCATAAGCCCCTGAGACTATATATTTAATCGCGAAGAAATAATGCGCGAGATAAACAAATGAAATAATATTAATAATAGTAATAATTAATAATAATAATAATAATAATAATAATAATAATAATAATAATAATAATAATAATAATAATAATAATGATAATAGTAATAATAGTAATAATAATAATAATGATAATAATAATAATAATAATAATAATGATAATAATAATAAAATAATAATAATAATAATAATAATAATAATAATAAAATAATAATAATAATAATAATAATAATAATAATAATAATAATAATAATAATAATAATAATAATAATAATAATAATAATAATAATAGCAATAATAGCAATAATGATAATTATGTTAAACAATAGAGACGCGGCTATGCTCGCGTCGTTGAAATTCTTTTAACCGTTATTAATTAATTAATCAATTACCTGAGTTGGTTGGTTTGCAATCCGGTTCATTCTCTCGTACTCATGTACTCCGGCCTCTCTCTTTCGCACACATTCATTCTCGCCTACGCGCTACCTTCATGACTATAATAATGTTATTCCCATTTTTCACTCTTGCTCTGAATTCTCACACTCTCATGATTTTTATCCTTCTTATTTCGCCACATCTCATACCCGCTACGTATCGTCATCTTTTCATCCCCATTTTATCTTTCTCTCTTCATCTCTTTGTTTTTTTTTTTTTTTTTCTTTAAATCGTAGAGTTAATAAACCTTACTTGACCGTTGCACTTTCATTGACTAGTTTTGTGATTTGCAGCGTTTCGTAGGGATGCATCGGGACTCCGGTTGCTCCTGTGTTCGATGGGGATTCCGATGTCCTGACGCTCGTTCAGGTTTCTATCTCGTTTCTTGCTTCAATCTTGCAACATCTCATCGTCTCTGTGACTCGAATTCCATCGGGTTCGTTCGAGTGTCCGGCTTCGATTCGTCTCATCATCGATGTAACCTCGTTTATAATTCTCGTAACGAAATTGCGACGTTAATCGAGCCGTAAAAAAAAAAAATTTTTTTCTCATCAAAATCGAAACGATCCGTCATCCTCGTAGCAATAATGACCACCGGTCAATATTCGAAAACGGACTCACAGTCCGGAGTCGACCTACGGTCAGCGACGATTTTTAGGGGTACAGGGATGGCCGGGAGGGGTGAAGGGGGAGGGAGCTCTTGTACTCTTGCTAGTTCCCAGGTAACTTTAGTAGTCGCAAGGTAGATTTTGGTACCGCGGTGATTTTGCCTCTCTGTAGCGTTCCAGATGGCATCGAATTTCTTTTTTCTTTTTTTTTTTCGATCGCAGATTTTCGAATTTTTCGCCCGGACCGGACTCGACAAATTTCTGCTTAACAACGGACGTTCGGATCCGTTTTTTATTATTTATTTATTTTTTTTTTTTGTTTTCTCGGCCGACGCGAAGGGCGCGAAATTACCGAACATCGTCGTGCCGGTTTACGATTCGAACGATTACTGCGGCACCGTGTCCGCAACCGCGTGACCCGCTTGCTGAAAAGCCTTAAGACTCGATTCGGTTTTATGCTCGCGAGCTATGTGACGACGTACCGTGTTGTTACGGGTAAATGTTCGCGAACAAAACGGACAAGATACACGAATACCTTGATGACGTTGTCGCACGTGGGCGCGAAGATTCGTCTCGTATCCGTAAAGTCTCTCGCACAACGGGCACTTCAATTTTTTTCCTGTAACAAAACAATGAGTTAACGTAAACGCGTGATCGCATATTAATTTTATTGGAGTTTATTGGGTTAAATATGGCCGTGAAGATTTTGTTTAGGACACATGAGATGTGCTTGATCTTAGCATGCCAACGAGTTGTTACCATCGACATATAGATATGCGATCGATAATACTGCGAGAAATAGTGTAATCGTGATAGAAAGAGAGGAGACTAGGTGGGTTTATCCCTCTCTCACTCTATCTCTCACGGAAAAAAAAAGAAAGAGGGATAAACCCACCTAGTCTCTTCTCTTTCTATTACGATTTTCCTTTTTCTCGCAGTATTATCGGTCGATATCTATATGTCGATCATTGTTACTCGTGTCTATTTTGTTCCAGTCGCATGTCCTCGCTCTCGCCTTAAGGTAATGGACTACATCACCCAGTGCGAAGGTGACAGCGCTATCGGCGCTCGCTGCGGAGCGAGAGAGAAGGAGCTTCTCTCTAGAGAGCGTTCGTAGTTCATCGTCTTAAACGCTATGTCGACATGACGTATTGAACCGGATAAATGTACTTCATATTTCGTTTATTCATCGTGATTTAATGCTAATCGTTTTAGCCTTAAAAAATTTCAAGTTACATATGATTATGTTCGTAGGGAGGCCAGTGGAATAGTGGTAAAGTTTTTGGACCTGGCGCGGTGGGTGTTGGATACGATTGCCACCGTCACAAATGGAAATTTTCTATTTGTTCTTTATGTGCTGTTTCGGTGGTTCGGTCACCCACCGTTAAAAAAGTAGTCGGTCCATGGTGGATTGAAACGCGTCAATGATTATTAAGCATCTCTTCGGATTCGATTTTCGGTGCAGAATAGTGCAGCTGACGATGAGCTACTACTGGGCTACGATGAACCTTTGGATACAAAAAGGACGACCAAAAATTGTAGCCGTGCATACGTTTTGATTACAGTCGACAATCGTTTACGCTAAGTCCGCTTAGACTAGTTCTAAGCGCCCGTAATCCTCAGGGAATTGGTGTGAAAAAATTAATCCACGTAATTTATGGAACTCAATCTAGTCAAGATTGAATCGCGTAGTAATTAAACTCTTGTCATAAAAAAAGACAATACTACGAGATCATACTCATCGGGCTTTTAATATCAAATACGTATTCGGCTAATTAACCTATCGCTTTTTTTTTCTCTGGATAATAAAGAAAGCCATGCAGAACTAGAACGTTCTGCCCTTTTCTCCACGAGATAATGGCGGCGGGAATGTTGATCGTATTAAGGAGTAAATGGGCGTCATGGTTTTGTAAGTTCCACTCATTGAATCTTTGTTCGTTCGGCTCGCTGCAATTCACGGTACGACTGAAAATGACGCAAATGTCACGTTATCGTAACAAATCTGCGTAATTCATAAACATTGTCATCACTGGAAGTGACACAACATACATGCATTGATAGGACAGAAGTTATCGAAAACAGTGGGCTCACTCAGGGCTCGCGAATCTATACGTATATCAGTGTAATGTAGAAACGTCGGTTGGTCTTCGAGAAAGACATGAATCCTTCATTGCATAACGAGCTCTCCAACGCGCACAGACTCCGCACGACGTAGATGGCGAAGGCTTTGACGGAGTCGGTCGCTTGTTTATTCGTACTCCATCGCGCTCAACCTTCGTCTTACTGCGCGCTCGAGTTTTGTCACCGGCACGGTTCTCCAGATTCAATGGTTCTTTTAAATTTTTGTTCCATATGTCTTATTAATTTTTTAATATCACTTTTCTGATCGTTGAGAAGCATTCAATGAAAATGTTATTCAACCCTCAACGATCGCATCTTCGGTAAGAAATTTGTGCTCCGAATTAGAGAACGATATTTTCAAATGTAAAAAAACGTCAAAGAATTCTTCGAGTCTTCGAGATTTGAGAGCAATTCGTTTTTTTCTTCCAAAAATCATAAATTTGAATATAATTTTAGGAAAACTGGAATATAATGTCGAAAAAGTGACTTATTTTACAAGAGCGTTAACAACTTTTTCAAATTTGAATATTTCTCCAAAATGTGTGAATTATCTACTGTCCAGTCAGTATACTTTCGGATGAGAATTGTCGCAACACGCCCGCTTCAAAAATATATTTATTTCAAGTACAAGACGGTAATTTCAGCGAAATAAAGTCGATTAAAATATTTAAAAAATTCCAATTACGATAATCATTTTTGCAAGTTTTACACAACTTCAAAAACACAAATGTTGTGGGGTCGTCTGGACCCCGACCGACCGTTGCGGGTTAAAACTCTAAGGAAATTCTAAATCTCCCTCAAACTTTGACTACGTAACACGAATGAATTATGAATCAATCAAATCAATTCTCCTCCCCCAAGGGAGCGAAATCAATATTCCCCTGCCTCTCGTTGTCTCTCACCATCCCTTCCTCGTTTCCCGTCCGCCTTCTTCGCCGTCAACCTCCGTTCTCCGGGTGTCGAACGCAGGAACGCGGGGCGTTTAATACACGTCTATATAGATGCCAAAAGCACACACAGTTGCGTAGCATGAAGAGTTATAAATTACCAGCACTCCACGTGACCCGGATCATTAATTCCCCTTTTCTTTGCATGCAAGAACGGCCGAAGAACGTTGGATCTTCTCGCTAGAGGCGCGCCAAGGCGCTTTTGGCCCGAATTTTCAATGAGTGCAAGTGAGACGAAAGAACGTAAAATCCCTCGCTCGTTTTCATCTCGTTCTCCGTCCTACTCGCGGTTGTAAAACATCGTTGCGCGTCACAATGATAATCCGGGGGAAGGCATCGAGTTCGCGAGCCTCGTCGTGCCCGTGGGCCCTTTCGTAGAAATGACTCTCCTCGCAACCTCCGCGAGTTCAACGCTGCGTATCGACGTTTATCCTATCCGCGGGTCTTTGTGGCTAACAACGAAGCCAGCAGCATCATCAACGAGCACCGAGCTAATATGCTTTCCCGAGCTGTGCGGTCGGCGCGTGCAAGGCCAAAATCTTTTCGACAATCAAATATATTTCTCGGCCCTGTGACGCGTCGAATAAACCTGAACCGCCTAACGCTAAAACGCCCCAGTTATCTGTGATGAATCGTTGAACGCTCGATCAGTCAATTTATAGCCACGATGAACGGTCGTGAAATGTATACCGGACTTTTTTTAATTACTGTTTCAAACGCATTGCTTATCTCGCGTTTCCAGCATTCACAGACTGTTTCAGACCAGCGCGGCTGCTTCGTATCAACAAAAAGCAACAATCCCGTAATATTCAAATTATCGATCGAACTCCTATTACAATAAAAATGCGAAAAATTCAACGACCCGCCAATTATAAAAATTTGTAGTTCTACGAGAAACAATTTTGGACGATACCAAAGTGCATCTCTTACTCATCGTTTTTTTTTTTTTTTTGGTTGCCCTATTCTAATAGGTAATTACGTGGGCGTTACTGTTAACGGTGTTGCTTGTTTTCTCATGATCGCGACGGCCCGGTCTTTCGGCGTTCGGTGTATCCACCGGCAGCATCCAGCAGCAGGAGCACCAGAAACAACGAAAGAACGTGTGTGCAACGTTTCGCGGTGGTGTATGTGCGCTGAAAGCCCACGGGGTTTTCGATGGATACCGCCTAAAAATAGAGGCCGTCGTCGACCATCCTAGAAAAACTTAATGGGGCCGTGGCGATGCTGGTGGTGCCGGTCATGTGCTGCCGTGTGGTTCTCCCACAGCTCGCGAACTCGGCATACACAAACACACACGCACACATGAACTTACACTCACACGTGAACGCAGCCGCTTCTCGTGCAGCTGACTATGAAATTCACAAAGGGCCGGCCCGCGGTCGACCGATGTGACGCGCGATGAACAAAGGCGGAACACTTCTTCGTGCGCTCGAAGACGTGCGCTTGAAAAAACGAAAAGAGTAGTAGAAAAAAACAAAAAAAAATCCCCAGAAGAACGGTTGCGTTGACGACGACGACGACGATGACGACGACGACACAGAGAGAAGAGGATCCAAGAGAGAGTTTCACTCAAGCTCGGTAAGAAGAGGATGAGGGTCCCCGTTGTGCAACGAAAAATCTGTTGCGCCCTTAAGGGGTTGGCCCGTACGGCACGTAAAGCTCTGAGAATGATTATCAAAGGAGCCGTATTTTAATTGCTCATTAGCGTAACATTAAAACGGTTCACCGAGTTTCGTGCGATGTAAAAATAATTTCGTATTTATAGGTTTTTTTTCTTCTTTCAAAAGGCCGAATTCAACTTCGTCTCTAATTCCATCGATTCGAACCCAGAAGTCGGCGAGCGGAAACGCTGAAAAATTAATTCCCCATTAAGACTATTAGCGAGTTGAGGGGGCAGCGTTGTTTCGATTCAGCTAGACGTAATTGCCCAGAGCAATTGTAATAATTGCAGTTTCTCGTGGGTCTATGCTTGCTCACTCATGTACAGAATGGTGTGCAATAATCAAGGCAAAATGAAAAAAAAAAAGGTTGGCAAAAGAAATCCTATGCGAGCGTGACGATTATTCCGCTGTCTTGTTTTTCTTGCAAGAAATATATAGTCAACCAAAGATAGCGACGAATTCCACTGCGGACGAAGGAATCCTATTGCAGAGGCATCTCAAAAGAAGATCCGGAAACCATAAAACTGGCACCGGCCACGTAGCTTATTTTTACCGATGGCCCCAGGTGTTGTACCAATGGCTTCTGGCAGTCATTCGGAATATCTCGAGATAAAATAAATTGGAGGTTCGCGAGTTTTCGAGCGACTATGTAACGAAGCCTCCGACGTCATAGGACGTCCCGGATAGAGCTCGTCGTAGGGGCCAAGAAAGCCCTCGAGGGGCTTCCTTCGACATATTTCTTTCCACTGAAACAAAACCAAACGCCGAGAGGAAAACAGAAGAAAAAAAACGTCAGCAACTGCGACGATGCGCTTCGATCTTCAAAGTTCACCAAACTAAGCGATAAAAGTATCGAAAATATGACGTCTCATTCCATGAGTTGCAGAACGTGAACGCTGTCGAAGAAATGACCGGATTCGTTGAACTTTTCGGTGGAAATACAAAGCAAAGGGTGTGACGGAATGAGAGATTTAAGCTGACTCAACGACGTTGCCCGAAACCCGGATCCATAGACGCAGGCTGATGCGAAGGTCGAAAATTACGAAACGCAACGGAGCCGAGAGTTTATAGAACGTAGCTCGTAGTAGTAGTTCATAGACGACGCTTCGTACGTGTGGATGTGCGGTTGTATTTAAATTCCCACCGAGGAAACCGACCACAGTCCAATGGGAGCCCTTATTACATTGCGGAGAGGTTCCGCGCAACGATCACGCTTGTATACGTCAATTCATAGAACTACTTGCACACTGTCGTAACTATATCGTCGTGTTACGAAACGGCGATGTGGCCCTACCGCAACCCGTATACCGTACTTGCCTACTCGAGAACGAGTGGCGCGTCCCTAGTTGAGGAACGATGACGACGACAAAGAAGACGAACTCCCATGTATCGACTCCGTAGTGTGTCAAGTGATACTGGTCAAACTAATTCAAATTGGGACCAATCTGAGTGATGGCCCCGTGAGAGTCTCGGCGCAAATTTTCCCAACTGAAGAAGGATGAAACCATCGGGCTTGGAATTGATCAGCACCGAGGATCGTCTGTGGACGTTTCGTATTGGAAGAGCTTTAATCAGTGGAATTATGGTTCCACGAGGAAGAATACCAATCTAATGTATTTCGCGGAAGAAGGGAGGAAGAGTTGAGAGATAAGGGGCTGTAATTTATAGCAAGGAATTCCGGGGCAAAGAGATATATATCTGAGCAAAGAGGTTTCCAGATCAATATACCGTTTGTTACAGGAAAAAAATGTTCTTTAACAATTATCCAAGACGTCCGATAAAAGTTGTATGGGAAAGAACGGACTCTTTTTTTTTTTTGCAACACGAAGTTCCCATCTTAGTCGCTCGATCGGCTGTCCATCCACCCCGGCTTTATCCACTGCTCGCGTTAATTCTTGAATTTATGTTTATATTTTTGGGGTATCCTCCTTTTCGCCCGATTCCGAATTGAAATCGATCGGTTCATTTTACCACGGGATACCCAGGATAAATTCGGATAATACGCTCGAACGGTTATGCCTGTTGTGGATAAGTCTCGTTACCGTAAATTCGATCTACGAGCTTCCGCGGCCGGGAAAAAGGGACTTCTTACCAGTTTCGTTGATACTCCCTCGACGGAAAGTAGAAACGGACAGTATGGAATTGTGCGTTGGTGTGAGCTTTAAGAGAAAAACAAGGGAAAGTGGCAGAAGGTGGATAAGAAGAGTAGCGAGTGGGCGATGGTGCGGAGACGAGAGGGCTCGGTTTCACTAGTCAGGCCTTGACCCATTTCGCCTGCTGGCGCCAAATTGGTCGTTGGGTGGTGGGGGATAAGGACGTTACGAGCCAAGACAACGCAGAACGAGTAGACGCGGAGAGCAAGGAGGTTGGTCGACGTAGCGAACGGCGAAAGAAAAAAGGGATGGAGAAAATACAATCCACCGGAAAGACTGTGCGCGGGAGTAAGGGCAGGGAAAAAAAACCCCCGAAAGTATGAGGGGGGAGGAAGGATAAGCGGGAGGCAAGACGAGGAGGAAAATCAATGCGGGCGGCTTGCGTTGCAACCCCCCAAAAATCGAGGGAACCTTCGGCGGTCTCACCCTCGCTATATCCTCATTTCCACTTTCACTCTCTGCCCCTCTGATTCTCCAACCCTGGCTCCCTGCGAATCTCGTAGTCGCAGCCCTTAAGCGCGATTCTTTTCTCCGTAGCGAGATCCTTCGTTGCATGGGAAAGACGACGGGACTACCTCTTAGACCCCCTCGAGAGAACGATCGAGAAAACCATAACCTGCACAACGAACAATCTTTCCGCAACCTCCATACCGCGAATATTACCATGGAATTGGCGTATATGGGGTATCGGATTTTACTTTTAGCTCCCTATTCCGAAGCTATCACCCGTCAAACGCTTATTGAACAACGGGATTGGTAAAGCGATAGTATGCATACATTGTCGGCATCGATTGTCGATTTCACGGGGAAAACGAAATATTTGTGAATTTAAAAAAAAATGTCGTGCAATATATCACAAGAAATAGAATGATCGTTGGCTAGCTCGGTTCTTCAAACGTTAAGCAAACGGTTTGGAGCTCGTTAAGGTGTCATAAAATTATAAATTTCCATGTCCATTCAAATGTTTACTATTTTAACATCTCCCCGAAAACGAAAGGAATTTATCATTCCATCATATCGACATTCCATGGATAAATTTCCCATGGCTGAGGCCTGGGATCACGAGGGCTTCCCGGGCGGCAAAGACGAAAAATGGGAATGGGGCTATCGCAAAGCGAGGCTCCGGAGAGACCTTGACGAGTGGCCCAATCGACGAAGAGCCGCTGCGTTGGTTCCTAGGCACATAGCACAGAGGCACACACGCGTTAGTGCCTCCCAATTTTCTCCGGGTCTCTCCCTCTCACGTTCTTTTCCGTTCGTTGAGGGGCATGCAGGCGCACCCGCAACAGCGCGAAACGCGCGCGTATACGCACTCCACGCGCAGTATTGATTCGTGCGTGAGGCGCTGCTGCTGCTACCGGTTCGGCCGCGAACCGGGAAATACGTGGCGTCGCCACGCGAGAGCGTCCAGAAGCTTCGGCAATGCTTATTGCAAGCAACACGGTTCGACTGCGTGTACGCGCCGTAGAACGCATGTGCGCCAATGACGTAACCCACCCGAATAACCCGCATGTGTATGCGTATCGAGTATCCTGCTTATGTATCTTGCGTATGTAACGCGAAGACACACCAGCGCGCGCGGCCTTTGGTACTTGGACCTATGAATTTCACGTTCTGACCCACTCGGCTCAGGTCTCCTCGTCGCATGCACGATGCGACAACGATAACACGCTAGGAGATGGGTAAACCCCAGCGCCACTTCTGGCAATTCATGAATTTAACCATGGCACCACCTTCCTTCCTTTTGTCCTGCAGGAAAGGAAAGCGAACGAGCTGGGTAGGGGGAGAGAAAAAGGAAACGTGGGACTGGCAAGCCGTACTTGGGTACGAAGTTCAAGAATTGTATTGCGATGTACCGATGTGATGTTTTCTCAGGCTGTCAGCGAACGGCCGGAGAGGAAATTCAGGGATCTACGGGAATGTCACGGGTAGCGATAGGATTACGCGCCGTTGTATAATCTCGTTAGGTGGGAGGGTGCGAATGTGACACCCTCGGGCCGACTCTCCGGGAACAGAGTTGCGATGAGTTCGAAGGGATAGTAAATACAGTGGGATCGATGAGATCGAACGAATGATCTATTATTGAAAATCGTTGAATCTAATAGGTTCAACTATATTTTTCTCAATGCAAATCTATGTACAGTGTGGGTCATAGCGATGTGGTCTTGTCAGTTGCGTAGTAACGATGACACGACCGAGTGATAGTCACACGCGATGGGGTCGGGTTGTGGTATCAACGATAATTACGAGCGCGTGCGATCGAAAGTAGTTTGGGAAACATGTACTTCCGGAGTGTACGCAAGCAACCGGAAGATAATATCACCAGGAGTCGACGATATTCGGATATTTTAATAATTTTTAGTTTTACCACGATATGATCGTGTGAAATTTTAAACTCTTGTAGTATTGATGTTCCCAACTGCACGTAAATGAAATACAAGTCTTCGGAATTTCAGTAATTTTGAAGTTCTAACAGATATCGCAACATTTGCTTTAGGCGTAAAAAAAAGAATGCGTTGACTCCAAGTTGTTTAATAGAAATTTACCATAGACATTGAATTGGACGTGAGTATATAGCTGCAATGTTGTTTTATGCAACAACAAAGTTTGCTCCAAAGTATTCCACCGCATTTAAATTTGTTGATTTATTTATCAGTAGAAGCATAATCTAAGGCCTTTGATGTTGGTCCCAAGTCTCATACCGACCGAGCCTTATCATAAATTATTTCGTGACCCGAATACGACATTTCGCATGCGAACCACCGGCCTATCGTAAGAAATTTTCCACGATTGGCCAATGCGTTACCGTGCGACGCAGAAACTTCAAGCCACGCAGCGTTAATCGAATAGATATAGTCTATTAAACACTATAATTCACCGTAGATCATTTTCTGTGATGGCGAAGAAGAAAGAAAAAAAACAAAATCCAATCCAGGGTCATTCGTGAACGGTCGCATTTTTATATACATCATATGTATACGTATAGATTTATACGTGCGTGTACGTAAATGCCCGAAAATTTTAAGCAGCGACTCACGGAAATTTGCATTCCGCGAACGCTTCAGGCACGGAAGTTTTGCCGAACATGGCAAAGCTTAAGCAAGTTAGATTTTCAAGAGACGAGTAGGTTTCTCGAGCGAAAGTTTTCAGGTTCTCGACGACCGCGGAGAAAATGTCTCGGCAGAGAAGGGATTGACACGCTGCGTGATGAGGAAGGTCGGAAGATTGTAGAATAGGCAAGAGTGAGACAAGGAGAACGACCGGGGGATAAATAGAAGGGTACGGAGGGAAGTGGGAGCTCTTTCGGTTTCCGGGATGCTCGAAGACCTTGGATAACCATGGACCGGGGAACCGGCAGTAGTAGCGGCTGATGCTGAACGGACAAGCGGTCGTAACTTGGCCATATAGTTATAAGAATTCTATCCCGTCCTATGACCAGACGAATTTTTCATGCCCACCAGTATCAGGAATTTTTAATTTTACTTTTAGTCATATGATTTAGAAAGCCCTTTGTGAAAAAGATCAAGGAAAAATCGTTCTTTGACGGTTTATACACATTAAGAATTCCCGTTTCTAATTCATGAATCGAATGATTTCAACCTCAGACGTGACAGAAGTTGTTGACGGATTCGAATGTGACGGTTCGAAGGTCGGCTATCGGACATCAAAAGGTTTAGCGCCAGTTAGACCTGCGTCCAAACACTTCTAAAGTCTATTTAATTCCATCAACAGCTCCGTTCCATCAAACAACGTCGAAAAACTCTCAACGTTGTTCGTCAAAGTTAACCCTAAATGGATTGACAGACCGTGAGCCTGGGCCGCAATTGTTGACGACCCTTCGGGAACAACGCCCGTCCCGGAGAAATTCGTTGAAATCGAGAATACCCACGGATGGAAAGCACGGGGTTAAACGGATTTCCCAAGCAAAACTCCACAACGAAATCAACCCTTCTCCTCCCCTCTCCCCCCGTTAGTGCTGTTATCCAGCAAAATAGAAGGGAAACTCATGGATTCAGGTGTCAAAGATCACCCGATTCATTACCAAAAATCAAGGTTAAATGGATTGTCCTCGCAAAAATCTGCAGCTCGTTAAAATCATGGTCGACCATGAACGACTGAGCTCTCTGCCGTGGATTTTTCACAAACTTTATGGTTCGTATTTTGGAATTTCGGGCGTTCGCGTACGTAGACGCGGAGTAGAGACACGCGGTGGCTAGTCGAAGTGGGCAAAGCTCGAACGGACCGTGGTTGCGCCCAAGTCTAATTCGGGTTACTGCGAGGCCCACCGCGTACTGTACACCGCCCTTGCGTCGATCAATACGCAGCGTACGGGGCGAGATGCCTACCGTGACCATCTCTCTCGCACCGTACAATCCAATGCTATCTCCCACTCGCACCCGCCCGTCAACCGACTCGTGGCGTACGTGTTCTTCGCGACCGGCTCGTGGAATTGTGTCGTCGCAGCCTATGCAGTCGTTCGCAATCGTCGATGCGCGACTATAGCTGAATCCCACGCTCGACCCGTCCCCACCAAACCCAACCTATACCCACCGGCCGACCAATGCGTCCGCGATCACTGCGATCTTACACAGGCGGCTGAATAACCCATGCTCAAACTACTTGCTCGATACAACTCGAGTAATTTACGTTTTTGCAACTCCAAACGAGACTTTGAAAATTTTAAATTGTCGACGATTTACGATCATTGTATTGAACGAAGCAAATTATGCGGTAAACTTTCACGAAACTATAACAAAGTTTAAACTGTTTTTCGCCCGTCTGCGATGAAAGATAAAATGCTCGATGGGATGGGCAATTTCGTTGAAAAGTGAACCGATCGTTTGAATGCAACTTGTTTTTTTTTTTTTTATCAAACTATGAGAGTAATTTACGTGCCTTTTTATCTCGAAATGTCGATGAGAGTGGAAGAGAATAATTCGTAACTCGATTCACCAGCGATGTAGGAATAGCGTGCTCGTAAAATCTCAAAGTTTTCAAATGATTCGAGTGGTTGGAATGTCATTCAAATTTTAATTCGATCCTCCATCGGGGGACTACACGTAGAAAATTGACTAATTAAATTGTCGTTCAAAATCATCGAATTCTACATTTGTGAAGAATATTAAAGAGATGTTTTTTTCTCGTACCGGTTTGTCGTTTTTCATAGCCGTGTGAGAGGCGGGCCTGGAGAAGATACGAGATGGGACAAGTGTGAGCGACGCGAAAGACGCTGAGCCACGTAATTATGTGAAACGTCTGGTATCTCTATAGCCATCTCCGTCGCTCTCCATCGTTAGAAAAACTCGATTCGACGGCGGGTTTGCCACGAGAATTGCACGGTCTCGCAACTATCGTTCGTCGTTTTTGATAGTCACGCGGTCTTCGCCTGACCGTGACCCAGATAGCGTCCGGGTACTCTGGTAAACAGGCCATCATGCAGGCATCTCGTTCAGCGCTAGACCCGAATTCTCCGGTCGTTAGATCTCCCACATGCCGGTCGGGTCTCTTCTTCGCTGCCTGTCGGTGAGCGACCGTACGGCCGACACACGCAAGTCTGTTTGTCCTCGAAACCCAACTTCATTTCGTTCGATTCGTCGACAACGAGTCAACGAGAATGATATATTCGTTCGCTATGTAGCTATGATTATATATTCGGAACGTCATAAATCGGCAAAGGTCGACGGTTCGTTAAAAATAAGATGCAGCGAGAATTAAGATTCAATAACGATTTCCGTTTCAACAATTTTGTTTCGCGCGTTCGTTCGAGGTAGTTTGAAATAATCGGAGAGAAAAAAAATGTTTCGTAGCCATTCTCACTAACATTATGTTCGACTTTCTATTGTACGTATCGGGAGCTAATTCATGTTGACAAAAGATGTAATCTTTATAATAGTGTACGTGTTCGTGTGACGATTTATTAAAAAGATATATACTTAGAAATTTTTTCTTTAACTATTCGTGGTTAATGTTCGTTATAATTTTTATTGGAAGCATTAATCAAGCGATACATTTCGTAATTTTTTCAGATTATCAGCATCGATAGTTTTGAAATTAGAGGGGGCGCACTCCGATAACGACGTTAAATCTCGTTACCGAAGGGTTAAAATCAAAAGATCCCAAAACATTTTTTGTTGCATTTTAGGAGACCTCTCTAAAGATACTCAACGGGCTAATGAAAAAAAAAAGTACTCTTTTCAGTCGAAATTAAATTCCTAATTTTCCATTCGTTCGTCCTAAAAGAAATCGAAATCGTCCAACAGGGAGCTAATGAAACGAAGACTGATAAAACGCAAACAAAGCGACATAAGAATAATTCATCAGACGCGTTGTAATTCTATTAAGTGCGTGTTCAAACCCCCAAGAAAGAAACAACGAAGAATATTCAATTGCGAGCTAGCCAACCTGACCGACCATACATCGCTGAACAAGATGACAAAGTAGTTGACAATCGTGAGTAGTAGTCACGATCGTAGCAAGCCAACGCGAGCACGCACGTGAAGATCAACCCCGACGCATAAAAATCTACGTTCGCACGATATTTCATGCCCGGCAATCACGCCTGTGTGCAATAATACCTTTTTTTTCCAGCCACGGATTCTCAATGCATTGAGCAACGATTTTTCGGAAGTCTTAGGGTCTTAGCCTCTAGCGATTGCCTCGATGCCAACGATATTCCGCTGGAAGCTCGTGCGTCATGCGCCGCTTTGGACGGCTTGTCCAGGGCCAACTAACGCTGGGTTAGAAACGCACGTTTCTCGCTCCACAGCTCGGGAGAACGGCAAGGCTAAGAACAAACTAATAGATTCTAAGAATCTACCGAACGAATTTGTGCGGACTCGGAACCTTTCGTTCGGTGCGCGCGCGCGGAGAACCCGACAGATCTCGCAAGACCTCGCTAAATCGTTCCTTCATCGTTGCTACGAGAAAAAAAGAAACGCACACACGCAGACGCGAATGCGAAACCTAGCGGTATAACCGGAACGGGAGTAATACCGATCAGTGGGATATTGGGTCACCTCTATCGGGGACGACCTAGAAGTTAGACGAAATTGCAAATTTTTTCTCATGCGCGGAAGAGAAAAAAAATTAATTTGACGATCTTCGATAGCTGTTATTTTGATAAAATGTTGAATGTTAAATCGAAATTAAACCGAGAATATTTCGAATGCTTTGAACCAAAGATTGGTGATGCAAAGAGCGAAGTGGAATTTGCAACGTCATCGGGGAAGAGGAGCGAAAGATTAGAAAGTTTGTAGACTACTGCTATATTGTAGCCCCAAAAATGCATGCTCGACGTTCTTTCTCGATTTTTCTCGATCGAGTGCTCGCGAAGCAAAAATTCGACGATTTACGAATACACGCTTTCGTGTGTAGATGTATCGTAACCATCACCACGTGTTCGGTGAAACATAAAAACGAAAAAAAAAAGATTATTTCAACGAAAAATACACGAATTACACCTCTCAGACGGATCCGAAACGTCGAGACAAGAAAGTACAATGACGCCTTCTCGAGTGCACTACACCCTAAGACCGGTTAGCACGAAAAAAAAAGAACGAGACAACGCTCGAATTATCCCTAAATCGGGGAGTGCATGCATGGCTCTGTCTGGAAAGTTCTCATCGTACTTCCGAACTATCGAAACCTGGGAAGGGGAAGTAAACGCTCGCGCGTGAGCGGTCCCGTACATACATCGCGCATCGACAAATTTTTCATAAAAATTATCGGGCTCGTGCAGTAAATTGTCAATGCACGTGGGGGCCATTTTTTTCTCGCTATAAATAATGTAAGGTCAAAAAGGGAGTGCGATTCGAGCGAGCATTAATATACGTCGGTTGATGGATCGAAGACTTGCTTGCTTGCTTCGAGGAAATATCCTCAATTATTCAGGACACACTTGGTATTAATTATACACGCGTTTACTCGCTATTTTCTAACCGAAAAAAAAATAATGTATATACCTACATACATACGCCGATAGAACGATTAATAATAACGGGGAATGAACGAGCCCAGTAAAAAAAAAAAAAAAAAAACGAGATTAAAAAATTCATATCTCGTTAGCTACTCACGACCGATAATTAAAAGTTCACTTCTCAAAGTTACAAAACCCACGTTTGTAACGAGGGTGAGCGATGTGGGTACACCGACATTTCCGTGAGATATATCATTATGCTTCGTATTAATTTTCGACATCACGAAACGCTTTTTAGGATGTCGTTTCTCCATTTGCAGTGGCATCGTTAGAACGAACGATTTATGGCGTACCGTTAGAAACAAAGCCGACACAGGACGCTACGGAATCGCAAGCGGATCAGGAACCGTTTCGGTTGGTTCTCGAGCTCGCTCGTTACAACGTTTTGGCTGTGGTTCGAAAAGTCACCGTTAGAACGGACGTGGACGCGACTCGAAGTTCGTAAGAGCACGAACACGGGAGATAACCGTCTTCTTGTGCATACTCGACGTGTATGCCAAACGTTTCACGTAAAACGAAAAGATTATTCTATGATTTCGCATCGCGACGAGAATATTTACGTCCTACTAATTCACGAAAAATTTGGATTCACGACTTCCGCGTGGATTCGTCGTCAGTGTGGGAAAGAATTTGCTTGGCTCGTAAGACTTGAGCGTTGACGGAGGCAAACCTTACGACCAAACGTACCGACGGATGTGAGATATATATTCACCGTTAGAAGTTAGAAACGCGATGCTTGCGAAAGTGCAAACCATCGTTTCGGGTCAACCGGGGCTAGTTGAAACAACCGAGAAACCGCTATTGTTCGCTATCTCGCGGATGTCTGACTTTCGGAATAACGTCAGAAACATACAATTAAGTCGTATTTGTCGGATTAGGGAAAGGAAAAAAAAATTTAAAAACAATTCTACGATGATTTTGTTTCGATTATGGCGCGATGAATTATGAATTATTTAATACGGATGATTGTTGGGGATCTTGAAGTAATTTCTCGAGTGGAAAATTTGTAGCGTAACGTCCGGCGCGAATGAGGTTGCGCCCATGCCCTGTTGGGGCAAAGACCACACGGGCTTATGGTTTTTACCTTACCACGGATTTTATTTTAACCGGATGTAACGCCACGAATTTTCTCCGGGGGATCTCTCGTTACATTTTTACGTGGAATTGAATATTTTGTTTCGTGCATGTATTATGCATCTACCGATCTACGTTCAGCCAGGAAATTATTAACGCGTGAATTTGAATTATTTTATTAGACGAAAGTTCATCGTTCTGGCTTTTAAAAAAATTCTCGAGGGCGAAGATTTTTTTTTACACGAACTTTTTTTTAGACGTTTATTATCAGTCGTTGATTTGGTAAAACAATCGAACAAAACTTTACGAAATTTCGTTCGAACGAAACACATTCGTCCATGAATCACGTTGCCTCCGAAAAAATTATACTCGTTTCATTCATTTTACGTCTTCGCTAATTATATATAATATCATATACGCAGAAAATCATAAGATTCAAATTCATTTCTGCGCTTCGTCGAATATTCGATCACCCGTGAATTAATGCTACTTCTGCAACGTCTATAAAAAATATTTCGGTAGATGCCTCGTGCCTGGGAGCAGATGCGACCTACGCTTGAGGCGTTTTTCTATCGTAACGAATCCATTATTAGCCGCTGCCGCGCGATTTCTATACCGACTATTTTCAGCGAAGACCGGCGTTCTTTTTTTTCCCTACCGTCTCTACATCACCCTTGAAAAGAAAATTACAACTTTAGCCGAATCCGCATAAGTCGCCCGGCTCCGTTTTCGCCCGATGGCGAATGATTACTGCTTTTAAATAAACTACGTTCCACGCTCTTGCGATGACTTCGATTCCACGAGGCAACTAATTTTTTTTGTTCGGTTTTACCGCAACCGGCAATTTTTTAATTTTTCTATTATCGAGGACTGTAAAATTTTTTTTGAATGACAACTTAACGGCACATGGGCGTAGCTGCGACACGGTTGATTTATTTTTCATGTAGCGTACGAAAATCTCTATACAATAATGGAAAACAAAATTACCGAAATTCTATGAAATAGAACGGGAGAAAAATTAATATAAAAATGAATTTAAAGAATAGAAATAAGAGCAGCTAATGGCATGAATTGAATTTCTTTAGTTTTTTCAATTTAATACATTCTACATGATCGGATGTATCGTGAGATATGTGTGATAAATTTTATTCTACGTGGGATAAACGAGAAAAGTTATTCATAAAACACAAACAAAAAAATACAATTAAATTTTAATTGTATTAATTTTAATTATTAAAACATAGCTACAGGCTTAACTTAAATTTCTTAAGCTTCTTTATATTCTTCAATTCAGTACATTTCATATAATCAGATGGATCCTGAGATAAATTTCTCGTGTTTGTTTCTATGTCGGATAAGCAAGGAAAATAAAAAAATGAAGCAAGGAAATTTTTTCAAAAAGCAAAAGAATTGATATCAGCTACTAGCTTGAATAAAATTTCTCAACAAGATATTAACCCAGATAAAATGATCGGATGAAGCAACGGCTTTTTCGGTCACCACAGGTTTATCTCTGCTCATGGCCGCGTGAGGTATTTCGTATATTTGTTGCTTCGTTCGGTTTACTACGTTACGAGTTTATTCGTTCCAGTTTGTCGATGCATAGCCCTGAAACTAGATTCAGTCAGGCTCGAGATAACGATGAGCGAGGGGAGGCCATGGGATTGCAACACCGACAGACGTCGACGTGCACCGGAGACTACAACAGTGGCAGGCAGCGGTGTTGATGCAACGCAACGTCACGCAATGCATTTTGTAACATCCGCGGTGAAGCGCAGAGCTGCGCTTCACGAGTCTCGTTATAGACCGACGAAATTTGTTTAAAGACCGTTATTGCCCGGTCCTTGAGTTATTGCCCCCCCCAAAAAAAAAAAACGTTGCACAAGATTAAGGCTCCGAGCATCATCGAGGTGCAACTCTTTAACGAGTCGCGGTTATGTGAAAAGGAAACGAAGAAGTTGGATCGTTAAAAATTATAAATGATTTCTTTCATCAGATCTGAATGGTTGCAAAACGAATGACCCCGAATATTTTTAGAAAAAAAGACTTTTCGTCTGCGAATTAGGATGAAAATAAATAATGAATCATATAAAAAAATGATGATAGTAAGCAAAATAATATGATAATAATTACTATGATTTGAATAAAGATATGACGTAAGAGATTATATTATTATATTATTATTTTGTATTATTCGATAACATTGAATTAAATAAAATTTGATAACACACACATTTCGTTCTACGTCCAAATGAAAAAATTATATATCGTCTACATATTCACTTTATATAGAATTGGGCATATATGAACTATATATGAACTATATACGGTCCACATATAGACTAAATATCCCCAATTCCATATATAGGTTATATATAGACTATATATAATTTTTGGATATATTCATATATATTATATTAAAAAGAATTATATATTGTCTTTATTTTTAGAATTATTATATTGGTTTTCGGATTTTTTTTAAATTAGACATACATAGACTACATATGAATTATATATGCTTAATTCCATGGATAGTTAATTCACAGACTATGCATTATTTTTTTACTTGGGCGGCAAAAAAGTTTTTGCGTCGTTAGAAATTCTACGCATCGCGAATAGCCGCCATGCACATCCAAATATACGCACGTAAACTGCGGGAGCACGCGTGCGTTCGCCAACAGGTTCATCGAACTCGTGACTCACTGTGTCACTCGCGTTCTCGCGATCGTTTCCTCCCCCCCTTTGCCGCTCCTCAGCGCCTACCCACGGTGGTCCGCAACGTCAAACGACCCTGGACTCGCATGCGATAGTCCGTGGCGCGTTCGCGATTTACGCGGCCCGCTACCGCACTATCTTTTCGTTTTTTTTTTTTAATTTTTTTTTTTTTATTTATTTTTTTTTATTTATTTTTTTTACCCGCGCCAACGACTCGCGAGACTGTTTTCGATCGTCGGCCACCCGACGATCTATATTCACGTGAAACGCTCGAATCGACCGTGCCGACGTCATCAACGAATTGTATTCAGAATTCTCGAATTATTTTTGATGTTTAATTACGAATCCCGCGGAAAAAATTCCAAAAAAAATGCAGAAAAACGCATTGTTTATGCATTCTAAGGTTTTATTACATGAGTCATTGATATTGATTTTGTTTCGTAAATGCTCGGACTCATTTTATTTAACCCTTTTTCATTACAGTACCGAATAATATCGAGGCCATCACGACGGGTGGATTCCACCCAGTCAGCTTTGATATAATGATTGTGAGCGAAATATACGTCCGAAGTGGTTGAAAAAATTACAGAACGTGCTTTGAACATTCTGGATGATGTACGAAAAATTTGTTTGTGAGAAATGGGAATGACGACGTTTAAAAAAAAATCATAAAGAGATGAAAACGGAAAGAAAAACCGTCGGTCGTCGGTCGATTCCACCCAGTGTGACGGTGAAGGTTCAAGGTTGGAATTGCGCTTTATCGCATTTTATTAATTCGAGGTAAAGGTTATTATTCATTATTATTAAGTTTGCACTTACGAAATCTATCGAAAGTTACGCATCGAGTTACGGAAGCGTCTCAAGATCCAAGATTAAAAACAAATTGCAAAAATTGCAAAAATTAAAAACCAATTGAACGATGATGGATTTTTGTGGAATCAGTTAAACTCTAGTGGATGACTTATTTTATTTTATCTCTTTTTCAGACAAATTAAAAGTAAACTTTCGTTCTTGATTTTTAATTTTTTAATTTTTTAATTTTGGTTTTTTAATGAATGAATTGACTCACCATCCGGTGTGCTGACGGTGCCTGCCTTGTTCATTTTGGAATTCCACCTTGCTGCTGGAGTCGTGGGCGCTGGACTGAGATCCGGTGTGGGTGGATGAGCCAGTGGGACTATGCCTTGTCCGAATTGCGCCACGTTGGGTTTGTGATCGCCGGTTACACCGTAGTTGGTTGCCTCGAAACCTCGTCCTCCCGAATAAACCTCCCCCGACAATCTTTCAGCCAATTTATCGGCTCTCTCGCGATCCGTCAGTCCCACCGGTTCCTGTTTTATCCGAAGATCTGCAACAGCCCCATCGAATTCATTTTATTTCGATTCGAAACATCGAACTTCAACAGTGGAGATAAAAAAAAATCAGTTGCTGTTATTGGAGTTTTGATTAGCCCAGCGGCCGGCTGGTCATCGCGGTAGACCCTTAATTTTAACCCGCAATAATTGTACCTGCACTGTTTTTTCAATCGCGACTTTTGTAATAATTAACACGATTTTACAATAAATGAGACTCCGATGATGGCTCATAATAAAATCAAATTTAATCTCGACGAGAAAGCGGAAATAAATATTTTTTAAATCGTATTTTATCGATAACGATAAGTCGGACTATTCGATTGGTAGCACATTAATGGAATTAGGAAAGAAAAAATATATTTGGAATTGCTCGAAAAATTAGAAGAGCGAGACTAATGAACAATTTACTATTATGATATCAATTATTCATAATTTATTATTATTAATAACGTGAATAATTTCTAATTGATGAATAATGATAAATTACTAATAAAAATAAAAATTTAACTATTGAATCGATATTTATTTGATAATCCAATCATATCATATGAAATTCATAATAATAATAATAATAATAAAAATAATAATAATAATAATAATAATAATAATAATGATAATAATAATAATAATAATAATAATAATAATAATAATAATAATAATAATAATAATAATAATAATAATAATAATAATAATAATAATAATAATAATAATAATAATAATAATAATAATAATAATAATGAAAATAATAATAATAATAATGAAAATAATAATAAAAATAATAATAATAATAATAATAATAATAATAATAATAATAATAATAATAATAATAATAATAATAATAATAATAATAATAATAATAATAATAATAATAATAATAATAATAATAATAATAATAATAATAATAATAATAATAATAATAATAATAATAATAATAATAATAATAATAATAATAATAATAATAATAATAATAATAATAATAATAATAATAATAATAATAATAATAATAATAATAATAATAATAATAATAATAATAATAATAATAATAATAATAATAATAATAATAATAATAATAATAATAATAATGATAATAATAATAATAATAATAATAATAATAAAAAAATAATAATAATAAAAATAATAATAATAATAATAATAATAATAATAATAATAATAATAATAATAATAATAATAATAATAATAATAATAATAATAATAATAATAATAATAATAATAATAATAATAATAATAATAATAATAATAATAATAATAATAATAATAATAATAATAACAACAATAATAATAATAACAATAATAATAATAATAACAATAATAATAATAATAAAATGTTAACGTTTCTCACCTTCCGCCGTGCTTTCCTCGTGCTCGGTGTTTCCACTTTCCTCGGACCTGTCGCGTTCGAGTTCCCGTTCGAGTTCCGTAGGCGTGTGAGGCGCGGTGTGAGGATGAGTAGAATTGTCCGATGTATGAGTGAAGGGTTGATACAGATGATTCTCCAAAAGCAGCGGATGGGGCGCCGACGCCGGTCGAAAAGCTGCGCCATCCCGGAGAACGCTGACTCGGCCAAGAGCATCCATCTCGGTGGGTGACCTATCGCGCGAATTATCGATAACGATTACGTCGTTATTACTCCGTACCTCCCAACGTTCGAGTGACAAACGTCGCCCAAATGTTTCAAACCACCGATAAAAAAAAACCCAGAGAAAACGAAGAAGGAAAATCACCTCATTAACCTCGTTCTTTTCTGAGGACTCTCGTAATAATGAGCCGAACTGTAGACATTGGGCACAGCGTAAGTGGGGGCCGGTGATGGGACTGGGGTGGGTTCTCTCTTCATCCCTCGATCGGTTACTTCGGCCTCCAGGACCTCGGCATTTCCGGTTCCCGAATCCGTCGAAGAATTATTGTTCTCGGTGGCGTGTCTGTGAGCCACCGCGAGCTTTTCGTGCTCTATCGACAGACCCTTAACCTGTTGTTCGTTGTTCACGAGAAAAAGCGAACGAAAAAAAAAATACGATATAATGTAGAAGAGCAGCCACGGAATTTCCGTTGTGGCGAGAAAAAAATCTTTGGCGTGGAAGCATTTTTTCGGCATTGACGCAGTTATAATTAGGGATCGCGGAGTGGAGGGGGGAAAGAAGAAAAAGTATTTGAATTTTGCGTGTACGGCGTACGAGCCCAGGGATGGAAACAATGAGAAGTGTACGTACTTGAAGGCATTCCGCCGCCTTCAGGAAGGAGCTGAGTGACTCTTGGGAAACGTGAACCTCGCCCCGGTACATGAATTCGAGGAGGGACGCCATGTTGTGGGCACTCGTCCCGTCCAGAATGACGATGAGACCCGCGGGGGAGGGTGGCATACCCTCGAACAACTCCTGAAAGTGTTTGCTGCATGCCGCAAGTATGAGTCTGTGCGCTTTGAATGTGACGCCTGTAACAATCAATCGAAAGAGAATCTTCATCAATATTGCACATTTGAAAAGTCGAAGAAGAAATTGTTTCTGGACGGTTTTTTACCGCCGAACGAAATTCATTCGGAAGAAATTATAAATGGCGATTCGTGAATTTAAAAGAAAAATTAATATATTTATGAATTATATAATAATATATAATATTATATATCAACATAAAAATAAAGAATCAAATATTTATTATTATTATTATCATTACTATTACTTATTATTTTTATTTTTTAATAATTTTTATACATAAATATTAATTTATTATTACTATCGTTATTACTTTTAATAATATAACATAATAATAAAACAATATATATTATGTAAACTTATTTTTTCGTTCGATATATTTATTTTTTACTATTTATTTATTTATTTTTTCCTCTATATATTAATCAATTGTTAAAAATCATATATTCCTAACCGATTCACCGTCATTCATCCATCAATCCCCAGCAATGCATCACTCGGTGCGCGACTGTGTCAATTAAAGAAAAAAAACGTTTGATCTATGAATGCATCTTCAGCTACAAGACCCCTGTACACATTCCGTGCTACCGCGTAATTCGTATCGCGATCGTCGTATTATTTATCTGCCCCGCAAACCTCCGCGCTACACGACGGACACCGAAAAAAAAAAATAAACCGACACAAACGCGCGTAAGTGCCCGTACGTGGGCGCTACAAAATAAACGAGGATATGAAAGTAACCACGAGAAGCCAGCAGCTGGTGTGTGCGATGCGCCGAGACGATAAGTTTCGTTATGGCGCTGACGATGCAGCTCGGTTCGGTGCTCCTGCTCTTGGTTCAAAGGGTTTGCCAAAAAGCTTTTCCCGTGTTTTCCTTGAGAATCCAAAATAAATTAACGGAGCGGAGATGCGCAATTTATTATCGAACCCTCTATTTCTTTTTCTCACGGCCATCTTTTTTTTTCTTCTTCTTCATCTTCTTTCGAGCCCGGGACCGTGCTCCTGTCGTATTTGGCGACCAAAGGGAAGTGACCGAGCATCGAACCCTTTTTTTATAGCTTATATATTTAATAGCTCATACAAGTGTGTGCGTCTGTGTGTATGCACATGGGTTGAAGTACATAAAAGCGGCCGAGTGAGCGAGGGGGATATGAAGAAAGAGAGCCGAGAGAGCCGGGCGGCTCGAACGGCAACGCTGCCCTTTCTCGCAGCCCGGTGGTTATGTAGGCCATCTTCCGCCTCGATCTCATAATTTATGCTCCACGATGGTATAGCATATAACTCGGAGCGGTAGTATATCGTACGGCTGGGGCAAAAGCGCGGGGGCGGCTCGAACGGGTATCCAGTGACGACCGGGCGACCCGAAAGAAGGCGATAGGGTATATCGCGGGGTATATCGCGAAAAAGCACGCAGGTACACCACGGTTTTCGTCCAGGCGTCGCGTTAAACGAATGAAAAAAAAAGCAGGAAACGGAATGACGAGAAAAAAAGGAGAACAATGGAATGAGTTGTTCTTGAAGCAAACGTTAGAAAAAAATGGACTCGCAGAAATGTTAGAAAAAATTATTTCAACATATTCGGGTGGAAAAAAATGGCGATTGGGTATGTTTGCGTAACGCTTCCGAGATTGATGGATCGAATGATAGCAGAAGGCATTTTTTCCATCCCTTAAACTTGTCCAGCTGATAATTCGAGATGGCTGCAGCCAAAGGAATATTATTTTGATTTTTATATTGAAGTGCTATCAAGTTAATTAATGCTACGTAAATTATGTGTGCCACGATGCACGATCGCGAGGAAAAGGAGACCAAAGCATGATATTAACAACCAGTAACTGTTCAGATTCTACATCCGGTCGAACAAAAACAATCCCAAATAAGGACGAGCGACCCACCTGATAAATTGCAGCTGCACTCTCAACGATCGTGATCGTAACAAATAAAATAATAATTGGAAAGTCGATCTCGATAATGCGCGGTCGTCGAAAATTTTCATCCAAGAGGTCGGGAAATCCGTGAAGTAAGATAGGGAAATGTGAACCAAGAGGATTGGTGGATTCAAAAACCAGGTGGTGTTTCGAGCCCGTGGAACACCTGTCCCCCCAGGAAGCTATCGGAGCATATATCCACCCTCTGGAAAACATATCGAATAACCCACAGAACGTCCCGATAATTCGGAACAAATAATAGTGTACAAATTGCCCACCAGTGTATCATTCCCCCAACGTATAATCTCCGTATCGCGATTACCACCTCGCGCTCAGATATCCCAGCGAGAAAAAAAAACGAAAACTTCTTACGAACGAGTTGAATTCGAGCAATGACCGCATAAAACCTTGCACCCGTATCCTCTTCAACGAGACCCTTTTTCCACCGACGTCTTTCAGAAAAATTACGGGAACGGGAACCCCGCGCAACTCGCTCATACATCAAAACCGGAAAGACGACCAAAACCTACGAATGTGTGAATGAATAATGAAGCGAGCTACATATCTCGTGTGAGAACTCGGGGGAACAACGAAAAAAAAGAAAGGAAAAAAAATCCGAGTATTAGAGGTATACACGTGGAAGCCACATTCGAGAGTTACGACTCAATCTAGCGGTAATTCTATTTCTTCATCGTTTTTTCTTTTCTTTATCACTGTATCGCGTCTTGCTCCGTAAGCGTTCATGTGAACCTTGAAAAGCCGGGCAAACGTGACCGTGCGTTTGCAGGTGTCTGAAAGAGCCACGACCACGAAGAGAAGTAAGAACTCGACCTTCCGGGGGCTTTCGGGGCTACTACGGAGAAATAGACTTCGGGTGGTCGTTTTTTATTTCCACTTTTTTTAATTTCTTCAAAGTAGGTATATTCGCGAGCGGGTGAACGAGAAGCTCTGTGCCGGTCGGATATATGTGAGTATATATAGGTATATGTGTGTATGTGTGTGTGCGTGTATACGAGATGAGCTGCATGTGTAACGGAGCCGCGCACTCGGAGCCCGGGCCTCGCTTTTCGTGTTCTATATGCTCTCGGATACAAAACGAGTGCGTCAACATATGCGAGCCACATTCGATGGAGTTTCGCCGCGTGCAGGGGCCAACGACCGAGGTTAAGCCGCGCGAAGAAATTCGGTTCTCTGCGCGTGTGCGCTTATAAGCGTATATCGAAATACTGTAGCGATACATATAACGATTCAAGGAGATATTTAATCAGGCTCGGGTACGCGGCTCGGATCGCGGTGCGGGTTTGAAATTGTCATCGGGTCCTGATTCGGCTCGAAACATCAGCGTTGGGTCGGACATTTTTGCGCTTAGACGCGTGTGGTCCTGAACCGTGGCTGGATTACGAAGGACGGAGCGATCAGGAATTAGCAAAGCCCGAATGGGAGTCGAAAATTATTCAAATTGTGAATACATCGAGCTTAGGGAATTAGTTTGCACTTTAAATCGGACATATACTTTGTTATGACAGAGCCGAGTGTCGATCACGAAGAATTCGATACTTACTAAAATTGATACAAGGTTTTTCCGTCCGTTTATTTATCCTCCTTTTTTCCGTGAAAAGGTGCGACGGAAGATTGAAAAATTTTATACCTTGAATATTTCAATCAAATTCGTGAAATAATTTCGCGAAAATGGAACGTAACGAATTTGTTGTTCTTATAAAAAAAAACCAATTGAATCAATCATTTCGACTGGTTTGGTAGTTTCTAGTGTTAATCTCGGCGAAGTAATTTCTGTGGATATTTTTCTGACAACGAGTATTGACCTTGGAACCTTGAAGATAGAAGATTGCAACGACCGCGACTTAGCCCACTTGACTATTTTTACCACAGAAAAATAGTTTCGAACTCACCGCGCAAGTGTGGAAAGGGAAGCATGTAAGTGTGTAAACTCGACTGGCCGCGTTCGCAACAGATTGCGATTATCTCAGAATGTCCGTGTATGTAATTCGAGTACATGTAGTCTACCTACTCGATCGTCGTTTATATGAAACGCAATTAAATGCACCAGATAATATTCGAGATTAGTTCAAAATTGTTAATTCGCCGTTTTTCATCGTTCATCGAGCTCCAGCCCGATTTAATTTTTGTTTGAATACTAAGTTAACCTGATTTCAAATACTTTATCGATGTGATATCACGCCGAGTTCCGGATAAAATTAGGTGATTACAACCACGCATGAGTTTATATCGATATAAAATCGTGTTTTTCGATATAAAATCAGTTTAAAGTTTCATTATGAAATCCATTCGCGCATTTGTGATTGTATTAACCTATTTCTTCGTCCCACAAAAACGTAGATAACGCAACTATCATTTTTGTTTACTAGGGGGACACAAACTGTCGAATTTTCTGTTCGGTTTAAAATCCGTTTGACAGTAAAATTTTTTGACGAATTTGTACAATAGTAGAGTTAACACGTGTATTAGCGTATTTTCGGGTCTTCTTTATCTAAGACACACGCGCAGCTTTATCAAAATGCGCGTCGAACAACGATAACGTGCGATGCCTGTCTCCACAGATATATCAACTCTCAGTGAGACTTTAATCCTCGCCTCAGCCGCTGTTTATCACGAATGAACAATCGCATCATGAAAATTCAGTCGCATACTGGGAACTTTTTTTTTTTTTTTTTTTTTTTTTTTTTTGCAATTACGATGAACCCAATACGTCAATATTACATACACAAATATATTACCCATATATTTGTTCACATTATAAACATATTTAACGTATTGTGCATACTGTAAATATATCAGATATATATTACAAAAACCTGCATTATAATCGCGTCGATTCGATTTTTTTCTTTGCCTCCGGTACAGTTTTATTAACAGTTAAATGTTAACCGGAATGAAATCTCGATGAAGATATTTTTTTTGTTTCTTTTTCCGGTAGATAAATAAAATGGTAGATCTACAAACTCGCCCGCATGCTACGATGCTGCTATGCCGCAATTCTACGAATGACGATACAAACGTGTCTACGTGACTTCACGTTTAACGATTTTAGAGTCGCAAATTCGAAAACAGCTCGAGGTTGCGCAACGGAGCAGTGCACTCTCCGCGGATATCTATTCATATCTCAAGGCCGACGCGTCGACTGCGAGAGCTGCGTGTGCGGTATATAAGCGGCGTTAAACTTGGTTCGGTTACCCGTTCGTATGGTTTGTGACGATGGCGAGCTCAACCCTTGGTCTGGAAACCTGGGTCGTTTTCGTCCGAGCAAAAATCAAATGTAGTTGTAACTTTTGGAAACGGCAGGAGAGACCGCTACTATGCTTCTGTAAAAAAAATAGGTAACCCAAGGACCTACCACCAAGTTTAAGCGCGGCAGTCGCCCTCTGGCCTTTGCACCAGGGAGTTGAATTTTGCGAGGGACGAAAACGACCCGTTTCATTTTTTCACAAAAAAAAATTACAAAAATTCTTGTGTACAGATTTATGAGAAAATTTTGTGACGTGTTATTGAAATCAATAATTTAATAATGTAATTTTCTACTTTTTCGAAATGAAATACACATAAAAATTGAATTATTACTGATTTTATTTATAATTTTTTAATTATTATACATTTTTCACTGTTTTTTCTATGAAATATGGGACTAATTTATAACCAATTTTGAGACAGCAAAATTGAGCATTTAATTTTGAAATAAGTGAATGCCATATTTTTTTTATAAAAGCTACACTATGCCTCTTCAATATCCATTTTGAATCATTTCGATATAATTATTTTTCATAAAGTTATGATTTTTAAAATAAACTAATGACTTTGTCGTTAGTTGCCTTATATTTTGTATAAAAAATATATTTCAAAAATATATTTTTCTCAATTCTATAATTGAGACTTCAATTTCAAGGCTTGAAGAACCTTCGTTAATTTTTTCAGATTTTTTTCAAAACTTTAACAGTTTAAAAAAACGCCAGGACGTAAACAACCCACGTTTTCAGACTAAGGGTTAATTTCGGGTCTTCGTCCTTCGCAACTTTCCCCTTTCTACGTTTTTCCATCACGAGGATTGGGTAACCTCGTGTTCGCGATTGTTCATGTAACTCGTCGTTGAACAACGTTACACAAACGTTGGTAATTGTATGCGAACAGAAGCCACGAAGAAACAAGAGATAAATCCATTATCAACGTTCAACCCGCTACGACGTTTATCGTGGAATCCCAGATTTTTCTTCCACTCCTTGTCAACAACGACGTTGTCAATGACGTCGATAATTAAATTACGTACTTCGAGGGCAAGTTGCGAGAATAACGGGCTTCGTAGCATTGTCAATGATCAACCTTGTGACTGACATTCAAATCATAATTCTAAAAGGAAATTATGTAATTGTCGATCCACAACGTCTCTAACCCATCGATAATTTCTGTAAATTAACCCTTAGCGCTACGTTGGCTCCGCTACGGAGAAATCCGTAATTCGTCACGTAACTTCGGTGACTACGACGCGGAGATATTTTTTATGTGTAGTTGAATCGTACTACGTCTGTGATATTGAGGTTAAATTATTTTATTACTTTTTTCTTATGGTTATAAACATGAAAGCACGGATGTGATGATGAAAATTTCGAGCTGGGTAATGGTGAAGACGTATTTTGAGTCGGAGGATTGAAAAATAATGCAGGTATTTAAAACTCTAATGGTCACATAATAATACTATAAATCACGAAAATAACAGACACAAAGATAATTTGAGTATTTTAAGATCTGATGTTGTAATAATGACGGTATATAACACAATAACTCCGTTGTAAACACGATGTTGGGGTACAGCGGTACCGAAACAATACCACCCGAGAGACGAAGAAGAAAAAATTGTAAACGTGAAAGCGAAGGTTCGTCAGAAGACACGAATGGATCGCGTAATGTAACGAAATAATTGGATATTTAGGGAAAATACATTTTAGTGTATGGCCAAAAGTCATTGCACCGCAATTCCTCCAAACATTGTACATTCGTTACAATGTTTTAACCCTTAATCCGTAGTGATGGATCAGACTCGTGTCTTGCCGCGATGGTGCGTTCTTCACGTTTGCATTTGTTTGTGTGATTATATCGTTTGAGCAAATGAATATTGCAGCAATTTAATAATTATTGATAAGATTTCATTAGTGTTGGGAAATTTTCCAGAGCACTTCGAAGTACTTTTTGAATCGCCAAGCGGGAGAGATTAAGGGTTAAATCGTTTTCACGAAAGAGTCGATAAATAAATTTATAACCGAAAGCAATAAATTGCCGAAAATGTTCTAAAATGGGAAGAAATTTCTTGTAACTCTAGTTGGCAAACGTTGCGTAAAGCTCCATGGGTTTCTGTTTAAAAAACAAAATCCAAATATAGGCCCAGTTATAGGCCCGAAAAGGTAAAAAAAAAAAAAGGTCCACCTCGTGAGTTCTAAAAGAAAAGAAAAAGATGACAGACGTAAAACAACCCATAATTATGATACTTGCTCAATTTAACCCAGAATGCACACGAAGGACTGTTTCCAAAGATATCACACAATGTTGAATTACAAAATTAAGAATTTACGTTCAATTAACAACAGAAACATGCATATTTATGAAATAAATAAAATCAAATAGATTCACAAGCACGGGTAATTTTTTACACTCAAAATAGTAAATAAGACTTCTTTTTTTTTTCAGGCGCTCCGCTGCAAAAATATGCCGGAGTTTCTGGTGAGCAATGGTAGAGCAACGCGCGAGGTACAAAGGGTCAATGTCCACTCGAATTTTTTTTTTTTTTTACCTCCATTATCGGTACATTAAGTATTGGTACATTCGGCTTATCGAAGTAATGTGTAAATTCGAGTTCAACGACATTACTAAGGCAACCGATAAAATAAAAGCGTTTTTCTTTGATCTCACGAATTGCCAGCGAAAATATTTCGACCCATGAAAATCTTCATTGTTCATTTGAAAAAAACATTGTTCAAAGCTGATTAAACTCGCTCGTCAAATAAACACAAAAAAATCCAAAGCTGCAATGCTGCAAAAATAAATTTCCCTCCAACTAATATAAAATTTCTATTGTATTTCTGACCATGCATAAAATTTCATACGAAAAACGTTGATGTAATGGAAAAAAAAATGTATATTTATATATATTTTATTTATATATAATATATATATTCGTCTTAGTTTTTTTCCCAACGTATTATATCAATCTCGTAACTCAAGCGCAGTGCGTTCGTGTACAGTAGTACACTCGACATTATCAGCGAGTGTTGGCGACCTCGTTACCGAAAGATGACGTCCAAACGGTCGCCACGTGCGAAGCGCTCTCGCGGGCAATTGCTCTCACATACAAACAAGCCCACACGAACCCACACGCACGCCACGAGTGAAGTACGTGTGCGGTAACGAGCAGCTCGACCATAGAAGCGCGATTCGAATGACCGTCCGTATACGAAACGAAAAATAAACATCAACGGCACGAGCGAAAGCGCCTTTCGAACTTTGCACGAATTTTCGTTATACCCAGCGTTCACTAAAACTGCCCTCATCTTTCCTATTTTTACGAGAAAAAAAAAATACATATAAAAAAAATCCGCCCCCCCCCCTCGTTTTCTCCGATTATTCCCGGCTAGCCTTGGACCGAAGAAAAGAAAAAGAATTCACGCGATGTATTGCACGAGAGACGCGGAAACTTTCGGTCCAGCGTGCGTCACGAATTTAGGAATAGACGCCTATTGACTCTCGTCACGAGAAAAAATAGCCATGGTACATTGATCCGCGGAAACGCAATCGGAAAATCCAGACGAATTCGCCTTTCGGAACAATCGTTGCAAACTCTTCGGAACAAAATGGCGGACATGAAGAAAAAAAAAATAGAAGAAGAAACAATAGTACATGTATACAAACGATGTTCAATTATCGTCAGGTATTATAGTGCCGTCAAGTATGTCAAATGCGCATAAGAGCTCAACTTTCGTAATTCGCAGAAGTGGCTTTGGCACGAAGGGTCGGCGGAGCCAATCGGAAGCAAAAGATTTGTGCGAGAGCCTCGTGGGTCAACGAACCGGCAAGGACGTTGCAGAGAGCACAAAGGCACGCGCGCACCGCTGAATATTTTTTTTTTTCGCCACAGACAGCAGCAGCGGCAGCATCGGCAGCAACAACAACAGCAGCGCCAGCAGCAGCAGCAGCAGCAGCAGCGCCAGCGGAGAAGTTAGGGAACGCAGGAAGGAGTGGGGGCCAATCGACGCTCGACTTCCCCTGTGTTCGGCCAATGGCCGCGTGGGACCAAGGCCACTCTTTGCACATGCCGCCCCGGTTGCACGGTGAATAAGAAAGATGGAACAAAAAAATCACACGCAGAAGAAGAAGAAGAGGAGGAGGAGGCGAAGGAGGAGAAGAAAAAGATGGAGGGCGAGGAGAAAGAGGTAGAGAGCAACACGAGGTCGAGGGACCAGCGAGGACGGGCTTTTGGCCAATGAAGACGCGAGACTGGTGCAAAAGGGGACCACCGAACGGATGGAGGGGGAAGATGCGGGATCTTAGAAAAAAAAGAAAGAAAAAGAATTAGACGAAGGAACGTGGAAGAAGCGAAACGCAAGAACCGTGCCGCCTCGAGTGCTGCCCGAAAGGAGAAAAATCACCTTGAGAGGGAATAAGGGAGGGAGGAGGGGGGGGGGGGGGCAAAGGTAGCGAACCAGCGAAGCTGGTTTATGCTCGAGGAGCTCCGTGCAACTATCGCGACCCGAAAGATTCGAGCAAAACATCTTATTGTTTTACGAGACAAAGAAATCGTGACGGATGTTTATTATTATTATTATTATTATTATTATTGTTTGTTTCGGTCTTGATTCTTCTCGAAGCATGTTACGACGGATAGGTAATGGAGATTACGAAATTGTTTGGATTGTTTTTTTATAAGATTTTCATTTCGATAATTGAGGCATCGAGGGCGGTTAGAGGGCTCGATGACATTTATGTTTAATCATGAAGGACGAACAGTTAATTAATTGCAACGAATTCCATGTTTGGTTAAAAAAAATCATACGAATCGTTTTGTTCTCCGATTAAAATAAATTGCATATTTGTACAAACTGGATAAAATGGCGGTAAATGTACGCATGCGAATTTATAATTATATTTCCGTCAATATCTATTCCGCGGTCTTGAATTCGATTCATCGACAAAAATTCAGCCCCAGCGTGCGTCTTATTTTTCCATTCTTTTTAATGCACGACCGATCAAACATGCCCGATAAGTACGCGACAAACATCGTACAAAAAAACGTAAAGAATCTCGTCTGCAGCCGAAAAAAGTAGGTCGCAAAGTTTAAATAATCTTGCAGCACCAAACGACTTATCAATGCGCTCGCGGTATCACCGTCAACAGATTACCGCCCAGCATCGATTCTCCCCCCCCCCTCCATTTTATTTCCTCTAAACCGTCTCCCTGACATACCAATCACGACAAAAAAACAACATAAACAAAAACGAAAACATTCCAGTCCCAACGTAAATATAAAAAAAAAATAATAATAATAATAATATGTAAAATAAAAATATTATCATCGCGTTGAAGGACATTTGGTGTCAATGGCCCGATCCGGTGGCGTGTCCTGTTGCATCAGCGATGTTAGCCTTGACTCCAGGAAGTGTACACTGCCGGTCGGTCGGTCGTTTCCCCGGCGTTCGGGCGGCTTGCGAGCCAGCAGTTGTGTTTGCGAACGAAAAAGAATATAACTAAACGCTTTCCGTCCGTCGATGCTCGCCCACGTGGTTGGCCGGTCGTTCCGCGGGGTATCGTCAAGGTTCGTAACGAACGAGAGACGAACACTAAACTCGTTTCGTGCGCGAGCGAGAAGACGCGACGTAGCCCGAAACGAACGAACCGGCGGGATGATGAAGAGAAGAAGAAGAGGAAGGGGGAGAGACTTGCACTCTATGCTGTGAATCGTTAGCGCGTGGAAGCTTCGGCTTCGTCGTATAACGATCGAAACCCTCCGAGAACGTTGAACCTTCACGGACCCGCCGTTGATTTTGATTCTTCGTTGAAAAAGATACGAAAAAAAAAAAAAATAAAGAACGAAATTGGTCAAAAAAAAAAAAGACCCGAAGAATTCAACGAAACGATGTATGCGTTGTGGGTTGATATTCGGCACACCACACGAAAGCGTCTCGGGCGGGTTCGCGGTTTGCAAGTTGGCATTGAATAATTTGAATACATAATGGTTGACATCATGCGTCACGTGACGAGATAAAACCCAATGATATTTTCCATGCAATCAACGATCGAACATCTTGGAATCTCGACAATCCCGAATACCGCGAATTTGCGGGCGCAGCGCGCGCGGTCGTACTCGTAAATAATTTTTTTTAATTCTTATCGCGATCGTCGGTGAGACATGCGATATCGCGACTATGTTCTAGCTGTTCTAGTATTGAGTTTTGGGGGGGAGAGAGAAAAAAAATATATGCGACTGACTGCCGCGCGTGCCGCATGGTTGTTTTCTTAATCTAAAGGTCATGAGATGACAAAAAAATGGATCGAGAAGCAAGAAAAAAGGCTTTTCTGTCTTGACGTATTGCGAAGACGTGCATTTTATCGGCAAGATTGGAGTTTGAAATTGTTTGCGGTTGTGGAAACAATAGTCGGATCGTTTGAAAAGTTCGATATCTTTTTTTTTTTTCGAAATAATTGTAGGTGATATGATTTTTTTTTCTATTTATTTTGCTTTTATCACTTTCTCGTTACTCGCTATGGATTTTCGATGACGCAACCCTAACGACAACTCCCACGAAAGAAGGACAGCACAATCCTATATATAGATAGACACGAACACATAAAAATAAATATATATGGGGCATTCCATGACAAGTCGATCAAGTTCTGGCGGCCATTTTTTAGATCGTTTTCATAATTTTTCATTCGAAAATACTCATCGAAAAAAACGAGCCGAATTTTTTTCAAATTTAAAAAAAATATATATTTTGAGATTATTTTTTTTTTAAATAAAAAAAAAATGTCCGTTTTTTTCGCCTGAAAAAATTTACAGAATTCTTATGAATTATAAAGAAATTTTTAAACGCTATTGCAAGATGGAGCTCTCAAAACTACCGGAGAAAAAAAAAATTGTATACGTGACAAATGCAGCCCCAATATTTGTTGGCGAATTTTATGATTTTTATTTTTTTTCTCCGGTAGTTTTAAAAGCTCCATCTTGCAATAGCGTGAAAATTTCCTTATAATTCATAAGAATTCTGTGAATTTTTTCAGGCGAAAAAAAAAAACGAATATTCTTTTTTTTATTTTTTTTATTTAAAAAAAAATCTCGAAAAATATATTTTTTAAAAATTTGAAAAAAATTGGGCCCTTTTTTTCGATGAGTACTTTCGAATAAAAAATTATGAAAACGATCTAAAAAATGGCCGCCAGAACTCGATCGACTTGTCATGGAATGCCCCATATACATATCCATGTGCGAACGAACAGAAACGGATGGTTTCTCTAGAAGTGGGCGCGTTGCAACGATCAATCGCTATATAGTAGCAGCGTTAGGGAACGTCACGATGCGTATGTGTCGTATCGCGTTATGTGGAATCGAGCGTAGTCGACGGTGACCCAGTTTATCACGACCATGGCCGACCCTTCTGACCTACAAACCGATAATATACGTATGGTGTACGGCCTATAGACATTATTACTACATTATATACGATTGTTTGCTCGTCGTACGCCTATTCGAATTATCAGTCCTTCCATGTCCGACCACCGGTCACATCGCATTTTGCGAGTCAGACACCGAACAATCGCCAACACGTGGACAATTGTCATTGTTATTTTGACGAAAATAATAAGCACGATATTAATTTTTTCCCTACGTATCGTCCTAATGACGATGGTTCAATCAAATATGGCTTGAGGGGTTATTGATCAAACATTCAAGCATTCAATTTGCGACCGAGAACAAAAACAACTTAGAGAAATGTTAAGGCGACAGTTTTGCAAAATCGCGAAAATAACGAACGACAAAAAGTTTAACACGTCCAAATACGATTTCGATTGCGGAATTGAGCGTACAGCTTGTAACGCTTAATTTTTGTAATATCCTAAATTCGAAATTCGTTAGGAATTTCAAGTCAAAGCATCTTGTAATATTATCTACAATTCCTCGGATATATAATGCACCTGAAAAAATATCAGTACGCAATTCTCATTATTTACAAACTGATTCGTTATTAATAATGTTTAATATATCAAAGTATAATTAAAGAATAATGTATAAAAGAGTAATTAATGTAGAAGATATTATATAGAGCGATTTACAAAAAGAAAATAATAATTTGCAAATTGATTCGACGATAGCCGATCGATAAAACAAACAATCGAGAAAACAACGATCATAATTTAATCGCAATGCCCATAACTGTGAGCTCCGTAGCAGTGAATACCCAACGGCGTGCATACTGACCGAACTTTCTCTTTCGCGGCCGAAAAAATGTCTTCCTAAACATGACAAACCACTCCGAACAACGTCGAAGAAGACCGGAAATCACCAGCTACACCACAAGATGCACCGTTAATTTCCTCGTTCTTCAAGTAAATATCCACGAATAAATTAAGAAGACAAAAAATCCGACCGTAATTACGTCCCACTCGCAACAAATTAAAACGTCGTTACATTGGGCCGGAAAAAAAAAAAAATCATACGGCGTGCCTCCACTCACGTAGATACCACGCAAGAATGCAGCTGATGAATTCCGTCATCTCGCGACCGGTGCAAGCTTTCTCCTTGGTACCGTTCGACCGTCCATAAAATCTTAAACTTCAACGACCCGCGGTGCATCCGATACCACACGGGGCGTAGAAAGGGGGGTGGGGGGGAGGTCATGCGTTTCAACACCGTCCAGCAAACGCATTCAACTGTTAGATCTAACTGTAACCCAGACCTACTTACGAGAGTGCTCGCTTCACGCTGTTACATCCCGGTCGTCATCGACTGCGGCTCGAGACGCACCTTTCTATTTGTCGAGTAAACTCGGTTACGTTGGTATGTTTCCTTGCGCATACCTTCGCCGTACGCGCATCTCGCTTGCCCATCTTCCGACGCGCTATGCGCCGGACCACAATGGCCAAGACGGCTTTATCGTACGCACCGTGAATATGACATTCTAATTAACCAAGCTCGGGGAACCATCGAAATTAATGGCTTTGGTGCATGACCTTTTGGAATGACCTTTGGCGAGGTGTTCACGGAAAAATTAAAAAATTCGAACACGATATAAATCTTCGTGGTGTCAAACTGACGGAAAGAAAAGATGCACTTTGCAATGTTTGTATCATCATCGAAAAATTGAAAAAAAAAAAATTGAACAAATTATATTAAAACACTAGAAATGAATCTTCGTGGTAATAAACTGACGGAATCAAAATATGCACTTTCTAATCAACGAAGAATCCGTAAAAAAAAAAAAAAAATAGCGACACCAGAAGTAAGTCCCCATGGTGCCAAACTGCTAGAACCAAAAGATGCACTTTCTAATATTCCAACCACCAACGAAGAACTTAAAAAAAAAATTTTAAAAAACAAGAATAACCCCCACAGAATGCCATCCACGTGGTACCAAACACCCGAATACAAAAGATGCACTTTCCAATCCCCTCATACGTATGTACGTGCTTGCATGCCTAAATTTTCATTTCCACTCCACCAACTATCAACAATTCACAACAACGAATCACCTCACACGAAAAATCTCCCAACTCCAACCACCCGCCAACACCGTCACACTCCACTTCCTCCTCCCCAACCCCTCCCCCATATTTCCACCTCGAACTTCTCATCCCCAAAAAAAAAATCCTCGTTCGATCTCCGAACCCCTTCGGCGAAACTTCATCGCGAAACTCATCGACGCATCCGCGATGCACCGCAGTCACTGTCGAACTGCCGCGACTCGACTCCGCGCCTCGCAACAGTGACGTTCCGATGTGTTATATATCCATGCAACCGCAAAAATTTTCCCACCCGAATCGCGACAGCGTCATCGTAGAACGCGCGGTGCTCTCCGGTTATTCGCGGAGAACGTGCGGGTGAGGAGTTTTAGCAACGCCCGCGCGAGGCCGATGCAACGAGCTCGCTGCGCTCGTTAAACGCGAAGGAGGAGGGGGTGGGGGGTGGAGGCGCGATGGGAACGAAAGAAGGAGAAACTTGGATGATATTCGCGAATGTGTTGGCACACGCGCGAGTGCATGCATGTTGGTATCTACCTACGTGGAAGACGACCACTACGTGAAGAACGTCGAGAGAACGGGATAACTGACGTTTGGCGCAGCTACGCGATTGGACGGGGGGTAGAAACTCCAACGAACCGACAAACCAACAGCCTCGTGCAAAAGCCAACCGCGAACGGTGCATCCTACGCCGCGGTCACTCCTACTATTCGCGCGTTGTACGAACCCGCGTCGCACGTGTGTCGGTTGTGTGCACATTTTGCAACGACGCGGGAGAGTCTCCCCGCTCGTGGAACTCTCGTGACTCTTTGCACGGACAATACGGTGTTGCCGAAGCAATGGCGCGAGTGCAGAGGGACGAGACATGCGCGGGTAAACTTCGACGTTGCGGAAATTTCAATGCGTGTCGCGCGTTTGTTGGGGATAAGTTCGCGAACGGAGAAATTGCAATGCTCGTGGATGCAATGGGGAATGAGACGAGGTACTGGCGAGGCGGTTCGACTTACGACCTTGACATGGTTTTTTTTTAAACTTTGTTTGATGAAAGCATATATTGGTGATGATTTCTTTTTTCTAGTACTGCATTGTCACCGATGGAAATTTCATTGAACGGGTTGTTTAATATTGAGTTCGTGCTTAGGTCACTCATTGGAATGCACATCTTTATGTTCTTCGTTTATTGGATAAAAAAAAAAAAAAAATTATCGTCGACGTTGGAAATGAGATAGAATATCGTTCTCCAGCATCGTTTGGGGACCTCGAGTTGATGAATTCCAATTGCATTTATTTTTAATAATAATGATAATAATAATAATGAAAATAATGATAATAATAATAATAATAATAATAATAATAATAATAATAATGATGATGATGATGATGATGATGATGATGATGATGATGATGATGATGATGATGATGATGATGATGATGATGATGATGATGATGATAATAATAATAATAATAATGATGATGATGATGATGATGATGATGATGATGATGATGATGATGATGATGATGATGATGATGATGATGATGATGATGATGATGATAATAATAATAATAATAATAATAATAATAATAATAATAATAATAATAATAATAACAACGCCAACAATAATATAAATAATAACGATAATACGCTGAGCTTAATCTTCATTCTGCAAATTTTGATACTAAAAAATGTATAGCACAGTCATAAAAAAAAAAAATTGCATCCAATAAATTTTAATTCACTTAAATACTCAACGTCGAGAGCCGCATATCCTAAAAATGTTTTTCTCCGCATCGAAATGTAGTATCAACATAACTTTGCTCGTTCAACTGCAAGATTGATGGGGCTTGATTGTACAGCGTTAGTCTGTTTCGAATAGATAACGAAATCCGGTATTTTCGGTGTCGCTTTTTATCATTGATTAATCATTTTCGTTCTACTCGCAGCCATCCAATTCTCTACTGCTGTTGCAAAGAAGCATGGTATAATTTTTCGCGAACTAATGGATGAACGTAATCTGATAACGGAAACCTACTGGGGCCAGTGTGACACGTGATGCAAAGACGCACCGCTCAAGATGAACCATTGAGGATGTGCGTTACTATGAGCGTCAGTAGAAACGGCTCAGCTTGGAGCGCGTGTCCGTGAAAATTCGGAAATATCAATGACTGCGGTCTGGATTCGCACTTCCGGCCGAATGCAGCAGGCCAATCGTACTAATTTCTACCGACGCTGGAGGAAGGGCGGGGGAGGGGGGGGGCGGAAGTCAGCAGCAATGGCTATTCATTTAATTGGAGCAAATTCAAAAATTTGAAATACTCCCAGCTGCGAGCGTCGTCTTGCATAATAAATTACCTTATTTGAAAAATCAAAAACGATGAAATAATTCTCGGTATTATCTTAGTTTATTAATAGTTTAAATGAAAACGTATATCAAATACGTTTTGGGGCAAATAACTATGATTATTTATCATGCAACAATTAAAATTGTCCCATTTCTGGACTAATAATACATAATCTGGATGAATCATTGTTTTACAATTGATTTTGAAAGTTAATAGCAATTATAATCCATTATTATTTAGCATAATCAAAGAATTTCAAATATATTTTCATTGGATGAATGCTCATCCCTGCGAATCGGATTGCAGGGAAGATCGGCGACTTGCAGTGGATACGGAAGTACATAAACAGCCGCCACGTCTGTACTTCACATCCCCAATGACTGGGGAAACGCATGATCGACCGTTCTACGACTACGACCGTCGAATAGCGCATGTTTATTCGTTGAATTTTTTTTTTTAAATGTTTTATTTATTTTTTTCTCCAATTCTTTAATAAAAAAAAAAAAGTTAAATTTTTTTTTTATTTTCCACAATCTCCCAACTCTTTCGCACCATTTCCGCGTAATTTCGATCTTGCGCTATTCGACGCTAGCGCAAATCAGATTTGTCGCACGCATGGGTATCACGATAGATAAGAATGTGCAAAAACGATGTCATTATCATCGTTTTAATACGACTAACAGGTGTATCTACGCAAACACACGTAACTCATGTAACAAGACGTAAATACGAAATTTTTTTTTGTTCGACGTTCCGTCGTGGTTTTAACGATTCAGGTGTTTTCAAACGAATCATATATAACAACAATTTGAAGGCAAAAAAATTCCAACAACTTAATTGAAGAATGAATTGTTAGCCATGGCTCATTTGACCGAAAAAAAATAGCCGTAGCTAATTAAAACAAAATAAAAGAAAAAAAACAAAAGTACAATTCTAACTGTATAATCGTAAATTTGACTGCGAGCTGATTTAAAAAAAAAAACAGTTTCCTATTGCCAATGCATAATTCGAGAATCTATTAGTATTTTTTGCCGTACCATAACACGACACAGCTGTTCAATCGACAACGCGCGAGAAAAAAACAACTTTTCAGTCCACCTCGCTTATATTGAAACGTTGATTAGTTAAATATTCAGGTCCGGCGTTTTAGCAAAAATTGTTGTACATAGATAGATTTTAATCTGCATGATCGAAATAAAATGGTGAAAAAAATGAAGAAAGTGTGAAACTTACCCTCGCAGAAAAGGGTGACATCGGTGAGACTCTCGCTTTTGAAGAGATTTGAGAATGCGGTTGCCAAGTTGCTGCCAAAGCTGTTCCACTTGAGACAAAATTGTTGCTGATGAGAGTCCATGATGCCACCCCTTGGGCCAGCCACGTGACCCTCGCCACCCCTGTCACTGCCACCCTCCAGTACGCTCTTCCCTTCTTGATCGCAACCGTGACCAACTGCTCCTCCGGCTAAAAAAAAAAAAAAACATTTCAATATTGAATTATCGATCGATTTTATCGGAATTTACGATATTCGGGGGCTGTTTCGGGAGTCGGTGCAGCTCAACAATCGCTTGAGCGACAGCGTAGGCTTCTATTTTATGGGTATTTTCGTATGTATTGACGTTTTTACATGTATTATGATATTATTATGAATAAACGATTATTTCACAGAATTTGCGTAATAAGCCGATCGATTTTTTTTTTTTTTTTTTAACGGACGGAAACGAAATCTTTTTCAACAACTTTTTTTTTATAAGTATCATAATAATACAAATATATCTCGGCATTGATAGCACATGTCGTTGTCGGAGTTGGACTTCGAAACAGGCAATTAATTAATCCGCCAAAAAAATAGTAAAAAATGTTTATAAAAAAGTTAGCACTGATTTAAAGAGTCCTGAGCGGTTTGACCGAGTATATTGAGTTCGAGTGTTCGGAACCGGAAGTTCACACAAGAATTAACCTGCGGCCTAACGAATTCGTTACAAAAATTAACCATTTAAATATCTTTTCAATAGCTTCGAGAATCTGACATTCTTTGGTTGCTCGACGAAAAAAAAAAAAACATTTCCGGTGCAGCTCGCAACGTAAACTTTCTCGTAAACTTTCACGAGTCACCGATAGCATATGAAACTTATTTTCTCATTCTCTTGTAAATAAAAAAATTATCTTTTTTCAAAAGCACACAGACACACTCGTGACGTATTAACTTCACGAAAAACACCTACCTAGATTCGTGGTAGAATCCACCCGATTCACTGAGAAATAAAAAAAAATCAATAATTATTATTACGAACTCAAATTCTCGCACAAAAGAAGAAAAAATGTCTTCCTCACTTTTTTCAATTTATCGTATTATCAATTTATCGTGAGGGAATCCAATCGCGAACGAATCTCCGGAAAACACGTGTTCACCCGTTACTACAGCCTTTCCTCCCAAATAATTATTCGACCATCGCACGGTGCAAAATGAAAAATGAAATGAAAAATTAAAAAAAAAAAAATTCGTCTCAAACACCTGTTTTTTTTTTTTCGTTCAATTTTTTCAAACGGAAATAAAAATCCCACAGGTGTCGTTAGAATAACGATCGCCGAGCCGAATCATCGGAGCGATCGATTTTCAGCCGCGAAAAACTTTCAAAGACGCGTTTGTGATACGTGACGGCGACGAGATCGAAAAATTGACGAATAAAACAAGTGCGCGGATAGATGCGATGCACGCAGCGGCTCGAAAGACACTCGCGTTCCAATGGGGCCCCACCACGCGCACTACTGCTTCTCTCCCCCGGGGCCGTTGCTACCGGCGTCGAGCGCGAAACTATACGAAAAACTCCCGTGGTGGTTAAGGCGATGCGCGTGTTGACCGTCACACGACCGTCACGAAAGTGGCGACGAACCGAACGTGAAAAAAAGCTCCCGCAAGTTCAACGATTTCTCCCCCGTAATAACGTAACGCGTATTGGACGAAGATAGGACGACAACGAAGAGGAATAATTCTACTACACGGAAACAACTTTTTCCCAACGAGATTCAAATAGAAAAAAAAATATATGTATCTATATTATATATATATATATGGGCAATAGAAAAAAAGTACGAGTGCGTACGAAACAATTGTAAGCCCGAGGTGTTGGGTGGAATACGCGCCCGAATTTCGTGTATATGGGTCATCGGCGTCGATGCAAATGCGGTTGTGACCGAGGGATAAAAAGAAAAAGAGGCCGAGAAGACGAAGACGATGGATAGCTGGAAGTTGAAGAAAAAAAAAGAAAAAAAAAGAGCGAGAGAGAGACGAAGCGGAGGGGGGGTTTTGGGTTGCGTTGGGAGCGCGTTGCGCGTGCACGCGCTGCGACTGGCTGCGAACGGAGAGCGAGACATTAACCCAGCTGTGGATCGAGGGCGTGCGAGTGAGTCAAACCGTGAAACGTCGAAGGGGAAGGTGCGTGAATGTGCGAAGGAGGAGTGGATCGTTGAAGATGGTGGGGAGGATGGGGGGGCTAACCCGGTAAGCTGGACGGAAAGAACGAGGACGGTAGATAATAATGTTCGTATCCAAAGTGCCGCGGGTGGGGCGATTGGCCTCTCTGCGGCTGCCGGAGGATTGCCAAAGTTGAAATCGCTCGTTTAGCTGTCTATCTATATATTCCCATAGATATATATATATATCTATATATACACACAAATTCTCTCGTATTATACAGTTGCCTAGCTATCCGCAAACATACGATAGTTCGCTCGCACTCCGGCGTCCTCTAGGATGGCGCGTTATGGGCTGCTTTCTCTCTCTCTTTCTCTCTTTCGTTCTCGTTTTCTCTTTCTCCCCATCGCGTCGGTCTTCGGCTTCAAACGCCTCGACGCTGCGATGCGGTTCTCTTTTGCTATATAATATCTACATGTGTATATGTATGTATATATATATGTACAGAGAGGAACACATGTTTAATCGTCTTTCTCTGTTTGCGCGTGGCTAATGCCGGATGCGTTTTACCTTCGCGTCTTTTTCTAACGATGCGCGAGGCTGTTGAGACTCTTTTCGGACTGCTTCGCGCATACCCCGCTCGGCTCTAATGCCCGTTGAGCACACACTCGTACAGATCCGCGCGCGCGCACACACACACACACACGCGTGGTTTTATGGAGAAATATTGACGGACGGAGAGATACCGATGAGGTATATCGCACTTCATGGCTGTGTGTTCCCGCTGCGGCTTAATCTAACACGTGCCAGGGCCGGAACGCGAAAAACCGGTACCATCGATCACCGATCATTCTGACACCAAATTTTGGCTTCATTTCTGTTCAAGTGTTCGTGTGCGTTTTTTTTTCGAATTTATTTCCGTATCTATGTTTGGGTTGCCCGCGAGCTTGACAGATTGACCAACTGAGTAACGAAAAATCGGTATATCGCGCGGTCTTATTTGGTGAATCGTAAATTGAAATATGGCTTTGCGCTTCTTAAAGCGCAGGTGGTTAAGAATTTTTCAAACTTTGTCGGATTTATCGGATGTAATTGACTTCACAGCACTTCCGCTAATTGATTCCAGTGAATCTATCAGCTATGTTGTGATTAAATATTTGTTCTATTCCTTCTTTATTTTTTTCAGTTGGCATCAAACGAGTGTAAAAACTGTACGATCATTTTTTTCCGGTGAAATTGTACACGAAGAAATTGAGATAAAATATTTTAATAATTCAGATATCCTCGCTATTCCGAGACATTGTGGGAAAATTCAAGTTGCCGCTATTGGTTTGTCCCCAACGGATCCACTGTAGATTGTTCGACACCTAGCAGCCCGAACTTGGTACATTTGCAACAACACAAATATTGTCAACACCTATCGCTCGGGCGAGAGTTCGGTAGACAGAAAGTCGAATGAAATTTGCATCTCAAGTCACTGAAAACGTCAAGATACGGATATTGCGTCCGAATTCAAATGTTCCGACTCTTTGATCGAAAAAGTTTCTCTATTCCTCAAATTCCTTTCAACGACTCGAGCAATCTTCGCGTATCATTTTTTTTTCCCCACATGGTCGTTCCCCGAACAATTGTTTGAAAGAGTTGTTTTTCATCGATGAGTCGGTCGGCGACTTTGACCTTGATGCTCGGTGAGTCGTAGGTTGGTGGAACGTTAGAGCTGCGGTCCGCGTGGTTGCGCGCGCGTTGCTCGTTCTCGGGACTTCGGCGTTGTACGATAGAAATAAAAGAATCGAGCAAAGAAGTTAACCCTAAGGCTTTGCGCGTATCATCGACAGTATGCACGTCGAAGTCGTGGCGGCGTTGATGGGTACAAAGCGTCGGCTGATGACAACCACGTGGCTAATGATCGTTCGAAAGAAAGGAAAGATCTACCTTGAAAGAAAAATCTCATTCCGCATGACGACTTTGCGACAGCCATTTAAACTTATGGCAATAACAAGATATTGGACTATAACCATGAACCTCATCCACGTGGTCAAGGTCAATGACTTATATTGTTCTCCCTCTCGTGAGAAAAGTTGTCGGTGTCTCTATGAGATTCTTTTTCAAGATCTCAGGGCGTTATGGCGGGATTTGACACGAGTGCGAGGGGAGATAGTTGCGAAATAAGATTCGTAATTTCCCCGAAGTTGTTGAAGGTTATAGAAAGAGTCGAAGGTCAGACAGTTTTTGCCACAAACGTCCGTAGCTTGAGGTTAGTTTCATGAAAATCGGTCGAGCCGTTTAAGAGCAATGGCGAATCGCGTTTTCGAAGTGGGCGAAACGTGCCCGCCATCTTGTCGAATACCGCGTGCACAAAATGGCGACTGGCCAAGTGATTACGGTAAAAGTAAGAAAAATTCCGATGAACACCAGCTTCGCAAGAAGCCGAAGATAATAAGAAAGCGAAGTAAAAAGTTAGATTTTTATCTGTTTTACAAAATTCACTTTTTGCAAAGCTCGCGCTCGTTTCATGGAACTCGATCTTGTGAGCCCGGGCCGGTTACCGTTGATGATCTCCGGCCTCCGTCTCATTTCTTTCCATTCCGATGTCTCCGTTACTCTCCCACGGCCCATCGCGGATAGAGGAACCTTATTCATCGAATATTTCGTTCCCAAGGTGTAGTGCTATCCCCCTATCGTGTTTCATCGGTCTAAACGTTGAACTACGTAGCCGGGGTTCTTCCACCGATGCTGCTCCACGATGCGGGGAGAAAGTCACAGGTTTTGGACATCCCGCCTGCGCTACTCGACCGCTGCTACAAATGCTTCGGTCTAATACCGCGCGGTCCCGGAAGGATGGATAGATAAAGAACGAGCGATAGAACAGAGATGGCGATACGAAGAGCGACGCGAGAGAGCGAGAGAGAGAGATATGGAAAGAGCGAGAGAAGAGGAAGCGTAACATCGTTTTGGTCAGCGAAGGTTGTGACGCAATTGCGCCCCAACCGGCAACTGCGCTCTGGCTCCCTCCATGACTTCATATTGCTCGCGATGTAATTTTGTAAATTCATCCGTGTACAATAACAAAATACGTCTTTGCATCGAAATAGTCCTCAAAATCCAGTCGCAACAACGAATCAAATCTCAATCATGACTTTTCAAAATAATAATAATAATTATTATATACATAATTTTATAATAATAATTATAATAAAAATAAAAATTATAATATATATATATTATAATAATTATCAATTAATAATTAATTAATTAATAATAATAATAATGGTAATAATTAATTAAATAAAATTAAAAAAAAATGCAATCTCCTAAATATATATAATAATATGCGACAATGTATGGAAAAAAAAAAAATTTCCTAGCCTCTGAAAAACAAAGCCGCCCTATAATACGTTCCTGGGGGCCGCGAAAAATAAGTTTAACTTGCATTCAAATGGCGGAGGCTCGGTTAGTTGCGCGTGCACGGGAAGCTCGACGCGGAGTAGGGAGTCCTCGTTATGCGCGAAGCAGCGGGAGGTGTACAGTCGTCGACCGGAGTAGGAGACCCGTTCGCCGTTTTGACCCGAACGTCGCCGTTGCGAAGCGAACGCGTCGCTCGCGGAGGTGGAAGTGGCGAACGCCATGGGCGATGCTTCTCCGTCGCATTCAGCGAAAAATGCTGCAGAAGGTGGGGCTGTACGGTCGGCGTTGCGGTCAGAGAGTGGAGCAACGCCACGAACGCAGCAGCCACTCCGCGGCTGTGTTCGACGATCTCGTCGTGCGCGAGAGGTGGAGGGGAATGCGCGCCGTTCGAGGCACGGAAGGTTCGCGATATATTGTGGGAGGTAGTGGAACCGGAGGAAGAACGAAAACAAGAAGAGACTATCAAGCCACGTTGAAACGACGTTCGCGACAATGCCATTGGTGGAAACTTTTATAATCGATCGACGTGTTATTGTTCACGAAATTATATTGCAGCAACCCGTTATTATCATCATTATATCATCACGATGATGCGTTACATAAACATTTTCATAAAATTGTACATTTTCCAAGTGAAATAATTATATATAGTCTATATATTTATTAGATATAGAATTGGGCATATATAGACTATATATATAGTACAGTCCACATAGAATATAATAATTTTAAAGATAAAAATAATATAATAATTCTCTTTTATATAATAATACATTATATTATATTATATATAGGCTATATATGCCCAATTCTATATCTAATAAATATATAGACTATATATCATTTTTTCACTTGGGAAATGTACAATTTTAATATAATAATATATTAATATATTATATTGAAGAGAATTATTATATTATTTTTCGTATTTTTTCTAAACTGAACATACATAGACTACATATAAACTATACATGGTCAATTCCATATATAGTTAATACATAGACAATGCATTATTTTTTTTCTTGGGTTATCAGCGTGCAACGGTTCGATTTCCTTCTCCCGTCGATTATTCGCCGGAGAAATATATATCGAACCATCACGAAGCCAACCATCAACGAAATCAAATTGAAGAAATAAGCAACTAACTTTAAAAACAAAAAGAGCAATTGCACGGAGGGCGGTATAGGAGAAGACGATGTCGACGTTGGGACCGCTCCGTCGTATGCCACCAGAGGGAAGGGATGATGACCGAGGGCCGGAAGAGTGCCGGGAGAGCACGTAGGAGGTAGGGGGGGGGGGGGGGGAGGCGCGGCAGAGCTCAAGGTCATCGCGGGGCCGCACGCGCGCCTTCGGTTCACGCACACAGCTGAAACCCACTCTCTCACGCGCATGCGTCACCGCTGCTGCTGCTGTGTGTACCGCTGCACCGCACACGCGTGCACGCACGCGCGTATATAAATCTTACTTGCTCCGTCCTCGGCCGCTCGCTCTTTCCCGCGCTTCGGCCAACTCTCCGCTCGCTCGTTTTATCTAGCCAACGTGTTTACGTACCCGGTTTCTCGCGAACGATCTCACTTTCGCTCGCACCGGCACGCAATGCCACATCATATACGCGCTGTGTCGCGTATCGCGGAGAGGGCGAAAGAGAAGAGCGAGGGAGGGAGGGGGAGGGAGGAGGCGATATTACAGTCGACCACGATTCGACACTATCGCGATATCAAGGTTTCGTTTGTACGTTTCTCGATGCCGCTCTGTCCCTGCCTCGTGTCACGGTTTCACGGTCGTTCTCGTCCATTGTGTCACCGTGTCATAACCACGTTGACGAAAAAACCTTCATTGTCGAGAGTCGTTCGCTGCACCGAGAAGATATAAATTACACGGTGCGATATTTCGAGATTGTTTACAACGGTGTTGATACACGTCAAAAGATCGAATATTGTTTTGGTTCTTTATTTATTTATTTTTTTTTGTTTTTTTTTCCGTCCGCGCGAATACGAAGCTTGAACAATAATAATGATAATTCTGGTAGTTTTGATACGGGAGACCGTTGGTAGTTAGGGGGATTGACGGAGGGGGGTAAGACGAGTAAAACCGCGGGGAGTTGAGCGTTGGAGAGAGAAAGGGCTCGTGAGGGGGGTTGAGATAACGCCCGTGAAAACTCGCATTCTGCAGGAGGGAAGCACGGGTTATCCCTTCGTATACCGGCGCGGGTTACATAGTCGATACTGCAACGGGTCCTGAGCTCCATACCCGGACTCGCCGCGGCTCGTCTCCAACCCTCCAACCCTCCCGAAAAACGCGAAAGTTCCCCGCTCGCTCGCCACCCACGCCCGCATCGCCGCAAGGCGAGGGCCGAGCGAGAAAGATGAAGAAACTTTGGGCGAAGCCGCGGTGAAGAGGGAACGCGCCGTTGCCACTGACGCTGACGCCACTGGCGGACGGTTATACATCCCCGAGTGTAATTGCCGGAGGGTGGAAAGAGCGAAAACGCAGCCCTCGGAATTCTGGGTTGGAAGGGTTCGCGAAAGGATGAAAATTTCTCTCGTACCGCGAAGTTTTCGGGACGAGAAAAAACCGCATTTGCCTTTCGTTCGGTTTTATATCGAAAAATATTATCATGAAATTTCGGGGAGAATTTTTTTTTTTTTGGTTTATTGCGAAGAGGGATGGAAGAAATATTGATATTCCTAGAACAGGAGGTATTTAATATATTCTGGATCACATTACTAAAGGATTTAATTATAATGACTTGTTTTTTGTGATTTTTCGTCCGAACGAGATGAAAAGTATTCAACTGCAACGAGGAATTTCAACGAGGTCGAAGGGGTTACGTTTATTGTTGTACGAATGTACAATCTCGCGATGTATTTTAGCGGATGACCGAACTTTCGGAGACCTATGCAACGCTTATAAATACACTGACTGTGGAAAAAGGAAATGAGAAGTGTGTGTTTTTTGAGCTATATGACCGCAACGCGTGAAATCGTGTTCGAAGGGCGTGAATTGCGGCTTATTTTAAGGGCCTCGGCGTTCGAGGCCGCTGTTTACAAGATGCGACTCGACCGGGGCAATCAGATCCGACTTTCAATCTTGCCTTGTTCAATCTCAAATCAATGAACTCGAAGAAATCGATTGATTCGGAGAAATCTCGTGATAATGCTAAATTACGCTAAATAAAACAAAAGTTTTTCAAGAACTTTCATGGACTCAAAAATATAATTCTTCTCTCCCGACCGCTCGAAATTCCAACGATTGGTGATAAAAAGAACTAAAGCACTAAAGTCTCGAGTCAAATTCCCAACCACCCAATCTGTCCTCGCATCTCAAAACTACCCCCAAAATAAAAAAATTAAATTTCAAGAAAAAAAATTTTGAATAAAAGTAAATAAACCCGAGCGAAACGACGCAAAGCGCACGGCGACAAGGAGCGAGAATCACAACAACGGATGTAACCCGGGCGACATGAGTCGGCAGGTACATGAATAATTCTCTCGCATTATGCGCATTATCGATGCGCCACCGTGGCCGCAACGAATGGAGAACGAAAAGAAGAAAAAACGACAATTGAAAATAGAAAATAAATACAAAAAAAAAAAACTGAAAGAAAAGTGAATCTAGATGAGTGTTTGGTTGTAAACAAGCGATAGAACATGTGCGTAGTCGTTCGTTCTGAATCGAAGGAGCCAAAACGGCTCGCGTTCGAGTATTTAGACGGCGAAAGGAAAAATGATTGATTAGATTAAATTGTGTCGAAGAAAGAATGTTGTTTTTCGAACAATGTTCGTAATTCCGCCATTTGCATACGAGATTCGATGACGTATTTGGTTGGAATTCGGTAAATTGGTGTCCAATTGTGACATAGAATTTAATAATTAATAAGAATTAATTAAATAAGAATTGGCACCAGAGTCGAAAATAAAAATATATCGTAATTGATTTCGTATTGAAATTTTTATCAAACGAATGAAATTTCATCTTCAGTGCAGTCGTACCGCTTATAATCCAATAATAATAATAATTCGCGTGATTCGCAGTAACCGCAAAGCATTAAACAACAAAAAAATGGCGATTGAAAAACTAAAATAAATACGAAAAAAAAAAAAACTGAAAGAAAAATGAATCTAGATGGGTGTTTGGTTTGGTGAACAAGCGATAAAACAAGTACGTAGTCGTTCGTTCCCGATCGAAGGAGCCAAAAGCGCCTCGGCGCCTCGTCCTCGTTTCCCCGCGGGACAGCAGGTGTTACCGCATCGTTGGACGCATGCACGATGCTCACACGTGTGACCACGGCTGCGTGAATTTACCCGGAAAACCGAAATATACCCTTCGAACATTGCACGATGCATTTTTTTTTTTTATTCGGCCCCTTCGATGCGTCACGACGGTTCTCGCTCGTTCGTTGCATACACGAATATACATAAGTGCACGTGCACGCGTGTGTGATATGTATATGAAGATGGTAAAATTATTGTCCAACACCTAGTCAACAAAAACAACAAATTGCCAATATATAATCGCTTTTCCTCGAAGCCACTTACAATCGATCGGTTCCTCGAAGGATCTTGGTCTGATAATGTTATCAACGACACCGTTGCAAAACAATGTCAACGTCCCGACAACTTCTCGACGATACCCACAAGCACATGAAAACCAAACCAGTAACAACAGCAACAATAAAATCACAACACACTTCACCTTCGCGATTATCATTCGTTTCTGGGGGTTTTTTTTTTCTTTGATTATTTATTATCGTTATAATTATTTTTAATCGCCGTTTGCGTTGTATTTCGAACGAGGTTTTAATATCAGCGTGACCGAGGGAATCAACTCGTTGGTTCGGCGTTCCGCGGTTGACTATACGACAGACCGATGCGTGTTTCATTCACTCTCGAAGCCCGAACTCTCACGGCGCGAGAGAGCGTTGAGGCAGCGCGCAACGTAGAACAAAGCGCACGTGGACGCAGCGCAACCGAGGAACCGACGACAAGGAAGAAGCGGAAGAATCGACGGAGAACCGAAGAAAGAGGTAGGAGGGCGGTAGAGAGAGAGAGAGAGAGAGAGAGAGAGAGAGAACGAGAGAAGGGGCAGGAGAGGGATAGAGACTAGAGCGGACCTACTGCCGCTTCGTTTTTCACTTCTGCATCCGCGTGGAGAGGGGGTATAATGGCCACATACACACTCACACACACACACATACACCCATAAACACATGCGCTCATAAACGCACGCACACTGCTGAGCCCTCGAGGCTCACGTCATAGCCGAAAGACGCACCGAGCTACGCAACGCGGAAGTCGCGCATATATACATATATATTTATTCATATATATATATATATGTTATGTATGCGTTCATGGATGAGCGCCCCGAAGCCTTAGTCGTTGCGCCCTTCGCTGACTCGCTCTTGTTCCCTTTACCAAACGAGCTTTCTTCTCGCTCTGTCTTCTATCGATGTTAAAAACTATATACAAACTCTTTCCGTCTCACGCTTTTTTTTTTTTTTTTTCGTTTTTTTGTTTTCTTAAATTCCGAGTAGAGTAGGTTTTCCCGTGGACGACGGAAGCGATGCGTAATGGCCCGAGCTTACGATGCGCACTGCGACAGTTGGGAAGAGCGAAACGCGGTGCTGATTAGCCGCGAGAGCCGCCGAATCGGATGAAAACACGGGCGATGGATGGACGGAGCCCGAAGCAACGGCACAGGGCGACACTGAATGGTGTGTGATTGTATGGGAGCGAGTGGCAATATGAGCATGTATGACGATCTGGGTTCGAATGTCCCAAGGCTTTTGGTCTAGTTGCCGCTCTGCATGATCCATGGATCCATCTTGCTTCAACGAATTGCCGCGCGGCGCGTTCAACTCACTTTTGTACGGTGTACACGTACGTAAACTTGCCCCGCGCGATCTAGGTTTCTTCCTTTCTTTTTCTCTCTCTTTCTCTCTCTCTCTCTCTCTCTCTCTCTCACTCTCTCTCTTTCTCTCTCTCTCTAATGTGAAAAAAAATAAATAAATAAAAATAAAAAATAAATAAAAATCTAATAAAATTAAAATAAATATCGCTTTCTCTCTTTCTGTCTCTCCCTCTCTCTCTCTTTCTCTCTCTCTCTCTCACACACTCTTTCTCTCTCTCTCTCTCTCTCTCTCTCTCTCTCTCTCTCTCTCTCTCTCTCTCCACGACGAAATAAAAACTTCATTCATTCTTCATTCATTCTCTCTCTAGTATGAAAAAAAATAAAAAAATAAAAATTTAATAAAATTAAAATAAATATCGCTTTCTCTCTTTCCGTCTCTCTCTATCTCTCTCTTTCTCACACACTCTCTCTTTCTCTTCCTCTCTCTTTCTCTCTCTTTCAAACATACGCACACACACACACACGTACTCGCTTTGTCTTCATATAATTACTCTTCATATACACATATATTTTTTTATATATTTACATCTCTCTCTCCCTCTCTCGTTTTGTGATCCACCGTGATTTCTCGTGGCCCAGCTTTTGCTGCGTCCCGAAGCTTGGTTTTTAAGCTTGGTCGGGTTACGCAGTTGATAGCGGCAAGTACACACCCGTTGTACCCCCGCCCCCTGCCTAGTCACTCACTGATATCACTGCGGTTACCAACACCATCGCGCCAAACCCCCTTCCCCTCCCCCACGGGCCAACCAGTCGTTGGCCACTCGACACTGACTCGCAATCGTCGAAGCAAATAGCGTTGCATCGAAAACCACGTCGTGCACGAGGAGAATACCGGCAATTTTTATCGTCCTATCGAGTTAAAAATTCATCGAGTGGCCAATCACTGCGTACTGTTTAAACTAACGCTAACGGTTTGATATAGTTACCGATACTGGCACGCTCGATTTCGTTACAAACACCCGAGCGTACGATATACGAGTCACCGGGACAAATGAAAATGCGTGGCTCACGCTATACAATCGCTATCGCGATGCCGCTCGTTGCTTGTTCGAATTTCGAAGCGAATTATTATGCTCCCGCTGCTGTGTACCAACACGTAGCGTTTGATGTAGAAATTTTAATTGATGGTCGTACAGAACCGGGCTGGCTTTGAATATAGTTGATCTTGTGATAACGAAATAAATTTATTTCTTTTGGGCGAAACATTTTTTTTTTTGCAACGAAAAATGTAGGGGAAGTTGTGGGACTTGACCTTGTCGATTTTTTTTGAAGGAGGATTGTGGAAAATTCACGGTGATGGTAATTTCCTGCTTCCGTATAAGGATCGTTGCTTGTGGAGCTGTTTTTTTTTTGCGTTGAAGTATTTTGGCGACGAAACGAAAAATAATTGATTTCATTAAATTGTGTCGGAGAAAAAATGTTGTTTTTCTGATAGTGTTTCTAATCGCGCCATTTGGATACGAGATTCGATGACGTATCCGCCTGGATTTCGACGAATTAGTGCCTAATTGCGATATAAAAGTTGAGGAATTGGCAATAGAGTCGAAAATAAAAATATATCCTAATAGATTTAGTACTGGAACTTTTATGAAATAAATAAAATTTCATCTTTAATGCAGTCCTACCGTTTATAATCTAATAATGATAATTCGCGTAATTTGCAGTAACCGAAAAAAAAATTAAACAAAATAAATCACACACTGATCGATGATTAATAATCACTTTTAGCGTTTCAAAGCCACGTGTTGGTCAGCACTTCGAAGGGAGAGGAATAATGATCACCTTAGAACCGGCGTGACCATGAATAAGTACGTTGCCACGAATTCCGAGAGATGATGAACTTACCGCGGGTTAGTTCCTGGTAGAAGGGAAAGGCGGTTCATTGGAACGTTCTTTTTGGCCCGTGCGCGCATGGACGGCAGGTTGAAATAGTGGAGGTTGAACGGCGGAAAGGGGAGCGGAGGGAAAACAGCGAATGGGTTTCGACATGAAAATCACGCAACGAAGCTTCTTCGTGATATTGTTGGCGGGCTCACAAGCCGATTCCCACCTTACCCTTGCACCGACACTACTACTCAACTACAAAACATACCACAAATATTCAATTTTGTTTGTTTTTTTTTTAATCGGCAAAACATCGTGCATTCTACATCGACGAGTTTTAATGATAACGACATAATTAATAGAGGGATGCAACTAAAAATGATAAATAACATACACAAGCATGTACTGTCACGGTTGGAATAACTGGAACACAATCTTTATCATCGGAAAATAATTAAGTTCCTTAATGAAATTCACACTAAAACCGGAGAAATAATTTTTGTTTCTATTTCTTAAATCGATCGAATTTCGATCTCCAATTTTGAAGGCTACTTTTAATCGCTTCTTTTCAATCCCGGAGCCACTGACTATGCATGCCGCTAGTAAATACCCTCGTGCGCGAACGACGAAAAGACCGGTTCATAGAAAAATACGTTGAGTTGCATTATGCATCCGAATAGTTATAGACGAAGCGAAAGATATAGAAAGGGAGAGAGAGCGATAGCAAAAAGAATGGAAATACCTGGTGGATGAAGCCACCATGGGTTGACCAGAGATGGTTGTTGGTTGCTGGAGCCGTCACCGACAGGGGCGTACATCCTACTCCGACTACGTCACGCCCGTCACTGGCACCCCGTGCTTGCACCCCCGCTCCCGCCGAGCCGGCCGGCGACCGTTCTCCGTCCCGCGCTCTTTCTCTTTCCACCCCTCCGCGTTATTCCTCGCCTTGCCGTTTCCCCTTCCAATTTTCGCGGGCAAAGGGGGTTGCAAGGTTACCGCTGCTACCGCCCTCCCGCGCTTCGGCCCCCGGGGCCACCAACCACCGCTTTCGCCCTGGCTCCGACGCAACCCCGCGCCTTTCCTACGCAGCTAGCCGCACGGCCATCACTTTCCCTTCTCGCGACGTCTATATAGCACCTATACTTTCAATAGCGGGGATGTACCTTCAGGGCTGTCCTCGCCCACGTGTTTCGACGGGAGCTTTTTTCCGTCCGGTACGCAATTTTTTCGTCATTTCTGTTTTTTTAACGTCCATCGATGTCTTACGGATGTAATTGTGTGACTTAGTTTTTTTTTCGGGTTTGAAGACGGATGTGAGCGGAAATTTATGCATGTTTACAAACTTTTTTGATTATTTTTGAACTGTCGAATATTGCAGGCGTCACGTTCTATCGTGTTTCGATATTTTTTTATTGTTGGTACTTCGTGTATGAGTTGAAGGTGATTGATTTTATTGAGTTAATAATTTATCATGAGATGACATGAGAGAATGAATTTATATGGGATACTTTTTTTTTAGTCGTGGTTAGATGTTTTGATTGAATCTAGGGGCCCGAAATGATGTGAACTGCGTGAGAGGAAGTTGTCATTCGCCGAGAGGAAGAACTTCGACGACTCGTTCGATTTTGAAACAAGGCTCCGAAAACTAAAAATATAAAAGACGGTCTCTTCACGTGAAATACCGTCGAACGTACTTTAAGTTCGGTGAGGGTCGTTTCTTTAACGTTGACACTGAAGCTCCTGCTCGAGCTTTGTATTAGGCACGAATCGCAGATAGATAATTCATCTAATATTATGATTTTTCATTATTGATATAGATACAAACTTACGAACGATATAAAGATTATTCATCCTTCTGTATCAAGTGTATCGAGTTTTTCTGATATGAGGCCCACCCAGATACAAGTCCATCCGGGTCTATGCTAGGATTTCGTTTACGAAATGAAAGCTCACGGAGGCTTACAAAGTAGGGGCTTACAAAGTCTTTTAAAATGAAATCGGATTGCTCTTCGTATTGCTCATAATGAAAATTGCTGATATGAATCATGATCCCCTTGCAATTATTATTCCTCTCTTATTTGTCTTATAAACTTATAATTTTTTACGATGGTAAGATTTTCTCTTTCCTACTGTTCCATCGTAGCAATATTTAAAATAAAAATGACCTCTAATCAATCAAATCAATATTCTTTCAAACCAACTCTGTTTTCGTTAATAAACCCTTGGGCTTCTATCTAGATACACCATCAGAACCTTAAAAATGCAAAAACGAATTACAACCCCCTCGCTTTCTCATCCCCAAAAAAAACCCGTTCCGACAGATGCACACAATCTTTCGCGCCGTGACTCGTAAATTCGTTAAAATTTTCATAATGAGACATATCGTTTTGACGGTTGAATGCACGGCGCCTCGGGGATGCACTCGAAACGCGACAGGCCGGCATACGGCCCTGGCCGCCGGGGGTTGCGTGGAAGGGAGAACAACCTTGCAACCCCTGGCGCCCCTCGACGTGCGTAAAGGCGCCGGTGGCGGTGCGGCACCAACGGGAACGTACCCCGGCGTCGGTGGCAGGCAACGGCGGCGTTGCCGGTAGGGGTTCCTGAATTTTCGGAAGGTTTGCGAAATATACGCGCAACGAAACTCGGGAGACTCCTCTAGGTGGGTGGATTCGCGGGGGTCGCGGGGGCGATAAGGTACGCGGACGGTTTTCGTGGGGAAGGATTCGGCTGGAAGGGATGCGAACCTAGCAGCCTGCACCCGGCAACAGCCCCCGACCTCAGAAGAACTAATCATTAACCTCCTTCCACTTTCCCGTCCTTTTTTAACCCGCTTTCATTCTCTCTTTCTCTTCCTCTTTTTTCCTCTCCCTTTCCCTCTTCCTCTCTTCCTTTTCGTCTCTCTCTCTCTTCCTTGCCGACCACCATTCCGAAACTCGGTTTACCTTTGCTCTCACTTTCACCTGCCCTCCAGCACGAAAGACATTGCTCGAACGCTCTGATATCCACCGCCTTCTTACTCCCCCTTCCCCCCACCTCTTCCCCCTTCTTCGTCCTATCCACGAACGAATTTACCCTTAACAACGCCCGCGCGTCCCGGTCGAAGCAGCACCCGGATTTACCTTTACGTTTACCTTAGCCTTAACCTTCGCCTTCGTGCCGCTGCTGCGTCTACTGTTTTCCAGCTCCTGGCGCAACTCTGTCACCGGGTAAAGGGGCGACCTTTTGACCTCTCGGAACAGATGAGATTCTCACCCATTCAAGACGATTTCGGTAAACACCGATACACACGTTTGTTAGATGGAATTTTAATTGTTCACATTTTCGCGGATTGTTTAATATTCAACATTCGAATAAAGCTGGAAGATATGAAAAGATCATTTTTTTAATGACAGATTGATATTCATTGAAACGTGAAAAGAAAGATGGTTATTTTACGTGGAGGTCATCTCGAGTCGATGTATTGGCCATTGAAGAAAAAAGAAACCGAATTTTTAACCATGGAAGTCCTATATTTCCGAAAAATTTTCTTTTTTAAATAGGAAAACTCTCGAAATCGTATTTCGCACAAAAAATCTTCCTAAAATGTCGACCAAAATATGTCATGGTTAGTATGTTCAAAAATAATTTGCGCATAAACGGTGATCAGATTGGTCGATAAAACGAAGTAATTCTACGGTCGCAATATTTCCGTCAAACAACGAACCTAAAAATCTCTACGTATGTATTAAAATGTCTCGTGATTACGTCGATTTTTCCATGCATTTCAGTTCCGTTGAAAAGATGTGACAGTGGTAGGTGGATAGGGGTAGAATACAAATGGAAGGTAGAAGAGACAGAGATAGGAAGATTTCCCTTAAATGACAACAAGAAATGTAATAAACACCAATGTCTTTACCATTAATTTGCGTATAAACGCCGATAAGATCGATCGATATAACAAAGTAATCCCACGGTGCAGATATTGCTTTTAAACAACGAACTTGAAATCTCTACGTGCGTATTAAAATTTTTCGTGATTACGTCGATTTTTCGACGCATTTCAGTTCCGTTAAAAGGATACGACGGTGATAGGGGTAGGAAACGAGCGGGAGGGTAGAATAGAGAGAGAGAGAGAGCCAGATAGAAAGAGGGAGAAAGAGAGAGAGAGAGAAAGAGTAAGAGAGAGGCTCGGTAGGGTGTACATGCCGAAAAAGGAAAGGGACTGGCTCGGAGGGGTAAGATGCAACGCGCATCTATTGATTCTCTTGCTGCTGCTGCCGCTGCTGCTGCTGCTGCTGCTAGCCATTGCTCTCAGTGTGGTAGGCCTCTGTCCCACTCACTTTCCGTAGCGCACGCACTTTCGGTACACTCGTTTAGGGTGCACGGTGTGCGAGCGCTTCCCCATTCCGGTGTGTGGGTAAAATCTCTCCGCTTTCCGGCTGGATATCCCTGGGCTCGTATACGAGTAGGGCGCGCGCGTACACACAGTGCAACGTTTCGGGGGTTCGATGCAAGGGAGGGTTGATACGCACGCACACGTACAACCTCGTCAACGTGGTGTACAACATGCACGTCGCGCTTGGAAACGACGGCAGCAACGAGCGTGCAATAGCGGCAGGACCAGAAGCAAAATAATGATAATAATACAATTATTTTTAAAAAACGTACAACTGGATTTTACAACCCTAACCAGCCCTTGAAAATATTCATACATGCATTCCTATCGACTACGATCTATTTTCCCTCGCGTTTATGAATTAGAATAGTGCGTATACGATGCGACACTTAGAAAAAATCTCGTTTTGCCAAGAGGCTGTTGTAGCGTCTGCGGCAGAAGGGGGGGGGAGAGGCTGCACACTGGACAGGACGAACGCACCACCCGAAGCTTTCTTCCTTATTCTACTTTCTTTATCTACTGTTCGAGCCCAACAGGAGCTCGTAAAGCAACGTCGTTCGATACTTTGTATCGACTGCATAGGAATGAGCACCCTGTAGAGCGCCACTTGAATTCTGGTTTTTTTTTCTTTCTTTTTTTTTTCTTCGCTCCACTACCGAGCCCTTCTATCGCCACCCCTCCCGACAGGTTACTTATCCGGTGAATTATATTATCGTTCGGTACTTGTCGTCCTCTCGTGAGCCGCTCGACTGCTACACACTTACCGATGTATCGGTTACATTTTACAACGTTGAATTACTCGCTTGACCGGTAATTGCGCGTACGGTGGTTCATGTTATGGGATATATTTTCGTATGCGTGTATCGTGGTCACTCGAAAATTATGGGAACTATGTATGCGGATTTTTTTTTTATTGAGAGAACGGACATAGAGGTGTACTTCAAATAAGCCATCGAGACGATGATTAGTTGCGTTTTAAGAGGGCGAGAAAATGTAACAAGCCGAAGGGTATTTTTGCGATTTTTTTTAAAAGGAAATTATGATCTGGCCCTTCTGAAATATTTATTACAGTTTGTTGATTGTTAATATAAGTACAAGATGAGAAAATTTATAAACGATCATTCTGCCCAGCCTCTCCCCTCCAGCCGACCTCGCTCTCAGAAGTTAGTATGACAAAAAAAAAAACATTTCCCTCCCGATTGACAGCAATTGGCCGATACGGTGCATTCGAAATTAAACAAATAAGGTAAGTCTATAATCTTTGTATTAGTAGTTATAGCGCGACATGTGGGGAACAAATTTTTAGCTGAAAAAATATTGCAGATAGGAAATGAATTCTTTTCTATTACGAGAGATCGAGTTAAAATCTATGATCAAATAAAAATAGCATATAAAATCTGCGAATATTGCAGTGTTTTTCTGTAAAACGTTGCATAGAAGTATAATAGTTTGACGATAAGGACCATACATCGTAGCTTACCTAATTCTATAAATTTCTGTATAAAACTTTTACCTAACATTTCCGATAAATATATCTTTCAAAATATGTGAGAAAGATATTGAGTTTTTGAAAAATTTCACAGTGGCTTGCTTCCTCCATAAAAAGTCGGGGAGCTATTTAAAAATTAAATAGTTCACGGTTGATTCTTATCATATTTCAGCTGTGTGCTCTTCAGGCACCTATATTGATTTTGTGTCACGAATTTATAAACGATAAAGTTTTCGGACTTTCGTTTTGAATAATAATTCCTAGTACTATGTTATTTTTTTAAGGTAACATCATTATCGTTATTCATTAGTTGAAAATAAAAATAATATTTTCGTTTATTTGCGGAAATTATTGTGGCCACTCATAATTGAAACAGTATAATAATTATAGACGCTCAATTTTCACGTATAAAAATGAATATTGCGACAAAATGCATTCCTTATTCATTACAAATTACTAGTAAACCTGATTGTTTTTTCAATAATCATTTAATTGTTATTTGTTATACGTCCAAACTTTTATGGTTTTTATATTATGAATATGTTTATGGATTTTTTTGATGTGTTGATTCAACGGGTTCGGATTAGGCTTGGATGATGGATGGACGTGCGATGTACCGAATTTTGCAAACATCGCAGTACGCGACGTATGGCGCAAGTACTTTATAAGAATTGAAAAAAAATATGTTTTTTTTGGTTTAATTTAAAATAGCGTTTGATAGAATTTTCGTGGTCGTACAAGGTCACTGTCAAATGTATGCATGTATCGTTATTAAAGTATCTGTTTCCAATTCCTGCGTGAAACGTTCAAATAAATGTCACACATCACCGTTTACACAATTGTCGTAGCACGGAAGATCTGCAAGAAGTTGGGCAATCAGTGGATTCGGGAGTGCTCTCATGCGTTAATAAACGTTAAGCAGTCACTAATGTGTATGTTGTAATTTTTTGACCCAGTGCCCGGGGGTGCGCTAATCATTATCAAGGTTTCTATACACGCTGTACACGTGACGCACGTATATGACACATGATCAAATATGACCGTGAACGTAGAAACTATTAATATCACAGACTTTGTACGTATTGCGTAGAAAAAAGTTTTTGAAACATTTCTAATGCAAATTCTTTAAAATTCCGCAATCCACAATCTTAAAGGACGACAAGAAAATAATAATTTTTAATAAATTCTTTAAAAAATTACTGTTTGGTGTTCGACTGGATTCACTTATGATGACAAGTCACTTCTGGTGAAAATGGATGTATTTCCACCCGCATGAAAAAAAGTGGAAACGAAAAATTTGTATCTTTTTGTCGGAAATATACGTAGTTAATTGTACGAAGATTTGTGTTTCGCGCCAGAGATTATTGTGGATAATCAATGCAGTAGTAAAAGCAAGTTTTGTCGATGAAAAAGAGTTCGAAGGTACAAGCAGGTGGCTAGAGGCGAGTGGAACGAAAATAAAATAAAATTTGCATTTGGGACAAAAAAAAATATATTGAATTAGCTCTGAATGAGGAAAATCAAAGCATCTTCAAATTGTAAATCGATTTATGGACTAAACTAACATTGAAATACGTCATCCACCTTTTTTCTCACGAGTTGATTGAACTTCAATGTTTTTAATGTCCAAAACTTCAAACCAAAATTCGGGAAATAATACTAAGACGCCGCCATTTCGAGAAGAATTGAAAGAGTTGAGAATCAGAAACCCTGCACGGTTCTTCTTCATTCCCTCAGTCTGTCGTCCTTGAAGGGTCCTTAGAGCATCCCACAGAGAAAAACCATGTTGGGCAGCTCTCAGATTTTTAGTATATAATTTCAGAAAATATTTCCCCAAATCGAAGCCTAATTAGACTATTTTAAGACGTTCCAAAATAATTATACAAATTTTAGATTTGATTAGCCTCGATCAAATTGTTTAACCCGTTGAAATCGATCTAAATAAATATCACTCCAGTTATCTTATTCATGTATTTATCACTTTTTCTACTCATCTACATGCATTGAATCCAAGTGAAAGTAATCAATTCATTGCGTGATCGTCCTTTTTAGTTAAAAACAGTTCTATGACATTTTATCACTTGTCGTTGATAACAAAAAATTCATAGAGGAACCCATAATTCTTTATGTACACGGAAAAAATCGATTGCGGTTCAAGTTTCGACCATTTTTTTTCACGTATTAATCAAATACGAAATCAATCTGGTGAACGCGGAATCTCTCAAAATCGTTCGATCGATCTCCAATTTGGCCAAATGCTTTCTGACATTATCTACTTCAAATCCAAGGCCTACCGAATTTCATTCTTCCGTAAAATACCCTCATGGCCTCCAACGACATTTCAAAAATTACATTAAAAAAACTACGATTTATAAAATAGTGGCGCCATTTTCATCCCCCAAAAATCTAAATATCCGTTCAATGCAAATCCTAATTACCCAACTCCAAAAATTTTCCTATTATCGAAGATAATCGACGGCACGTAATTTGTGCACATAATTTCTCACGAAGCATTCCGAACTAAACTAAATGTGAGAACTTATATAAATGACAAAGGGTTAACACGGGTCGCGGCTCGAAGTAAGGTCGATGTTCCGTGATTCAATGTGAGAGGCTAGAGCGACGGAGACAAGGTGGATGAATAGACGAAGGAGAAAAAAAAATAGGGAACGGAGAAGCACACACCGGTAAGAGGCTTGTCAGACGCAGTGGCCGGTCCCGCTGACACAATCAACGAGGCGCGCTGCTTCTGCTGCTGCTGCTATTGCTGCTATTGCTGCTATTGCTGGTATTGCTGCTATTGCTGCTACCTCATAAACCCCTGCCCCGGGCTCGGTGTGTCAGCGGGAATCGAGCGTCCCTGTATATTTACAAAAATCGAAATAAAGGGGAGTAATTCACAACGTTGAACGAACCCGCTGTACCTATACGCATTGTAAGCGTGACTGTATTAGTGTGTTATCGTAGACAATTTAATTCAAAGCTTCTTACCATGCCCGATTTCCCGACTATCCCAACGAGAGAAGTCATCCAGCCACAAAAAAATCCAAACATGCAGAAGGCAAACAATTCGTACCCCATAACTCGTCGAATACACGCATAAACTGTATTTGCCGATTGTAATGAGCCTCGGTGGCTTAACGATCGGCAAATTACGACGAATTTGGGAATCGTTGTGTACCTACCGATTGTTTGATAATGTACATGAAAGCAAAATATTTTGACCGTACGAAATGTTCCGGGAACTCGAATTCCAATAGGCATGGGGATTGCAATTGATTCGGTAAATTTTTTTTACGAAATTTTGAATACACGTTTGTGGATATAAATATTGACAGGAATTTTTTGATTTTGCGATTTTGAATAAAACTGTGAGACTTATTCTCTGCTAACGTGTTCTTGTTCTGCCTTCGAAAATTCAATACGATGGTTATCGATGGAAATATTGAAGTAATTTCATATAACTTTTGTGGAATCATTGGTAAGCTAGTATAATCGAAAATAATTTTCTCGAGATTCTTTTTTATCACGAATGTTGGGGAAATGTTGTGGAATTGAATCGGTATCGACTGGTCGATCGCGCCAGGATCCGAAATCATGTGATACTCGTCATAACCGATCACGCCGTACGCATGATCTTTTACATCGATGCCGCGCAGTAGTTGCGGCTTGAAACTGATCAGACCGTCAGCAATTTCTTCCAATCCCACAATTGCAATTCATCGATCATCAATAAAATACTATACGTCGCTAACTATACGTTTATTCATCCGATAACCCTCATCCCCAATTAACTCTCCGGAATAAAAACAAAAATTTTAAATCCCTTCAGTAAACAAAATCGAGAAAATAAAAAATTTACCCAAATTCACGGTAATCATTCGAAACCTACATAGAATCATTATCTTCATTCGCCTCAACGTCAAAAATCCGCGTAAATCACAATTTTCAAAAACAATCACACCGAAAACTCGTAATAAACATCGATATAAAAATACGTAAATAGAACGAAAGTTCAAAAACGCACGTGTATTCTGCTTACGGAAACCGGCTCCTTCGCTGTAGCATGGGATCAAACTTGACTGTTGCCTTCTCGCAGCCACCTTCGCATCGTTCTCACCTTCTCGATCAAACCCGCGAAAACGAAATTTCTCTCCCCCTCGTTTCGTTTCTTTCACTCCGTGCGTTACTTCATCACAATTTCTTCGCCAATAGTTTTCGTCTTAATTTCGTCCACCGCTCCGTCAAAGTTTTCACATACAGACCAAATACGATAACCCACCTTCAAGGATTTACATTCTTCGTTTTAACGTTCGCGAACGAGGGGTTGCCGGCTGTCGTTGTCCGGCGCGAGACAGTGGCACGAGGGGGTTGGTTTCAACGATCAAAAAAAAAAAAATAACCAAAAAAAAATTGTTTTGCACGTACGAGTCTCGGATGGCGAATTTTCGTGTCAATCGCATACGTCCAAACGTGAAATTTTTTGTTATCGTACGATAATTTAGAACTTCGTTTGATTAATGTAGAGCGCGTTTTCCGCGTCCGTACGCCGCCAGCAGCGAGGGAGACTGAAAACCGTGAATCAACGGGGAAAACGTATACGGGGTCACATGGGGACGCCCCTGTACACGGCGCGAAACCGAAAAATTTATCTATTCGTTAAACTCATGGCGCCTCCTTGCGGAATAACGACGCAATTTTCACGGGGGGGTTCGTTCGGATCATTATTATCATTGTTATTATTATGGCCAGTGGGGTTACGGACTGGTTCGAACCACCCCCGAAGGTGTACGAGGGTAATTCTCGTGGGTTCGAGAGCGAAAGTGACCGATGGCGCGTTGACCTGCCGCATCGAAACGGTGAGTCATATTTTATGTAGATTTTTTTAATGAAAATCGGTTGGGATTTCGGGGATGGTGGATTCAACAGGTGCGCAAAGTTGGGTTGCCATGGATTTTGGGTTGGACGCAAAGTTTGGTGAGAAACGGATGTATAGACTGCGCTTTATGGATTAGGAAATAAAACGGGGATATTGTTTTTTAGTTCTTGGCTACTTTTTTTAAATACTCGAATTTAGGAATGCGAATTTAATACTTTTTTCAATTTAACCCTTAAATGCGTCGTGTTACCGTTTGACAACATATAATTTCTGGCTCTGTATTTACTGCAGGTACATTTGGATGCTTTTTAAGCATTGTATGCAAAAGGCAACAAACCTCTTAAATGTATTTGCTTACAGTGAACGACATACATGCGACGCAGATGTTTTTTAATAATTTTTCCATAATTAAAATTTTTTTTTTTTTCAGTTTTTAAATTTTTTTTTAATTTTTCCCTTAATATACACTCTTATCTAAGTAGTAATTGATGAATAGAAACTGTAAACAAAATATCGTGCATTTAAGGGTTAACACGATCTGATATTGATTATCGTGAATTGTTGATGATTATATTCGATCTGAACGATGGTTAGGTTAGGTACGAGTAAGATAAAAAATGCCGGACATTCTTATGCTCCATTTTTTGTTAATTTTATTGTTTTACCGACTGAAATCACATTACGGAATAATAAATCCATCGAATTATTCCTACCGAAACATACACAAAAAAGGCAATGCGAAAAAATGAACATCCATAAAAACTTTTTTCTTCGAATTTTCGTATAATTTCAATTTATTCTAAAGACTGTACAACTTATGACAATTATACAGTATTTTCCTCCGCATCTCTCGACACGTCCAAGGTGCGAATTATTCATAGTTCGAATACGACTCAATGAAAAAAAAAAAAAAAACCAAAAAAAAAAAAAAAACAAATACGAGCCTCATCGAACGCCGATAATTTTGTAATAAATAGCGCAACGATTGATTTTTATTTTAACGACGAACGAGTTTGCACGACGGTTAATTTCACCTTGAAAAGTGGACGATGTTATTTTCGTTTCTACGACTACACACGCCGATCGCGACGTTTATTCGTCGAAATTTAACCGACGACGACCATATTCTCGACGAATTCGTAAGCGGGTACTTCGAGGTTCAGAGGAGCCGGACCTTTTCGAATTCTGCCACTCGCGTCGTAGTGAGAACCGTGACAAGGACAGTAATAACCACCGTAGTCGCCGGCATTGGCGATGGGAACGCAACCGAGATGAGTGCAAACGCCGACGACGATTAGCCAATCCGAACGTTGAACGCGCGATTGATCGGTTTCAGGATCTCGAAGTTCCGAAACGTTTACGCTTTCTTCCTTGGCAATTTCCGCCGCGTCTCTGCAATTAATTCGAAATATTTATATCGATTTGGGATATTTTTAATTTTTGTTAGGGAAATTCAATGATCGAAATGATTTTGGTTAATTTACCGGTGACGAATGAAAAGAGGTTTTCCACGCCACTTGACGACCATGCTCTGTCCTTCCGGAATTTTGTCCAAATTAACTTCGACCTTGGAAACGGCCAAGACGTCTTGAGACGCGGCCATCGACATTACGAGAGTGGTGACGAGTCCTTTCGCCGCGTAAGCGCCGACCAAACCGGCAGCTGATTATTGATGGAGAATTGTATTAGTATCGGGCTAATTGAGGATGATTTTATTGATAATTTTTCGGGCTGTGAACAGCAATAACGATGCGCAGAATTACGAAGCTTAGGGATTGGCATTTTCGTACTGTATATTGGACTGAAAAAAAAAACTATGTTTTTTTTTTCTGTCGGGGGATGCTGTAAGCTGGCGACGAGATTTATTTGGAGCAATGATAATGCAAGAGTTTATTTTTTTAGTTAAATTTTTTTTTTCGATTTGTTTTTTTTCCTCTCATTTTAGGGTGATTCTGGAAAAAAAACATATCAGGGTGGAATCAATGATATAAATTTAAAAATCAAAACCAAAGTTTGAGTTTCTAATCTAGATGAGTCCTACTAATTGGTTCGGAAGTATTTTGTAGTTTTAGAGAGATTTTGCGACACTTGAATAAGCGTGTATTCAAAACATCAAAAAAGCCTGGGTATTTGAGAAATAAAAAATAACCGTTTCTGATAATAGCCAATTTTGAAGATGGACGGCTGAAACTTTTAGGACACTCCTTTTCAATTATTTGATTCAATTCGTCTTAAACCCTGTAAAGGCTAGAAGAATTCTCAAACAATCCAAAACCTCATGGCCATCGCTTCAACAATGAACCTTAGAAATACAATCGTCCGTTTCCTTGTCTTTCTCGAACTAGCGACAAATCGCTCCGGATCATATCGGAGAGTCGAGGACAAAATTATATCTTAATCTTCATGAAGCAATTCTAAATTAATTCTTCTTAATATTTGCAAGGCATTCCGGTGGGTAACCCACCCGGACGCAACGACCATCTTACTTCCAGCAACGAAGTACGAATAGGTCTGCCTCTCGGCTTGAGTGCTGCGGGTGTCGATTGACGGATCTTTGTTCGTTTCTTTGCGATACGCTGAGAAGTCCGGCACACGGATATCGGTGTGGGCCAAACGGGCTTGAATAACTTGTGTGCTCGCTGAAAAAATTAAAAAAAAAAACCGAAATGGTCATTAGTCGTAATCTAAATTCTACAATGATAAATACAGTTTATATTTGCAGTTGAATAACTATCATAGCTCTGAGAAATCGGTGACGGTTGCAGCTGCAGCTGAATTTTTGTAGCATCTTGCTTAGCCGCCGCCTGTCGCTCTGAGAATAATTCAGCGCCCTGCGATACAGGGCGAGTAAAGAAAACCTGAGTCGATAGAAGTCATTTGAAATTTACGTCGCCGCAACGAAACTAGAATGCTTTTCACTCATGTCCGAACATTCGACAAGTTTTGTCGCCTCCAAATCTGATTTTCTCAGCGCCAAAAACCACTCCGACATTCGGATCCTCGCCCCACCGATATTCTGGTTCAGAGCCAAGCGTTTCAATATATTTATACATATCGAATTATACATTTACATAACGCTTGCATTTTCACCGTCGTTGCACAATAAAACGCAATTTCAAAATTTTAACATCTCACATGAACAATTATATCGGTAAAGCGGAGATCTTTTCAACGATGCAAGTTTTCTTAAAATCGTTACATAACCCATCCGGGTTTTTCCTCAGAACAAAAGAAAATCATGGAACGTTTGATCGTAAACGATCGACGATTGTCATTTGTTCGATGATTTTGAATTGAGTCGTCGAACGAACCTGCGGGTCCTGAGCTAATGCGAATTGGCCCACGGGAAAGATCCTGGCTGAGAGACCAGCCTAAGATTCTGGTGACTGTCGGAGGCACGGATAATTTCGGTTTCGTCGCCTTACTCGTTCCGGCGACGGGCCGAATTCCATTCGAAACGGCTGTCGCGGTTGCCCTCGTGAAGGGCGCGATGTTCGCGGATTTCGCGATTACGTTCATCTTTTTTATTATACGGGAGTCCGAGAAAACTTTTTGGGAACGAACCTCGGTGAAATTACGTCCACTCCGATGGTGAACGGAGAAGGGGCAGCGCAGTACGATTTTCGCGACTGCAGCGACGTCGAGATGTCGAGAGTTTCGTCGACGAAGTACGTTGTACTTATGTTCGGTCGGTAAAAAAGTTTTTCGGGAATTTAAGGCGATTCCGGGGTGGGTAGTGAAGTAAACGGGCTTGCATAATTATTGATCTCGTGATCGTGCATGATGCAAAACTTTGCTTTTGCGTGGAAGCGTGATTGGCATCCTTAAGGTGAACGATATCATATAACTGCATATTTTTCTTGTTCTTTCTTGTTCTGGCGTGACCGCCGATGGTGCTTTCGCACTCGCGCACGTACTGTCAGCCGGTAAGTAGATTAAAGGACAACGACGTAAGATATGCAGCTTTACATTTCAGTACTTCGCGCAAAAACAGCTTAATAGAATTCGATAAAACTTTAAGAATGGGTTCGAAGTTATTCAACGACGGCTTTAAACCTCAGGTTTTTCTTGAAATCGCGAAAAAAAATTGCAGAACGATAATCAAGTGGCGTCTGTGATCGGTCGGCGGTGCGAACGAATTCTCGTAAAATAGCTGTCCTGCGCCAACATTTGTCGTTCCTGCATTATCCAGCGTTATTTTTACGCCGTACGTGGCCGTAATTAGTACGTGGACTTGATCGCTTCTCGAACGCTAGACACCCAAGGTCGGTAACTCCGCCACCTGCGTGCTCCCTGCCGCTCAACGCCAAAAAGAGGGTGCCTACGATAGGCATTTCCGTATGTCGCACACCGCCTTAACGTGGAGTACTGCATCGGATCTTCATTCTCTCTCGATCTGGCGTAACCGCCGATGGTGCTACCTCACTCGCATCCATTGCGGCTCAGTCGATGTAGTTCATCACCTTAACGCGATGTGCAACATGTCGTCGTTCGTTCTCAGGATGACCGAAAAATGTCTGAAGTAAAATGCCAGAACGGTAACTGCAGAATTTTAATCGCGGGCGAGAACAACGATTTACAGTTTTTGTTACCGACCGAGCAATAGCACCTCAGCATTAAAATAATTATTTGCAGCCTCCGTTATGGACCAGGTCGTAAATGGTCGCGGTAAACTGCCGTGTCGCCATCCGAGACCGTCTCGTTTCATAGAACCTCGTCGTATGAAGGTGATGCGTTGACCCACGGTCCATAACGAGGACTTTGATACGAGCTTCTCTTTCCAACCGTGAAAAGAGTTGCGTATTTCGCTGACCATCGGTCGGTAATGAGCCGTCTGCTCATAAGTCACGGGCGAATAAAATAATTACAAAAACTTCGTTACCGGAACTAATTAATCACCGACCCAACCGAGTACGCTAATCGCGGGAAGCATTATTTTTGATGAAGTAGAGAAAATTCATTAAGCTCTTGGCTAACTCATAGTTTAATCTCTCAGGTATGCCCTGTCTGTTTCGCTTATCTCTACTGCTGTTTCTACTTAAAATATTATGGTGAAAATATGAGTTTCTTTGTTTAAATTACAGTAAAACCGCGTTCATCCAGCGTTAGACTAACCGAGGCTCTACGTTATCCCAGACACCGGACTTATCCGAGTACTTCGCATTAATCGAGGTGCACGTTCGGATAATACGGAGAAACTCGGATAAAACGCATGAAGCCGCTATGTCTACGCTTTGTGCGCGGATTAGTTCGCGATTGCTACTTCTTTGATAATACACATCCAAAGATATATTTAAATTATATTTCACCATTGTTTGAAATTATGATTATAATCATGATTGTGACCTTTGTATGCAACCGACGAGCCACTCGTCGTGCAATAAGTGGCCATCACATTCTGCATTCTTTATTTCTGAATATTTTCATGCATTAACGGCACATCACAGGTCTTATAATAGTCGTCGGTGAATATTAATGGCTCGTTATTGCGCGTCGTTCGTTCGAATATTGGAAATGAAAATCGAACTGCGCTGCTGGTCTCATCGAGCCTTTTGACCGGAAGCGAAATAGACCCTGCTATTTACCGAGCCCTATATGATTGTCTTCCGTCGCCATTCAACCTTTTCATCGTCGAGCACGTAATTATAATAGACAGTGACGTGAGCGAAAAAAAGCGAAAAATAAGGGTGAAAAAAAATGAAAACCGGTTAAGAAAAATCCATAAAACGAGCAGGGTGTCTAATCGAGCGTTAAATTATCGGACGGTTAGTCGACAAAAAATCGTAGGGGAAGAAGATCGAGAGTGTCCTTGGTCATTCGTGGTGGCGGAGGTTCGCGGGGGTTGCGTGTGTTTTCGCGGACGCATGCGCGTTGACAATTTCAGGGAACCAGGGATGTCGGGAGTCCCGGTGCGCCTGGATTTCAGCCCGGGACAACTAAACATTTTAGTTGGCCTCCGGCCCGCAAGGCACCGCCACGGTTGCCACCCCACGAGAAATAATAATATACACAGCCTGCTCGTTTCAACCGAGTAGTTTACTGCACTCTGTGTTACATTGTTTAAATAAAATTGCCACGTGGCGATAACGGCGCGCGTTGTGACCTTCGGCATCGACGATTTCACGTTTGTTACACGTAGGTGAAGCCTGTTGCATACTTGGTACGCACTCACGCAAAATCGCTTCCGTATTCGTTCATTGTTTATTTCTCTGTTTGTTTATTTATTTACTTATTTATTTATTCATTCATTTATTTATTTATTCATTTATTTAGTTATTTATTTATTTATTTTATTATTCATTTATTCATTTATTCATTTATTCTTTTATTTATTTATTCATTTATTCATTTATTCATTTATTCATTTATTCATTTATTCATTTATTCATTTATTTATTTATTCATTTATTCATTTATCCATTTATTCATTTATTCATTTATTCATTTATTCATTTATTCATTTATTCATTTATTCATTTATTCATTTATTCATTTATTCATTTATTCATTTATTCATTTATTCATTTATTCATTTATTCATTTATTCATTTATTCATTTATTCATTTATTTATTTATTCATTTATTCATTTATTCATTTATTCATTTATTCATTTATTCATTTATTCATTTATTCATTTATTCATTTATTCATTTATTCATTTATTCATTTATTCATTTATTCATTTATTCATTTATTCATTTATTCATTTATTCATTTATTCATTTATTCATTTATTCATTTATTCATTTATTCATTTATTCATTTATTCATTTATTCATTTATTCATTTATTCATTTATTCATTTATTCATTTATTCATTTATTCATTTCTTCATTTCTTCATTTATTCATTTATTCATTTATTCATTTATTCATTTATTCATTTATTCATTTATTCATTTATTCATTTATTCATTTATTCATTTATTCATTTATTCATTTATTCATTTATTCATTTATTCATTTATTCATTTATTCATTTATTCATTTATTCATTTATTCATTTATTCATTTATTCATTTATTCATTTATTCATTTATTCATTTATTCATTTATTCATTTATTCATTTATTCATTTATTCATTTATTCATTTATTCATTTATTCATTTATTCATTTATTCATTTATTCATTTATTCATTTATTCATTTATTCATTTATTCATTTATTCATTTATTCATTTATTCATTTATTCATTTATTCATTTATTCATTTATTCATTTATTCATTTATTCATTTATTCATTTATTCATTTATTCATTTATTCATTTATTCATTTATTCATTTATTCATTTATTCATTTATTCATTTATTCATTTATTCATTTATTCATTTATTCATTTATTCATTTATTCATTTATTCATTTATTCATTTATTCATTTATTCATTTATTCATTTATTCATTTATTCATTTATTCATTTATTCATTTATTCATTTATTCATTTATTCATTTATTCATTTATTCATTTATTCATTTATTCATTTATTCATTTATTCATTTATTCATTTATTCATTTATTCATTTATTCATTTATTCATTTATTCATTTATTCATTTATTCATTTATTCATTTATTCATTTATTCATTTATTCATTTATTCATTTATTCATTAATTCATTAATTCATTTATTCATTTATTCATTTATTCATTTATTCATTTATTCATTTATTCATTTATTCATTTATTCATTTATTCATTTATTCATTTATTCATTTATTCATTTATTCATTTATTCATTTATTCATTTATTCATTTATTTATTTATTCATTTATTCATTTATTCATTTATTCATTTATTCATTTATTCATTTATTCATTTATTCATTTATTCATTTATTCATTTATTCATTTACTCATTTATTCATTTATTCATTTATTTTTTATTTATTTATTTATTTATTTATTCATTTATTTATTTATTTATTTATTTATTTATTCATTTATTTATTTATTTAATCATTTATTTATTTATTGATTTATTTGTTTATTTTTGAAGTTCGAATCGCATAGTCGTGTAAATATTGACGTCCTAATCTATGATAATAATTTTCGTCGAGTTGAGCAAGTTCGTTTTTGGCAGCTGCATTTGATCGAACACATATATCATCGACCGGGTAACCTAAATAAAGTCGTTGGTCAATCAACTTCGGAATTAGGGCATTGATTATTCAAGTAATAGAATTTTGAGTAATTTTTTGTTAATCCGACAATAAAGGAAGAGCGCGGGGGAGGTGAACGGAATTTGTGGACGAGATTGCATTTTTAATATAGTTTTTTTTTTTTTGAAGTATTGTTGGGGAATTTTAATAAAATATTTGTATGGGATTTAATTTATATAATATAAGCATTAGTTTCAAAGTTATAAAGCGATGCATTATGCAAGCCACGATTGGTCGAACAAATTACATAACTTTTTTGTAATCGAGTTCGCTGATGGATTGTCGATTATCGCAGGCGTCAACTGTATCGCAAAATTATATCGTCGATTATCTCCTTTCAGGAATGGTCATTCTTTAGTAGTAAAACAATAATTCCTTCGAATTATTCATAATTATTGCAGAAATGTGGTATATTTACAAATGATAAAATAGTTAATTAATTAAATAATTTGTTAATCAGTTGTTTGAATAAAAGAAATTTGAATCCATTGTTTTTGACTGAATGAATCGATCTCTGTCTCGTTGACGCTTTGAATTTTGTCGTGTCGTGCAGATACATGAGTCGTTTCGATAACTATGTTGCATGAAAGCCAATCGATCGATTCCAGACCGATGAAAGCCCCGTCGATGCTCGTAAAGAAACGAATAGCAGAACGAATGGTTTTTTCGTTTAGCTCATCGTCGATGGCTAATTAAGAGGGCGACCAATGTCGGGTAGCTGACTAATTACTCATAATTACGGCCATGCTCGGGAAGAAAGTTCGTCAAAGAGGCAACGACAAAAAAAAATTCGAGGCGTTTCAGCCCAGTTACTCTCTTTCTCGCGACGCTCCTGCCTTGCGATTCACTCGCTCGCAGGATCTCGTTTGTACGGATTTTATATTCGGTCTTCGTATACGAGCGGATGTTGATACAAATATTCTTTTCTGCACACGTCCAATTCGACGTGACGCGATTTTTTGCCACAAAAAGTTGACAGGGCGAAATTGTATAAACTTGACACAATGGAGCACGTCAGCGTGAAATCCTGAGAGAAAAAAATTGCTAGATATCAAATAATAACATGAAAATTTGGTAGATAGAGACACGAGGAGACGCTAAATCATGAAAGCTTTACACGATATTGCATGGTCGGTTGAATCTGATACGTAATACAGCGCGCAGTCGAAAATGTCTTTCAAAAGAATCAAACAGGATTATTTGCGGTTGTGAAATGTATAGTAATTTGAATGCGTTTGATTTTCCATCAACGAAATTCCATCAACCATCAATTTGGTTCATTAATAAATGGTATTCGGTCGGTTCGGATAAATCCAACGCAATGGATTCCGGCTATCCACAAAATGAATGTCTAGAATGAATGAAAATTAACAAATAGCTCTAAGCTATTGATTTTATATGCAAGCTCCCAGTTTATCCCACAAAAGTTCATTTTCAAACGAGTCAGTATTTTTTTCTTCACATCGCATGATTGTCAGCCGTCAGAAGTCCGAACGGTTTGCAATCTCCATACGGTGTAATGCTATCCGTCATTGGTGTATGTTTACACGCTATTAAATTCTTCGTCGTCCCGCATAATAACAATCGCGTACATTATTGGACGTGCGTGGAATTCGCTCTGGAAATTCATAACCGACGGTCCATTTGAAGCTGTCGATATTCCATCATTCGTTCAGGAATTTCCACACAGGCCTGTGGGCAGTTTCGGTCCGTTTTGCTCGATGATCGTTTAGCGTGTATGGATTAACGAATTGTGAACGCAAACTCATCATTTCCGGCAACTATCCGGCGTGCGGTAATTCGCGAGCGATGGGACGTATATATACGGGTGCACGAAGCAGGGCGTAGATATAGGAGAGGCAATGGTCAAGAAGCGATAGAGCGAGACGGACAAAGGGAGAAAGAGAGAGAGAGAGAGGGAGAAATAGGAAGGGAAGGAGAAGGACGGGAAGCGGAAGAGGGACAAGGAGAGGAACGAATAGTTGAATCGCCGTGGATGATTAATTTTCACTGATTGTATGCTTTTAGGTGCAGTGACATGGATTTTCCATTCGCTTTTCATAGAGCATGACTGTGCAGTAGCACACCTGAACAGTCAAAAGAGCTTCTGATCCCCAAATAAAAAACTCATTGACGCAATCTACATTATCGACATTCTGCCACAAATTCATAGCGCACATGCAGATGAACGGATGCGATACGGCTTCTTTTCCGACCAATTCGTGTCCCGTCCTGACAGAAACGGTAAACAATTGGTTTGAAGGGTGCCAAAGTTTTTTTTTTTTGATCGAAGGAAAGTTTCACGTCATGCGGCATGACGAGACAGATGACGTATGAATTTTTTTATTTAATTTATTTAGGAGCATTCGACACCGTTGTAAAAAATTATTTACAGTTGTGCTTTCGATTTTTCAAACTCTTGATGGAATTCAGACGAGATGAAATATTTCTTTCAAACACGTTCAATTATTTTCTTCAATATCATAAGAATTTGTGAGAATTTTAATTACAATTCGAATAAATATATATATATATATATATATTTTGCAGCTGCGGAAGAATCGTTATTCGAGTACACGGCAATTTCGTTCAGTATCGTTGCGCTCAATACGATTTTTCAATAACGATTAAGTTCGAGCGATCGAATTTCGCAACGCCGTCGCCGTATCGGATTTTTTCAGGGAATTATTGTATTTCAATTACAACATGTGGTTTGTCCAGCGAGCATGCGAGTGAAACTAATTGAATTCGTGATTCTCGGTGCCCATGTGTTTCAGGTTTGTCAGGGGGTAGTTTTCCAACCGGCCGGGCGACGCTCTTGACAGAGACGGCAGCAGACTCATTACAATCTTCACAAATGGGCACGGTTGTGTGCTTACCAACGAGCCGAGACTCGGTGGTTCGATTCTTTCTCGAGTGTCTGCCGCGTCCGTCTGCCTCGGGATATTCGCCAATTTACAAGAGGACAGTCAAGACTTCGAAAGGTAAGTGACATCAGTGTCGGGGGTACGCGATATATGTATCTTTAGTGTATATCAGGGTGTTTCAAAAAAAGAAAAATTTTTATTTTCCAACGGGCCACACCTGGGATAGTTAGCTTAGATAGAAGAAAAAATTCTGGCAAAAGATGAGCATTCTAAGTTGAGTGTTACACTCTGAAGTACACTCTGAAGTGATTTATGTATCACTGATACACTCTGAACCATTGATACAGGAATTGAAGCTAATCCTGCACTTCACAAAATCATCAGTTTCCATTTGATAATGAATATTTAAATCTGAGTGTTTTCGTTTTTTTTATGTCTCCACTATTAAATTCAACTAAAGAATTAAAATTCTAAGAGCATCTTATTTGAGACTAAGCTGATCCCCTGGCAGTTGTAGGCACAAAAAAAAAGTTTGCTAACAAAAATCTGTCTTTGATTAAAAAAAAAGGAAAAAAAAAAATATCAAAAGTCAAATGAGGGGGATCTAACACTCAACCTAAAATGTTCATCTTTTGCCAGAATTTTTTCTTCTATCTAAGCTAACTATTTCAGGTGTGGCCCGTTGAAAAATCAAAATTTTTTTTTTTTAAACACTAGTAGATATATAAAACACATAGATACGGAGATCTATAGCGAAGTAAGATGCACCGATGGTATCCCAACAATCTGAAGAGCCTTCGACACGCTCGGCGTCTTCATGAATCTTTCACGAGACCCTAGAGAAGATTCCAGGCAGCGGAAGGCAATAAAATAAATAAAACAAAAGAAATTGTTATTCCACCGTAAGTTTTATGTACAATAGTAGGGCATACAAAACCGTCTGATGGTTGAGCCTTATCGAGCCACAGTGCCAATTGCGTAAAAAGCTTTTTGTCCAATGGTACAGAGACGAATAAAAGGTCGCCTCTAGACACGCACACATACACGTATCCAACATAATAGCAATGCAAGATATATGCACGTGGCGCAAGTCGAGCTTGGACGAAATTGTCCGGTACTCCATTCGCGTATTAGGCTGAGAAATTTCCTGGTCCATTGTGCGACCAACAAGCTTTTTTTTTTAAGCATGAAAGCTTCGCTGCACCCAAGCCAATTAACTCGAGGGCGGTTGTGACGTGCAATGCATTGCTGCCGTGCGGATTGAGGGGTGTATATGTATGGGGTTTGTTGGTCGGTCGTATTGCAAACAGTGGGACAAAGGTAATGCTGCAATAGCTGCTATTTGGGGAATATCATTTTCGGCGTTGGTAGTCGAATCGAGTCTTTGGTGGAATTTATGTTCTTTTTTTGCGGTAACGTAGTTAGGAACAATAGCTGGGAAACCTTATGGTTCCGGTCCGTCCGTCGGTCTGTACGCACAGCCCTTCCATTCTTTAGTTTATATAACGATAGGAATTAAATTTGGTATACGGGGGTAAATAGATGACCCACAAACAGAAATAAGGAGATTGTTGGAAAAAAAATTTTTTTTTTACCTCTTTCCCATAGACTGAAAAGTGTACTCAATTTTTTTTTCTACTCACCCCATTGAGTGGTCTATCTTCAAATAAGTCTTCGAAGATGCAACAGAACAGGTTGCAGTACCCTTTAATTTTAATCCTTCAGTCACGAGATTTTTGCTTTCGAAGTCGTCGTCAAAGCTGCCACCCTAAGCCCCTTTAATTTCTTAACTATCAATGCAAAAAATCTGGGAAAATTCTTTAAAACATTGTAGCTTTCAATAAAAACTTTCATTAAAAGTGACAACGAATATTGAAGCAAGAATGGTTTGTGGGAAAATTTGAAGCAACTCTCTTTCGAAAGCAAGCAAAATTGTCAAAGTAAAATAGCTCTTGACACGTATTAAAGAAAGTTAAAAAGAATGTTAGTAAGAACGGCTACGGAAACCCGAATATCGAGAGCGCATGTTCTTCTGGCCCATTTCTTTTCGTTCAAACGTCGACATCCACAAAGCCCCGAAATCAAATTCAAGATTGTTCCGAAAATCCGTTCAAAGATAAGACAACATCACGACGCTGACATTCATTTAGCGTCAGTCTCGGGAATTCCTCAATTTGTATCAAGAGGCGCCTTCTGGATGTCGCACAAAAAAAAAATGAAAACGATTCGATTTACGCGAGAATAAAGAAAGAGAAGAAAAGTTTAGCTCGTATGAGAAAAGTTTACTTCACTCGTGGCAAAATAGAGTGCGAGACAGCACGATAGGACGACCTTATGGAATCGCGAAGACCTCTTCAGTGGGCTATCGAATAAACTCGATTTTCCGCACGCTTCTCGACTTTACAATTGAAAAGTTTATATTATCCCTAATATATCCGGCGAGTTCAGACGGTTTGGACGCTACCTTCGGCTCCTGGATCCGAAGAGCTCTTTTCTTCGAAAGTTTGAGCAAAGCATATTACTTATATGAGAGAGGGTAAAGAGGGAACCTTAAAATATATAGCGAGCCGGCTGTATACAATAGCGTGCCGGGACATCGTTTTCCGTGTCGATACTCTCTTCTGTGCTGAAACGAGAGTGGCTCCGTCATCTCTCTCCTGTCACTCCGACCCTCGAGCTACGTGTGCGAGCTGCTTAGTCTCGAGTGACGAGGATCTGAAGAGAGTGACGCGCGAACTTCGGCCACCAGGTCGAAATAAGGGTGTGGACGGACGGTCGAGAGAAATCCGTCGACACCTCCGCGCTCGGCCACGTTTTTCCTTTGGCATTCAATTGTACTTGATATTCAGCGACTGCTTCGCTCGTCAAAGACTCCAGTTAAGGATGAGAATATCTTTTCACGTACGAATTCGAAAAGGGCGCTGCAGTTGGTTCGTTTTTTATCGTAATTTTGTTCGTCGTCGCGCCCAGTAATTACAGTGCTCGACACTATTGATTTTTCTACAGAAAACATTTTTTCTCGTCCTCTTTTGCGTTCTTTATTTCAATTTTAATCATTCGAATATAGGGTCTCATCAATTATCCAACCCGTGTACGTGTACCCGACCGATATTTCCTTTCGGAATTAGCGCCGGACTTTCCCTGCGGACTAATTAAAAAAACCATCGTCTGCTTCTGCTATCCTGGATTGTCATTCGTATTGTTACGTGACGTAATTATGATAAATTTTTTACAAGGTGAATAATTATTTTCTTCGTTAAGAGACGAGGTAATTTATTCTGAAATTTAGCCAGGGTTGCTGTGAATAATTTATTTATTCCATCCGTAGAAAAATGATGACCATTATTTTTCGAAGAATTCGAACGTTGGGTTCGTAAAGAAAAAAAAATCGTACATATATGACACAAAGTATTAACTGTCGTTATTATTGTTACCATCATTGATTGGCCTAATTTCTATGGAAAAAAAATAATAACGATCATTTGTATCATAGAAATAAATGTTGAGAACCTGCTGCATTCTTTCTCAACGTTTTGACCTTTCCGTCTCGCGAGATCCTCTCTCGCGTACGTGAAATAACTTTTATTTTATATTTTCATTAATTTTCATTCAAAAATATCGAATATATTCATATTTCACAATTTTATCTAGTAATCAAATCAAATAATTTCTATTAAAAAATATTCTTTTATTTCTATTCGAATAACTATTCAAATTAAGATTGACGTTAATGAAATAAAAATTAAATTTTTATTATAATTCAATTTCATTCTAAAATTCGAATTGGAAATAGGATTTATATTTAATTAAAAATTCTATCGATCCATCTCTCTCAAACGAGAACCATTCATGGCCTCATGGTGCTCGAGGACCGGCTCTGCTTTCGGACCACCCGTCCTACTATCGTTTTCAATTTTTTACCTACACACATGTTCCCCCAAAACGCTTTTCAGCAGGTCGTATATCTCGACTTATACTGTGAGAGTGAGATGGCAGGGGGAGGGGGGAGTTACTTCATGATAAATTGGTTTACACTTTCCTTTCTCGATAGCCGAATTTGGCAGTGTCAAGAGTCACCCCCTTCAGGATTAGGATACGATACAAGCAGCCTCTTTTTTCGATTCTTCTTGATCTTCCGTTCTAGGATAACTGATGATTTGTGCTGCTCTCTGCCAACGTCATATATTTTCATTCAAACGGAGAGCCCGCCGTCTTCCATTGTAATTAATGGACGACCGAGCGAATTGGCTCTCCCAATTTCGATATAGTGCTCGATGGGCTGCGTTCGCCGTTTCCGTAACATATATATATCGATCCCTGTACGTTCATACGTTTATAGTGACCGAGTATGCCTCGGGTTCAATTTCAATATCGAGCGACTCTCTCTGCCCTCTCCTCCCACGGAACTACGGTTTGGCTAACTATGTTGTAACTTTAATTGGATCCAGGGGTAATCTCGCCGCAGTGCAACGACAATTTAACGATAATGACAACTCGGTCGAATTCATCTCCCAACGACACACAGCTCGTGCGACCCATCGAAAATCTCATACATTGACCCCTCGCTTCACGATTCGGCGATTATTTGAACTCGATGGATATAACTCCCTCGCGTTCTACTGACCTTTGTACGAAAATCTGGGATTACGTTTCCATCTGATTTTCAATTTTGATTGAATTGAATTTAAAATTTGGTACTAAATCTGTTATCAAAATTTATCTATCGCTGTCTCTGTTAATCTTTAATTTATTGGCATTCAAGGAATTATGAATAAACCGCCGACATTTAACGATATGCATTTACCTAAAATATTAATAAAGTAATAAATCCGATATGAAAGGTCAACATACACAGTTAAATAAAATCTGGATGGGTAATAAACTCTTTATTTGGTGATCATTTTAGCCAATAATTTGAATTATTGATTATCTGAATATCCGAAAATAAAATCGAAAAAGAAAAGAAGAACGGTAAAAAATCGAGTAGTTCCATGATATGTAACTGATTTATTTTAGTCGTCAGTTAGCGAATCCTTATTTGCTCCAGATACACGTCAATGTTCGTTATAAATCGGGCAAAAGTGCATAACTCGTCTCGTACTTGTAAGTATGTTGCATCAATTTTAACTGACTCCGTATGCAAATGACATTACAATAATAATCAAACACCGTGATTTGCATAAACGTTGGCCCAACCACGTCTTGTTTGAATCAATATTTATGTTCGTCGTCTCCAGCACGTCCGTTCGTGACGATCGTTTGGATAAGAAGGGAGTTTTTTTTCTTATCTCATCGTGAAACTATTCAAACATCATACCCAGAAGTAAAAAAGTAAAAGAAACTCTCGACGAACGAAGATTTTTTCCATCAAAATTCAATATTCGCGACGTTTCTCCGCGAAATATCGATTAGGAATAAATTTGAATCAATACATTCCCTTCAAAAATCCATGTGAGCTGTTTCCACGATATTCAAGAGATCGGAAACAGCAATGCATTTGCAATTTCCACACTTTTTTCCCGTGTTTTTCCCCAACTACGTACTTTCCCTCTGTCGCTGAATTTTTTTTCCTCTCCGACGTTTCCCAAACTCGCTCAATTGATTTTTTTACCTTCATTACCATCGCCGGGTGAGAGATGAGAGAGGCGAGAGTCGAGGCGTAGAATCGAACGATCTCCACGAAGAACTTCGCTGTAATTGATCGAAGCGTGGGATTTAAATGCCATTTAGTTGGCGGGACTAACGCTGCTAGCGCGAATGCTCCGATCGGAATACGCGGTAGCATTCACTCTCGATTGTTCCACGGAACTTTAATAACACAACCCCGAAGGGCTGGTGAGAACGAATGCGCGAGTGGATATCCGTTATACACCCACGCGTCGGAGAAAGACAATCCGAGGGGGAAAGATCTCACGACGTCAGGTCGAACGGAGACGCGACGAGAGTTCCGCCGGGAGACTAGACACCGAAGGTATTCGGTAATCAAACGACAGGAATCTCCAATATGGGGTGGAATAATGAATAATTCTCGTATCGTGCTGTCCCATTTTTTTTTTTTTCGTCTTTCTCTTTGACCTACCACGGCTTATATTCCAAAAGCACCCTTCGTTCCCGCATTCATGAATTCCATGGAATTCATCGAAACGCAACGGAATTGTGGAAGCCCATTGCTGAGGGTGCGATAAAACGCCAACATCTCTCACGGTCGCTCGGGTTCCCGAAAATTCGACGTTATTGCGGTTTTTTTCTTCCTCTTTTTTCGGGGGGTATTCGAATGAAGGAGATAAATCCATATTGCCATCACCGGAACCATTGTGGAGGGGGGTAAGGGGATCATCGAATTTCCGTCAATGGTACGTGAAGTCCATGAAAAAAAAGCTTCGAGTGCGAATACGGTTTGGAATCGGAGAGCGTACGGTCGTATTCAAGAGCGGTGAATGCGCTTGTACAATCGATATAAACCCGGAAAGTCTGTGCTCTCCAAAGGCAACGCGCATATTCGGGGCGAGCTTAAAATACGATAGGAGAAAATAAAATTTAGAGGGTTCGCCCATGTGGGTGTATTTATGTATATGTTATATACTGCGTATGTATTTATATCCACCGGTCGACCCGTGCACGTAATATTGCGGTGGGATGAAAGCGAGTAAATAATTGATGCAAGGTTATGAAGATAACGAAGATGGAGGCATGCGTTATTGCATAAATGTATCAGGAGCGGTCGAAGTTGCGGTTGGTACCGTGGCTGGGACGATTACACGTGGATTAAATACGCCAGAGAGAAGCAACGAGGTCTGGGAATATATATCACGGCACAAACTACCCTAGCCGCGGTTTCACTCAGTAGGGTGTATATTTTCCTGACGAATATATATGTTGTATATACAGAACGCAAAGCTAAAACCGTGAATTTCTCTTGCTTAAGCGAGAGCAATCCTGGAGTCTGTGGAGCGCTGCTCGAGTGGACCTTCCGCTCAGTTTTCATCTTCCCTCTGTGCTTCTCTTGTCCAGTTTCTCTGTTGTGCCGGTAGATAGAACGAGGGTAACGTGTGACGTCCCGGGGCAAAACGGCATACTCGAGGAAACGACGCCGAAAAATGCGTAAGCTCACTGATTGTTATTCGAAAATAGAATTTTCAGGGATTATATAGATGGTTCGGAGAAAAAAAGCCGGTAAAGTGTGAGTTCACCTCATCCGCAGAGAATTCTGTACCGTATTTTTGATGATTGATTTCTAGAACCCCGTAAGACTTGGTACGTTTGTCTATTTAGAATTAGGTTTACTCGTTCCAAAAATAAGGAGGAAGGGATGCTCTATATTCGTATATTTTTCAGAACATCTTTTTAAGTATGCCATTGGAAAATATGGAAAGGATGTTTTTGTATTCCACGTAGCAAGCCTCTTTAAATAGAACTTCACATGATATATAAAATAAAAAAAAAAAATAATTTCGAGTACCTAATTTGCTTCCTCTTTAATTCTCCTAGGAATATTTTAAAGTCCAAAATATATGAGCTAACAATATTCTACGCCAAATTTTAAGATTCTACGTCGCATGGTTCCTGAGAAAGTTTGTTGTAACAAACAGACGGACGGACGGACGGACAGGCACGGCAGTGATCTTATAATATATGAGGGGGGGGGGGGGGGGGGGGGGGGGGTTGAACCATTGCTTAATTCGATAGAAAATTGCAATCTCGTTCAGCCATGGTAACGTTTCCATTTGAGACTGCGTCAATGTTGATATGCCATCTATTTACCGAAACGTGGACACAATAATCGCCGGATTTTTGCAATATTTTTTGTGTTTGCCCAGCCGCACTTATCGGCAGAGCGAACCCAAGTTTAAAATATCATTTACTCGTTTTCATGGCAGGAGGGTCCACAGTCTGAATGTACAAGGGCTCGAGACCACCACTTTCAGTCGTGGTCTCAATCCGGTCCAGTTTATTACACTCCCTGCGTGAATTATCGTAATTTCATTCATCGTTTTTACGGAATGCCGTTCCGCCTCTTTTTTTGAATTGCATTCAAGTGGGCCGTTTTGTACCGGGATCGAGGGATCAAATACGTATACGTACGTACGTACGTTACAACGGTGACCCAACTAACCAAGAAAGGGGCTTTTACTCTCATATATATACGCAGGGCTCTTGAGTGGAGACACAAACTCCGCGATATGGCACGTCTCGTAAATTGCAGGGAAATGGGATAAAATATGTAAAAGCGACCGGGGTTAGTTGGGTCGGAGGAGACTGAGATCAGGTACTCCGTCGTCTGTCCTCTAATACGTCAAGGCCTCGTTCATCTCGGAGATACACGCATGTTCCATTTTATTCCATTTTATCTATCCCATATGTCAGTTCTAGTTTCTAAGAAAATCACGACAGCAATTCCACAAATAGCTACGAATTGCTTTATTCATATTAGTATTTTTAGTAAATTAGAGTTTATTGACAACGAAACGACAATTTTTTTTTGCTTCTTTGTAGACACGCATTTTATGGTAAGACTTCGAATTACAATACAGGGAAATATCTCAATGGGCCATCGACCTGAATCTTTTAGCCCTACTTGTATCATTCTTACTAGATAGGTATATGAAAATTAGACTACGTTTTTTATCGATGTCGAGTTATCATGCTGCGTTATCGTACAATTTTTCGGCTTACTCAATGTCGATGAATATAAGTTGTTTCACCTAACCCCGGTCTCGCTTAAGTAGTACGGTTGTCCCATTTCGGTCTCCAACAACGTCCATTCTGTTTGAAGATTAACGATATCGGAATGGTACGACATGATTCAACGTTACTGCACAATACATTGAAGGTCCTCGTTAAAATGAAACAATTGTCGCGAATGCAACGACCATGAAGGCACAAGCGCGAGTTTATCGGACGTATTATTATTATAGAATCGCGGAGGTTCCTTTTCGCAAGCTTTTCGCTTGTATTTCATCCGATCTTAAAGAGCGAGAAGACGCACGACGAGAAACGTCGGAACTGCACGTCATTGAATTAACGCGACATGTTTTGTCTCGAAACGTAAGACCGCGAGGTTATAAAGTATATAAGGTAAATTCAACGACGAGCATGAAAATGCATACGACGTTCGATGTTTGCTCAGTTGCACTCGTCTACCCGGTTTGCTAAACCCCAAGTTCGCTCGGTCTCGCGGCTCTCGCCGTATTCTCACACTCGAGCACGACGAAGCGGAAGCGAAAGAACCACGCTGGGACGTCGACGACGGCTGTAATCGCGAGCGAGAGAAGTTTTCTCGTTAACTTTTACGACATCTGGCCGCGGGGCTTTCGCTCTATCTTCGCGACACTTGCTTTTCGTATACACGCGGCTGTGCGAATTACCTTCGCGCTCACTCGACCCTTTCGAGGCGGTTGCCGGTTTGGGAGATTTTCCCAAATCCTGGAGGATAAATCGTGGATTCGGGTGCAGAGATCTCTTGTTGTTCACGCTGTTACTTTTTTAAAATCGGCTTTCGGGGTTCCGTCGGCCGGTGGGAACCCTTGTGGTTTCGGTCTGTCCCGGCTGTCCATCCATCCGTTTTTGACCGTCTGTATGCATGCCATAGCTCTCTTATTTCTTTCATGCATATACCTTTAGAGATAAAATTGGTATACGGACGTAGATTGATAACTCAAAAACAAAAAGGATGTGATTTTTTATAGAAATGTTTTTTTTACCCGCCTCCCATAAACTGAAACATCTACTGAACGTTTTCTTACGCCATTAAAGAGGATGTCTTTAGGGAGGTCTTTTATAATTCAACAAAAATGTTACCGGACTCTTTTATTTGAATCCTTCATCCTTTCAATTAGTACTTGCAATAATAATTAAAACGAACACTGTAGCAAAATTAGTTCATGAAAATTTAGATGTAATAATTTTTTTCTATAGATCGTCACACGAACACGTATACCACCATAGAGATAACTTCGTATGCCAAGATAAAACAGCTCACGGCCGATTTTTTTATTCTTACTTCGGTCTTCCCCATGAACCATTTTTCTTCGGTGTGGCGGAGTTACAGAGCGCGAAAGGATTGAGCCCCGCGGGGGCCGGATGGTCGAGTTATTCTTGAATTTAAGATAAGCAAATTTGACCCAGTAAACGAATTATAGGAATGCGAAAGCGAATAAATTATCACGTTGAGCAGTCTCGAATACGAGATTAACCCGAGTTTTCGCGGTGATTCGACAAATTTGATTGGACAATCACGGTTTTCAGATACCGAGTAAAACTAGTGGAAATTGTCCTCATTCGATATCAGCCAATCGGAGTCCTTTCAACCCTAGGCTGACTAGGCCATAGCCTGGGGTCAAAGAAAAATATTGAAGACAACGAAATCTCATTTAATTTCGTACCACATTGACAAAAAAATGTAACCCTATTGTCCAGACGGTACAGATCAACCGATTCAACCAATTCGTGAGATGCATAATCCGGTAATGGACCGGACAATTGTCCGCAGCCTAGGATTCTCCTACTGCTGTTGAATTCGTCCCCGTCCGTCAGTCTGAATAAGATTTATTTTTCTCGGGTCGGTCGGTCGGATTTCCGAAAGTTGTAACTTTTGACCCACCGCTTACGGGCTGCCGTAACGTAGGGGCTTGCGAAAAGCTTCTAACTTCGCAAAGTACGAGTAGGACGTGCACAAGTAAGCCGTTCGTACTTTCGCGTGCTCGCGACCCTTTGTCCCATCGTGTCCCGGGTGTCTCCGCTCGGGATTCTCTCGTTCGCGCTCTCGTCGTTGCCGTGTAATTAACAATACCGGGTCAAGCACGGTGCATTTAATGAGATCTACAGCGCAGGCGCTCGTATGACGCAAGATAAGCTTTTCCCGTCTCCTCGCGAAATGTGATCGTTGCGGTGACCATTTGTCTGGTTTCGCTGACCGAAAAGTCCGATATCGTAACGAATGAAAGATAAATAGGTGGAAATATTAATTTCATTTGCAATTATATTTCGTTTGAAGAAGCTTGCAATATCGTAGTTAATTTTCGACTGATCTTTTTGTAGAACCGGACGATTGTTTGTCATTTATTATCCCCGCAATAATTGCACTTTGTAGATTGGAACGCTGCATCTCAGTGAGGCTTCGTTTGTCGTCGGATGCCGCAAGCTCTACTCGACAATCGTTTGGACAAACCAACCCCACAACGCTCAGCTTATCGCACATAGTCACGTTATTCGCAGGTCGTTAGACCCGGCTGCCGTGGTCAGATAAATTCGCAACGCGCTTATATGATTGTAGTTCGGTAATTATCACGACGAGCCGACCTGAATTCGGGACCAAACGTGCCGTTTTAAACCGTATAATGAAAGTATATATCGTAGCGAAGTGTCTAACTCGTTATCTACGAGAGAATCTACCTGAAAATAAGTCCCACATTTCAGAGCCAGTTTAGCGGCAAGTTTGTACATCTTGCGGCCGCTAATTCGATAAGTTTGATTTCCCAAGGCGCACGTAAATATCTTAAGATTACCGAAAAGAAAACTTGAGATGAAAAATATATATTCTTTGTAACTCGCGGAATGTTTTTTAAAACATAACGTTTTAATATCGTGTAGTGAGACGCTACTCTCAAGACGGCTTAATATCGAATGACTGCAACGTAAAATAAATATATCCGCTGAATATTTTTTCGACCTAATTCGATCTTTAATTCTATCGATTCTCAACGGTAAAACAAAACTTTCCATAAGTCGGCGTTTCCCGGTGAGGTAAGTTTGTAAATGGAATTCGATGTTCATCGCGTTTTACCTCGCTGGGTGAAACTTCAGTCACTCATTTGCGTCTTTCATCGTCGGTGACGATAGCGGAAGGGAGATGAATAATTTAGCGCGAAAAGTATTCGTTGCTATAGAATCCAGTGAAATTGGATGATCCCCCAGAGACTCCGAGTCAGGTCGCTCACGTTCATTGTACTATCTCTTCCAAAAAGAAAAAAAAAGAAAAAAAAACGAAATCCAATCAGCGATTCGGTTTGCAATTTTCAAGAATCGCTCGGTTATTCACTCAGTGCTGGCTTCTGGCTGTGTAACCAATCCGTCGGCTCTTTGGCGCTGACGCGAGCTCCCGTACTCGTCGATAGCGTCAACTTTGTGCGATGAAAGCCCCGATTTTTAATCGAACGCCGCCCGTGTGGAACTTATTCTCTTTATTTTCTTTCACGTTTCGTTCCGTATTCGTGATATCGACCTTCATCCGTAGGTGAGTGAAAATACACGCATGTGCCAACGAGTCGACACGCGGACGAGTGTAGGTGAGAAGGTCGACGATCGATGCTCCCGGAAGCCCTGGAACCTATTCGAAATAATAATAGGGACAGTAACGATTAGTGGCGGTAGTCGGATGTCGTCAATTTGTGTGTACGCATTAGTGTCTATGTACGAATAAACGTAGATAGAATAAAATGTACGACTTGTACAGTGTCTCTAATTTCTCGAGATCAAGTTGGTTTAATTGTTACATATGAGTTTTACGTTTTTCAAAATGAAGTGCTGTGCAAATGAAACAGATGGTAAGTAACCACCGATTTGATTGCTACAAGATACCGGAGCAAAACGGGAGGCCTTGCAATAAGACTTCTAGATCAATTACCGAATGCGTCCGCAAATTAAAAATTGCAAATTCGTTTATTTGAATTTGAGGCGATGCACAAAGCCTTTTATTAAGAATTATTCAAATTGATGATTCGAGAAGCCACGTGAATTGGGTCAGACAGGATGAAGCGGTATAAAAGTTTAAACTTCCAGCTTTCCCCACTTTTTATCGTTACATACCTAGATCCGTCCATAATCGACTTCCGAAGGTTATCACGTTATCTCCAAACATTGAAAATTTGACGAAGTCAAAACTTTTCTGTTGTAATCTCGCCCAGTACTTGTCGGTAGCATTAACTCAAGTTCGAAACGTGATTCGCTCATATTCCAACTGGGGCGACTCTGCGGCACGAAAGTCCGGAGGCTTCCGACGACTCTGGTCAGCCCCTGGGTCGGGTTTTAATCGGCTTCGAATTTTTCTCGCTGTCTGCTCTAATTACCGAATTTTTCAGATAGTTTTCGGTTGTGTCATTCAGCCCCTGTTCACTTGGACCATTTTGCCCCGGGTTCCCCCACCCATGGAACGTTATCAGGACTGAGCTGGAAAATCTTGAACAATCGAGCTACGAGAATAATGGAAGCAGATCCGGCCATTTATACCAACAATAGAGACGATCGTACCTGTCCGCTCTGAAATCTAAAAACTAAACCGTTGATCGATTTTATTGGAAAACTCATTGAACGAACGTTTCCGGGTATTTATAAACCCGGAAAAAGAAGAGACAAGCACGAGTGACCGGATTTATTCGTGATATGTCTTGCTTGCTCTCTTGGCTAATGACAGAAATTGCCTCATTATTTTTCTATCCGGTCGGTATTTCCGGACTCGAGTGACTTATTAACGTCAAAAGTCACCTGGACTACGCGGACTCGTCATACGAAACGTCGTGCAAGCTCGACGGGCGAGCCGCGGTTCTAATGGCGTGGAAGAAGCTCGGCAGCTTTGAGCCACACGGACACGTGTGTCACAGGAAATTTGAAATCCACAACGGTAAGAACGAGAGGAAATCGTGGAAATATAAAATTGTGCGGAACTCATGCGATCAAACGTGCACTTTTCTCGGTGACCGGAGACGTTCTCGCTCGTTCTTTCCTTCTATCTCTTTCTCCTTCTGTCCACACGTTTTGCACCATCAGCTTCAAACCTCTACCTTCATTCTGTACTTTTTTCATATTCCATTACCATATTCGCCTCTTTTCCATCTCGACAACGGCACTTACCACTTTTTCGCGATCCTCCTCCTCCGATTTTCCTCACAATCTCCGCTTCGTTCGCCTTTTTACCGGATGTACGTCTCCCGAATTACGTACCGTGTCTTGTCCCGGAAATCCGAGCTGCTCCGTACTATGGATTCTCGTCTGCACAGCACGTTTGTAGATCGTTAGGCGAAGCATGAATTAAAATATACGTACGAAAAAAGGACGTCGGTGACTCGCGGTAAGACAGTCGTTATATTTGCAATTACAAAATAAACAGAATGTTAGGACTTCCGGAAATTATCGCTGTTTCAACAAACGCGATCTACCTGAACAAAATTTCTCGCGAATCGATGCACCAACATATTTTCATTCCTTTTTATACTCCGCGTCCAGATGCCACAGCGTCCTTCGTGAATTAAAAAAAGAAAAAAAAAGAAAAAAACCTCCTCCATCAACATTACCGCGATGAGATAAAATGATATAAAAATATTGGAAAAATACGGCGAGGTCGATGAGTGATATCTTACATAAACTCTCGACACATCGAGTGACCATTTGTAGGTCACCGAAATGGCGAAATCGCGGTCGAAATGCGGCACCTCGGATGACACAGTATCCCTCCCCCGATCCAACAGAGGCCGTCCGTGCAAGACTTGTCTGCGGTCTTCCTGTGTGAGGGAAATCTCACGCGAAAGCCTGCGGTGCATCAGCAGCTCAAGCGACAGCACCAGATCCGCATTTAGCCGCGTACACGTACACTTTCATCGAGCTCTCTCCGCTGCTCTCCGGCTTTTCGCGTGGGTAAAATTTTTCTCTCTTCCTCTCCCACGCTCTGTCTTTCTCCCTCGCCTTTGCTTCCCGTCGATTTTCGGTCGAACGTGCATATGCAACGATTTTGCGATACCGCGGAAGCCACGGGTATTGCATCTGTACTTTCCACAATGTGTCCCGTGTCTGTCTGCGAAAGAGAGTGTCGGTTTGTCTCGAACGACGACGTATATCGTGAACACAGTTACGCGGCATCGAACCGACTTTGCGGGCGTATGTCACAAGCCACACGGCACCGTGGGAATGCAGAAGAGGCTGGAGAACATCAGCCATCGCGGCCTGGAGCGAGTATCGAATATCGGGGAAACGCGCGGATACCGAGAGCGAGAAGGACGTATGACGAAGACGCGAGAGGGTGGACACAAAGAGGTAGAACTGACTGAACGTACTAAATGGTCACGATGCTATTCGCGAATGGAACTACGTACCCATCTGTCTATGTGTGTAATTGTATCGATATGACGACGACGAGTATACGAGTAGGCCAGGGGCCACGATTGTACGTACGACATTGTTCTACCACACAGTGGCTACGTGTTCCGTTTCACAAGGGCTGAATGCACACACCGCGAATGGCGCATCACACGCTAGTTGAACATCCCATAAACACGTCGCACTAGGAACGTTTCATCGATGTTACACATCGTGGATTCCCGGCGAATATGGCTCACATACACCAAACGTCAGTCAGACGATACCATCGACTGCAATTACTTACGACTGGCTTAACCAGTGGATCGTATCGCTCCCGTCAAGTTCTCTGATGAGTTAATTGAACACTCGGTGGAACAACGTCAGAATGGGCACAAAGGTTACACCGATAGCGGATAAGGCAACGGCGCAGAAGTTTGATCTGATGCTCGTCACGATCCTGTGAAACTTGGATACATGGTTTTGCTCCTTGGAATACGAAATAGTTGCATCTTGGAAATATATATTTGCAGTTCTGGCGGTGTCACGGGGATGGTTGTAGTGAAACCGTGTCTCGAGGCGACGGGGACTCGTCCAGATGGTCCTTCGGGTTACGTTGCTCGTGCGTTTACATCGTAGGATAGATAATGGGTTTTATTGCCATGAATCAAATGTCGCAACAGTCCTTGAGGGATCAAGGGATGAACGTCGGTTCGGAGTTTGGATTTGCATAAGCGGAGAGGAAATGGCTGTAACGATGGTTAATGGAAACTTGGACATAAGCTGTGTGGTTGTGTTGACCATTCATTGATACAGGGTGACTTCTCCTGCCATTCGCATTTATTGAAAAAAAAATTAAAAGTGGGATGGTTGGAAATGTTTTAGGAAGTGAATAAAATTTTGTTCATGGATCGAGGAGTTGGTATCGTAATTGTAATTAGATTCAACCGCCTTAATCGAGGCCATGACCCATATAGAAATAGAATCTACGCTAAGCATCATTTTTGATTAACAATGAAAGTATGCATTGCGGATTAACTATCAACTGTTGTATCCGTCTGTTGTTGTTATTGTTTTTGTTGACAATATTCTCCTTGTTCTTAATGATCATTACGTTTTGTAATAAGAAATTAGATACTGTTCGCTCAACACTGCAAATGACTTCAAAGAAGATTACCCGAGTCGGCTCTGCGAGCAACGGCTCCCGGTCTCGTGCTATCGCTTTTTCGTTCGTTGTCGATTCTATACCGAGTTTCGCCGCAAAAACTCGGTCGCTGCCATCATTATAGATCTGCCATTAAAAACATCCCCTTTAGTCAGAATTTCACCTTACACCTTGGATATTCCGCGGATACAAAGTGTCAGGCGAGCGTGTCGCACGGTGTCGGTGGAGGACACACGAGCTGCACACAACGGGATATATCTATACCTATCTAGGGTTTGTAACGACGGGAACGGATCTTACACGTCGTTGATCGACAAAGCGACCCAGCATCATCAAGCTCACGTATTAATATCTGGGCTCCCTCATCCACGTTCGTGGCTACACCCTTTCTCCTTTTTCCATCTCTCGCACGGTCACTCGTTTTCTCTCCGTTATACTCTCGCGCCCTCCTCGCCGGGCTCTTACGCCACCTCTGTGGACCGGCCGGGCATCTGCTGGGAAATCTTAAGCCGTCCCGAACCCGATCACGGCTCATCGATTTACGTGGATAAAACTCCATGTCAATGCGGTTGCAGCATCACCGGGCCATCGGTGCTCGCGAATGCCAGGTGGATTATCGACTCGGGAATTGTAACCACCCGACGGTTGATGCTCTTTGCAAACGCGCATCACCCTTCGATACTCCATCAAACAGTCTCTCGTAATTCTATTGACCATTGGATTCATATTGAATCTCGCACGATACGTCGGAGGAAAAAAATGTCCTTCGTTGAATCACGATGGATATAATCCAACGTGACAGGTACAATTTGCAGGGCCGACGAATTTATGTTATCAATGATTTCATAGATGGCGCATCATTAATTCGTATTATTGGTTAAATCCGGGCCTAATGACGACCATCTGTTCGGGCATGCGGTTCACGGCGTGGTTAGGGTAAGGAGGAGGGGGAAGAATCTTCTTTGCTCAAGAATAAATTCCTGGAGGGTGATACGAGAGATACGCGATGCGCTGCGCACGCAGTATTTCGCGCTCCCGCGGACTACGGGGCGCGAAGGCCGGCCAGCGGCTGCCAGTTACTCAGCGCCAGTTTGTCCAAGTTCTCCCGAGTGGGACCACGCTTGTTTTTCTCGAGCACCGAGTCAAACGTGCTCTCGCTTTTTCGTTCCAAGTTGCGACGAATTTTCTTGGTTTATTTTTCTAATCGACTACGAAGTATATTTTGTTTTATTCGCAATACGTTTGGCTGCGTTTGTGCCAAGAATAATCAATGGTTTTGCTGTCTCCGAGTTATTTCGTCATCGGTCTTGCAGCGACGCAACGTGTCAGATGCAAAATTTTTGAACGCCTCGTTCGGTCTGATCGAGAAGATTGATAGTAGCTGGCGTGGCTTCAAGTTTGACTGACCCGACACATGTTGAAAAGTGTCGCCGGGCTTGATTAATCGGATTTTTTATTCGTTGCCGCGTTATATTTGGAATTTTTATATTGCCACATTCACGATTGAGCAGCTTTGGGATATAAGCTTATTTCACTGACTAATTAATTCGATCGGTCTTTATTGTGCAAGCTTATACGCACACGGGGGGATTAAATTTTTTAACGATAAAACCGTGAGTGCGTGCGGCCGAATTAAAAGCGCGAGCTTTATAGGCAACAACGTATTTTAGAGGCATCGTTGGCACAAATTTCGACAAATCCCTTCGGGCTGTTTACGCGCAATATATACGTTATCAATATTTTCTTTATAGAAATATTATTCGACAATTTTTTTTCAATTTTTCTAATTATTTTTCATTCCAAATATTACTAAAGCTCTGTCCGCGCGGAGCTGGCGAGTTTTTTTTTTTTTATGAATAAATAAATCCGTGATCGATCAAGATAGAGAAGTTTCAGGATGCAGTGATCCGGGGAATCAGTGGTTTACTCGGCTTGACTCGTGTGGCGATGGACAAGGAGCGTCATGCGAGGGGTAAGTTGTCGTTGTTTGTTTTTCAAAAAAATTTATTAAGTTTTTATCGCTTCATCATTTTTGTTTCATTGGAAATTTTTTTGTACTACTTGGGTTTATTGGGATATTGCGAGGTGGGCGATAATGATCGAACTGCACCGTCTGTACGAGTATATATGTCGGACATGTTCGACCTAATTATGATCGATGGACTCTCGAAATGTCGATGAGCTATACGACGCTGTCGTCGTCAAACCAACGGACTGTGGCCACTCACAACTAGAGTCATCGATAACTTATAATTGGAAGAAAAAGAAAAATTCGTCGATACTTCCCGCGCACTTGAGCTTCTGGCATTACACCGTAGTGGCTCTGGCTTTTCGTTCTGTTTGCAAAGTTTTTCCCGAGTGCACCTCGGTAGAACGGAAGTAATAAAGAAACAGCATCTTACGATTTTTATATACACCACAATCTTACATTAATGGGGATAGTTTGTTTCGCATCGAGCAACTTTTGTTCGTTCGAACGTTTTGTCTGAATTCGAAACAATATTATCGCTGCAGATAACGATAAATCGTAAAGTTGCGGATGCCAGTTTATCGTATGATGGAGTTGAGGATTTATCGCGAGTGAAACCCGTGAGAGCGGAAATATTGGGAAGTTGTATTTCGGAGGGGGCATGAATTTGTTTCGATTTGAAAATACTGGATGGCATATCTATGGAGTCTCCGATCGGTATTGTGTACTTTTTTTTTTCAATATCGCATGTAGCTTTGAATGTATCTCTGGTACAAATAATAAAGCTGTGGCTTTTTTGGAATCAATTTGTCTCTTCACAATGTATGACACCAAACTGTGAGTTGCGGTGGCTGATAGGTTTTGAAAAGAGCGTTTTCCTTCGTGTTCAAATATTTTGGTGTACATGATAAATTCGTGATATATCGACGGGAATCGAACATCGTTGTCAGTTATAATTCAATCGTGTATACAATTGGTACATAGGATTATCGTTAATTCTTCGTCAGCTCGTCATGGAGCTGCTCGGATTAACAATTACGAAATTAAGGCAGCGAATCAAAAATATGAAAAATTTAAACTTTAGCGAACTCATTCGTCTGGTAGCGAGCGTGAATATTTGTCAACGTCCGGGTTTTACGTTTTAACCGCGTTGTGTCGACACAGCATGTTACAACGCGTAATAGCCAATCTCCGCGGATGAATGTAGGATAATGAATAAAAAAAAATGAAATACAAAAGCGAACAAATGACTCGATCAGGCGTGTAACGGGCGTAATGGGGAAAAGCTGTAGCTACTGGGTCGTGACAGCGCTCCCTCAAAACGTCATGGCCCTGTAAATTGTATTGTGTAAGTGGAAACTGTGACTTCGCTTCTTGTATACGCGTTCGAAACACGTTTTGAAAATTGGAATGTGGTAATTTTGATATTACGACAGTATATTCCTGACTCTATCCATCATTATTAGACTCAGCTACTGGAAGTGAATGATTGCGACGATTACTGATTATGATTAATTTTTCATGATCCTGATAATGCATCCGAGGTCATTGGTTTTACCATTAAAGAATCGAGATATTTAGTCATGAATTAAGTCATACAAATTTCAAACAAAATTGTAATCTTGAATTTTATGAATGACACGAATTTTCGGTCCATATTTTCTAATTCAAACCATCGCCAGCAAGACAACAAAAGAAAAATTGATAAAAGAAAAATTGATAAAATAATAATAATAATAATAATAATAATAATAATAATAGTAATAATAATAATAATAATAATAATAATAATAATAATAATAATAATAATAATAATAATAATAATAATAATAATAATAATAATAATAGTAATAATAATAATAATAATAATAATAATAATAATAATAATAATAATAATAATAATAATAATAATAATAATAATAATAATAATAATAATAATAATAATAATAATAATAATAATAATAATAATAATAATAATAATAATAATAATAATAATAATAATAATAATAATAATAATAATAATAATAATAATAATAATAATAATAATAATAATAATAATAATAATAATAATAATAATAATAATAACAATAATAATAATAATAATAATAATAATAATAATAATAATAATAATAATAATAATAATAATAATAATAATAATAATAAAATTTTGCCATTTTTAATTTATTATTTTTATCATGATTATTATTTATATCAATCATCAATCATCAATAAATTTATTATTCCAACACACCATTTTTTTATCATGCAAATGGTCACGTAGCCAGGTATTTTCTTTGCAACGGCTAATTCTTTTTTTCCGAGTAAGATGCGAGTATGTGATGAGTGTAGTGAGGAATCGATGTATCGTACATGCTCAACGAACGAAAATAAAAAAAAACGAAGAAAATTAATACTTCAAAATTATGGCATTTCATCATCCTCGTTATATGCGAATAGCGCTAAATCGGGATTACACGAACCGTTGGAAATGCATGGCAAGGCACTGCATGCGAAACATTGTTCGGTGTACAAAAGTGATGACGATGAAGGGCTCTGGCAGCAGGAAACGAGAGGCTGGAGGGGGGGGGGGGGGGAGTAGATTGACGAGTGTGGAATATTGGAAAGTGCTTAATAGCTTGTAGCATGGTAAGTACGTGCCATTCCACTACCGAAATGCGCGTTCACGAGGGCACTAATTGAAGCTCGGGCGAACGCGACGTGGACCGCTTGCTGAAAAACAAAAGAGACCAAATGAAAACGCAAATTGTTGATTATTGCCGGCTCCAGGGAACGGATCTGGTTTGCACTGATTTTTTCTTGGCTTATCGACGATGCGATAAAAACAAATGATTATCGCTATCCATTCAAATAACGTCGAGCCATCGATGAAACCAACAGATTCCGACAAATTGAAACAATTTACATTCAAATTCGCGTCCTTCGTTTCGCATCGGGTGGGCTCAATATTATAATCAATGCATTTGACTAACGAACCTAGCTCCGTAGTGAATATATGCAGGCCCATTTCCTGCAATTCCATTATCAGCCATTAAAACAAAAACCTCCGGGTTATATCCGTTTGGCAGCGTTCGGGTCGACCGCAGCGTTGAAACGTCACTTATGATAATCACGAGTCAAACTCCACGGTTAAGTCGTGGATTCTGAAAAATCTGCGTCAGCTATTCCCGTGAGTAATATTTCTTCGAAAGCTTCGGTAGTTACCGGTGACTTTTCTTCTCTCCCGTATTCCGACGAAGCTTCACCAAGCTATTCATCCACGTGACTTTCTGCATTATCATCCTCATCAGCGAATTTTCCGCACCATTGTCTTGCGGAATTACCGGGGGAGTCGGAAAACCGTCTCGTAGGTCCTAACGAAGTCTATTTTCTTTTTCGAAATTCGACTTTGTTCGTGCCAAAAGTGTTCGTGTCGGCAGTTGAATTATTCCACGTGTCCTTTTTATCCCCAATTCTCTGATGATTCGGTAAGCTCCGGACGGGGACTGATTTATTCATCATGATCTTCAAGCAGATAACGAATGTCTCAACGCTTCAACCGCCAAGGCTGTTCCTCTTTCATGCCACACTCGCGACATCCCTTCGTCCACACAGGTATATAATTTCTCCTATATCTTATATCCGACTTTCGGATTTCTCGTGGGTTCGCAAGGTCCTTCGCGGGCACGTCATCAGCGTTACTTCCACGCAATTCCCCTTTCGAATCTCCCGGTGCTTCGTCTTTCGCTAAATCCACGGAGGCCCGAACCGAAAGCTTTTAATTCGACCGCATGAGAAAGCCTCTGATACTTTTTTTTTCTGATACTCCCCACTATTTCTCCGGTTCCACTATTTTTTTTTATCTCTCTCGCTCCTCAGAATTCACGGTCCCTCGTTCGAATTTCCCGTTAATACAACCGGCACTCGGGACGGACTAAGTGGATTGCCGTCTCAATTTTCCACTGGGCTCTTCCAGGTCAGCCAGCCCTTCCGCTTATCGGTTTTCTGTGGCGCGGATAATGAAAGGAGTAAAAAAATAAGAAATAAGACGTTCGACCGGGAGATGCCCGTCGTCGTGTCTTATACCATAAGCCTTGACGATGTCTATATCTGGTCTTGCAATCAACGCTGATCATGACAACATTTCTTTCTCTTGAGTATCTTTTTTTACGCAAGTCACGAGGCTACAAAGTCGAAGTGAAAGTCGATGATCTGTTTGGCAACAAAGCTGACGACGAGATAATTTCTCACGGACGACTGTGGATAATGGAATATGACGCCATGAGTCGCAATAGTCGTTCAGCCGATGGAACAAAAGGCAATTTTATGGTATCGTCGCGTACCTACGGAATTCGGAAAATACGGTACAAAATTTTCCATCCGAATTGTGTTTTCGCGAGCAGAACGGCATTTCCGAGAATCGTAGCGGCTTCGACTGCCCATGTCCGACTTCAAGTTCCAAAACCTATAGCGTTAGAATTCATTTTAATGGCTTCAACTTCGCGTCCGTCACGTGCTCAAAGGTAAATGAAATTTGTACGAACAGATGGGTTTCCCGCTACGACAATTTCATATTCTCGATTCGATTGAAGACAAAACTTTCAGCGGCTGTCCAACCATTCAACCGCAAAGTTCAATCCTACTTTCCAACACAATCTATGGGGTTGAAATACGCGGTATTTCGCGTTGAACCGGATCGGATTTTTCCCGCGCAAACATGATTCTCCTCATGAGCGCGGGAAAATACAAAAAAAAAAAAAAACCCCCGCCCGTTCGAAGGTTTTTAGAAGTTTGGAAGTTTAGTGTATTTGCTGGATCGTGTTTTGTCGCGAGAACAAACTTTGGCCTCTGTTTGGGTGATCGGCCGGTTGTTTGCTTGGCGACAGTGACGCATCGAAACGATTTCGGTAGATGTCGTCGTTTGGATTAGTTTGTGATGGTGGCAAATCCGCAGTACTCAACGAAATTAGGTCCGATGATTCGACGTTATATCGTGTGTGCTGCTCGCCACTATCGTATCGTACTCAACGTCAATCACGACGCGCTAATGCCTTCGCTAAACAGCGCACCAGAGATCGGCGGTAATTCAAGCTGCACGGCGGTTCAATAGGCCGATCCTACGGGCTCTCCATCTCTTCGGCTCCATTTCCCCGTAACATCGATCTGCAATATTTTCGGATGAAACTCATTCCCCAACGACGAAATTAATCCTCAATCAATGTACAGTGGAACCTCTCGATAGTCAGAAATCGAGGGTATAAATGGGAGGGATTATGCTATTGCGAGGTTTATAAATTGACCAGGACCGAAATAGTTGAATTTATTTGGGTTACAGTCGGCCGACGTGAAACCAGTGACTCTCAGATGAAAATATTTGACAGGTTCAAAGTGTTTTGATTAAAGGGATACAAAAAGCGATATGTAAGATAAACCGACCTAGAAGTAAGGGCAGTGGTATAGAAAAGAATACAATTTTTAGGGGTCCGTAGAAGTCTAGGAAGCCTTATGGTTTCCGCCAGTCCGTCCGTTTGTCGGTCTGTATGTCACAGTTCTCCCATTCTCTCATTTATGTACCGATAAAGATGAAATTGGGTAGATAGACGTCGATTGAAGACAAACAGAAAAACAGAAATGGTGAAATTGAAGAAATAAAAAGTTGACCACCCTTCCATACACTACAATCCGAATTCGACATTTTTTAAAATCACTCCATCTAGTGAGGTGTCTTTTAATCGATCACCTTGAATCCAATTTAGAATGTTTCAAGACCTTTTCATTTAAACCTTCAATTACGAGATATTCGGTTTCAAAGCCGTCGTTGGAATCCCACCTGTAATTTCTAAACTATCAATTGAAAAAAATTTAATCAAAATTTCAACAAATACTGTAGCAATGATGGTTTATGAAAAATTTAGAAATAACTCTTTTTTGGAATGAGTGAGAATAGCTACTTAACCCTATCATTTGCGTGCCCAACACGCTCTTGACCGGTTAACTAAAGTCAACTGCATAAGCACATTGAAAATATAATATTTCATTTATGATAAACATGGTTGAAATTTTTCATAATCTACAACTGTCTCAAGTAAAATTGCTGAATATTTATTCCGAATACACGCGTTTTCAAAACACATTTCAAATTACTGTGATTTGAGAATCACTGCATTCAATCACAATATATCCGGCCGGGGGCGCTACATTTTCGACCCTTGCGTGTTCGACTATTGCGCGGTTTTACTGTATCAGCACTGTCCTCTCCATTTGCCGAAACTGCAATCTGATATTCCTTTCAAAATGCTTTTCCGGTGCAGAGTGGTGAACTGCACTCAACCATTTCGGCACGAAATGGCTTTGTTTTCTCGATGGAGAACCATCGAAACCACACATTTGTCGTTCCGGAAAACCCGCTACAGTTTGATAAAAATTTTGTTTTTTGGCCGTCGTCGGCTTAACGTGATGAACGGTGTATTGCATTATATAGAAGGTAATTGCACGATTGGTTATGCACCGCACGGCGTACGCCGCTGGTACGCGGTTTCATGATGGAAAGCTTTTTTTAAACAATCATTTTAGACCGTACATTTGTTATTTTAGCTAGTTTGTTTCTCTGTCTGTTATATTTTCAACTAGTTCTGGTAAATCAACAATTCCTCAATTATTAACCCAATCAGCGATTTGGAATAAATACATGAGATCCCTAAAATAACTTCCCCTTCGAATAAAATCAGAGCCAGACGATTTCAGTTCTATTCAATACACGTACCGAATTGTATTTTGATTTTTTTTTATTTCTCTTTGGCGAGCGTCAAAGCACTGACATTTCCCAACAAAGAGCGTCGAAACCAGTTCGGTATAGTTTTGACGCCCCGAGCTGACAAAAAAGCGCGACGCTTTCGGGACTGATTGGACTCTGGTGACAAAGAAAAAGCGGCAAACTCGAAAAAAGAAGAAGAAAAAAAAAGCGTCGGTGATGTGAGCCGCGTGAGGCCACAGTACTAACAGCAGTGAGAATCGATTTCGAGAAAACAGTCCCTGACCGCGGCAAATTGAATTCTGCACGTTTCGTCTCGCAGTGTCAGATCCGAGAGAAGAGAAAAAAAAGAGAGAGAGAAATAGAGAAGGTTAAGGACTACCTCAACCGTCAGTGCCGAGCGGAGTGATCGCAAAGAAAGCTCGCTGGAAAGAAAAGCGTACCTTTTCGCGAAGGGAAAGGAAGTGAGAAGAGCGTGCCAAGCTCGGCACGGTTAAAAAAAACATCGCGGCCGCGTTATTTCCGTCGTACGTGAGAGAATAGAGCGAGTAACCGAAGCTCGTATTATCCTCGCGTTCAACGGTTCCCGCGTGTGACCGATAAATTTTCGACCTCGAAGTCTCCCGGTTGCGAAGGACGATAGACGATAGCCCATCGATAGTCGACTTGTCGGATTCGCAAAGTTTATCACGAACAATAAATTTCCATCATCCCCGGTGATTGCTTATTGAAGCACTTTTTTTTTGTTAGGAAAATTAACTTTTATAATCGATTTTATTAATTGCTTTTTGAAAAAATTGGAAATTCGTTTGAACCTGAGAGGTATATATGGAGTTATTTTTTTATGGCTTCGATTTTATGACGACGTCGGTTTGGCAAGAGTGGTGCTTTGTGAGCTTTTTGCTCCTTTAGCGTTGAAGGGTCAGCTTTTGAGGTTTTAGGCCTTGATCAACGTTTTAAAGGATTGTATTATTATTATTACTAAATTAATATTTAGAAGTATTATTTTTTTAACTGTCTCGTCGGTTAACGTCATATCTGGGCAGCGTTCGAGGGAAAAAATATGACAACCGAACGAATGATTTTACATATAAAATGTTCTCAGGCAGTTGAGTAAACTATTATGATTAATGTAATAACGTTCGAAAAAAAACAGTAATGGTTAATAAAAAAATTACAACCTCTAAAAATAACTCATCAAATGTTGCCAATTGAATTTCTATCCGTTGATTTGTTCTCTGAAATTCTCTCGTAACAATCACACGAATTATTTCACAGGATTTGCTAGCGCTTCGATTCATCACAAATTTTTTCCTCGATTATTTTTAATCCGCCGGATATCAATAAAAACCATCCCGAGTGCAGACGGTGTCGGATAAACATTTTTTCTCGCATTATATTTCAAGTATGGTGGAATAAATAGAAGCCTTTAGGAATCGTAAATTGCTTTCGAACAATACATTTTTCGCGAAACGTATTAAAACCACAAATATTGAACGCCCGAGCTTGTGGAGAAAACCCAATCTCTCGGGAAATGAGTGCGAGACTATTGCACCGAGGATTCGAGAAATCGTTCATTATCGATTTCGCGATAAACCCGTCTGCTGATTGAACCCTCACTGTTCCTGACAGACGTGGGCGCACACTGGGACGCCCGGACCGAGTCGTTAGACGGCTGATTAGGGCTGAGCGACGTAGAGCTCCCGCCAGGATTCACATATCACCCACGTGCTCTTGCCCCGTTAACGGCGATGACAAAATCACTTCTCTTTTTCTCGCTCCTTTCATTCGAATCTGCAGAAGCACTTCCGGTGCTCGAAAAAGAATAAATATTTTTAAAAAAATGCAAACGAAATTGTATCACGAGTGAGAAAAATGATAAGCGGTATTTGTGAAGAATGCTAAGGGTCGGAGATTCGACGAAATCTAACAAACCCACTTGCGAAATCTTCTCTCGGATCACATCTGGAGCTGACACGAATAACAGAAAAGTGAATAGATGCGGCGCTCATGGCTTCGAACACACGTAAGTCACCGAGGCGGAAGTTCACATACCGCTTCGCGCCCACTCACGCTCATACATAAATGTAAGCTTCTTAACGGACCGGCAGCTGGCTTCGTTCCATGCATTATTGGATTATTTGTCTTCCAGAACTTCAGACTTATGACCCCCACCCTGCTCCCTTTTTTCACCCATACCGATTTTACCTAACAGTTTGGCGAAAAAAAGAAAATTAAAACAGCACATCCTTCGTTGTACCTTGCAACGTTGGTGCACAACTGTGTGATGGGACAGCTGCCGGAAATGCGTCGAAGATTAATCATTTTTACAATTTTCGGAAAATGGAATGAAATTAATACTGGTTATCGATAAATATTATGACAAAAAATAATAATTTTTGGCTTTGAGGCTGAATTATTTGATACAAGATTGAAAATTCTAGCTTCAATAATAATCATTGAAGCAGCTAGCTGCAGATCATTCTTAATCGTTTGATTAACAAGAAATGGTTCATTCAAGAGATTCATGTTGTATCGTTGTTTAATCATTTATTTACGTAGAGCCTAACGAGCCGAAAGTTACAAAAAACGTGAAATTATGCTTCACGTGTCATCAAATGTGAGCCACCCCTGTGGATCACAGCTGTGCAGTACCGCTTCCATGATTTTGCTCAAATGCCTTGTCTTTCCCGATAATTGACAGTCTCGGGGAATGTCAAATTCTCACGTAATTGACAGCTAATCGACGTTAATTCCATTGATATGTCATGAACACTTTGTTCATCGCGACGACAAGTACCTTGTAAAAAATGAAATGAAATTAATGCTGGTTATCGGTAAATATTGTCACGATAAATAATAATTATAATAATTCAGCCCGATTTCGTAACTTCATCGAATTTCGTGACATGTGATACTAAATCTGGTCTAGAGAAATAAGAACTTGTTTCATGAAACGTCCATTTACGGCAGAATTGAGCTTCTAAGAACTTGTTTTCACATTGAGCGATGCCACGAATTGAAATCATTATTTCAATTTATTGAAATCTTTCTTTCTAATTTGCCAATTTGATAGAAACCTGCAATTATATTTGATGGATTGTATCAGACCCCTTTTGCAGGTCGTTTACTCGTTTTGTGCGTTGCTCTTGAACGGAGGTTCCGCGCCGCGACATCTCCCGTTCACCCTCGCCGTACATATATCCCCCTCGTCCCTGTCTATCGAATTAAATTGACTTCGGACTATGTTTAGACGTACGTTCGGGGTCACGTTTATATTTATATCGAAGAATCTTCGAGAGCAGGAATCGAGCCACCCGGTACGTGACCGTGTCCCGAGAGTAATTGCTCTAATGGACTCGCGTTGGACAAGCGAACCGGGCGATAAATGCATCTGACGAACTTGCATTAGCGATTGACCAACGGCCGTTTTCGGTACATCGGAACAAGCCTGCGAGACAGTTAGGAGAGGAATATTGAATCTCGTGCATGAGGGTTCTGGCATGACCCTTGTTATCTCGACCAGTACCAATCGCTCCGCGCAGTCGTCGCAGGTCTGAACCGTGAAGATTCAATTTTTCGTCAATCACTTTATAACCATTTGAATTATAAGACGAACTACCCTGCAAGTACTAATATTAAGAATTTATTTTAGAATTCTATTGACACGTTCTCGGTCCAGTAGAAAAATGGAGAAGAACTTTTTTGTTCCTCAACTTTACGCTGCGTCCTGAGGAAAATAGGAAATCAAATAAAAAAATTATATCAACTATGTTGTCTCAGGGGAAATATTTAATGAATTAATGTACGTTTGTTCAATCAATTCTGTATCTAAAAATGTCTGTGATTCGTTAAAAATTATTGTAGCTTCTCTAAATCTCATTGAACCGAGAATAAATGAGCTGAAATAGTAATAAGTTCATTAGGCGTCTTAACCGTGGCCGTAATTTTGAAAAACGTAGGTGGGATAAAATTCTTGGCTTCGATCACGTAGTTTGTGAATCGTTCGAAATGCTGAAAATCCTGAAGCCCCGTTTTACGTTCTAGTGTCTTCCCAACAAGTGCGAGATCGATTCCACGAAACGACTTCAGATTGTCAACCTTGATATCTCGAATAATAAGCTCGTTTGCATGCAACTGCGATATATCGACAACCGATCTGAGTGTCGTTTGCGAAAAAAAAGCTTATCCTTTCGCCCAGGGCGATTATCGAACAACCATAAACCAGTGATAAGTGGATGGATGCTTGTCAACCAGCATTCATTCTTCCTTTCATCCTCTTTTATTCTCGTTCGCACCCCCTCCCCCCACCACAAATAGGAATTTTTTTTCCATCGTCGTCTTCACTTGTGCTTCATCTTCGTTTTGCAATTTTTCATTTAATTATTTCGATACGATTGAACTATGATAAAATTTCATACGATCATAGTCTGCGATACGATACATAAAAATGGTTTATTGATTTTCATAATCGTGAAAAAGTCAATTAATTCGGGCTGGTCGAAATTGCGAGATCGAGTTGACTGCTGTGATTTAACTCTCATTTGTATGGGTGCAGCAACGAGTATCCCCGTTGAATAGGCCGTAACTCATCGTGCCAAGAGCACCGGCAGTCGCGCACCAGCTCTACAGCTTGTAGGACACGTCAGTGCCGATTTCGTAATATCACTCCACGATACTGCACACGCAGTGGACATAGTTGGAAAATAAAATGCCAAATACACAGTTTCTGGTGTGTAACAAAAATTGCGACACATTTATTTTAATAATTAGAAAAACGTCAACTGCGCGGTAAAATATTGCCGGTAAATAACTTACGACAAAAATTTGTTTGAATGCATGCTCATAATCAGTTTTATACCGGTAATTATGTTATTTTTTTTAATTGAGAAATGCGGTTGTCATTTTTAAAAAAACCATACCACATTTTTATTGTATTTCAGATTCTCATTACTGACGTAATAAATTAGAATTTTTTATCGACTCTGAGGCTGAATTATTTGTTTCAAGATTTGAAATTCTAGCTTCAATAATAATCATTAAAGCAAACCAGCTAAAGAGTATCCTTAGTCGTTTGATTAACAATAAATGGTTCATTCAAGGGTTTCATGTTGTATGGTTGTTTAATCATTTATTAACGTAGAGCCTAACGAGCCAAAAATTACGAAAAACGTGAAATTTTGCTTCACGTGTAATCGAATGTGAGCCACAGCTGCGGAGTACTGGTTCCATGATTTTGCTCAATTGCCGTGTCTCCCCCCGATAATTGACAGTTTCGGGGAGTTTCAAATTCCCACGTAATTGACAGCTATCGACGTTAATTCCATTGATATGACTCTGTTCATCGCGACGACAGGTACCTTCGTAACATTGTACAAAGAAACTTTCTTGGAAATGACGTCAATACGACTGAAAGGTGTTCCCAAAGGTTCTATCCTCATCCTCCCTCGTACTCTTTAATAACCATACGATCGCGACGAGTTAGACGAGGTTGGCACATACGTAACGATTTACATAATAATTTAGTACGGCTTTCTCGATTATTTTCCCGAGGGACGAGGAGACATAGCGTCTATCGCAGCCCTTATCGACCTTTCTGCTCCGATAAATTCGTGGAAATTAATCGTCTGGAAGTCGGTGACGGAATACAAAAGGCTCGATCGATCGAATCGATATTCGGCGAGCGTACAATCTAACGTGATTAAGATAAAAATATTATTTCTTGTCAACAGACAAAAACAAACATTTTGCGGTTATCGAAAATTGAGTTTATCAAATAAATTAATTGTATTGTCGCGAGGTCGGCAAACGTGGGGGAAAAAAATGGAATTCATCGCTCGAAGTTTCATCGAAAGAGTTTCGGTGCTCCGAGGCTTGCAAAACTGAAAAAAATCGGCCGTCGGCGCTGCCGTTGCGTTATCTTAACCTTCGACGGGGCTGTTGGCCGATACGATTATTCGATTAATCGATTTTCTTCAAAGTCGAACGCCGTGGGAGCCTCGAAGGATGCTGACAAAATCGAGTTATAAGCCTCCTTCGATGTCACGCCACGAAGTTTCCGTTGAATCGATCAGGACGTACATCATTGGACGACGTTACAATAACACTTTGATGCAGTCCTGGACTCCGTGATTTTGTTGTAAAATTTGGTTTTCAACTTCGTCAAACTTCATCGAACATATTGCGCGATCGACAAATCGCATCGCCGATGCAACGTTGTGATGTACAAACAGATTGTTCATTTCGCACTGATATTGAAAAATCTCCGTGACGCAACGATTTTATTTAAGACAGTCGATCTTATTTTTCTAACAGAATAGTAATAACATCGTGGATCATAATTATCAGGTTGTCTAATAAAGTCCCGCGTTTTTTGTATTTCACTTTTTACCCGCAATTTTGTAATTCGTTAGGTAAAGTATATGTAAAGGGTTGCATTAGTAAGTCATTTTCCTGCTCTACAAGCATATCTGCTTTAACTTTTTGATTTAATTTATTTTAATCAATTTGCAGGCTTGCGAAATGGAAGTTCAAGGAGGCCAAAAAATTCATTTTCGACATCTGCTCTGTTTCGCCTTTCGTTGTGATCAAAAAGCTACGGAAGGGGCTTGCGATATTTGCAACGCGTATGAAGTACATGCTGTAGCTCCGAGGACTCCGCGAGATTGTTTTGCCAAGTTTAAACTTCAAATGAATTTTTTTGTCTCCCGGAAAATTCAATTTCAAAGGTCTAAATATTAATCAGAATGTATCAATTCGAAACATCAAAGCAGATAGGTTTGTGGAGCAAGAAAAAGATTTACAATGCAGATACTTTACCTAACAACTTACGAAATTGCTGGGGGAAAAATTTCAAATACGCGGGAATTTATGGCACATGCTAAAATGTATAAATTTTGAAAATAAAATATGATAATTAATAATTAATTTTCAATATCTAATTTTTATCGAATGACTTTCAAAAAAGTTGCAGCAAATAACTTTTTATATTATACGAAACGTTGACCTTATATCGATAAGCTCAGATCAATTTCATCGTGAAATTGACGAATGTTGTATGAAAACTTACAAACAAGATCAATAACAAAATTAATGACAATATTTCAATGTCTTTCGACTTCAATAAATTATAATATTTTGATTAGGAAGCACCTTAAGCGGGTTATTTAATTATGGTCCGACCGTGTAGTTTCCGAAGCTATATGCGGCCTCGGAACTCCAAATTAACCCCTGTAGAACAGCATGTACCCAGCCACTATTCACGTGCTCGTGAGCTTGTATACTGTCTCGAGAATACACGTCGCTGCTCGTACACGGCTACTCGACTTCACTGCCGGTTTGCTGCATCGTGCGGGAAGCACCGGTGTGCAGATTTGCCCTCACGGGCAAATATTTCACCCTGCGAGAGTAAATGTACGATCGATAGCCATTTATAGAAGAGATTTATTGTACACGAGGCTTCTCAAGAGTAGCATTCAGTGACAGAGCCGTCCGCGAGCTATATTAAGTCGGATAAGGCTGGAAGTAATACGATTTTTTCTTTGCTACTTCACATCCGTGAGTGGTTTCGTTTCTTTCTCGAATGGATATTTGAAAAATGGTTTTTCAACGAAGATGCTTCGCAGCATCGTTCGTCGATGCAATTTCGAACTCGTGGGAGAAAATTGAAAACGTCGATGTGGGGCTTGTGAGGATTTTTTTGGTCTGAAGTTAGAAGCTCGAGGGTTCGCGGCAGGTACAACCCTTCACGTGCTTCGAGCACTGGGTTATCTCTGGGGCACTCGAAGCTTTACAGCCCCTAGAATCGGTAGGGATGGCAGCTTTACCGGCGTCGATTGTACCACCCGTCGTCACCGCATCCGGGGGTGGAAGGATCCGTCGGTAATGTTCCCGCAGTAGGGTCGTCGTACAGGCCAAACAGGAATCTGTACTTCAGGAGCTTCACGTTCTTCCCACGTCCTTCAGAGCTCTCGCAGCCGCAGGGTGTTGAAAACGAGCTACGATAGATGATAATAGTTGATGTAAAATCTCAAGATTTGTTATACAAAAAGAAATGAAATTGCAAATTGAAATGCTGCACGTGGTCTTCCTCATTATTTTGGATATTTGTTTACCAAGACGTTTCTATGGGGATGAGCGTACTAATGGGCTTTCTAAGGGAGAAACTTTGTGGGCCGATTTTGGATTTGAGATAGAAAATCAAAGCTCTGAAAACGACGAATTGGAAAAAAATTAGAATTGCTTTGCAGTCCGGAATCTTCTACTAATTTTCCACCGAATCGAATATAAATGAACGATAATCATTACTGCGTTTTTGTAGAAAATCAAAGTCGATACGATCAAAGTTAACGTCCTAAAGTCAAAGTAAAAAAATACCTAAATTCATACAACTCTCATGGATTAATTCTTAAAATGCAATGCCAAACCGTACGTAAAAATTAATTCACTTATAAATAATTATATATCGTAACCAACATTATACTTTTCTCCTGATATATTTTCGATGTCCTTGTCGGCCTCTCCAGGACTTATACATCCTGAATTTCTCGTAATAATCACATAGCTCCAGTGCGCCGCGGTTAATATGCGATAAATTTTTTAATAAACCATCTCTCATGTGACGCGAGGCTCCGGCACCGGAGGACCTCCTGGGGGACTGAAACCGGTACTCGAGAAGCGAAAGTTTTCAAAGTATTCACGCATATCAGAGTCCGATGAAAAATATATGGGATCGCGACGTGGGGGAGGCCTTGAAGCCGAGCGTCCCCGTGAAGCTGCGGGGAAGGGGAGCAACATCCAAGGCTGCAATAATCGGATTCTTGAGAGGTCTTCCGACGTCGACACGTCAGGCCAGACGCACTCGATGGAGAATGCACTTGGTTCTTCTTGCTCTTGGCGAAGTAGGGTGCGAGACCGGTGAAGAAGTTGGGTCATGCAGAAGTAGAATGTTGAAGAATAAAAAGAAAAAAGAAAAAAAATGAAAAATGTTTTGTACCGCGTGTACGAAGCATTACACACGCTTCGCCCTCCTGACCGTGTGCTTGTACTAAACTTGGATACCACGTTCGAAGTGCACCCTATGTTTTCTCGTAAAAACAATCTTCCACCCCGCTTGTCTGTTTAGTGTCAGCTTTTTTATATCGTCGATGTATCCCATTTTTGTCACGTTTTTGCCTCTTACCCGATCTCTCAGCTGTTTTATGGATTTCCGTTGGGTTTTATGGTTGTTCGCATTCGCATAGCAGATACTACATAAAGACGAAAATGGGACGAAAATTACGCTATCGATTTAATAGTATGACAAAGTTGTGAATTGCATCTCACCTATCTGGATGGAGAAGAGCGTAATGCGGTGGATCGAAATCTTATTCGCAGTTCAATGTTTTGCCTTTCACTATCAATGGGTTATTGTGACGCGGGAAAGCTTATTAGATGTCTGCTCTATCGGAAATTTCATCTGTCATGAATCTTTTGAAAAATATATTTTACGCAGCAGTCGAAGTTGAGTCAGTTCGATAGTATATTGGATTGAATCTGTCTGATTGATGGACGTATCCTTGTTCTAGAAAATTCTCCGTGGCTCTAGACGCGCATTCAGCTCACGATCGTATTGGACGTGAGGGCGTAGAGCAAAACTCTATCATCTCACTGAATAATCAGATCGAAAATCTCGAATCAATTTGGAAAAATTGGAGTTTTAACTCTTCGTGAATTATATACAATCATGCACATGAAATCCGGTCCACTCGTCTCACGATTTATTTTGATCAGTAATTTCTCGAATGTTTCCATGGCTTTCGAGTACAATTTTTAATCTAATTTTTTGACCGCCTCTAATAGCAATACATCGGTCAAAATGTATATCTTGTGCGCAGCCATCGATTCTCTTTATTAATTGTTTCACTTCAAACCTGACCCAATCCACCCCGGTGTCCTTCATTGCCGGGAGCTAAGCATGGCCTACATTTCCTTTCTCTATTTGGTCCTACTTTCCAATAGAATCACACAACCGAACACCCAATAGCTACTACGTCACAGCTGACACATATTCAAACCTTCTGATTATCTCAAGTTCTACGGAACTATGACGTGACATATTTATCCTCATTACACATTTACAATTATAGCCGATCGCACCCCATTCCAATTCACATTCCATTTCCGCATTCGAGTTAGTCGTCGATGATCCACCGTTCACTGTTCCCGGTCACGTTCTTCCGAACCTTTACGAAGTCCGAACCCACGACGATGAACACGAGACAACAACGCGTATCCCTTCGCACACGTCACTCATCCGCAAATCGAATATCGCCCGATTAAACGGCGCACCTGTACACCCACTCTCGTCACCGACACTCGCGATGGAAGATTAAAGCGAATTTGCGAAGGATCGATCGCAGGACTAACGACTGTGTACTTTGGGAAAATTTTACGGCCAACTTTCGTGCAACCCGCGTTTCTCATTACGATTCATTGTGTGCAATAGACGTGCATGGCAGAATGCTAAGCAATAATTCATGCGTTCGTTGACATTCACAGTTTTTTCCGCTAATAAATCATTGTCGATTTTTATTATCCGAATAGTTTGTTATCTAAATATTATCTTTTTATTTTCTTACTCGGTAAACACGAATTGTTCTGTAAAAACGCGAAGGATGATCGTAGCAGAAAAATATTGAAGCGGGTTATTGCCATAACTAGCTTATGAACGAGCTCCTGCGAGCTTCCACGTTCCCACGATTTCTCGATGCCGTCTGACCAACCTTGACTTTTACTACTTCGCGCCACCCCGTCGTGAACACTAAGGCCGACTTTTATCCGTCGTAGGCACGGCGTACGTACGAGCACCGGTTTCATAGCATGAAAAATATATTTCGTCACATTTTTGCATTGCCAGATACAACGGCGTCGGTCTATCGACAAATGTAAGGACATATCATGAATGCTCATCGTAAAGTAGTGATATACCTCGCTGCGACTGCACTTCCGGTTTCGGTACGAGCGAATGAACAGAATACTAACATTTTTATCACTCGAACTTTACGAGACCTTGTTACTCCCATGAACTTTATTTCGCATTAAATTTATTACCTTTTTCTCGCACTGAAAGTACGACTTTTTTATTCTCGTTTTCTCGATTACGAGAAATTTCAGGATAGAAGAGCAAAATAAGTCCGGACAATTACTCACAAGCCAAACGCATAAAAAAGAGGAGGAAAAAAGGAAAAAGCTTTCGGAAACTTTTTGCCAATTTATGTTCGACTGTTTTCTTTTCTTTGAAAAAAGTTGTTCGCCGAAAATCCATGTGCATATACGTATGTGATGCAGTTTTCACTCTCGTGTTACCAGATGCTTTGGAAATGAGCCAAATACCGAGGGAAGAAAATATTTTCACGGGTCGTTCCGGTCGAGTGTTAGGGCGTATCGCTACGGTATATCAGCCAAATAGAGTGGAAGTCGAGAGGAAATTGAAGAATTTTTCGATTGGAACCGTTTCGTCGTGTTGTCGAAAACGTCGAGTGTCAACAGAACTGAGCAAACACATGAAAATTCGTCCAATCACACTTCTGCACTAATGCTTTGTAAATATTTTGACGACAAACTCCGCTGACAAATTTATAATTCTCCGTTATTACAATAAATGTTTGAATTTTTATTCTCAAATCTTTGTATCCTTTTTCACTTCTGGACCGGAAGAGACTTCACAATTAAAATTTCTTACCGCTAATTTCACTTTCGCTGTCATTCCCCTTCTTACAACTCGAGGTCGGGATATTTCGACCCTTTCGTCTCCTTTACTCTCTCGACGTTGTGCCTTCGCTCAGGTTATCGCTGTCTCTCACTGACTTATATACGAAGGTGGGCTATTGCTATAGCTATATTCGCTCATCCAACCCTCGAATTAAATTACACCCGAGAGGCAGGCCGGATCCGCTCAGGGAGAAACCTCGTAGCGAGGACCCTCGTTCCATTTCGTTCTGTTCGTTCCTTCAACCATCCTCAAACTACCCTTGACGTTGCCGCGTGTACCTTCTTCAATTCCTTTTATCCTCGAAGCTTCTTGAGCAGGAAACTGGCGTCTCCAATGTTGACGCACGTCCTCTGTGCCAACGTCTTTAATACGCGTCTCAGGGAGACACGAGATTAGCGGGTATCACATTTAATTTCTATGTGTTTTTAGGCGAAATTTCGGAGCGTTAACCGGTAATGGAGGTTTCAGCCTGTTGTCAGAGCTAACGGAATAAGCCGATCCGTTTCCGGGGTACCATCACGTACGATTTGGGATTATCGCTACGGTCCTGATATTGTTTCAGCTTTTTAATCTACCTATCGGCTCATTCAGCGGGAAAATGATTAGCCCATAATTTCATGAGCAAATAGAACATTCTTTGGCTCCACTGGTTGTTGACATATCTCATTAGGCTACCAAATTTGTTCGGGAATAGAGGAGACAGGTGTACAAACGTCTGAAATATTTGTTTTCGGGTGATTTATACACTTCTTCCTTGATCAATCGAGTAGTAAGACCTATTTTGTTATTTCCGGCAGGTCAAACGACTCATTCGTAATCCCCGTAATCACCCGTAAGAACCAAATCCCCAGAAAATCGTTTTGATTCATCTCTTGCGTCAGAAAGATGTTTCGTCCATTGGAACGAAGCTTGAAAAATTACGCAACGCAATCTACGAGTGTTCAACGATAATTCCCGAACGTTCTCGCATCGCCCACGTAATAAATATGATATTTTCTCTCTTTGAATAATAGGTTAGTTAATATTTATCGAATCCAGAATTAATGGGGAATCTGAGAGAGATGATATTAATGATTGGGAGTTAGTCAATCCGGAAGAAGTGGCAGAGATTTTACTTTCATTAACCTCTGCAGCGGAGAGGATTACTCCGAGGATGAACGAGGATTAGCCTCGTTGAAAGTTTGGTCCTGAGTGCAGAAAGGAGCACAAAGCTCAAACCCAAGATCTTGGTAGAAGCGAGGTGCGTGTGGACTATGGAAGGTATCTTATTACCGAGTATCCCATTTCATCGCTATCGTTTAATCGCGTTTAAGATGCACACTGCTTACTTCGTAATCTGTCGCAGCGCAAAGTTTTACCGGGCAAGAAAACTAGTTTTCCGACGGGGTTAATTCGTCGTAAAATTACCGGCTTCTCAAAACTCTTCGAGTCGCGTCGTAAAGAAAAAAGAAAAAAAATTGTCGTAGTTTCTCGTTCATTGCTACTCCAAAATGAATGCACAATCAAAAATAATTTCACAAGAATTTCTTTGTTTTAAAATTCTCGAAAAATAAATCTCTGATAGTTTTTACCAATCCAACGACTTTTCCGTCTGATATTTCTGAACGTTTCTATGCAGATTAGAAAGATTGAAAAAGACGACATTCTCTTATGCGCATAAAATGATTACACGCGAGTATGAAAAGGAGGTCGGTATCTTAAACGAAAGTCAGAGCTGGCTTCAATTAATTTTTATGCCGGTCTTTCACGCATATCCGCAAAATTTCGAGTCCACTTTTATGCAACGATAGTAAAAATACAGTGTAACAATAAAATACAGAATGTACAAAACCCGAGTTGCGAAATAACCTCCAACCACCCAATCAATTGAACGTCACCCATCGACCACACATCGTTCGAGCACCGGACGTCCCTAAATTACAGGAACGTATACTGACGTACTTCATCTTCCCCGAAGAACCATTTTTTTGTCAAACCTTTTCAGTGCGAATAGCGTTGAACAAGTAAATCAATCAAAACTTTCGTACAGAATTCTGGTTGAAGAGACGACCCCGTCAGCTTCGTATCTCCGTCCGTTGATCTTGTCTGGCCCAGGATGTTCGATATACATGGAAGATCATAAAAATACGTTTCCGTACTTCCCCTGACCACGTTCGCCACCCAAACCCCGTAGTACCCACATCGCAACGATGGGCTTCGCTTCGTCGTCCATACAGTTTCATACACACCGAAGATCCGCGGATTCATTTATCTTCCGGTTGAACGTCATAAACTCTCGACATTCAAAAAGAAGTTGATGGGCTCGCAGTCGCGTAGCGCATCGCATCACTGTTTTATCGCGAAGCTTTGACGATTTCTTCAAGCACGTCGTTTCGTTTTGCCAAGAGACCGTGAGACGGAAGGATTTTCGTAACACGGATAATTTATAGTTTTCCGAGTCTCCAGGAAGGAGGTCACATTTTTATCGGCCTATTTTTATGGGCTGCATGAATTGATGCATCGCTTTCGCAGAAACATGATAACACCCACTTGCTCGAGCTTTACGACGATAACCCGGGAAAAGGGGTTCGAACGTCGGAGCGGGAAAAGCTGTGAACAGTCGTTTATGCGTGGATGATCGACACTCTTAGGGCCATTGCATGAGATTTAACGCCCACGCGGGGGGGATTCGCGACAAATGTTCTCGACGATGCGTGCGTTGGTGTAGCGCACGGGAGGGAGTGAATAAGGAGCTCGCGTGTGTCCTAGAAGCGATCCACTCGGTAGATTGGAAGTAAATGGTGCGGGAAAATTAGATGTCTGATCGGAATTCTACGACGTTGCTGTAGTTCTCGTTTTCGTTAGGTTTCGGCGGCGTTAGTAATGGAAACGTCGCGGAAAAGATATATCGTTGAATCCACTACATGCGGCAGTGGAAGGGGGGGGGGGGTGATGACGATGTTACTTGGGGGTCACGAATACTTGTCGCTACCCAATTTTCACGATGATAAAAAATTATTTTAGCACCAAAAAACATTTAACGGCAACGAAAAACCTTTTTATTCTTGTTTCATTCGGGCGTTTGAGGTTAAACGTGTGGAAGATTGATGAAAAAAAGTCAGCGATGAATATTTTTCAAGATGAATAATGCATTCGATCATAGGATAACACGAGCGACACGCAACGACTTCGGTTTTCGTCAAAAGGCTGTTAAATTCTATTTTATGTTTGACAACAAATTTATTTGATCTATCTCGTGGTTTAATTTTGTTTAACTGAAAATTTCTTAATTTCGCATGCAGTTGTTAATTTTACTTGTGAGATGTTTGAATCAATAAATTATTCCAATACTGTGACGAATTCTCCTGAATTTTGTGATCATTTTTCGGACGAAGGACAGAACTTAATGGCGGTCGCGAGAAAAGTGGAGTTAAATACGACACGCTGCAGGCCCTACGAAGGTCCCGCGCCTTATCGGCGACGATAAATCGTTGTTACCAAACATTTTCATGCAAGATGAGAGTGCTAACGTAGTTCAGCATCGTGCGGGTGTACGTCATTCCCGTCGCTCTTGGTCGTTCCTTCGATTTATTTTCATTCTCTTCAGCATACTAACCCATGACCTTTAGTCCTGCGAAGCGTACGCGTCATTGTCGGTGCCACATCCCTCGCTTCAATTATTTTTCATTCCTCTCATCGGGAAGGTTGCTAGCTCCCGATGCTTCCGTCAATGCTGCCGACGGTGTAACGGCAGAGCCAAATGCGGAACGGATAACGAGCAATCGCGACGACGACGGAAACTTGGCGAATTTCTCGGGATCGGTGCGATAAAAAAAAACGCCGGTCAAGTTCGAGTTCGCCGCGTGCGCAGTCGGTTCTGCACCGTATTTTAAAATAAATTATTGATAAGAATCTACAAAGCTTAGGAGCTTCGTTATTATTTATCTGTGAACTTTAAGGGAGGCGGTAGATTTTTAAAATTTTTAATTTTAGGTTCTGGAGCTGCTGTTCGGGTAAATAAATGAATATATAAATAAATAAATAAGTGAACAAATGAATAAATGAATAAATAAATAAATAAATAAATGAATTCTAAAAAGAGTAACATTTTTATATGTATTAAGTTTGAACTAGTGCAAAATATGTGGCTTAATCTTCATCCAGTGGCAAAGATACAATTAAAACTTTTGTGTTTTTTCTGTACCCCTTATCTTGGAAGAGAGTGAAGATATTTTTCTGAAATTTGAACGATATAATCAAGACCAAACACGTAAAGATGTCGCAAGATTTCAGTCTTCCACGATTTCTGGGAAAAAAATTATTGCAATTTAAAAAAAAACAACAAAAGTTATAATTGTACTTATGCCACCGGACGGGGATTAATATGATGTATTACTATGCTAAATTTCAAGTTTCTAAGTCTCATGATTCCTGAAGAAATCGTCTGTGATAGACGGACTGACGGACCGACACGCGAGTCATCTTATAATGGTTTTCTTTTCCTTTGGAGTCACAGGACGCTGAGAAGGGAAAAAGGAACGAAGAAGTATGAGAACGAGCGAGGTAGTGGAAGGTAAAAAAGTTTGTGAAAAGAATGTTAAGCTTGTCACTGAGGGAACCAGATTCAATGTGCCATCCACTCCTTCATATTGGAAAAGTATTCGCTGCGAAATATCTGTTTGACTTGGGATATGGAATGCCCGGTGGTTGGTGATGCTGGATTATATTGCCTCAACTTTTGCATGAATCTTTCCGAAGATATTGGACCTGGAATATCGAATATGCCATCGGACCAATTTTCCGAGAAGAATGAAAGAAGCACTTGTCAAATTCGCGATTTTTGTCACTTTGTGTATACATTTTCGGTGATTTTATTCCTGATTGGGGTTTGGTGAGATAATATTAGTGCACTCGCAGAATCGACGATTTCAGCTGATTCAAACTTTATTCCCATCTAGCACGATGGTCCTCCCGCGCTAAATATCAAAATTGAATTAAAATTACATAACTCAAATCAATAAATACATAAATAATTCATAAAGTCAAAATTAATGAACATAGTAAATAAAAATCGCGGTTAAAAAAGTAAAATTCTTTTCCTAACATTTCTCACAGGAATTAGTATAAATAAAAAAGTTAGATCGCAATTAACTTGATGTCTGTATTCCTCACGGACTATCGGGAGCTAAGCTTCAGTCCGTTCGTTCACAGTTAGTTTATCTATTAACGTTTTTTATTCATAAGATAAAATAACGTTCATCGACGAATCGAGCGCAACGTTCAGTACGTGGACCGACTAATGGGAGTACGAGGGTGCGTCAGAGTAACGAACTATATCAATCGCAGCGGAGCATCCGAAGAGCGAGAGAGGGGTGGATAACCAAGAGAGAAATCTCCCTCTCTCGTTTGTTTCTCCCGTGGTGCTCACGCGCCGCGAACATTTCACGTGAGAGAAGAGATGATCCAACAGAGCGGTGTTTATTGAACCGTGTAGTTCTCGGTTCGCTGATTTCAGCAGCTTTTCCGGCCTATCAGCTTACACCCCTTGTCTTCATCCGTCATCCTTCTTGCTCTAGCTCGAACGCGCGTAGTTTTCTCTCCACCTTGGCAGTCCTCAGCCTTCGACAAAACCTAAAAAAAACTTTAAAAAAAAAACTACGCCACATTATCCAGCGAAGACAAAACCCATGTAAAAAAGTTTTTCCAAACTTGCTACGTATCAATTTTTCTTGCCGAAATGTGTCATACGTTTGTCATTTATTTTTCATTCTGCCACAAAAATCTGTACGACCACAAGTTAAAACGTTCGTTCGGATTAATTCACTCGACTCGCGATAATTTTCTCATTACCGAGAAGCTTATTACGATAGATAAATATCGCACTGGCCGGTCTACCGATGCAATTAAGGTCTCGGAAATAGTTTTACGTGGAAAAATTTTATCGATCGTGAGATCGCACCTACGAGGTTTGCGGTTCGGTGTACCGCTTGAGGCGAGCCGCCAGCCGGGGTTGGAAAATCCCGTGCCGGGCTGTGCGCGCGTTAAAAGTTTCTCCGATCGTCCGGCGCGCCACTCCGCGATGTATAAACGAACGGCCGTTGCATATTCGCCTTTCAGCCGCTTCGAGCTTTTCACGCTTGCGCGACTTTGGTTGGACGAGGAGATAGCTTTCGAGGTTTCGCGTCGCAGCGAGGGAGAACCGCGCGCGTCCACGAGGCATGTGGAGTCGTCGGTTATCGTCAGTACACGAAGTCTCGAGACGCGCGCGCAAGCTTCGTTCCGTTATTATTCGCAGGGTAAACAGAAAAATTAACAAACGTATTTACGCGAACAAGATTTTTTTTTCTTTTTCTTTGAGGAATAGGAGAAAATAAAAATAAGAAATGGAATAAAGTACGAACGAGTGAGAATAGGAAAATTGATTGGAAAAATCGAGGGTTCGAGAATTTCCGGGTTTTTGGGGATAAATGTATGCACGGAAAACGGGTACGACGAGGGGGTGAGATGCATCTTGAAAGTCGGTCCCGGGGGTACCAAGAAGGCAACGCGCGTTGAAGCTTGCCAAGTCTTCTCGTTCGCCAATCCCGTTGGGAAATTCACCGCAAACTGATTTCTTTCGCGCGGCACTCCGGAGCCCTCGCGTCTCTGGTCGGCGAATTACGCAATCCCAGTGAAATTGCCGGGAAAAATTCGAGGTTGACGACGTAACCGGTGGGAAAAGTGTGTGAATAAGTTTCGCGTCTGCGGCAAAGGGTTGACACGTTTAATTACAGATAGGAAGTAAGTGCAATTCAACGCGAACTCTCAACTTGGGGCATTTTTCTTTTTCAATTTTACCAGACTGTAATTTGAATCGTGAGTATACAGGGAAAATTCAGTTAGCGTAATTTTTGTGGAGAACAAAGGAAAAAGAAAGAAAAATAGGGAATTTTTATTTTGCATTGAAACAGCCGTTCGCCCGTCAGTCACACTCGCTGCGAATATATTTACCGTAGTATCTTTATCGGTGAGGGTACAGTGAGCCATGTGAGAGGTACACCCGGTCAGCTCGACTGGTTCGTGATTCCAATAAAAAAAGTTAAATGAAAAAGAAAAAATGTGAAAAAATAAAAACATTCTGGAGTAATTGGTTGAAGGAAGGTCGGGCGAAATTGGACGATTTCTGAAACATTCAATTGCTGAATTCATGTGTCCCGTCCCTTGCGAATTTATTCTCCAAGTAACTATACCGCGTTTCAGGTACCAAACATTCCGCAGTAATAGAAAAAAAATATTCCATGAAACGTATAGAATTAAATTCTCGATATTTAATTATTCGCTCCTTCATTGATCACGTATCCATCAGAGATATATAATCGTTGTGCGATCAAAATTGAATATGTGACGTTCAATTGCATACAATTCAATATTAATCAGAGGAAACAGTTTTTTTTTTAATTTTTTCAACACGTTTGGTATTAGATTTTTTACTTTTCAAACTAATGTAATTGAAAATAATATAAATTCATCACATCCGAAGCATTTGCATGAATAAAAAATGTGTCCATTTTGTCTGTAGGTCTCTGTAGGTTGATTCTGTCGCCTACCTACTATCCTCAACGAAATATCGTTCGCTCGAAATTTACACGGCTTGTCCCTTCGAAAAATTTCATTAGGGTCCATGTTCGTACGCGTAAACTTTTTAGCGCCCTCGCTGTTCCCGCTATTCCTCCGGCCAGACTCCCGCCGGTGCCACATTAATTGGAATCAAATTCGCGCAATTAAGAGAATCCATCCCCATCAATAATTGCACGATCGCAGTAACCGAAGGAATAATAGCCGAGTATATTTCTTCTTTCCCACTTTTCTTCATCCCTCACTGCTGTATCTCTATTTTTCTCCCGGTCTCTCATCCGGCACCCACCCTTTGTCGCGCGATGCCCCTCAGCGTTTTTCGATGAATCCCGCAAGCAAACAAAACAAAAAAAAAAAAAAGACGGAAACGCGTTGTGTCCGCCTTTCACGTCTCCACGGCTCAAATGGCCCCAGCAGTTTTTCCGCGTTACGTCACATTTATCACGCGATGAGAATCCTCCAGCCCGGTTATAGGGTCTGCGCAAAGAAGCACAAGCATGAAAGAGGAAGGAAAAAAAACCCGCCCCTTTTTTTATATCGCCATTCCCAAGGGCTCTTTCGTTCGGCCTATATTTTTCCCCAATTTCCTCGTCAGTCATGAAAATTTTACGTCGAGAGTATCCACGAGGAGCACTATAGCCACTCCTTTCTTTCCGTGTTTTTTTTTTCATCCCTATTTCGATACAGGGGAAGTGAATTGAATTCCAAGACGACGGGGGGGGGGGGGGGGGGGAATAAAGGTACGGAAGTGTTGAAAAATCCTTGGCGGCGATGATTCCACATCAACGGCCATAATAGGCTCGCGAACGCACGAGAGCGGCGATTCTTCATGCAAATGGGCTACGGAGGCTTCGTTCTCGGTACTTCTGTTCGAACGTCATAACCGAGTCTTCGAGCACTCGATAATAGTGCGGTTGACGTTGGGTCCGAGAGAACGGGACAAGCGTGGTAGACGTTCGTATCGGTTTCGAGAGGGAGGAATATATGACGAGGTCGTACGATCCTCGCGGCGATGATGCGAGATGGTTGGCCGAAGGTCCGAGAGAAAGGGATTGAGGGAACGCGGTTTAACGGAGAACAATTGTACGCGAGGTCCGGTCAGCCCTCGTCCACACGTCTGGCTAATACATCGTGACGCGACGTCGATTTATCGATCGGGAATTTGGCGGAAACTTCAGACAATTATTACGTCCCGTGTTTCGTTCATCGATCGACGATCGGAGTGGAACGCGGGCGGTGTATATGCACATGTTCATCGAGGAATTGAGTTCTGCGTGTTAGTCCCGTTGGCCGTAAAGCTCCGCACTATTGCCGCAGACACGCGATTCCCTCCCCCCTGACCCGACCACTCGAGATGTGGACGAGCTCGTAACTTTCTCCGTGAATTCTGTGTCGTGATTAGCTGCAGTCTACTTTCTGGATAATACATGCTCGCACGACAGGCTCATCGCGTTCGGCGACTCGGGTGAACGGCTGGTACGGTTTCTAGGATGTTACTTTTGGCGTTGTTTCATTTTTCGTCTTATTTTGTTCTTCCACGCCAATGCGTTTCTGTTGAAAGATATTACGAATCATTGTAGGATTTTTTTTCCGATGTCCGAAGTCACTTTTGGTATTTAAAAGACAATTTCTAATTATATTTCATGATTGGCTTAACAGATTCGGGGAAATTACGATTTGCAAATATTCGTAGGAATAATATTCAATAATCCGCAGATTAAATCGATATGCATAGATAATAGAATAGATAAGCAGATTGAAAAATACAACGAATACAATAACGGGACTAGTCGAATTCCACGTCAATCGTTTAGTGACTTTGTATTCGCTGACAATGATGTAAATTGAACGCTACATCGTGACTGCTGTTACCGTGCGCCGGAGCTTATTGGGCCGAGGGCGTGATATTGCGGAACGTTAAATCGCAATCGGGTAATGGTGGCTCGATAAAACATGAGTGACAGAAGTGTGAAGGGTGAGTCGGTGCACGGACGAGGTAGCAGGGTTGGACTGCCACCACCACCGCCGCCACCGCCACCGCCTTATCCCCATCACAAACTCTTCAAGAAATGCAAGAGCGCCACTTTTCAATTGGACGGAGCAACGTACACCATAGGTAAATCTTTGTTTTTATATAGAATGCTGCTTTAAGGGTATTTTTAGTCGTTGGATATACATTGTCGACCGATTCGTGGGTTTATTTTCACATGACCTTGAGGATTATCAAGATTAATGAGATACAATCTACGATGTGGCTTGAGAACAAAGGTGTTAATTTGAATAATCATTGTAACAGCGTGTCGGCAATGAAATTTCGAAGTGATAGACGGGGTCATGATGTTATGTCGGATTTTGATAAGACATGAATGATAGATCGTAACAATGATGAGAGATATAAACTGATAAAGCGAGTTGTGGTTGTTTCAGGATGAATTTTGGTAAAGCGGGGTAAATGGGAGGGGACCAATTCCTACTTGTACCAATATTATTCAGCTTGATTGGAAATTACTTTATAATCCGATAAATTATATTTTCATTGATATTACCTGATCTGTGTGGCTGCATCATGAGCTTCCCATTTTACTACTCTCAACTACTCGAAGGCGATTTAAAAATTTCTTTGGTTTTGAATTATCGAAAATTAATTATAAGTGAGAGTTTTACTTGCACAACTTTATTCAGTTTTTTACAAGATATTCTCCGACTTTCCCCATTTTTACGTGTTCTCCGCTATCTCCCGTGCGTCTGCAGACGACTTGACATACCGCTGTACCGCATTTGCCGTGGGCACGGGGAAACTGCAGAAAACCCGTGCCGGTACAGTGGACCCTATGTTTCTCTGGTTCTCCGGTGATGCATGTAGGAGCACATAGTACTCCACCTCGAATGCACCACCGGGGCCCCAAAGGCACTGGTCTCCCGCTCCACAATTGATGCGCCAGCCGGCAAACGACTAGGCGGTCACCCATCCAAGTACTGGCCGGCAAATTTGCTGCTTAACTCGTGGGACCGCCGGAGTCGCACTCCGACCGCACACCTATTGGTGTCGGTGAAAATTAATTATATTATATCATATTATAATAATTCATCAATATAATTAGATGAATCCTGCCTGCAGTCATTGAAAACCCTGCCACTTACGACGCAATAAATATCTCAAAATCATAATAAATATATTCATCAATTTCGATGTTTTTGGGAAAAACATTTTCCCGATATTTAAATTGAATTTCAGGTTGAAATGGAAATTTTTTAAACCTCATAACCGGAGTCATGAGAGTCCGCAAGTACCGCAAGCGTCGCTCAAACGTTCTCTCAGAATTCCCGCAACCACCGGAGACTTTAAATTGCATTCTGTCGAATCACTGGATTTCCATTTCGCCTGACAAATCCAACACGTTTCTGCCATTAGGGGTTACCTTAATCTTTCTTCGATTCTTTGTATTTTAACCACGGTGCGAGCAACGCCAGCCGATAAATCGTGTCCATCCATCTTCCCTGTATACTTTCGGTGAGTAGGACATAAGCTCCGTTCGCTCCGGTGAAGCTGTCTGGCGGAAAACCGGCGGAGCAGCGAAGAGAATAGCTTTCGGCCCGCACGCTCTGATTAAGGTTAGACCTCGGCATGGAATAGTAAATTTTCATCCACCCGGAGTAACTCCCCGACGAATCTTCATTGGCAAAAGTACTCGTGAATTTTGGAGCGTGATGGTCACCCAAGGAAAAAAATTTTTGTTGTCTCTTCTTTTTCATCTCAAGAAAGGACGAATATTTTTCCGACAAGCGGCAGTTTCATGTTTCTCGGAGTCAAAATGACGCTCCGAATCGTCGTTATCTCCCGGGTCGGGTGAATTGTCCCGTGTTTGAATTAACTTCCGAACATGGCGAAGGATATTTCAGTTGAATCCTCTGCGACTGTCGTTCCTCGCGTCTTCATTCGCTCGAAGCACGTAAAGCAGTTTGGATGGACGAAAAGCCTCCGGAGACGAAGCTGTCGAGGCTCGGGTGAGGGAATTGGAGACTCGACCAAGTTATAAAGCCTCCTCGACGTCTATTACAAGATGGCGAGTGAGAGAGCGAGTGAGACGGAGCGTTGGGTGAGAGCTTGGGAAATGTCTTATTGAGAACGGTCAAGGACACCATCTCCGTGCCACGGCTAAATTTGCTCTCCTTGATTTGCATTATTATGTTTGTAATAGCTCGTCCCGGGAGGACAATGTTGTCGCTGCGGTAGGTGATGGGCACGATGTTACGTGCGATGGTACCCGCTGGTTGCACATTTGCTTATAAAGCTGCTCACCCTTCGTCTTGTTCTCCCTCCGGTGCGGTTCAATTAGAGCGTACCTCGGCATAAACAAAAAACGAAAATTATCTCTGACGTTGGAAGATTGATAATTACCACAATTTTCTTTTGGGTTTTCAGTAGATTTCTACTTGTGAATATCAAATGAGTCAAGTATTCTTGATGGTTCATTGGCTGGTAGTGGAGACATGATGATGCTGATGCATGAGTGTTTGGATTATCGGTTTTAGTTTTTTGCGAATAATTTTTTGGAAGCTGTTTGGTGATTGTGTTATTTTTCTGACTCACACGATGGGTATTGATTCATTCATTATGTCATTGTATTATGGTACATTTCCGCTTCTCGTCCTGCTTGGAAGGTCGGGAGATTGTCATGGAATGAATTTTTTGTCTTGAATGATATCAAATTTCGATATTACCGACTATTCGAGATCCTTTGATAACCCTTCATCACCCTCCCAATGCAATATCAATGATTTATTCATTAATTTACTTTGTATCATACACGCAGACATCCCGAATTTGATAAATACAAGATGGCGGAAAATCACACACGTATATTTAGTCCAATAACATTGATAAAAAAATGAGGGTGTGCTTGAGCGTATTTTATTACGTCAAATCAGAGGCGAGGGTTGGGATTGAAGAGTTTTTTCTGAAGCTTTACATCCATCACTCGTTAGATCGTTCCGGATCCGGATGTTCGGAGTACCTCGAGTCATCGCTGCTCTCTCGCGTGTACCCACTTCTCTTCCCTAGAGAGCCTGCGAATCAGAACAAATCGTCGGCACTCGATTTTTTTGGGAATGGCTCATCTGTCATGTCAATAAACGGCGGGCTTGTATGACGGCGCTTGATTCGTTTTTTGTTCTTGTCGAGTCGAAGCTTGATCCATAATGACAACGTCGTGACTTTCAGATTACGAAATCAAACGAGCCGATAATAATTTCCCCTAGCAATTTTCGCGTTCGTTATCGACAGTTTCATTTCACGAGCCATTTTGAGGTTCATACATAACGTATATCTGCGGTTTAAAGTTAAAACCGAATTTGGATTTTAAACATCGTTTTTATAAACACAGAGTTGCCGAAAATTGCCTATACAGGTGGAAATTAAGGAAATTAACCTAACAAAATGAGTCCATTTCGTCGGAAAAATCGAATAAGTTCACCGTTTTTCTGTTAAAAAAAAACGGATGGTTTTTTTTGCAACTTTTTCTGGAACTTTTCTAATGGTCAAATAAAATTGCGTTATTTGACAATGTTAATCGATTATTAATTGTCTCGCAACGGTAGCGAACATCAGATAAGTCTATGATTTGTAGGCAAAACCGAATAAGTCCAACAATGTTTTTTTAATCCATAAGTCACAGGCTATTTAAATTTGATATAATACTAACTTAAATATTACCAAAAATAAAGTGTAACCTGATAATAATTTTTTTTAAAATCGATTTCTCTTATCAGGTTTAAAAGCTTATCAGGTTTTGCTTTCACACCACAGATATATGTGAATCAATAGGCGAATAAACAATTTAAAATAATAGAAAACGAAACCAAAAAATCAACCTCTGAAACACTCCTCGTGCGTGGCAGCCCTTTCAATGAGGCTAACGTGAAAACACATTTTCGTATACGTGTCATTATTCGTAGTTAATGCAGCGGCTGTATTCGAAATTCTCTCGTTACCCATACAAACGCAGAGAACCGCGAACTAATAATCTCCTCACTAATTCACGTTGAACATGCGAAATTTCGCAATTTTACTTCCGTTCGGATAAAGCTGCGAGATTGCAATTTCATAGAATAATTTTCTCATTAGCAGCTGTGGTCGTCGGGCTTTGTTTATAATTTTCAATGGCACGTGCTGTCACGGTCGCTTTTCGACCATGTATAAATCTTTATGTATAATATACATTTAAATATTTATAAATTCGACGATCAAAGAAAATAATCGAGGGAGTAGATTCCGTGATAATTTTTTCATTGATGATTGTCTTGTCCGAATAAATGGTTTAATTAATCGCGGGGTTATCGAGCGATATCAATGCACCGTTGAACGAGCGGAAAATATATATTCATATCCCGGTTTTAGCCTCGGTTTGCTGCGTAATCCCGTAGGTCGTATAAAACTTTGCATGCGACTGCGGTATACGAGGAGTTAGTGGGGGATCGTGCGAACAGTCCATGTGCTCGAGACAAAATTTATTTTACGGCATCGAGACGAAGCCTCACCCTACAGCATCCGCGTCCGTGGGAAACGAGTCCGAAGACAGTGAAAAATCGTTCGATTTTACGAGCTCGATCCGGTTTTATTCTTACTTAACGTTTTTCCTTTATCTCGAAGCAGCAGTAAGCAGACTTTTCTCACTCTTCGAATAAGCTCCGTCGAAGTGATGTCAAATTATTTCCAAGACGTAGTTTTATTATTCCGCCCTTCCTCTGAGAAATATATTTCTTATTTTCCAATCCAAGTGGAATGAAACTTGAAACGTTATGGTACGAATAAATAACATCATGACCTTAAATATTTTATGCATGGTGCATTATTTATTGTAGCTAAAGAGGGACTGAAAATTTATGCGCGATTCAATAATAAACTAGGAAATATGATGAAAAATAATAAAAATTGATAATAAAAATAAAATAATAAAATACAAAAATATATTCGATTTATAAAGTCGATATTCGCGTGAAACTGGATTTCGGCTGGTATTCAAATTTTTGGGAATTAATAGATTAACGATTCAATGCGATTTCACCCAAAATAAAATTGGCATCAGAACTAGCGTACCGCGGGAAATAAAATCCACTAACAATTCGGAAATTATACTGCTATACTTCGGAATACTGTTATCAACTATTAATAAATACTCCGTTATCGTCGGCAATGCCTGTTCCACAAAAACGTCGGTTTTTATTTCAGAATACGCTACATGTTATATTCACCGACCGCATTAGGGGATGTTAAAGCAGACATTCGGACGATTTTTTAAAGCTCGACGATCGCGGATATCTTTAAATAACACCACACTCGACCTCGAACGATTCGTTACTTCCGGTCTGGTGTTACAATGCCAGCAGCAAGTGCCACAATTCCCAGGAACTTACGCAGTAACATTTATTCTATGCCCCATCGTAATACCGTGCAGTTGTGCGAAAGATGGGCGAGTACTACGACCCTTGCGTCGTTGAACTTTACGATCCGCGTTATTTCTCTTCCGGATAGATAAGCAACGATGGTTTACGTACGAAAGATCGGCCGATGGTGACAATAACGAGATCCGGCTCGCATTGCGGTTCGTTGGGTACTTGAGATTCCGAGAGGCCAACGGCGAACGATCGGTCGATGCTGTACCGAATTTTCTCGAAATTCCATGGGGGGGGGGGGGGGGGGGGACGTCTGAGAATATTTGCACGTACGAAAATCGTTTGGGTATTCTAACCTCGCGGCACGAGGAAACTGGGGTGAATTTGGTTTACCGGCGTGGATCTTTTTACGACGACATTGTGATTTTGCAAAATTCACCGACAATTTACAACGCGCCCCGGTGGAGCGGATTTGGAGAGCCCTGAGAAGGCGACGATACCGATACGTGCTGCGAATAGTCGTAGCGCGAATTTTCAGCTCCGACGATTCGGGAAAAGGAAAATTTGTTACTCGCAAGGATTTTACGCTCGCAATTTTAAATTGGTGTCAAGGACGAGGTTTTTGGGGGTGCGATCGATTATCGACTTATTTGAGGGTTGGTAGAAGTTCTATTGTGGAAATTGATCATTCGATTTCGGCGAATCTAGAAATTATCGGCATGAAACTTTTTCAGAGAAATTTTTATTGCGGCTTTAATTTTTAATTTAATTTAATAATAATTTGAGGCTTAAATTGATTGTTTAATTTTTTTTTATTTCAAAATTCTTGTCGTAAGACTTCTTTAGAGAGATTTGTATTGTGAGAATTGATTGTTAGATTTTTGTAGGTCTAGAAATTATCGTCATATTTAGAGAGTAGAACATCGTCGTTTTCAGAGAAATTTTGAAATTTTCTTGATTAATTTTGATCGTCCTTGAAGAGACACACAATCGCAGCAATTTATACGTAAAAAAATTAATTCTTCGGAATACATCGACGGCTTCACCCACGGTTGAAATAACCGATCGGTAGTGATCTACATAGTAGTCGTTGTAATTGAATCACTTGTTCAATTGCATAAATCTAATAGTTAAAAAGTTAGTGATCAGTTATTAAGAACCGAGCAATTTTCCACACCCTACTCATCAACACGTCCTTAATTGTTTCGAGCTGAAGAATCTCAATTTTCTACACTTATATCTACTGACAGAACTGGAATGAATAATCGTCGCTTTCAATTTTCCTGTCCTCGTTTCGGGCACCGAAAATTGCTCGAATGCGGAGAATAAAAATAAAAGAAATTCACGAAGAATGGCAAGAATGCGGATGACCGAATTTTATTATACGCTCTTGCACTTATCTCTCTTTCCCGGCACTATCTCGTTTCACATGCATGACCGTGGCGCGGCGTGGAACAACGTAAGATTGGTCGGACGCCCACACATCGCGCAGCGTATATAACGATCATACTCGTCTTATCCGGTTGGTACTGTGACCTGGACAAATGCCACAATTTTCCGAGCATGCCAAGATGACCGAGACAGAAAATAAGACACGAAGGTCGTGAGAAACGTCAGATGATTTCAGACCAATTTTTGGTAAAAGTCACAGATACGTGACGACGGCCAAGGTTGTGGTCTTCACCGAACAAAATGAAAGATAACGTAACCTGTGTCGCTCTTATTGTTCTCGCATTTCATTCCTTCATCCCCCAAACGCGATGAGAAATTTTTTCCTCATGTACATTGTTTTTTTTCGAGATAACGAAGGATTTTGCAATTATCTTGCGTGATTAAAATTTGAGCAGTAATTTATTGAGGGAGAAAAAGAAAAAAAAATTTTTTTTCAAATTTATTTAGGAAGTATTCAATTTCAGACTGATTCTCTGCTTGCGATCGTGATGGTGGTCTTGGAGATAAGTATTTTTTATTTGACAGTATGATGTTGCATCCTTCTTTCGTCTTTTAAAGCACTCGCGCGTGCCAATCTCCAAATTGAAATCAAGTTCTGCTCAGGCCAATGTGACAAATAACAGGAATACTTTGAATATTCTTTCAACGCCTCTCTCAAATGAATAATTCACGATTTACCTCCGATTGTCGATCCGCAGGCCCGGAAGTGAATTTTTTCGATGAGCTGTGTTATCGCCTCCACGGAAAAATACACTGATAGATATTTATCTGTCAGAACGTTACAAAATTTTATGTGACTTTTGCAAATAAAATAAAATAAAATGAAATAACCGAAAAAAAATAAAATAAAATAAAATAAAATAAAATAAAATAAAATAAAATAAAATAAAATAAAATAGGTAAAATAAAGTAAAATAAAATAAAATAAAATAAAATAAAATAAAATGAAATAAAAAGTATGGCCAGATTTTTTATTTATATTTTGCGACACTAACATAGATGAGGAGAGGTAACAAAGATAATCGTGTTATGCGATGTTTATGAACGTCAACGGCAGTCTCACAGCAGTCTTGTCGTCGAGCTGAGAGGAGACCATCGGCGCCACGATAAAATCGGAAACGGCTAGTATTTAACTGTAGAAGCACTTACTACCGCTGCTCCATAATGTCAGTTATGTCCAATTCAACGAGCATTCATTAGCAAAGGAGTTCGACATACGTTCATCCACTCGCTATATTCGAAACCGTTAATTCAATTGCCACAAAGTTTTCAATTAAAGGGGAAAATCAGTTATGGGTCAGACCGGACCTTCATCCACGGTTACGACGAAACACGGTTTAATCGAAAACGTGCAGTTACCTTGATTACCGAAATTGTGCGCCCCAGATACGAAGCTCGATCTGCAAAACAATTTGTTGCAGTTCATACCGGTCGATTGCGTCTTTATGGGGTCACATAATCGGAAATTCGTTGGGCCAAGGATACGGTGATTGGAAATTTTCGAGGTTCCCGTAACGATCTGTGCGTTGGTTCGACCGACGAAAAAATCGAGAATAAAAAAATGAGATCTCGTCGGATCTCGCACGTCGATGACAATGGCAAAATCTAATCTCGCGCTCGACGTAACGAGACAGTCGACGAAATAATTGAATGACGAGGATGGAAGAGCGAAACTGACGGTCGTTGAGGATATTCGATCACGGGAATCAACGTCCGAGTATTGAGGTTCCACAGTTCTATTTCGCTCTGGGAAACTGGTGGGAGGGTCTATCAAGGACTTCAGGATTCGCATGAAAATGAATCATCGGATGGTCGTACGATTCGAGTCTGCTTTGCATGAAGGATATTCTGACAATTTATAGATCTACGAGTCTGCGCTATGAAGGACTATAAAGCTGGACAGTAAACGTAATCATTTCCACACAATAGAAAACAAAAAACAAATTTCGACGCAAAAAAAATTCGGTCGAATTATTTTTCTAGACATGATGTGATAGTGGGAGCTTTTTCCTTAATCACGTATCATTTTTAACGAAATTTTGGTTAATGTTCTAATTCTCATCAGTATTTATAAAATTTGTAAGAAGTAACCATTCTGCTTTACGAATTTATAATATAATAATTATTTAGTTACACTTAGTTTTTAAATATTCTGTGACTTATTGTTAAAAAAAGTTTACCGGACCCATTCGTTTTTGCTTAAAAATCATAGACTCATCTGGTTCTGCCTATCGATGCGAGATAACAAATAATTGATGTGCTTTGTCATGTAAAGAAATTTCGTTGTACTGATAGAAAAATTCCAGACAGAATAGCAAAAAAAAATACGGTTGCTTTGTTTCTCGGTTTAAAAACGACGGTTACAGTCTAAAACACAAACATCAGATTGAATCTCTTTTGTTTTCGAAACTGTACTTATTATGTTTTGTCCTTAAACCACAAATATGTTTATTAATATATTCAGTTTAATGCAGCATCCGAACAGCAACTTTCTTGTAAATCGTTTTTATGGCGACGAGTGCATGGGGTAAGCTTCCATAGTTCGGTCCAACCTGGGGGTAGATATGTTCCCAGTGATGATGATAATTTATATAGGACCGGGCAATTCGAAATTAGTAATATACAGAAGGAAGTTGAGGAAATTGCGATGCTTCGAGAAACGAGGGGAAACATTTACTGCAGGGCGACATGACACGAGTATTCGTCCGATGTGTCCGGTCCACGCGGACCCTATCTACTTCGACTCATCGTCCGCCATCAAAGAGGTTCCTCGCTTCCGCAGTAAGCCACTCACCAAGACATCTATATCCAATTTTTTCGAGTATTGACGTACAATCCTCATTTCGTTTTTTATCTCGAATGATGGATTGGCGCGTACAGCTCATTTATGTATATCGTAACGAACCCGTGTGACCAGCGTGACAGGCTGTAGTTGAGTGATCGATCGGTGTTATTGTTTTTCATGAGGAAAACTCGTGACTTTGTCGGCGTGAGTCAAACGTGAACAAATTTGGCCGAAAGAGGACCGAAGGGGAGACAACGAAGTTTGAGTTCGGGAAATGATTGTTCGATATTTGTGTGCTATTCAGTTCATGCCTGTGTGTGTGTGTATGCGTCTAGAGGTTTCCACCGAGAGTGCCAAGAAACTTTGAGAGGGTAGTCTCCAGTGTGGCAGTAGAACGTCCCGCCAAACAAAAGTAGTCAGTTGCTTCTCGGGTTCTCCTGGACACATCGTCTCGCGGGATTCACTTTGCGGGGTCTCAACATTTTTTTTCTTCTCTCTTTTTCCAAATTTCCATACATCACGTCTCCACGTAACCCAACTCTCCGTCACGGTCAGAGGCCAATAATAAATGGCGCGAGGTGAGTGTGCTTCGTTTTTTTTTTTAAATTCTAACAACGTTCTTATCAGCCATTCAATTCAATTTGGTGCGACATCTACGTTTTTATACCCATTGCTCTCAGCCTAGTTATTAAAATTCAATAAACTTTTCCGTGCTATCTTGATCTTTCGTTTTTTCAATTTACGTGTCGTCGCATGTAATTCGTCGGTTCTCATCGTAATTACGCTCGTCGCTTCTTTAAAATTAATTTCCAACCTATTCCTCATTCGAACGTCTTTCAAAATGTCAAAACGAAACCCACAATTTATCCACAACGAAATCATTCGTAATTACGTTACCTCGATCGTTGTCTCGTGAAAACAAATACATCGCAGTCACGACACGAACGTGCCGAAGGTGTACGAAGTTCGTTCGTTAGAGGAATTGAAAAAAGAACGCGTTACCAAGTATTGATTTTCCTTTTCGCCCCTCATAGTCACACGACACCGTTAATGAATGCGCGAAGAAGACAGGCCAGACAGGTGTCCGAGTTGCTTATCCCATTCGTTTATCCGCCGCAATGGTCTCTCCGGTTGCAACTCTTTTGTTCACTGTTTTATTCCTTTTCGTTATTTTGTTATATATATTTTTTTTTTTTCTTCAACCGACATACGAGCCCGGCTATTTAATTTAAAACGAAACAACAGCGAGCAGGGATTGCGGGTGGGAAGAAAAAGGGGATTGACGAAGGAGGGGTTGAGCAATGTGAAGTGACTGCGGGTCGGTGTATAGCTATACGGAGCTCGGGATAGACTCGAGTCGCGGTTGACCGAGGGTTCGAAGGCGGGGGTTGAATAAGAGTCGATCGAGTGAGGGTCCGAGGTAGCGGTGAATAGCTCGTACGAGGCTGGAAATAAAGGTTCGATTCACTCGGGCGATGTTCCCCACGCTAGTTCCACCTTCAACCTAATTTAACTCACCGCATATAGCAACTTTATAACTCGTAACTGTGTTGTAACTATATACGTATGTTACGTCGCGAAACTCCGAGAAAAGTTGATATTTCCGGGTCACCATGGAGTTTGAGATAACGATGGTCCAATTTGGTACGGGTCAGTGACCTTTACGATCGCATTGAAGCACATTTATAAATGTTACCGTCGCAAATTCTCGGGGTACGTTCCAACTCCGTGGCGTTCCGATTATCGTGGCGTCGTGACCCCACTCGCGGCTTCCCAGCTACTCATCACTTTCTCTCGCGCTAACGAGAAAGCTCGCGGGTAATGCGATCATGCTCCTAAGTCTACGTAGCGCGATAATTGCCAACCTCTGGCTTGTATATGCAAAATAGATCTTCTTTCGCGAGCTCCGGCGTGTCTCGGCGACGTATTTACGAGGGTCTGTTACGCATAACCTTCGTGTAAGATCACGAATGGATAAATCTACCGGGGTTTGGTGTCCCAGGTATGGGTAGATTCGTTCGGAAAATGTGAAAATATGAGGAAATTTCGTTGAATGTATTTTTGAAACGATACAAAATTTTGTAGGACGTTTAATTTAACACGTTGGTGTTTTTTCGAGCGTACCTTCGATCTTCTGTGTGAACCATCTATGATGACTGTATTGTTGAGACCACGTTTGTATGTTACCCTCCTTCGTATATGTTATCTGGATACCCACTTAAGGCACGCAAGCTTCGGGTGGAGAGAAGCCTTTGCGTCTGCCCTTATTGCACTTCCCCACTGTTTCGTACGTTCTCTCTCGCTCTCTCTCTCTCTATCTCTCATTCAGTGCTTAATAAAACGACCGCATGAATTGCTGACAGGGCAACACGTTCTTCGTAGGAACTGCGTTGTACCAATCACGTGAGGAAAAAAAAGAAAAAAAAAGAACCCAACGATCGAATTTTGTATCAACGTCACGGCTATCGCCGATAACATTTCATCACAAGGCCGTATAAATTCTATCAAATATTCGGGATGTACTTTCTTTTCGAGGAGGATATCTCCGTTGCCTTCGCAATATTCATAACATTATTGAACGATGGATTGAAGAAAAAAATAAGAACCTTCTTGAAAACCACATAAATTTACGGTGGACGTGTAGTTTTTTTTTTGGGCTTGCGGGATAATTCAGCATCGGCAGCAAGCTCGGGGATGAATAACGCATGGAGTTATCTCTTGAGAGAATATCGATTCATGAGAAGTATCTCACTTCCGGCGTATTCGGAATAATTCGGGAATTCATGTTTTTTCTTTTCTTTTTCTGATGCACGACTTTTCTTTTTTCGGCAAGGAAAAAAATAAATCTGGGGAGGTCACAAAGGACGAGATTCGAGAATAATTGAGAGAGATTTCTTCCGGTGAGAAAAGAGATGAAGACGAAAAAAGTAGCGAGAACGAGAAGGCTCGTTAATCAAGAAGACCGAACATAATTGATTCGTTGTTTGGGTTTCTTCCTGGCGAAGTCAAACGTAGTTAGATCCAATCCAGAGCCAAAAAGATCTCTGACGACATCTCGCAGTTTCGATCACTCTTCTCATTCTCCAAGAGATGGGCAATTCGACGATCCGTAAATTCGCCACGTCATTTGGGAAGCACGGACCAACCGGACGATTATACGATGAACCGACAATAATAAATCCTACCGAGAAGGAACGAATCACGCCAAATTTCAGCCACTCGAATAAAAAATAAATGTGGCGCCGGTGACGAACAGTTTTAGTCAATGCAGATATATTTTATATGAATGATGCTAGGAAAAAATATCCGTATTATCGGGTTAGCGTGGATTGTTCCAGCCGTGTAAGGTTTGGATTTTATGAAAAATCCGAAATAACCACGGAATAACACGGGAATGACCTTAATAACCTAAAAATCCGGAAAATCATGGTTGCTGCTACGAAAATTATTATAGATTATGAATTAGAAATTATAGAATTCAGAAAATCTTGACGGCTTTCGGAAGATGTTATTAGAGATTTCATGTAAGGTTATAAAAAGTGATTGATTTTTTCTATCTAGACTTGATTTGAAATTCGAGTGACGAAATTTCCGTGCTGGGGAACTGAATAGTCGTCAGTAACACCGAAATCAAAGGATTTCAAGCAAGCCAGTCTAAGCAACGTAAGACCGATTAGCCCGAGAATATTAAAATGCAATAACCCTAGTTATAGATTTGTAATAATCATTCATAGCATTATCTTTTCTCTGCTGATCGAAACCAAAATAAAAATGTTGATTAAAATTTCGAATTTGCAGCACATTAATGTAACACTTTGCGCTTTGAGTCAAGTTTTCTTTAATTCGTTTTATCTAGACTGGCGGACTATTTGAATAAATTCTTTTCATCTTGAGTAAAGTCCCGTCGTCCGTTCAGCAGCTTCAGAGATAAACGAATTTCAATCAAACGATTACAAAAGTTGACTGCCGCACTAGAGTCGAAGGCTCTTATGCAGAATTTGGTCGACCAAACGGTCATATCGTGCTTGCGGTATTCGTATGCCAAGAACGCGCACGGGCCACAAGTACGAAGGATCAATATGATCTTACCGGCTTACCGCATCGTCGTACATATATCATCACAGTAGATCGGCAGTCTAGCTTTTGCGGGACGTTTTATAGACGGTCGTATCTTCTCACCGACCGTTGAGATAGGACGTGCCAGCGCCATGCGATTTTATCGTCACGTCCAGACAACAATTTATCGTCCAAGGAGTGTGATACATCGCTACCGTTCATACGACAACGGCGGTCGAGGTTTTCGTCGCGTGCCCTACGTCCAAACGTCCGAGTAAGTGAAAATAAGGAAAATTAAAAATGCACCGTCTTCCGTTTGGATACCTACACGAGTCTGGGACACGCATCGTTTGCCTTGTTTGTAATGTGTCGTCAAACTTGCCCGGGTCGAATTTCGGACGGTTCGAAATTCCGAAAATGCAATGTTTCGACCGAGCAGGGCCAAGAAAAAAAATTATGTATAGTCTATATAAAAACCACACATGGGATTGGGCATATATAGTCTATAAATAGTCAATGTCAAACTCGGGCAGCAACCCAACAATAATAAATTACCCATATTAATCCATTTGACTAATGTTCGTAAATAACGAGACGTGATTTTTCCATAAAAATATTACGGATACTTATAAAGGAAAAAAAAAATTGAAAGTGTAAGTAAGTTTACGTTGGGTTTTCCGTCCGTGTTGCATAAGATACATCTTTCAAAGATTCAGGCTGTACCATGACTTCGGTCTCCAGCGGGTTTAAGAGCGACAAATTGCTGGTCCGAGCGGAAAGCCAATAAGCGCGTGTACGAACAAGAAACAGCAGACTGCAAGCACTTGCGAACAGAACGACAAAGTTGACCGAAAGTTTTATCGCCTCTCGGGTTTCTCTCAAAGTCTCATGAAAAATTATCCAGTGACCCCGAGTTTGTTGACTTTTTTTGTTCTTCTTTTTTCGAACTGATAAATTCGGTTTGGCCCGGTAATTTTATCCTCGATGGTATCAGGTTTGGCTGATTGCCAATCCGAAGATATACAACCGAATGTCATATTCGAACATGATCATCAGACCTCCCAATAGCTCCGGTGAGTCAAGAAGCTATAAAGCATTCACTGAGCGAAGAGCACTGGGTAAGCCGATTGCCATTCCAAGTTTCATCGTCTGTGTCGGTTCTCAGGAGTCCCCAACGGAGCGATAACTACCACAATCCAGTCAGCGAGCGATTCATAGTCGGATCAATAGGGAGTGATTAGAGAGGGTTGCCTTGCAGAGTCAAGAGCCGCGGGAAATGCAGTCGAGTTTCTGTTTAACGTCGAGTGCTCGACTTCTCATCGGAGAATGCTTCGCGGCAAGGTGTTCATCAATCGTCATCAACGATTCCACAGTGATTGACGAAACAAAAACTTGGCCATCCTTTATAAGTCTTGCACCGGATATCAATAAAATTTTAACTCTATCAAATATCTTATTACTTTCGATTCGTATGACCCAATCGGGTCTTCAAGACTCGTCCCCCCATTTTCTACTCCCCCATACACATCTAATCGCTACATACGCGCACATCACTGAGCTAAAATCTAACTCTCATGTGCCCTTTGCTGACCTAGCCGGCGAACGCATGTTGGCACAGACGGAGATCGATGGACAATAGTTTTACTTATACCCTAAGCGTCCCACGATATATACTATTTCCGTACTATTTTCCATCAAACTTTTACAGGTCATGCGTTTAATTTCTTCGTTTGAGAGTCGTTGCTGATAATTCAAATTTTCCCGCCCCCGCATCGACTCTGCTTGTCGAACACAATCTTTAGTACATGCTTCTGCGATCAGTTACCGAGAACGCGTTTGCGCTTGTATATTCCGCTTTCAGGCTGTCGGAGGATGAAAATCCATGTGATGAATTATCCGTGAGGTACACAGAGACAAAAAGATGTTTTTTGTACTCAGAAAATTGCCAATGATTTGTTACAAAAAATTTCACTAAATCTATTTTTGCATCCTGCATTTACGACGATCTATAAACCGTCGCACAATTTATCTTTCCTGTGAGAATTTCAGTTATGATTGTTATTAGTTCGCGAGGGTTTAACTGTTAAACTGTATTCCTTATCTCATCGTTGACAACGTAGCTGTTGCAGAAGCTGCTGCTACTGCTACCGCCTCCACCGAAGTAATTTCAATAATACTCCTTTCAGTCTTGCGGAAACCCCGAGGACATTTTCCACCGCTCTGCTATACTGCTCTCGCGCGATAAACCCTATTGTGAAAGGTTTATTTTTGTCAGGATTTTACCTCGCCACTTCTCCTCACCTCGCGGTCGACGATTCATAGCTTTTAAGCCGATTCTGAGCGACCCTCATTTTCATGAATTCTTTGTTATTCATATAAAGTTGCGCGTAATTTTTTCTGATGCTAGAAATCTGTTTTTTTGAGCGATATGATTTTCCTATTTTGTCATAAAATTCTGAGTGTGCTCGGGAAGATATTAAATGGACCGTTTTTACGTTGCTATGACAATGTAACGTATTTAAATTTTTTTTTAAATAAATAAAAACGGCCATGGGTTCATCATTGACGAAGACCCATCATTAGGTTATATGAGTGATAAGATTATCTCATTATGGGAGCCTGTCTTGGTCGAGTAATTGTATTACGACGTGACGGCCTGGAATGCTGTAATGAAGTTTGACCAAAGACATTATCACCGGGACAATATATAGGACGGCTTTCATGTCACGTCAGACGGTAACGTCTAATTGATGACGATAATACGTCAATGATCTTAATTACAACCAACTTAATTGCATAATTAAATCTATGTAATTTCTGAAGAATTACATATAAAGTTACTCGTATCAGGTGCAAGAATTCTATTCCACGAAAATTGTACATAAAAAAAAGGTTTCGTAGCTATTCCACCTTGACAAATTTCCTTGCTTTAGAAAACGAGATAGCTCTTAATTATTTATAATGTTTTTTCGCTTCAGTGGTCGATATGGTTTTCATGGGAAAAATTAATCAAAAGCTTTGCATGGATTTCAAAAATTACAGGGGGCGAGTCGCTCCGATAATGACTTTGAAAGCTAATATCTCGTGATCCAAGGGTTAAAATCAAAAGGTCCCGAAACATTTTTCTCGCATCTACGAGGTCTATTCAAAGAGAACTTACTCAATGAGGCAAGTGATCGGAAAAAAAAACTAAGATACTTTTTAGTCTATCGGAGGAGGATCCGAGAAATAGTTTTTTTTTTAAAAACCCTATAATCTCCCTTCCCGGGTCATCAATCTCCGTCCGTATACCGAATTTCATCCCAGTCGGTAGATAAATGAGAAAACGGAAGAACTGTAACACAGAGTCAGACGGACGGACGGACACCCGCTCAGACCGAAACCATACGGATTCTTATTTCCCTGCGAAACCCTAACAATCTTCACGTTTCGCAGAAGACCCGAGCGAACCCCAACCAGAAGGCCTACGAACCAAAAAATCTGAGTAAGAAATTAAAAAGAAAAACAATGATAATAATAATAAAACGCAACTACGACTCTTCTCTTTGCGTAGTACCTGGCCGACTGGGGCACGAGCTAACTTTTGTAAAACTTTTTTACGATCACCGCGAGTCAGCGAAGCCCTTCTCGGCACGGCAAAAGTACAGAGCGGCTTCCACGCCGTAGACTCTTTCACGTGCAGCTAATAACATATCACGCGATTCTTATCATCGGGTTAAAAGTCCAAAACACGAAGACTCATATTTTTGCAGTCACTCGCGTGCACGTCCGACTTCCGTCTTCCGGTGTAGCTGGGGGTTCCTTGCTCCCGCTTCGCGGCAGCGATTGCCGCGGTCGCTCGCAACCTCGGAACCCACGGTTGCAACGCTCGAGCCCCCGATGCGCCGCCGTTTCGCCATTAGCGTTTCCTCGACCTCTCTTCGTCTTTTTTTCCTGCGCAATGCAAGCCAACGGCCCGAGATTCGCTACTAAGTAGGTATATCCCTTCGCCTTAATGAGAAACGTCGACGAACATTCCCGGTATAAATTTCTCAACTACCTCGTACTTGAACAAACTTTTTTCTCTCTCTATTTCCGTTTTTTTTCATCTTTTTTTCGTGTTTTTTTTCGCACAAAAAAGTTGCGCCACTTTCATTGCTTCCTTGAAGCTGGAGATTTTTTTTTTTTTCAATCTATTCAGTTTTATTCGTGTGAAATATTCTGGCCTGCAGCAAAGACGATCTCGGACGAATGCGAGGTGAGGTTTTGCCCTGCACGGCCTTTGCGCGAAGCACCTTTGCGGCGCTGTACTTCTCCGCGTACAGACCGCGGTCCCGTGTACGTAGTGTGTGTACAAGAAGTGCAGCGAGTGACACGGGAAGAAGTTCACAGCGAGGGATTCGGGGAAAATCGTCGCATAGCGCACTTTTGGCCGTACGATTTATCACCGAGCGTGCGATGTGCCGTTGGCTCCGAGCCAAGCGTATACTCGAGTAGCTCGTCGCTCGTGGGCTATCTCCGCGCTTCATCGAGACTCGTCACCGATCGATAACCACCGCCGATGTTTCTATTCTTCCGGGTATATTGTCCCACCTCCCCGCTACCGTATCGATGCACGACCGACGGGATAGCCTTGTCAGCAATTAGTCTAGAGCCACCGACCGGTAGCGGGGGGAAAAAAATACGTGAAATAAAATGCAATGTTATACAATTGTATTGTAAGTTGCGTGAGAAGATAATAGCTAAGCAACGGGTAAAAATTGTTTCCATATTCATATAGGGGAAAAAATCGATAGAAGCTATAATAATATTAATAATAATAATAATAATGAAAACTCCTATCGATGTTTTTCCCTATATAAATATGGAAATAATAATAATAATAATGATAATAATAACAACAATAATAATAATAACCTAAATAACCTAAATAATAATAATAATAACATTAATAATAATAATAATAACATTAATAATAATAATAATAATAATAACAATAACAATAATAACAATAATAACAATAATTTTAAATATGGTTAGAGTTATTATTTGAAAATTTGTCTCACAATGTACCGTTGATTGGATACCTGGGTTACCCCTTCGACGAGGTGGCTGATGATGGGAACCAATTACCGCCTTACGGGATGTCGGTAAGGCAGAGACTGAATGAAACGTTGGTCGAATAGAGCACCGCTTGGCAGCCCGGACGTCAAGGTTCTTGGTGGATGGCACACCCTTTCCTTTGGCCTGGTAGCTTCGTGGATAACGAGGATCGCGACTGATATAGCCAACAAATACGTTTTCGTCGATCATACGTTTGGCTTCCTTGCCGTGAGACTTTGCAATATCGCTTTTATCGTGGCGGATAGAGCAGCATAATTATTAAATAGATTCGCGTCAAGAAAGGCTGCTCTTGTTTTTCCGGAAGGCCGTTGTTCAGCCACCATTTCCGAAGTACCACACAAATTTACTCGTAAACCTTGTAAGCGTAAGATTCATCGAATGCCATTATTTTTTATTATTTTCTTAAGTGTGATTTCTGGCCATAAAATTTGTTCGTACAAATGCTGATGTATGATGATATATTATACATACGCGGTAGCCATGTAAGCTATGTGGGTTGGTATGGGTGTTTGCATAAGAAACATACCGATAATATCAACGCCCGAATGTTGTCGGAAATTCGTTGCACGAATGTGGGTATATCCCCGAGGCGGTTCCGACGATAAGATATTATTCACGCGTTAAAGCCTCAATCGAGGCCGTGTAAAGGATAATAATATGGTACCACTGAGGTTCGACAGCTTTGACCGCGGTATGTATGTGTGTCATCCGTCTCTCGTGTTTCGCCATTGGCCATCGCGATACGTCACCGCGAATGGGCTGGGACTCGCCCTTTTCTCGTCATGAATAACGAATGATAAATGCGCAGCGTTTCGCGTATAACGCATAAATTGATGATTGCAGTGATAAATAACCGTGCGGTTGTTAATTCGCATGTTGTGCAACGAATGCGAGAGACGAAGAGTTCAGAATGTAGACGCAGGGTTATTCAGGCGGGGATGAACGGAATTTTCCTCTTAATTACCGGATGTTATTGATGAAGTGTCGATAATTTTGGGCCCTTTGTATGTTATTTCTTCCGTGATTCGCGGTGAATGGATGAAGTGGTGTGGAATTCGATTGATTGGGGGGTTTGCAATTGGGATATTTGTCGGTACGTGCATTGCTAATATTTTTTTGCCACCTTATAGAATAATTTTCCTGATTTTCATGCCCAACATGCTGTTTAGATAGGTTTTGAGAATGCGGAATTATTTTTAAAAATTTTGGAATCTAGTGCGACCAATTTTTCAAACAATGTGAAGATTAGAACAACTCCATTATTTACATGTATTCAAAGGGTATATTTTTGTGACGGGTCTGTATTTGACTGCAAACAACGCTGCGGCTCAATTACTGTAATTATTGTATTTATTGTTATTATCATTGTATTTATTTCAGAAAAATCTCGAGCCCTGTGAATAAATAATTTCATTCATTATCTCACTTATTCGCATGTACAGTAGACCGTAGAATTTCGTACGTTCCGATTTATTTTCACTTCAACTCACTTCCCGGTCAAATTCGAGTACTTCCGAAGAGTGGAAAAAAAACTCGAGACTCCACTGTACCGAGATCGTGGCACGTTTCGTAAATGAGACTTCGGGTTTGAGTGCAGTTGTTGTGAAAACTTTGAAAATAGAAAACGTTCGTGCTTTTGGATTAAGTTCGAAAAAGTTAAAACGGTTGGCTTGTCTTGGTCGTCCGATCGGGGATTGCCGTACATTTTGCGGCGAGATAATGATCCAACTGGGAGTGAGCGTCGAGCCACTCCTCCGGGAACATTTGATCCGATCGTCACGTCCTCGTTCATCGTTGATAGCAAATTTCATCCGATAAATATCAATTCAACCGTAATGTTATACAAATTACTGTACTCGGAAAGAAATAAATGTTATGTTTAACTAACCATCGGAGATATTCTTTACAACTCGCAATTTCTCTTCATTATCGTGTCTTCTCTTCATCACCTATCAATTAATTTCTTTTTCTTTTTTTTTTTATCATCGCCAACGGTATGGAATATTATTTGGTATCACAGAAGTTTCTTCCTTTTGGCAATTTAGTGTAACAAAAATGGTCGGTCTTGATTCCCGCATTACTCACACGTGAACCCAACAAAGCTTTAAGGACAATGAGAATAATTTTCGCGCGGATCGTGTGACACTTCTCGACAATTTTAATGGATATCCCACGACCACCGGATCAAGGCCGCGCTCGATTCCGCTTCCGCGCCCAGTTTTTGCGCCGGCCCCTCGTTCTCACCAGCGTATCTTTCTCTTTTATTCTCATTTCTTCTTCCAATTCTATCCTTTCTGCTGTACACAATCACGCTACTCGCCTACGTCACTCGCTGGCCATTGTGACGTCAAAATCCTTTGTTACGACGGTAAATTGAGTGTGACGTGAGGATAAAACCCGTAATTTCCATTCGATCGATTTGGACTCGGGGAAAGCCTACATACCGCGCACGCCACGGATGCTTCAAACGTTAAGCTTGTGGTCGCATTAATTCACAATACGGAAATTTTTCTTGAATTCGTCGAAAAACATTTTGTTCGAACCCATTTATCGGTATTTCCGTTTTGTTTTACATTTTTAAACGACACTCCATGACTTCTTCAAAAATAATCATAATAAATTTCGAAATAATCATAAAAATTTAAAAAGGTTACTCATTGAGTTTATGAACAAACATTCAAGCCAGAAAAGTTGTCTCGTTTTGAGAATAAAGTGTATTTTTTTTTCAGTGATAACCTCCCCATCGATAGGTTATTTCAATCTGTCAAATATTACTCCTCGATGTACCAAAATCTTCGAACGAATGTTTCAAGGTCAATCAGAAACCTTCGATCGAACATTCCCTCGCTCCACGATCGAGAGTTCCCATAGCGACCCAGGTCCAATTTCATTTCGCCCACAAAAAAAAAAAAAAATCCCATAAAACAAAATCGAAGCTTCTAGAACGAAACATTACGAGACTGCTACACAACTTCGCTATCTACTCAAACGAATTTCAAATCAATATAAAATTCAAATCCTTACATTCCCTCGCAACGTATATCGGGACAAAAATCTGAAATCACGGAAAACGAAAACCCGCAGCTTGCTGCAAAAAAAAGTGCAGTTGTATCGTTGGTGCGAGATGAGATTGCGGAATCCGCAGTAGTATTTTCCTCCCCCGCTTCCGGTGATAAAAAGGTCTTTGGGTAAAGGTCACGGGGATCCCAATGACAAGCGCTACAACCGGCTGGTGTATAAACGTGTTAAAGTCGAGATTACACCGGAGAGGACTCTCACCCGCCCTCCCGCCACCCCCTTTCTGGCCCCCCTCTTCGCGACCCCAATGTGATTGCCGTGCAGGGTGTGGGAAGTCCGAGACTCGTAGCTGACGCGAAAGTTCGTAGTGCAGTCCGGCGGACGGCGGAGAATTATTGCGACTCGAGGGCGTGAGCGTCGTGAATTTCGGACTTCCCCAACGGCTAGCAGACGGCTTCCGATGCTTCTGGTGCGACGGGAGTTATGCGAAGAACGGGAACGTTGAACGTTCGCGAAGATGCACAGAACCGGATTACATCGCGGCGTTTCTCATACCTATTCATGCCGCGCGTATTGCGGCGCGTTCCATTTCGACGCCTGACGTCCGAGATCCGTCCGCGAGCCAAGACGGATGCCGCACCGACTTATATTCAATCTCATTTTGCACCTTTGCTCTTACGCTGTACGAATTGCGTCGCGTGTCACGACGGCGAATTAGGAATCTCGTGGACGACGTCGCGGCCGGAAATCGGGGACGCACGAGGTCCGGCGAAACGTACGCATGTTCGTTTCCTGAAAAAATTGTAAACATTCATTTTTTTCAAGGATGTCAAGTAAAATAATATTATGTGTAGTCTATGGGTAAGCTTTATATATCAATTTAATATTATTTATTATTTTTATATTATTATTATTATTAAAAATATATTTATTTATAAATATTATTATTATTAAAATAATTTGAGTACTATTCCTGGTTTCATAGACTTTTTTTCCTGAAGATTGCATTTTTATAGTGAAAACAAACGTACTCAGATAGAATGAATTTCAATCAAAATTTATTTTAATAAATATATTTAAAAAAATAAAGATTTACGTCATTCGTATTGTAATTTTGCATGACGTGATATTTTTTTATACCAGAAATATTTGGGAGCCTTGAAAAAAATTGTTTACAATTTTTGTCACCGACTGCTCGTGAAATGGATGAGGAGAGGGTTTATCAACTGACTTTGGTTATGACGATAGCGAAGACGTGGCCCGAGACGAAGCAATACGCAAGCGTCTCTGGGACTGTCTGATCTGTTGACTTTTTCTACTTGCCAATGGGACTCCAAAGTCATAGCACCGCTGGAGTTTCGCGTCGACTGCTCTACGGCTGACCGATTATATTTCTACTTGTTGGCGAGTTTCGAAGTTCCTCATGGGGGTTCCTGGGCATGTGGGATAGTGGGCTGGCCCGCTGCGTTCGCAGTAGAAACTTGCGGAAGTGTCAGACGAAACGTATTTTTCAACGGACATGATAGCAGGAAAATGGTATATGGTGAAAAGTTTCGATGACATTACTGGGAGGAAATATACCGTTTGCTCCTCATATCGCACTTTTAGATTTATTCGAGTCGGATGACGAAATAGCTTCCGTTTTCAAGATATCATATCAGTACTTGATAACTGTGAAGACATTTATTAAGCATCCCAAAAAATTCATATTTTTAATTCCAGTAGATTTCGGCATAAAATTGTAAATTCGAAATCTAAGTATTCTAAATCTAAAATCTAAAAGGATTTGGATCAATTGTCGTGTTTTTATAGTTTTTTCAACACTTATTTACAAAAAAAAACCCAACTCACCTGAATGACCGTCGTGTTGTCCATCGCACTGCTGTAGATTACGAGTTTCTTTGCTGGACGAACACGTCGTAAAGCACTGTAAGCACAATGAGGTTCTTTATGAGCTGTGTAATTGAACACCGCATAATATAGTCATTCAATATCTTAATTAATTCATTAGATACAAAACACGTAAACGCATATAAATAATTTTGTCGTAAAAGAGTACTGCAGGAAGCCGAGACTGCGTGCGGTTTCTCAGAATCCGCACCGCGTGAGAACAGCAATAAATAATCTCGCATGTTTGTTCCGATCAAAAAACCGAACGAGTTGCCTCGATGCATTATTGATCAAAGTTACGAAAAAAATTTGTAATGCTCGAGCCAATCGAATCGGAAATATCAAACCGTTCGACGAAACGTTCGTCAAATAAATTGGTCCACACTTGAAAAAAAACTGGTCATGTCAATGGCTTCAAGAGTATTCCACCCGAGTTCTTTCATCGTTGAAAAGTTTATTGGACTTCCAAATCCAAGAATTTTTCTACCTTTCTCCGCAATTTCTTTCTTTTTGCATCAAAACCTCGCGTGAGTGTCAACAACGAAAACGAAAATTCAATAAACGCTCAACCAAGCGTGACTTCGACGTCAGCGTAGCTTAATTAACGCGATTAACATCGTCGCAATTAGTTTACCGACTTCACCATCTCTCTCACACCAGAGATATCTGTATAAATTCGCACGTACACGCGATACCATAGCCCGAAGCTGACTTCGACCGATATACGGTTCTCCGAAACTTTTACAACGACACTAATTTACATCGTAATTAACTTTTCGTTTTTTTTTTCTCGTCTGTTTCAGGTGAGTTTCCATTAAACCGCTCTGGGAACATCAACATCGTGTTCCGTACGCTCTGCAACTTGGAAGTATTTTTTATCGTTAAACATTAGGACGACTATTCAACGTAACGTTTTTGTATAACTTTTTGCGGAGCCCTTAATGATTATTTTCTTCGTAGCAGGTCACCCGCTATTTAGTACATCCTGCGTGTTTGATCCACGTCGCTACACAATTCGTTTTTAGACCACCGAAATATTCCAATCAGATGTCTTAGTGCGATATTTTTGTGTGGCTGCAAAATTATTAATATTCAATATCGATCGCATCGTCGCTAATTAACAGAATTTTTTTCTTGATTGTTATATTCACTTGTTTGACAAAAATCTAGCAAATATTTTATTGATTCGCTGTCTCAATGCTTGAGAAGATTCAAATGGGATCCACCCTCAAGCAATCTCCCTCAAAAGCTTCAGTTGCCAAAAGAACCCTTCGAAAGCTGGATTCTGCACAAACGTCGGAATTCCCCAGACAGCCATTCGAATAAACGTGTGCTTTCGTGTCCGGGTCACAAGCAAAAAGATCCGAGCTTTTGACGTAGGTTGTACAGGAAACCCATTAAAACCTCGTAGCCCAACGTCGCACGGATCTGTCGACAAGGTAGCACGACTGCCGCTGTTTTGACTTTAACCGTTCGTCATGCAACTATGCTCGAACGATAATATCGACGATAGTCCTGCTATGAAAACGTCCACGATGGGCAATAATCCGTATCTGAAAGATGAAAAAAAAAATAAAGAAAAACGCAAAGAAAAACAAAGAGCAAAGGTCGTCCGGTGTCGTTCGGAACATGCGCTCGAGCTTGACGTAATTTTTCCTCGCGTTTTATGATTATACTTTTAATTGGTTGGTACATAGCGAGCCGGTAACCGTCGGGGTGATAGCTCGGTAGTCATCCGGGTAGCATCGGTGTTCTTCCATTAACCGCTGCGACGCGAATTGATGCATTATAGTATTATACGACAACGTCGTATACTTTTACTTCCGACCGTCCTGTCCGTACCGTGCAAAATGGGAATGAAATACCGGTAACGACGTTATTGCGATGCCCGTTAAACGCTCAGCAATTCTGCCCTCACCCATCATCTCTGACGGCTTTGATATTTTACTTCCGTCATAAATGCATACACACGAAAAAAACAGATTTTAACAGCCAACAACGTACTGAACCTTCGCCGTTCTGAAAGAAACCAGCTCGTCAAAGTTTATTTTACATCGCAATATTCGTATCGTATCCGATCAGAAATATGCAAAAAACTACAACAACAACAACAACAACTACAAACTAGTCGCTTTATTTTCATGAAAAAATATTGCGTATTACCTTTGACGCTTTCGATGATCATACTTTGCGCGTCTGTTGAGCTCAACGATCGCGGCACTGTATTTTATATTAAAACGTTTTTTTTTTGTGAACCAGGAAATTGCTGAGATCGTGAGTTGGTTCTTCAACGCGAGAGACTACGTAGTCCTTGCTCGTTTGACGGTTACAGGTCTATATAAGGGCGTGGGGAGCGAGGGAGGATCGTAGGTAGGTATAGATACGGAACATAGTTTACTCCGGAGACTCAACGGATTTCTCGCGAGGACTTTATTCCCATAACGCGATTGCCCGAGTTCAAAGTCTCGAAAGGTCGCGCTTACCTCACTCCTCGGTTTCCCGTCGATTCGCGTTGGCGCTTTTGCTTCGGCCGAGTCTATCGTCCGGCATGCTCGTGAGTAAACTCAACAGTGTTATGGAAACTCAGCCGAGAGAGGGCGTGCGAGTTTTCCAGCACCGATTTACCCTCACAATGTACATTTGAGATTGGTCGAGAGCTTGGTTTCTTTTTTTTTTTTTTTTTGTTTTCTCGCATCGTTCCGTCTGATACCCCGAGCTATCTCCCGCCGGAGTACTCTCGTTACGAGTGACCCAGCGTACGGTACGGACGGAGAGTAGCGACGAAAAAAAAATGTAGAAAATAAAATGAGAGAAGCGTGAAAGGTGTGGGTCGAATATCGTTCACGAAGCTTCGAACGAATTCCGCCACCTCGCGGGATTAGGCTGGAGAGTGGAGGATTAGAGGGCGACCGAATTGTGGATGCCATGGGGCGATGGATCAGGCTTACGACCAAAGCGAACGAAAAAAAGACCAATTATGGTGGCATACAATTTCATTTTATTGTCCATAATCATTGGCGTAGCCGGAATTTTTTTTTTTGGGGCAGTGGAGAGGGGACAAAATCTCATCACAACTTGAATTGTACATATGGGGGCTTGCGATGCACATTCACATTATTTTTTATATAGATTTTGATTACATTAATTGATAAATTGGAGTCAAGACACTATCGTGCCACTAGATAGCATACTTCTCGAGAGAAAACTGGTGACGATGAGAAAAATTGAGGTCACGGTGGGGGGGGGGGGGGTGTACGGAAACGCCGCTGTCTATAATCTTTGTCTTAACTACTCGAGAAAGTCCCTCCGTAGATTTTGAGAGAATTTTTGTTAGATATAAACTCCCGGGCTTCTCCATTGATACTATACAGATTCCAAAAGGTAACGCGTTGGAGAATAAACTTATCAAATGAATATCGATAAGCTGGACGAATTCCATTTGCGATTTTTTATTAAAATAACGATTTTACAATAGTATTCGTTGTGACAGTTCAACTCTCGTGGTTGATTATTATCAGAATTAATTTCATAAAATAGTTAGACAATTTTGTAATCGAGATAAATTCGGCGTTCGTGATCCGCAATTTACCATGAATCTAACGTCCCACATGAACGGTATAGTAATAATTATTCACTGGTTGAATATGACATTATTCGCAATATCTCTCCCCTCTGTAGGCCCCTAACTTTCTCTATGCATGGATATCAATCATGCATGTAGCAAGTTAAGTCAGATGGATACATATAGCCACTCCATATAGCATACTATATGGAGATACGTATTACATTTGTAACTGTTTACAGTTGTTCCACTGTTTCAATTTCGACCAGAATTCCCTCGGTATATGCTTTATCACTTATTCAGTTTCTCTCCGGGAAATTTGGCCCGAGGTTCAATTCCGTGCTCGCGTTTGTTTACCGCGAGAACGACGTTGCTTTTGCACCTGTATATAAAGTCGGTTCTCGTCAGTTTTCTCTTTCCATCTACTTCGTCCCGAGCAGTCGGTTGTCGACGATGGTGCTCGGGGTTGACGTTTCGGGTCAAAGGGTCTGTGAAAGGATACACAACTACGTCTTCAGACAAAACTTCCGAAGGGGCGAGGCTGCAGGACCGAACGAGTGCCGCGAGGGGTTCGAACGTAGAGGCTCGTGCTACGGTTCTTGGATTTTCCAACGGCAACATGACCGACGAAGGAAAATGCACGTGGCGAAGCTTCGAGTGTGAGGGATAAAGACATTGACGTGGATAAAACAGAGGCGAGGAAAATCCATGGGACCCGACGACACGTAACACGGGAGGAAATCAGTCTAGTGCACCGGTGTGAAGGGAAGCATAACGATAGGACTTCGCTGTGGGGAGTACGAGAATTAAAAAATCGTATCGAAGGGTAGAAGATACAGAATTAGCTTTTTCACGTTCGGCCAATCTCCACTTACTCCCATATTTCTATCATCAGCGAGACGTAGCGAGTTTTCGAAATCAATTACATCATAGAAATTCGGAAAACGTTCCTGAATCTGGAAAGCTTCGTGGCATGGAATTTAAACAACGTAGAATCCAATTTATAATACCGCAACAGCTATTTTGCGTCTATTATTTCATTCTAAATCTATTTCATTCTATCATTAATGTTTTATAGCATTATCCACATCTAAAGTAAATTCTACACAATAATACTTCATTAGAAATGATTTTTTTTGGGTCTTACGTTATCGAAAGACTCGTACTGAAGAAAGATATTGAAAAATTCTGCGAAATTCCTTGTACTTTCGATAAAAAATTCGTTCTTTAATCAAGCTTAATGGAAAAGAAAAAAAAATCCGCTTATCTCGTTCGCTTAACTTGATCAAAAAATTTTCGCATGAACTCCATTCTGAACAGAAGGTACTTGAGATCAGGTATAACGATTTATTCCAGACGGGTACCATAGCTTTGCCCTTTACCTCTCGCTCCTTAAATATATCGTCGAAAAAGCGAGAAAAATTACTGATCCGACGAAGATTTCGAATTCCCGGCGTCAGCTATCTACTCGGCAGACGTTCATACGCCATTCACTATGTATCACCAGTGAGAAGATTCCATCAGTTAAAAAGAGAACCGAAGGGGATGCACCAAGTCACATCGAGTAAAAGAGGTTATCCGGATAAATCGTTGTAACAAAAAGCCCCGGAAATAGAGGTTGCCAGTGAAAAAAGCGAGTCAGACGAAGATAGCCAAAGATACAGAACGAAAGCACAGAGCGATATAACGAGCGCGAAACGGCACGGGGAATTAAGAAAAACAAAACGATGGGGTTGGGAAGGAAAAAGAGTGCGAGCACACGCTAAACCCTCGGTACAGTGATAACAGAGAAAGTATTTTGTTTGTGTGTTCGTGTGTGTATGCGCGCTTGTGTATGCGTGAGTGCTTGAAGACCGATGGACGTAGAAGCTAGAAAGAGGGGATGCATAGGCAAGCGCAGGGGTAAAGAGGAGAAAGAACGAGCCGGTGTGCAAAGCCGAAGAGCGATATAGAAGCGTGGTGGACGGAGAACGCGACTGTTGGGTCGAGAAACGGAGGGAGTGCGAAGGAGAAGGCCGAGGGCGAGCGGGAGTCTCAGCTCGCTTCGCGAACGGGGGAGAGGTTGAACCGGTGGAGGATTGGGAATGGGTTCAGTTGTGGCGCTACCGCGGTTCGGGTTGCACGTGTGACCATTTCGCGCTTTATCCGTCGGTACAACGGTAACCACGCGTGTTACACGCGTCTGATCGCACTCGAAACTCCTCCACTAATCCGAAAACTTTCCACGAGGGTTGACTCGCAATGTCGGAATAGAAAATAGAGAAAAAAAAATGAACAATTACCGACTAGTGGATATGATTTTGAATTCCGGTCTGATGTAATGACGGTTAATAAAGTTACGTGTCGTGAAGGATCGATAAAATTCGATGAAACGTATGTGCGCGTGATTCGTCAGCGACAGTGGATAGTCCGTGGGACGTGATCGGACGTGAGATTGGAAAGAAAAAAGTTTTGATTGGATGATGAAGGGTCCGTACGAGTAACCGGTGTGGATTTCCGGTTTTGAGCGATCATCAACCCGCGCATCCATCGAACTTCCGGTCAACGTTTTTTTTTCTTCTTTTCAAACTCAACTACCGCAAAACGAGACTCGAAACGTTGTAACAGCAGTGTACGATACGCGATCTCATGAACCTTGCAATTAGCCGGGTACAATTTCATTCGTCGAACGTAACCATATTGTAGGTTTCGGTTTCACACGTTTTTCACTGTCCGTGGTTATCGTGTGGGGAAAATTTCACGCCGGTGGTTCGTTCTCGTGCATACGCCGGCCACGACGACAACTCACACGTATTTGACGGGTAACCGCGTTGACGTTGGTTCGTTGATTCTGGTTCGACATCGAAAAGGCCAAGGTCGGTTTCCAGCGAGCCAGACATCTCACCCAAAGTAAACGCGTTGGTCAAACGCTGGCCCCGTCTGTTGTTTCAACGACGCGGTAGTCGTGTTTGAGTGTCGGAAGAGAATTCGCCGGGAAAAAGAACATACACAGAAGGGTGGAAAAATTGAACGAAGGTAGTGGATGTTGACCAGTGAAAGATAAATAGCAAAGACAGTGGATGAATGACGGGACGCGAGTAAAACTGTCAAGGGGATGATGAAAAAGTGAGATGAAAAAGTGCCCAGTGTAAACGTGTGATTGGACAAGCCATTGCCACGGTGAGCAAACTCGAAGGTTCATTTAAACGGCGTGAAAGTTGCGAAAGGTAAACGCAGTGAGTAATGCGTTCAACGTGGAGTCTTCGGTGGCGTGAAGAGGGTACAACGGATATGCGTGCAAATATAAAGGTTTTTGTTCCCGAGCACGAAACGTGGATGCACGGGCGAGAGAAGGGTTGCTGGTGGTAAGGGCTCGGTGGAAAACTTGTGTGGAAGCAATTTGTCAGCCAAGAAGTCGAGCCGTGCGGGTGGTTCGAGAAGAGTTTGAAAGCAGCCTTGAAGAGCTTATTCCGAAGACTGGCTGGCGGGCCAAGTCCTTAAAGTCGTCTTTGGGGATGCGGTCGTTTTGGTGACGGTAGTGCTGCTGCTGGCGCTGCTGACGGAAACCGCGTCCGTCGTTGACTCAGCTTCGCACCCGAGACTGCCACTGACAACGACGACGACGACGACGACGAGTGACGTATATGCGCCGGGATTATACCGCAAGCTAAACGAGCGAAGCTGAGTTCTTTCCCACTATCGGATTACGAGTTGGCGCGCCAAGTGCGTGCGGCTTCCTTTGCGATGCCGGTAGTTTCCTTCAAGAATCGTGCTTGTCTCCGCGGAATATGGTCTCCATAGAATCGTTATAACATTCTATCCTCATTAAAAAAAAAAAATATATATATATATATACATATGTTTGTATATATTTACACGTCGTGCGAACAATTTTTATTTCATTTCCTGTGCGAGGCGATGATGGAATTGAGGTGACTCGTTTCCGCAAACGAACGAATTTAATCACAGAAAACGATTTACCCGAGAATAAGAAGAAGTTCAAAGAGAGGTGAGACTTGCGAAGAATATAAATTAGACGTCGAGTCAGTCTTGAACGTCCGTGGGGGGTTTTTCAAGACTGAATTCTACTTTGCCGCAGAAGGAAGAAACATCACAACTTCCTGCGCTCGTTCTCTCGCGCTATCGGGGGACCAAGCGGCCGAAACTTTAAGTGGTCCAAGCAGTCGTAATTTACTACTACCGGACACGGTAGAGGATTCACGGCACGGAAGCAGCCCTACGTGTCGTATCTATTCACCGCTTAGAAAAAAAGTGAGAGAGAGGCAGAGCGAAGGAGAGAGAGAAAGTGAACAGTACAGAGCTGACGAAAGTGGGGCGAGGAAAAGTGAGAATAAAAAAGACCAAGAGATATAGCAATAGGAAGCGATAGAAAAAGAAAGAGAGCAAGTACAAGGAAGCGTGTGCCAACAGCCGACAATCGGTCGATAGCCCATCGCGGTAGTCGTTGCCGGCGAGTCGCGTGCACCGTCGTGTTTGCATAAACTCTGTCTACCAGCTGCATTGTCTAAAACATATTTGTGCACGTGGTACTGTATGCATAAACAGAAAACGAGAGAGAGAGAGAACGACAGTCAATATAAATATTTTCTATATATACATACATATAGTTAAACAAACACACATTTATTTATATATACATAGATATATATATATATATACATTTACACGCGCTTAGGTGCAAAGTGTACAACGTTCGTGCATGCGAGGATGACCGTGTAAACACGTTTGTCTTCGGACGTCCCCAGTTGATATAGAAACACGAGCCACGTCGGGCTGCAACGGTGCATCACCGTCGCCAGCGTTCGTTCATCCGTCGCGTATACCCACTGCGGTCGAAGAGACGAGAGACACATGCGAGCGTATAAATTTGTACTCGCGTAAACGCAATACCCCACCGAGACACAGGTGGACGACGCGTCCCAGTGAAGAAGACGAGGCACGAGGTAATTCCAACCGGGACACGTTATTCGCAATGTCCGTTGCAACCTAGTACAAGCACAATCAACGGTGATGCCGTAATACGGAACGGTGTTGTATATGCATGCGCCGGAAATCCAGAGGTCTCTGCTCGCTCGACACGAGTGAGAAACGTACCCGAGACACGGAGATAGACTTTGCCGCACCGAATCGGCGAATGTCGAGCAACGACTAACGAACCCAGCAGCTTCGTCGTCTATCTATATTTCTCGGATTTGCTGTTGTCGCCAACGTTGTCGTCAATTTTTCACGAACTCGTCGTTTATCACCCGAGACGTTGATGCAACGGACGCGACTTGGAAATCGGAACCTAATGGCTTCTCATATTTAATTCCGTGATGTACTTTTGATACTTGGAAAAAGCTTGTTGCCATTCCTGGAACGGATAAAAAAAATTTATTGTCTTAAGCTCGTTGGAAAGATGAATTGCACGCACTGTTTAGGACGATTTGAAGCTCTCGCGTTTGGTTCTGCATGTCGTTAATACGTCACCGATTTGCCGGGAGGAATCTTTGTAGGCCTCTGAACATAAGCTATTCCAATTACATGCACATGACGTCTCATCCATGCCCGAGGTTGTAAGTTAAAAGGTTCCAGACGAACCTCGTCGAAAGCGAGTTTTTGGATTTGGTCGGATTATCGTGGATTGAAATCGAGTGAAGCAATTAGGTATCATCAAAATACAAAAACGTGACACGTTGAAAGTAGATACATCGACGAAGAAAAAAAAAAGGAGAGAGTGAAGGCTCGAACGATCGAAACGACGCATACACATATATCTGTGGCTTGGTGGTTTCGTCTCGACGCATGAGTCGCATTTCTCCACCGGCGACCATAAGCCCGATGCTTACTTTGTGGCATCGGTGAACGTACATCCGGTCGCGTCACGGATTTGCGGTTTCGGGCTTGCGGTGTGAGTTTCTGGCCGCGCAAAGGCCAACGTCGCGGTTTCGTCGCGGACGACGCGTTGTCGCGCGCGAGCGTTCGTCGATATCGTCATCCGTACTCCATCACCAGCCGGCCCGAACGACATATCCTCTGTTCGCGCGTGAGAGGAAAATCATTACATCGTACAGGACAAAGATAATAAATAAATAAATACATTAAACTGAATACGTCACTTCTTCGTCGAATCTTCTCTGTCAGGGATGAAAGACGGAAAAAGTTATTTCGTTGGTACAAATCACGCTAACTGAGACGAAACAACGTTAGACCGAGATCGATCCAGGTACTCGCTTCCGGCAGTCGTTGAGTGTGTATACGTGTGTGTGCGAGAGAGAGAGAGAGAGAGAGAGAGAGAGAGGAAAAAGAGGAGAGATAAAGAATTGCTGGAAGTAAAATCGAAGCAGTGAGGGGAGAAAGTGAGACAACGGACGGGTGGCAGAAGAGCTTTGAAGCCTTAGTAGTGAGCGAAGGCTGGTTGGAGGTAGTTCGAGAACCGTTTATTGGCTCCCTCGAAGAAGCGAAAAGCGGAATAGTGCGAGAAAACATATATATATCCCCACGTGTATATGACTTTGGGCTTTGTCTGCGGGATTGAGTCTGGTCGGGGAAGATCGTTGTGTTCGCACTGCTCGAGGTGGAAACAAAGTCGGAAAAGATTCGCCGGGATCTTACGACCGATGCGATATATAGTTGGGTGGTCGACGCGATATCAGTGAAAAAAAAGGTGGTAACGACTCCTCCGCGTGCTATTGGGACCAACGTCGTGAAAGAAATTTCACGGTGAGATTCTATTCGGTTTTTATGAATCAAACTCAACTTTGTGTCGTGTGTTTGATACTCACAATCCTCGTTTATGTATCGGTCAGGTACACGTACATCTGGATAATCAAAATGAACTGAGGAAACGACATTTTCGCAACAAGACTGACGGATTTATCGATGAAACGATAATTGTTCGAAGGCGACATTTACATAGAAATAGGGATTAACAAAATTTTGATTGAATACGACGCCATGGATGAAGAGCGGAAGAGAAAGAGCGCGCGAGAGATGTGAAGCAAATAGGACGGAATTGTTGATCATAATTGTTCTCCGAAGAGCAACCGTCCAAATCGCTTGAAGGCGATAGAGAAAAGCCGACCTGCGTGCTTTCGCGGAATCGTGAATTATATTGAAATAACGAGCGTACTTTCCCGATAAGCTCGCTGGATGTGGAAATCGAGCATCGGCTCTTTCTCTCTCTATCTTCATGATGCTCTTTCCCTGTCTATCACTGATTGCGGACTATCAAACGAACTAGAAGGAGAGGAGGTTGAACCAACAGCGACGACAAGCGGTGGCAGCTATTTCACATATTCCATCACGAACGTCGTATTCAATGACGCGGCACTGCAGCCAGACGCGTTAGCATGTCAAATGAACAATTGTGCGGGTTGGCGTGCTATCCGACTGTTGTCGTATCTCGCAGCTGAACAGAGACCGCAGCGTCCGACTCGGGCATTCCCGTGAAAACGGTTGAATTATTACAACGAAAGCTCGGGCAATCGGACTGCGCATTAACCTGTATGCAACGATACCTGCAGGCAAATAAATAAATCAAAACGGAAACGCAGTCATCTGCAAAACAGAACTTAGCACTGGTTGCCGTAGTGCCATCGGATTTGTTGCCGCAGCGAAAGTTTCGGGGAGCTTTCGCGAACGAAATCGATAAATTGAGGGGACTTAAACGTCGCGTGGGATCTTACGTGAGCGACATCGATGATGGACGTCTGGGATTATTTTGATGGAGAAGTAGCGATGTATCGGGGAAAGAGGAAGTGGTTTCGGAAAGAAACGGTGCTGGTAACGGGTGATCGGTGTGCCGAATCGCCTCGACACGCCGGAGGCGGACCATTGAGAAAAATCGTTCGACGATAAGAGCCGTTCGATACGCGAAAGTTTCATAAAGAGAACGGCGGAAGAAAAAAGAAGAAGAGATATCGAACGAAGCCAGGTAAAGATGTCTAGACAAAACAAAGACCCGGTGCACAAGTGCCACTCGGATCCGGGTGCGGGAGGTGGCGCCGCGACGTCAGTAACCCCCTACGCCGGGGGTAAGCGGATTTCACGCAGGCACGTACTGCCGAGTCTCGTCGGTTCGTCCGCCACTCGAAAGTGCGTACTCACCCTGGACGGTTACAGTTACGTTATCGGTGAGTACATACGGTATACCTATGTGTCTTCATTTTTCTCGAAGCTGCGTCTCTGGGTTTCAGGTTGTGCGCATCCGCGAACGCGATCACGGTGACGAGCAGTGGAACGAAATGCTTGCTTGGCGAACGATCTACTGTAAGCGATGAAATGCGAGGTTGTTGGTTAGCTAGTTATTTGGTTTGCATTAGCTACGGTTACTGCTCTGCAGTAGCAGCGATTATACAGTCGTGGACCCAAATACGAAGTTGTTTCTGGATCCGAATGTAAGATTTAGTTCGAACTGTGTACGTCGGCTTGTGAATATTGACAGCTGATTCCTCGAGAAGAAGTGGAATGGCAATAGAGAGCGAGGCAGAGAGAGAGAGAGAGAGAGAGAGAGAGAGAGAGAGAGAGAGAGAGAGAGAGAGAGAGAGAGAGAGAGAGAAATAGAAAGGAAAGAGAGGGAGGGAGAGGATGCTGGGTTGGTTTTGCACCTCTCTTGCTCGCAGTTAAAGCTGATTGGTCGAAATCATGGAGATATCGATCATTTTGAACAGTCAGCTTTTAATCCGGGCGCGAGAGTTTTAGAACGACCCTGGTCTCCTCTCTCTCTCTCTCTCTCTCTCTCTCTCGCGCTCTCTTTTTCTCTCTTTCTTTCACTATTGCGATTCAACTCTTTCTCGCAGCATTGGCAGTCCATATCTATATGCCGATAACTGGGCATGGGGACCGTTAGCCGTCGTCCCTTCATCCTAAACGCATGCACAAGAATTGGGAATTACGATCAGCTGAGGATTTCGGCGGGTGGGGTGGGCCCTCGCCACCCCCAATCGTATTCGCAATTCATTGCGCACGCGTTTTGGGTTCACTCGTTTCAACTGACGGTCACACCAGACATGCATATTTTCAGATTGAAGCGAGGGAAGATCTATAGTTGCAATCAAAGTTCCTACAAAGTTTCACGATATTGAATTACTGGAGAAGTTAACTTATTCAAATGCGAACATTTATGAATCAGCGCCACCAATTACAATCCTATTTGGAAAGTTGTTCCTGAATCAAGTTTCAAGGGTTAGATTGTTGAGAAAATGATCACTGCATCAGATCGCAAACCATCATCAGATTGTGATTACTAGTTCCTCTGCCGACTCGTTTTACGTCTGAGTAATTGATCCGCCTAAAGCAATCCTCCTGGTTTGTTTTCAAAGGCAAATCCCATTAGAGTTTCTTTCCTTATGGGAATTCTAAAGCAGTCACTTGCTCGATATAAATTCGTAATAGCAAAAACTGATTGCGGGAAAGAAGATATCGTGCCGCACGAACATGCGCTCGTGTCTCCGACCGGATTAAGTAATGACTTCATGTATTACAAGAAAGGAGGAAAGCACTGAGGTTACCTCACTGCCACAAATATATATTTATATCCTACAAAACAATTAATCAAGCCTTAATTGACTCAAACACTTCTCATAATTTGTATCGAGATCACGCCTATAAACAATAGAGCAATTAATAATTAGTACACAACCATCGCGTCCTCTCAGATATATTACATTCTATTAATACCAAACGTCGAAATGTTTGTAGGGGAGCATGGTTCATGTAATTTACGAGGCCCGCACTGTACTACAGGGTACTTTGCTTAATAGAGCACAGCCACGTTTTCTCGTCACATTCGTCAAGCCAATAGCCATCGGCGTTTCGTTTATTTTTCATCGCTTACGCGTCGTTCTTGCCCTTATCTTCCTCCTCCGAGTCTCTATCTTGATGCCATGACGGTTTCGTGTCTCTTTCGGTGATACCGGAAGCCACGTACGGGACCCGCTGCCGCTGTCACGGACACTTCGATGATCGAGATATCGCGTGTTTCGTACGACTCCCGGGTGGCTTGTACGCTCTCCGGATCACGGAAAATCCACACGCGAAGACCGTTTCGAATGCAAACGTCGTGGAGGGTTTGAGATATAACAAATGATTCCACCGACGTCATTAATGAGAGCACAGCATTGTATCGCGAACAAACGTCGAATCATCTATATAGTCCCACCGTGCATTGGGCCAGCATGCACTTATCTCATTTGCGGTAATATCCGCCGTTACTGGCTCGATCGTCGGGAGATTCGACGCGAGCCACCCGGCAATGAATTGTCGTCGCGTGACAAGTGCAGCTTGTACGGCGCCTGCTTGAGTAACCGACGGTGCAACGATGGTCGTTAAAATAAATTTGTAATGGTGGGTTTGAATTAAAAATGACCCGGTTGGATGCGGTTCGATGGAACGAAGGAATGAAGGTGGAGATGGAATTGATGAACCGACACGTTTCTATTGTCCGCGATGAGAAATAATCTAAATTTAGAATTTGTTTCGCGGTTGGTGGCGCAGCGAAATGCTGGGCAAGATGGTATACCTGAGCGAAAAAAATTGTTCTATATCGCTATGAGAAGCTTACATATACTGGTTGATGATTACCGAATATTTGATCAATTATATGTGATGGGCGAATAAAAATAATGCTTAATGACATGGAATACAGCAGTCTAGCTTAACTACGGAAATGGACGACCGTCCATCGGCTTTGGACGGCTTAAGTCAGGTCTTTATCTGTTTGCAGTGGCATTTTTTTACTGATTACATAAATTATTGTTGCTCGTAGAAACGTTGCCATTTTACATCGCTTCCGAACTGCATTAGATCGGATTATTTTGCCGCCAAATCCTTTACCGAGAAGGGACATACAAATAACGTCTGAAGCTTGTGCAAAGCAACATAACAATGCTGACGGTCATTTTCTGTCGGTGCTGTCATGAAAGAGGTGGCACATGGACAAAATCAATATTCAGAATTGATGCGTGAAATGTTTGATCATTGATATAAGTAAATACGTAAGTAAATACGTTACAAAGCGTGTAAGTTCTTGTCAAACAGCAGAAAGAATAATTCCTCGATTGTGACGGCTTACATCGATTTACCCGCTGATCACTGATGCTGGTGCTGAGCGGATTTGATCCGCTGGAACTTCTGATAAAGTAAGGAGTCCCTATTTAAATATTAATGGAAGCTCGATTTGGGTAAACGATAAAAGAAAGGAGGACGCCTGGAGACGTTAGCATAGGTAGGGATCGATCGTGAGTGACGAAAAATGTGGCCTCAAAGTAATTAAAATATTTCTTCCTCTCCACTTCAATCATCACCTTTTCAAATTAAACCCCAACGTGCAGTAATTGAACACTTCATCACGGATACGGGGGCTAATTCAACATCGTTAGTTTCCAAACGAAGTTTATAAAGGAATGAACAAAACAATTCTGCGTATCTCGTTTCCACTTCTTCTCCATAAATTCTGAAATCTCGTACGAATACCCTTATCTGTTTTCCATGTGCGCCAACCCGTGAAACCTTTGTCGTACGTTTCTCCCATTATTCTCATTATTCGCAGAATTGTTTTCACTGAAATTTATCCCGACCTCGCTCTTACAATCCTTCCACGACTCGAAACTGTGGCTTTTATTTGCACAACCGCGGTAATTCCCTTTACCAATAAATGCGCTTGCACACCGCATGTACTCCGCCGAATCCACCAATCGGGTAACAATTTTATCGCGTCTTCGTTTCGTATCCACCGATGTTGCATAAACCGCCAGTCTGCAGTTTCTTCAGCTCGAAAATTCATTCGTCCCTTTGACGCAGCACCCTCCACCCCATGCAATCAATATTTCTCCCTCGGCTCTTCGGAGGATGCAAAAATGTAGGGTGCTCGATACAGCGGATAGCGAAGACACGTTCAACGACCACGGAAATGAAAAGTACGAGGCGAGTGTCTAGACAGCGAGAGCTCTTGAACGTGGCTAATTAATGCACTGTGTGTAATGCCATGCACGCGGCAATACTCTCATTAATATTCTATCGGAGAAGAGCACTTTTTCAGTGAGCCCTCATGTATATTCGGTATTCGGAGGTTTACACGAGTCGTTGACCCAGTAAATAAAGTACGGCGTGGCGATATATCTACATACCCCATCGCTATGTATATACATATGTGCATATATTTATTACCCAGGTGCTGATACACGTATGTGGTATATTCCATCATATCACAGCTTACCTCGTGGGGATATAGCTTGCCTCACCTTCGAAGCCTCGCAGGCGCGAAGCCTTTGCCGCTGCAAAAAATAAAAGGTTATCCCGAAGAACGTACTCCAGAGCACACGTGCTCACGGATGATTCTTTATAACCCATCAATCCCAGGTTCTCCCTCCTACTTTCATAACATGCACACGCAGCGTCGGCTGCTCGAACCGTGATTTATCTCGCGTTCTTCGTCGCCACGCGTACGCATCACATTGTGTCGAGTCCCTCCACAATATCCCTCTCACTGTCCGTATATTCCGTTAACTCCCTCATTACCTATTGCTCACTGTAGTGAATGGATTTCCAGTCGCTACCTCTGTTTGATAATACACCAACTAGGCGCGCGTTCTATCGCTGTGTCGTCGTGATAACGCGGGTGAACGTTATTGTATTATTTCTGAAAATATTTTTGACAAAATTTGAGTTTGATGAAGATATGCTTGACATATTTTCGATCCATTGGCATTTTTTATTTGCGTCGTGCTTGTTGTTAAATATTGTAAGACGTCGTAACATTGTTAAGATTTTTGTGTCATTTTATTTTTTGATTGCAGTACTTCACCATTACTGCATGCATTAAAGTAACATCCGAATACACGTGAAAAAAAAAAAACAAGATTTCACGCTTACCGTACATTGCGCTCGTTACAAGCTCGGCTGTGTCCTGTTATGTGGACGAAACGAATAAGCGTATTAAAAAGAAAGCCCCGCACGTGAAAGTCGAGAGCACGAGTCGAGGCAAGTCCGGCATTATGCAAATTGATTGCAAATTCGAGCCCGCCGAGCCCTCGTTAAGGTAACAAGACTTACCGATGTCGCTGCACCGAAAGTAACAAATTGCAATTATTTTTTTTTTTCCTCGGATGCGGTTGACGGTCAGACGAATAAATGTTGTCCCTTCGTATTTCGTCGGTTTAACACTCAAAACCATTTTTCTCGTCGGTTTATTGAACGTACGATGGAACGTGAGCATTACGTTTGCAGGAAGTGATGATTTTCCGATAAAACTTTTCGCTCACCGGCGCGGAATTCGCCTGGCGAGTTTTTTGCGACGCGAGCTTTTTGTTACAGCCGACGAACGACGATGCACAGCTTCGTTATATAGCGTCTCTCGAAGGCTCGCTCTTTCGCATGTGAACGTGATGCACTCAACGCTGTACGCGTTTCACACGCGCGTAACGTTCAAATGACTACGCGTTGCACGATGTTTTCACGGTGCGTTTTGGTCATAAATTCACACGCTTTTCTACGTTTCGTTCTAGTTTCTCATGCTTCGAATGTCATCATTGAAAAATATTGCAACTGTACTAGCGAAAGCGACAAACGCTGTGTATGTATTTATGTGGAACAATTGTTGTTCACCGACAATTCCGCTCTACATTTAATTTACTAAAATCATATCACGTTTTTATTATTTTTTCTAAATTTATTTGTCTAAAGGAAAAGAAATCTCTGCGTAAATTTTTTTTATTTCCACATTATTTCCGTCTAACGGATCTGACAAGCGAATTTCAGTGTCCCTGCATGGAAGAAAAAAATGACATATAGGTGGAGGGATGAAAAAATTATTGGTACATGAATTTTTTTCGAATAAATGCAGTTACGCATTTATTGATGGTATAAACGTCATTTGAAACAATTTCGGCGACGATGTTGTCGTTCTCAACGGTATTTTCGCGCTTCGTCCACTGCTCGTCGATGGAAATTCGCTGAAATCTCATCTCCGACACGAAATCCGAGTGACTCGGCGTTACCGGATCAAACCCCCGTTCGCGATATCGTCGAAAATATGATTTTTGTAGCTCTCAATTTTGGAAATGCTGCACCGTCTCCGTGTGCACCGCCGTCACGGGACGAATCTAATTCCAGTAGGGTTTAACTCGCATTACCTGTATAACGTTTGGGATCCGCGCAGTCACTCATATCTACAGGCTATCGAGGGGTAAAATGGTCAGCCAAAGCATCAAACAAATGCCGGATCGCTACTGAACGCGTGAATTTATTGCTTGTTATTCAAACAAAAATTTGTCGAGACGGGGTCGGGGGGTAGTCGATTATCGATCTGGCCCAGCTTAATCTATTCCTATCGTAAATTATTGATCTTTCAGAATTATTCTTTGGGCATGTCATTTTGTCCTGAATTTGAATTTTATTCCTCCGGGATTATATGTATGTAGCTCTCGTTACATACATATATATAGATTCACTTATAATTATACGCGGCGAATAGAATACGTTCCTTCACGTACCTTTACTAACTGGGCTCCGAGTTCCCGAAGGAAATGCCAGCCCAGCTAGTCAACTACAATTACCAAATACAATATTTTGTCTGCAATATCACGAGCCCAAGAAAACCATAAACTACCGAACATTTTCGAATCACAGTCTCATCCGTACGACACGTATGACGACACAAGGGTTGAGTGCTTACGTAGCGAGGATTTTATTTCGTTATACTCCAGCGCGTACCGCCCGGAAGTACCGCTCTCGACGCTACGTTTTTCTGCTTTCACCTCCGGTGGCTTTTTTTTCAAGGACAAGAAAAAAATTAATATCCCTTACCTGCACTTTATTCAATTATTCAGTGCACTTTGTCGTGCTATTATGTCTATGCGTAGCGTTGGTTTTATTATATGCGGCTGAGAACAAAGAGAAGAAGAAAAAAAGGTTATAAAATGAATGCGAGTTTATTCGATAAGCAAACCATGAACGATATTCCACCGGATTGCGGGGGATGTGTAATATTTTCACCTGTCAAACGCGGGCCGTATGCAACTCGTCTCTCGACACGGTCCTCCTGACAATTCAGTTTGTTCGGGGAATCGAACACGTGTAGCGCAGAAGCGTCTGCGTGTGCCAGTGGAATGCCAAGAGCTCGAATTATTCGACTACTCGGTTATTTTTTATTTTTATTTTCATTTTTTTTCGAACAAAACCCATTTATGTCACTCGCTCGAACGAGAGGGCCGCATGCGGTCGAATTAAAGCACACTTTATCGCTTGGACACGATTGTCCAACGCCAACTTTACCAATCGGAACTTCACTCACTATCCAAATAGACTGCTATGTGAAGGACACGTTTAACGATGGGAGAGGATATCAACGCCTGATATACCTGTCACACGGATATTTGGACTGTCATCTGGTTTACATTTTCGTATCTATTCGAGAAATGTACTGGGATATGTGCTTCAATATAGCACGCTATATTGAAACTTTACCAAGCTTGACGATTAATTGGCTATACGTCGTATTATGGACTGATTTTTGTTGGGTCACAGTATCTAAAAAAATTCGGTAATCACATTTTTTCCGCTACAAAAATATCAATCGTTGGAGAAAAAACCTCACAATATATTTTAGCTAATTTAATATGCTTGAGGAAAAAATCAAAGATGATTTAGACGGTGATATTAAGGAATGTTGGAAGATATGACCAGGTTTTGATTTTGATGTAGTGCCATACGGTGGTAGAATTTCCAGAAAAATGAATCAAACGCCGCGGGCGAAAGGGGTCGAACAGTTACACCCACGCCAGACAAGGGCGACGCCCAAGATATAAATAGCCTCTTTGGAGGAAAGAACGACATAAAAATGACATAAAAACGGGAGGAAGACAATATCTGTAGCGTTAGAAAAATTGGCAAAGGATTGTCGTTCGATAGGCTTTGCGAAAGTGATCTTCTAAGTTCTACATCGAATCGCCGATAAATTTGAAGGCCGACACCGACCAGTTTGTTGGAAAAGTTGTGTTTGTTCGAATTGGGGGCTGGGAAAATAAAACTTCGTGGAACTACATTGACGTAATTTTATTGTTGTTTAGTGTGCGATGATATACTAATTACGAAATACTAACGGAGGAACGATCAACATTGCAGTCGTCGTCGTAATCAAAATTGCACTGCCCTTTTCCGCCTTGTTTTCAACATTGCCGTTGACTTTTTATCCTTTGACAGTTCGTTTCTTGTCAACTACGATGACGAGCGAAGTTTTTGGGGCTAGATCGAGCTTCGTCAGATCGACTGATAAGCTGAAAAATTAATTCGCAAATTTAAACTCATCAGTTTCATCAATCTAAATGAAACGCGAACTGATAATAGAATTGCGGAGCTCACCCTGTGTGTAACGGCGAGTTTACCGTAGCCGCGGCAATGACGCCCGACAACGCAAGATTCTTCGGGACTTCAGTGGTCAAGTCGACTTTCATGGTTTCGGTGTCACTGAAATTGATAACGAGAAGCACCGAGTGATTGGCCGCCGAACCAACATTGTGCGTACGGACGATCGCCAAAACTTTGTCGCTGTTCTTCACAAACGTGTTGAGACTCCCGCTGATAACGGCCGGCTTTGTCTTTTTCAAAGTCGTCAGATTTTTAAAGAGACTGTACTGAGACAGCGGATTGCGCTTCTGGTTGGCAAGATTGAGAAGCTTGTAGTTAGCATTGACCGGTAGCCACGTCGGTATCGTTGCATTAGCGCTAAATCCTAAGATCCAAAAGGATGAAAGTCAGTTATCTACTAGGTTATAAATAATTTGCGGTATCAATTACAGGCTCATGAATTACCTGCATGTGTGGTATTGTCCCACTGGAAGGGAGTACGACAAGGGTCCCGAGAGAGTTTTTTGTATTTATCTTTACCAGCCAGACATCCCTGAGGATCTTGCGTGGCTTCCCACGTAATATCGTCCTTATCAACCATGCCTATTTCCTCGCCGTAATACGTGACCGACACTCCCGGAAGAATCATGGCCAGCATCGTCATCTGACCACTTCTTCCCGGATATCTTGACTCGAGGCGGGAACCGTCGTGATTTCCCATCTATGACAAAATATTGAAATATCAAATTACTTTCTATTGGTAAATACCCTATATAGTCTCTCTAATAACCACTGAAAAAAGGAACCATCTTTTTTCAGTGGTCTGAAATAGATAGGTCTCTAATGACCACTAGAAGAAGAAAAATATAAGCTTACCACCCAGTTTGAAGTGGCGTTCCGCTTATTTACTTCCTTCGTCCACGTGTCTATGACTGTTTTAACAGTACTGGGAGCTGATTTATTCGTTACTCCCGAGAGAATCCCGAAGTTGAAAGGTATCTGAGCACCAACGTCAAAGAATTCCATTGTTTTTTCCAGGGTCGTATATGCTTCAAGCATCAATATCTAAGAAAAACCATTAAACGTCTTCTTCATTCTTGTGATCTGAGTCTTAACATTTTCGTACAGTTTACGTCTCAATCCACAAATACCCACCCGCTCGTGAGAACCCTCAGCGGTTGCAAATACGTCAAGGAGTTGTCGCCAACTTTTTATCAATTTGTATGTTCCCGGTTGATCCTTCGTGTACACGTGTTCAAGATAACCCCACTCGTTGGGCGTCGCGTTCGGATCATTCGAACGCGGCTCGTCTTTTAGATCCTCGGTTTCGAAGAGATGAGGAACCGCGTCCACCCGGAACCCATCTACTCCTTTGCTCAGCCAAAACCATATTACGTCCTGTGTAAGAATATTCAGAAAATCGTTAGGGTCGAAAACTGGGTTGGCGGCAAATCGACGTGTCGCATGCCTAAACCGTAAGGCTAGACTATGATGCACGTTATGGCTGTATGATCTGATAATAGACTATTTTCTTCGATAATTAAAAATGTTAATGCTCCGAATCACTCGGAATTTTGAAAATGTATTCTTAAGATAAATTATATGCTAGAAGAGTTGTGATTGCATAGTGATTTTATTAATTAATCTCTCCGACGGAAATAACCTAAGCATAGGCTTAGGTAAGGGAACGAAGAACGAGTGTTTTTTTCACTGAATAAAAGTCCAATTTAATCTGATCGCATCACCCGCCGTCTGCGATAATTATCCCTCTTTAAACAAACTTCGTAGCTATAAAGTACTCGTCGTCGTCCGAAATTCTTGATAATAATCTGTATCCTGATACGTACCGCCATTGCCGCCCTCACAGCAGGATTGTTGAAGTTCAGATCAGGCTGCTCCTTGAGAAATTGATGATAGTACCATGCTTTCCTGCCTGCGTCGTAGGTCCAAGCTGGTCCGCCGAATACGCTGAGCCAGTTGTTAGGCGGTTTTGTCGGGCTACCCTCTTTCCAGATATAGAAATCTTTGTACTTCCCATCTCCGGCTTTGCTTTTCACGAACCAATCGTGCTTGTCCGATGAGTGGTTCGGTACCAAGTCGAGGATAACTTTTAAATTCTTCGACCTTGCCATTGCAGTCAGCGCTTCGAAATCGGCTATCGTTCCGTATTCCTTGTTGATGGACTTGAAGTCCGATATGTCGTAACCAAAGTCGACCATGGGGCTGGCGTATATCGGCGAAAGCCACACTCCACCAATCCCAGCGTCGACGAAGTGGTCCAGCTTCGAGGTGATGCCTGATACGCATAATTGTAATATTGTCATCCAAATATGTTTTGCCTTTTGCTCAATCCTCAACAGATGCGACAAATGTAGAATGCCTTTTTTGTAAATGTAAATGCCTTTGCTTTTGTTGAATGACTTGGCTTTGAAAAAAGCCTGAACCCTTAAAATTTTTTTTATAATTTTTTACTTCAATCTCACCGTGTCAGTGATCACCCTCATTGGAAATATGGCAGCTATATACCTAATACTTGAGAAAAATACGTGGTTTATTGCACAACTTCATGTAGTTTTTTCCCCATTTTTGGACTTACATTTACACGAAGCTATAATTGTACTTGAAGGAACCATAACTTTATATAAAAAAAACTACGGACAGGAGTGCAAGAAGGACGCAAATAAGTGCAGTTCTTATTTTGCTTCAATATCATGCGAGATCACATGGTGAATGTTTTCCTCACCTTTCAAATCACCTATCCCGTCTCCATTACTATCCTTAAAACTCCGTGGGTAGATCTGATAAAACGGTGCGTTTTTCCACCATCCGGGGTTCGTCATGTTGAAGGCGCTCGTGATGCTGACGCCAATGATCAGGATAACCACGCAGCAGCCGGGACGCCCCATCGTGAACGAATTTTCGATCACTGCAAGTGTCAACTACTGCCGAGTCGTTAAATAGGAAGCGGTTGAGCCAACCGGAAAGAATGCTGGCATTGATACGCTATCGGGGAATTGCTGGCGGAAAAAGCTGGTGAAAACCCGTTGTTGATACGGCAATGCTTATTGCGCTCGGAATCGATAAGCTTAAAAAAAAAACGTCAACGAAAAAATCTATTTGTCGAGTGTTATCGTTATTGTTGCAGATCACACACATATAAAGTTCTGCTCTTTTTATTTTGAGTAACGCGCATATACATTCTGCGAATATTTGTAGTCCGAATGACTTAGTTTCAAGTAAACTGGTTGACAATTGCTGATAGGCAGCTGCCACGCTTGTAAATAATAAAGCATAATATGGTGTCTTATCGCTTTTAGAATACGTGAAAGTTCTTCGTATTGCCATTTTTCTTACAGATGTGTACTAAGTTGGTGGAAAATCCGATCGACTTAACTTGCCATTAGTCACTTCTCGAGAAACCTGTGACTGTGGGTATTGCGTAGGTTGAAGAAATATCGCTACAAACTTGTCAAGGAAGACGTGACTGCTTTGATATCATCGGCTCCTTCCGAGGGCGGAATCCTCATGGAAAATGAGGGGAGCGACTACAGCCCCATGGTGGGATGTCGATGACGAATCGCCGCCCGATTGATCTCCCGAACTCGATCATCCGAACCCCAAATATATGTTTTTTTATAGACGTGTAGATACTGACACGGATAAGTTCGACAGATCATTGTTATTTGTCAATTTTTTCGGTCGTAACAATATGTCTTAGTCGAGAGGGGTGGTCACTACGTGATCGATTATTTAAGCCCTTATTCGATGCTAACTAATTAAGTATCCAACAGCGATCAATGAAAAAGCAACCACTGATGTAATGACTGTCGTAAGCAACATTGCAATGTTGTTCCCATCTCGTTTTTCGGTGTGGTCGTTGATTTTCTATTCTCGGATAGTTCGTTTTTTGTTAACTACGATGACGAGCGAGGTTTTTGCGGCGAGATCGAGCTTCGTCAGATCGACTGATGAGCTGAAAAATTCATTTGCAAATGGCGATTCATGAAATAAAGCCATAGAAATGGAATGATCTCTAATAACCAAATCAGCTGCTCACCCTGCGTGTAACGGCGAGTTGACTGTAGCTGCGGCAATGACGCCTGTCAACGCTAGGTTTTTAGGGAGATCACTGGTTAAGTCGACTCTCATGGTTTCGATGTTACTGAAATTAATAACGAGAAGCACCGATTGGTTGGCCGCTGAACCAACATTGTGCGTACGGACGATGGTCAGAACCTTGTCGTTGTTTTTCACACACGTCTGGAGAGTTCCGCTTATGATTGCCGGCTGAGTCTTCTTCAACGTCGTCAGATTCTTAAAGAGACTATAATAGGACAGCGGATTACGTTTCTGCTCAGCAAGATTTAGAATCTTGTAATTAGCATTGGCCGGTAGCCACGTTGGTATCGTTGAATTAGGGCTGAATCCTACGGTCCAAAAGGATAAAAGTCAGTTATCTACGAGGTTATGAATAATTTGTGGTATCAATTACAGGCTCATGAATTACCCGCATGTGTGGTGTTGTCCCATTGAAAGGGAGTTCGGCAAGGATCTCGAGAACGTTCTTTGTATTTATCTTTACCAGCCAGACATCCCTGAGGATCCTGCGTGTCTTCCCACGCAATATCGTCCTTATCAACCATGCCGATTTCCTCGCCGTAATACGTCACCGATACACCTGGTAGAATCATGGCCAGCATCGTCATTTGACCACTTCTGTCTGGATATCTAGATTCGAGCCGGGAATTATCGTGATTTCCCATCTATCGATCGAAAAAACGGTACATAACGAGATCGCCATCCATTGCCCCGCTCAGTGGATAATACTTTCCGAACTGTCTACTGAAATTAACCAATGAACTTACCACCCAGTTCGAAGTACCATTTCTCTTATCTGCTTCTCTCACCCAAGTGTCTATCGATTCTTTAAGAGCGCTCGGAGTTGATTCGTTGTTTAATTCCAAGAGAATTCTGAAGTTGAAGGGGATCTGGGCGCCAACGTCGTAAAATTCCATGGTTTTCTCAAACACCGTATAGGCTTCAAGCATCAATATCTATTAAAAATCATTAGACTGCTTCGTTACTCACACGAACTTCGTATCAATTAGTCGAAATCTCAACCTTTTGGCTCGCCAATATTTACCCGCTCGTGAGAGCCCTCAGCAGCGGCATACGTATCGATCAGTTGTCGCCAACTCTTTATTAACTCGTATGTTTTTGGCTGATCCTTCGTATATATGTGCTCGAGATATCCCGACTCGTTTGGCATCGCGTTCGAATTATTCGCACGTGGCTCGTCTCTGAGATCGTCTGCTTCAAATATTTGCGGTACAGCGTCCACTCGGAACCCATCCACTCCTTTGCTCAGCCAAAACCATATTACATCCTGTGTATCGATATTCAAAAATTGTTATCAATCAAAATAGTGCTGGAAGGCGGTGGGCAATTATTGTACCTCGCTTGGATAAACCTGGTTACTGTTAAGTGGCATCAGTTTGAAAATATTGACTGATGATAGTTATGTTTATCGTGCATATTGGTACATACCGCCATCGCAGCTTTCACAGCTGGATTGTTATAGTTGAGATCGGGCTGCTCCTTCAAGAATTGATGTAGGTACCATGCTTTCCGGCCTGTGTCGTAGGTCCAAGCTGACCCGCCCATCACGCTGATCCAGTTGTTAGGCGGTTTTGTCGGGCTACCCTCTTTCCAGATATAGAAATCTTTGTACTTCTCATCACCGGCTTTGCTTTTCACGAACCAATCGTGCTTGGCCGATGAGTGGTTCGGTACCAAGTCGAGGATGACTTTTAAATTCTTCGACCTTGCCATTGCAGTCAGCGCTTCGAAATCGGCCATCGTTCCGTATTCCTTGTTGATGGCCTTGAAGTCTGATATGTCGTAACCGAAGTCGACCATGGGGCTGGCGTACATCGGCGAAAGCCACACTCCGCCGATGCCAGCGTCCACGAAGTGGTCCAATTTCGAGGTGATGCCTGATACATATCATCGCTATATTGTTATCCGTATAACTTTTGCCTATCGCCAAGCCTGATGAGATGCAAGAGAGATATGACTGAAATAGACCCAACTACTGTGAAGATGCGACTTTTTATTTTCAACTCGCAACTTTACTCTTTATTGCGTAATAATTGCGAAAACCTTGAACTCTTTAAAAATTATTTATCGGTATTTACTTCAATCTTGAATTGCAATAATCACACTGGCTGGAAGTATGACAGCGTGATAATACTTCAGAGACAAAAATTATTTATTGAAAAACGTCATGTACAATTTCTACTATTCTAGCGCATATCATCATTATGCCATTGTCGTTCGTAGGAGGCTGTCGATTAAAATTAAAAGGGATTGCTTGATTTTATATGATATCATGTGGGCGGGTTTGGTGAATGTTTTCCTCACCTTTTAAGTCGCCTATTCCATCTCCATTGCTATCTTTGAAACTTCGTGGATAGATCTGATAAAACGCAGTGTTTTTCCACCATCCAACATCTGTTATGCTGAAGGCGTTCGTGATGCCAACACCGAAGAGCAGTAGAGCCACGCAGCAGCTCGGACCTGCCATCGCAGAATAATTTTCGATCACTGCAAGTGTGGACGACTGCGGGGTCGTTATATACCAAGGGGTCGAGCCCGCCAAAGAAATTTGTGGCATTGATGCATTATCAACACCGTGCCAGTTTAAAAATTTGGTGGGAAATCCATCGTCGATATGGTTGCGCTATTTGCGATGAGTATCTTTCTACGCGTAAAGAATGTATAGATATCTAAATAAAGAAATATTGATTGAGCTATCATTAACGTCGTACACTGCATATATCCCGTTTTAGACGTTTTTCTTGAGAGTCACAAACAAGATATTAGATGTATATCCTCCGAAAAATTGTAATCTCAATGACTAAAGTTTAATAATATTGTTTGATAATCGATGATAACCATAATACCATGTCTGACCGTACATAAAACCATTGACGCCCTTATCATTAAGCTTTTTCCGAATAGGCTTTGAAATAGACCGATAGCAAACCTGACCGACTGAACTCTAAATCAGTCTCTTTCTCTTAAAAAGAAAACCATTTAATGCACGGAGGAAAATTTGGGAGCAATAAACACACTCTTTTCTATGAACATCTTCCTTTATTTTTCGGAATAGTAATTATCATATAAACTTTAATACATACAGCAGAAAATTGAGTGAAAAAGTCGCCTTCGCAGGTTATAATTTGATTCAGACCTCGGCATGACCGTTGAGAGATGATACAGACCGTTCGTAAAGAGAAAGAAATCAACGGCTGCGGGAAACAATAGTGGTTAAGGTTTAGCCACCTGAAATTAACAGGCTTGCTCAGATATCACGAGGTTCCTCAAGAGGCGTGAGCTCGATTAAAAAAACTAGAGAAGAAACTACAGCTACGCAGGCGGTGTCCAATACGAATTGCTGTCCGATCGATTTCTCAAACCCTATTGATTCCGAGATCGCAAAGAATGTACATTTTTATAGACGCATGAATACTGACACGGATAGAATCAACGCAATATTCTTATTTTCCAAATTTTTCGGCTGCAAAAGTTTGGCTCAGCCTACCGAGGTTGTCACACCGTGACTGTTATTTTAGGAATTAGTTCGGTGCTAATCAACTATCGAAGGGTGATCAATAAGGAAGCGAGGACTATTAAAATGGCTTTCGTAAACGAAATTGGAGTGCTGTCGGCCCCGTTGCCAGAATCGTTGTTTGCAGCTCTTTTCATATAAGTCCCGACAACGAGCGAGGTTTTTCCGACGAGAGTGAGCTTCGTCAAATCGACCGCCGCACTGAAAAATTGATTCACAAGCGATAATAAATCAGCTTACTCTATAGAGATAACATTTTTCCTAAGAATTGATCGTGATAACTTACTTCTGTTGTATCGGAGAATTTATCGTAGCGGCAGCGACGACGCCTGACAACGCAAGGTTATTCGGGACTTCAGCGGTCAAGTCGACTGTCACGTTTTCGCTGTCATTGAAATTGATAACGAGAAACACCGAATGGTTGGCCACCGAATTAGTTTCGTACGTGCGGACAACGGTCAGAACCTTGTCGTTATTCTTCACAACCGTCTTGAGAGTTCCGTTACTGATTGCCGGAATTTTCTTCTTCAGTTCCGTCAGCGTTTTAAAAAGCTTATAATGAGACACCTTAGCAGCTTCTTGTGCGGCAAGGTTCAGTGTGACATAGTTAGCATTGACGGGTAGCCACGTTGATCCCGTTGCGTTTGGGCTGAATCCTACGATCCAAAAGGATTGAAGAATTTTATCTATCATCGTTGTAAATCATTCGCAGTACCGATTAGACGCCGATAAATTACCTGCATTCCCAGTGTTGTCCCATTGAAAGGGAGTACGACAAGGATCTCGAGAGAATTCTTTGTATTTGTCTTTACCAGCCTGAATTCCTTGAGGATCTTTCGTGTCATCATATGAGATATCGGTCTTATCAACCATTCCGATTTCCTCGCCGTAATACGTGACAGACACACCCGGAAGAATCATTGCCAGCATCGTCATCTGATCACCTCTGTCCGGATATCTCGTTTCGGTTCTGGACCTATCGTGATTTCCCATCTGTAAAAACATGGAACCCCTCGTCAAGATTTTTCATTGTCTTCAACCTTCCGATCAGCACTCTATTTCACATCGTCAACTTTGATAGTATTCCAAACTTTTTTTAAAAACAAAGTTTTTGGCTATTGATCCTGATTGTGTCTTCAAACTACCAATGAGTCATCAACTTACCACCCAGTTCGAAACGCCATTCCTCTTGTTCGCTTCCGACGTCCACGTGTCTATGAGGTTCTTGAAGGCGCTGGGAGGTGATTTATTATTCACGTTCATGATGAAATTGAAGTTGAAAGGTACGTGAGCGCCAGCGTCGTAAAATTCCACAGTTTTGTTCAGACTTGTGTATGCTTCGGTCATCATAACCTGAAATAAACGTGAAACGTACGTTCTCTCGGCATGATCGTGAAGTGGATTGTAGCTCCAGTGGAACTCTTATTATAAAGTCACTAACCCGCTCGTGGGAACCTTCAGCGGCTGCATACATGTCAAGGATCTGTCTCCAACTTTTCACCAATTCATACGTTTTCGGCTGATCCTTCGTGTATGGGTGGTCGAGATACGTGTATTGATCGGGCGTAGCAGTTGTACTACTCGAGCGTGGCTCGTCTCTCAGGTCGTCAACTTCGAACAAATGAGGTACAGCGTCGATTCGGAATCCATCGACTCCTTTGGTCAGCCAGAACCATATAACGTCCTGTATCATAACATTAGAAATACCTTAATCACAGAAACGTGGATCGTAGGCAAGTGGGAACTCGCCTATGGTCCGCAATAACTTGTACTTATTATCGTAAAGCACTCTAAACATGACGAAAACGATTAACTGCTTTTTCTGACGCGATTTAATCTCAGAACTTTTCCATGTTGACTTGATAAAATTCCTATCTTATCATACTGCGCTATATATCGTACACGATAATTCGCTCGTTCTTCAAACCCTATAACTATCGAATCCTTCGTGTGATATGAGGGTTGTGAATTTCTGGACTTACCGCCATTGCCGCCTTCACAGCTGGATTGTTATAGTTGAGATCGGGTTGCCTTTTGTGAAACTGATGGAAGTACCATGCTTTCCTGTCAGTGTCGTAGGTCCAAGCTGGTCCACCGAATACGCTGATCCAGTTGTTAGGTGGTGTTGTCGAGCTACCCTCTTTCCAAATGAAAAAATCTTTGTAGGCCGCCGTACCTTTTTTGCTTTTCACGAACCATTGGTGATCGTCGGAAGAGTGATTCGGTACCAAGTCAAGGATGACTTTCAATCCTTTTGCTTTTGCGGCTTCGGTCAGCGCTTCAAAATCTTCCATGGTGCCGTAATCCTCGTGAATGGCCTTGAAATCCGATATGTCGTAACCAAAATCAACCATGGGACTGGCGTATATAGGTGATAGCCATATGGCACCGATTCCGGCGTCCACGAAATGGTCCAACTTTGAGGTGATGCCTGATACACATTATTGCAATGTTTTATACGAATATCCATCACCCGCTATCGGAAAAATCCTAATAGATATGACTAACAGCCAATATAGATACAACTACAAAAACTACAACGAATATGTAATATTTAATTTTTAACTTGCGAACTTCTTCAATGTTCAGATGACCCATGAGCATCGAGAATTATTCGTTTGAACTGCCAATTTTTAAAGTACAATAATTACCTCATTCGGAATTATCGAACTGTAATAATAATTTGCAAACTTCGAAAGCTTATTAAAAAATTGTATACGCGAGATTTTTTAATTACGTGACAAAAAAACGTTGATTCAAAAAGAGGTAAGGCCTACAAAGACTAGAATTCGACGTTAAAAAGCTAAAGCTTGAAACGCATAAATCCGCGGTATTTTCCATCGTCGTTTGATAACCAACGAGAGGACTTGTTCAATGTTCTCCTCACCTTTCAAGTCGCCTATTCCGTCTCCATCGCTATCCTTGAAACTTCGCGGGTAGATCTGATAAAACGGTGTATTTTTCCACCATCCGACGTTTGTGATTTCGAAGGCACTCGTGATGCTGACACCGAGAAGCAGACAAACTACGTAGCAGTTGGCGCGCGCCATCGTGAACGAATCTTCAATCACTGCGAGAGCTAACTGCCGCGGGATCGTTATATAGGATGCGGTCGAGGTGACCGGAAAAAGATTCTGGCACTGATACAGTATCGGGACGATGTCGGCAGAAAAAAACTGGTAGACAACTGATAGTTGATAGTGAAACGCTGATTACGCTTGAAGATCGATAAGTCATGCTTTTGAGCTCAGTGGCACCAAATAAATATTAACGCGTGTGCATTGCGGAATCGTCATTCGCAAAAAAGACACATACGTGTTTCTGTGTAATTTGATTAAAAGAACTTATAAATTTATTCATTATTATCGGCTCTGGCGACACATTAACACTTTTATATATTTTTAACCCGATTAGTGTATCGGTCTCTTTCGCACCCTGGTTTAAAAAAACAAAAAATGTCATCCTGAAAATCTAGAAAAATTTAAGAACAAAGCTCAGAGTTTCAACCTTACGATAAAATTTTTTAAATATAAACTTTCCAGAATTATTTATTGAAAAAATGACGATGAACAAATAAACTGAGGGAACTGTAAAATTTAAGCTCGGGTCGAATCGACCCCACGATACACTGATCAAGTTAAGCAAGGGTTACTGTGAGATGTTCTGTTTACGGATATTTTCAAGTCTGTCTCTTGTTTACTTTGTTTCGTTCATTCAATATATAACGGATATCGCCTCTGATTAACGGCCGGCGGTCGCAGTCTGTTAATTTATCCCATTATCGCTCCCATCAACATATGCCACTTGAAACGTCGAGAACATAAATTCAGCGCGTCTAAGACAAAATTACCGAGCCCTGAAAAGCCCGAGTCAGCGTTAAACCAAAGTGTTGAAACTTCGTCCAACTTTGTTACTTCACAAACTTTATACAATTTTCCTGTAGACCGGAAAAGTTTTCCAAGATTTCTCCAATCTCGTTGGTTTGGAAAATGCGCATTATTCATTATCTGTCAGTCCCGATATACTCAGAATCTTCAATCGCGAGTGTCTCGTTTCGTTCTTGAAACGATCGACGGAGAATTGTTTCCCGTCTAATAGCTTGAACCTATCGCAAGTGTGACTCAAATGGCGATAAGAGACTTTGTATCATTGCTGGGAATTCGCATTTTTTCGGGATGTTGGAAAAATTCTTTTCCGTCACGGAAGCCATTTCTTTGAATGTGTTTCAGTACCTTAACAATTTATTCATAAATTTATAAATCTTATGATGTGGGCTTAAACTTTCTTAAGCGTATCAGCGCTTCAACGAAATAAAAGCAAAATTCAGATGCAGACATCATTATGCATAAATATTATCATTTATTTTTCTGCATAGTAAATTAACATGCAGTCATTTAGTAAATAATGCGAAACATGTTCTACACAATACTTGATCGCAGAAGGAACGTCGACGAATTCTTTTTATTTCATATGTTCTGCAATATTCGCAAAAGTTATGACACTACGATCATTCGTCTTTTTTTTACGTGTCCATCCTCATCGGGAACTCGTGGCTACTTACAATAACCGGGAGGCGAGAATTTGGAATAATTGTTAAACTGGCGAGAACGCTTCATCGTCACAGCGGTTACACAGTTTTCGCGTCAATGTAAATCACAGCACCTTCCGCGGGGATTCGGATACTGGCAGGATCGACGATATCTCTGTAACGGAAAAATACGATTCAACAATAATTTATCGAACACGTAAAGATTAACACTACAAGTGCATTATTCTTCAATCTGTATAAAAATATAAATTGTTACATGATTATCATTGTGCTCTCGTATCCTATCACACTGTCAAGATAGTAACGACCTTGACGATATTTTTCATACTTTTTATCGATTCGACATTAACATTGTTATTCATCCTACGTTTTTAGATTGTTCTTTTGTCCGAATAAGAAGACCACACCAAACAAAAACCAATTCTTACCCAGCATTCAAATTGGAATTCAGTGTTGCGCGATAAATGGCCAACTCAGTTGGCAATTCGGCAAAAGCATTCAGATCTACGATTTGTTCTTCGTCACTGAAGTTCATAACAACATAAACAGATCTCTCATTCGGTGCTTCCCTGGAGAGAAGAGAAATACAATTCAATCGCAAGACAAATACATTCTTCAATCAATCCATCTATCCAAATGTCGATGTAATGCGGATACGAAGCTACACGTTACCTCGAAAACGCAAAAACATTGTCATTGAGAAGTTTAGTGGTGAGTTTGCCCTTTCGAACGGATGGCATTCTTCTCAGGGTGGAGACGTCCCTGTAGAGTTTGTAGTACGAGTCAGGGGCCGCCTCTTGAGCGGCGAGATTCAGTATCGGATAGTTTGGATTCACAGGCAGCCACGTCTCAGGATTTGTAGAGAATCCTGCGGAAGAAACCAATTTTCTGATTTCCTTCTCGATAGTAAGACTGTCATTATCGAGAACGTCGTATAAAATTCGATCCCCGACATCGTCAATAAATAGTCCAACGTAAATGTATTATCGCATATTCACCAGCTGAAGTGGAATTGTCCCATTGAAACGGTGTTCTTTCCGGGTCCCGGGAGGCTGCTGCGTAACCTTCCATTCCCGCGTTACATCCCTGTGGATCCTTGGTATCTTTCCACGAGATCAAGGTGTTCTCCATTCCAATTTCGTCACCGAGATAAGTTACCCCAACGCCAGGCAGAAGCAAGGTCATGGCGGTGATAACCTGAGCCCGTCGTGGTCCGTAACGCGTTGCCAATCTCGCATTATCGTGATTCCCCGCCTGCCGGTGAAACCAGAATTCACGAATGAAAGGAAAACGAACATTCTAAATACATCGACGAATTCGTGGGATTGATTGGGCTCGGTACTAACCACCCAATTAGCCGTAGCACCACTCGGCATGTCCGACATCCAGTGATCCACGACTTCTTTGAATCCCACCGCCGGTGAATGTTCATTGACTGCGTTTATCAACCAGAAATTGAATGGGAAATGAGCTCCATATTCGTAATATTTCATCGTCAATTCGGAATCAGTGTAGGCTTCGGTCATCATCACCCTGGGCTCGCCGTCCTTGGCCGTGTACTCGTCGAGCACCTCGCGCCATTGGCGAACCATTTCGTATGTTTTTGGCTGATCTTTCGAGTAAATATGATCGACGTAGCCGTAGCTGTTTGGGTCCTGGGTATTTCCACTCAATGGTTCGTCCAGGAATCTCGGGTCTTCGAAAAGGTGTGGGATAGCATCAACCCTGAAACCATCGACACCCTTGTCCATCCAGAACCTCAGAACGTCCTGAAACGGGGAAATCAATAATTCACGGGCGACATAGCAATTTTTGCCTTCACAGCCTAATACACGGCCTGGCAGAAAGAATTTAGGATTTTGGAGAGGAGGCTGTCTGTCAGCCTGACCTGTCTTATAGCTCGAATAAAATGGCTGCATCTTTTTTTTTGCTGCACGTACTTTCATATCCTTGACGACTCCCTCGTTGTTATAGTTCAGATCTGGCTGCTCCGGAGCAAATTGATGAAAGTAGAACGCCTGCCTCTCATCGTTCCACGTCCATGCTGGACCACCGAATACGCTGACCTTAAATGAGAACGATTGGATTTAACGAACACGTGTGATATCGCAATGTTTGTTACTTTTGTAACACTACATTTAAGTTGATCCGGTTGATCTTATAAATATCTTCTCATCTTTCCAACGGTCAATGAAGTATTTGTTCACCAACTTCTTCAACAGCCACTGTACACAATATTTATTTGTCAATCTGCCACATCATAGTTTAATCGAGGATAATATAAATAGCATTGTTAGGAATTTTTTTATTTTTACCCAATTGTTCGGTCTGGCCATTGTACCATCGTCCTTGACCGTGCCATTCATCCAAACGTAATAGTCGTCGTAGGGCTTGATGTTCTTGGCACTCTTCTGGAACCACTCGTGCTTGTCAGAGCTGTGATTCGGTACAAAGTCCACGATGACTTTTATGTCGGAATTGTGAGCTTGCTGCACAAGCCTCTCAAAGTCTTCGATACTTCCGTAAACCGGATCCACATCGACGAAGTTCGAGATATCGTAGCCAAAGTCGACCATCGGACTTGGGTAGAACGGTGACAGCCAGAATGCATCGACGTTCGAATCCGTTAAGTGGTCCAACTTATCAGCGATACCTACGATGTAAAAATAAAAATAAATTAATAACGAAGAATAGATCAAACGTTAAACACAACGCAGTGAAGATTTGCAGTAAAAATAACGTCAATGTTTGCCAAACAAGTTGTGGCTTAGGTTCTGGAAGCCTATTCCGACGCGCACGGAAATTTTTTCGTGTACGGAGGTCTATCCGTTAATGCAGTTGTTTTACTGATAAAATGTTAACAGTCGTTAACGGACCGTCCGCCGTAAACGGAAAGGCTTCCGTGTGCGTCGAAAATAGGCCCCCTGCGTTCGCGTTCGTTGATTGCACGATTACATAAGCGAGCGCTCGATCCAACGAGCGCGACTGGTGCATCCCGTCGATGACACACCGTCGGCGTCGCAGCGATCAATTAATATTGGTGTTAAATTTCTGCCGACAATCGTACGCGAGTAATTGCATCTTTGTCATAAAAAATAATGATAATAATGACAGTGATTGGTACCTGAAGCCTGCGACAATGCACTCGCTGCACGACCGGAAATAATTATTGCACTCGTATACAATGGAATAGATAAATGCAATGATTGTTCAACGTCGCACAATCGGCGAGTAGTACAATAACTCTAAAGGAATATGCTTGGCGAAATATTTTCAGGAGCTAACCTTTGAGGTCTCCAACGCCGTCACCATCGCTGTCCTTGTAGCTTCTTGGATAAATTTGATACAATGACATCGTACGCCACCAATCTCCATCCGCGCTGACCCCCAGACCGAGAATGGTCACTAGGACCAGTATTCCCGGGAAAAATCTCATGATTCTGGCGGTACTTTATCTGAAAACTTGTATTACCCCACAAGAAGTGTGATTTATGATAATGTGGTTGATAATAATGAGATATCGAAGTCTATCTCCATGTGTATAAATACTTGAATGGTCCAACGTCCACTTGGTGTTACAAAACTCACTTGAAATTAACGTTTTCTGCTATCTTGAAGTGTTTATGTTGACTGATGACACTCGCGAGGCGACAGCTGCTTTTATACCGGACTTCGGATTTAGTGTTTGGCACGCGGTCGCGGAGTGGGGATTCCGTTACGCCGTTGATTTGATTGATGAATATCCGGCTCGGTATTATCTTTAGATTTCGTCGGAGTATTTTCTGACGGATTTTTAATGAGTCGATCGGTATTGTGACAAAACAACGGAGGAAAATCGAGTAATTAAAAAACTTGACCTTGCCCAGATTTAGGGATACCCTCCCGTTATTATTATTTTTTTTATTTCTTACACGACTTTTGTCCACACGCTACTTGAGGTTCGATGGATCGCACGTGCGGTTGAATGACAGGACGAATTGCGTAGAACGTACGGTGAAAAATGGGAGACTTGCATCAGGGTCTTGCATTTTTGCGAGGTTAGTGCAGTAGAAATGCTCGTCGTCGAAATAATTTCCTTCCGGGTGAAAATCGCGGGTGGAAGTCGGGTGAACTTTTGGGCTGCCAATTCTTGACCAGTCTGGATGGTACTCGACTCGGGGATTACCAGAATTACACACTGATCCTGTACTTATCGGGGTCCATATTGGAACGGTATATTCACTTATTTCAATGCAATGAGATAATGATTGCTTCGTAAATAATTATCATAATTATATCGTCACTCATCTCGAATCTTATAGTTTGATTCTGAAAATAATCATACTATTCGCGATGATTGATGAAAAATGACGGGGGAATACAAATCATTAAGACTGCCTCGAGCCAGAATATGTTTCCGAAATATATTTTTTTATTATTATTGTATAGCTTCGGTTAAAATAAATTTGAACAATATCAAACGGAGAAAAGAGAAAAATCTATCTTCTTCAAAGAAAACACTGTCTGTGGATTGAATTTAATCACAATCTGAAATTTAATCAAAATAATCGTAAAACCATCGTAAATCGTGACGCGTTCTGAGCGCGTTTATCGTTATCATGTGCGACAGACGTAAGTATGTAATCGTAGGGTAAGATCGTTAATTCCAATCTTCTGGGATTGTGCGTCCAATATCTTCATGCCATAGCTTCGATTACGAAGCTTCCGATTAAACGTAAATAACAACACCATCCGCAGGAATTCGTAGACTAGCGGAGCTCACCTTATCTCTGCAAAAAAAAGAATCATGTATTTAAAAACATGCGACAGTTTTAATTCAGGCAATATTAACCTATCACAAAAATAGAATCTACATTTTTATTATTTAAAATGTCTGACAAATGTTTTTGCCGATCAATGAACGTCGGGAATAAACGAAATCTTGGTCAAGACTTATTTGATTCAATGTTCTGTCGAAAATAAAAATTCCAATAACTCCCGTTTCCTCATTGGAATATTGGCGGCTCCAAAATTATCGAGCTTCAGCTATTCCAAATTACGCTCCTCGAAATCTTTGATTTTAAACTTTTGCGTGTGATGGATTATTGCGAAAACAAAAATACTTAGAACTTACCCTGCCCTCAGGTTAGAATTCAAGTTCGAAGCATAAATGCTGAGCTCAGTCGGTACAGCGTCGAAAGCCTTCAGATCAACCTTTTGCTCTTCACCCTTGAAGTTTATGACAACGTAGACCTTCTGGGATTCCGTTTCTCTGTAATAAATTATTATTTTTCCCACAAACATATCATATGTGACAATCATTTTGAGAAATACAAAAAAAAAAATAGTAAAATTGCAACCTTGAAAATGCAAACACGTTGTCGTTGAGAAGACGAGTAACGAGTTTACCCTCTCGAACCGCTCGTGTCTTTCTTAGTGAAGACATAGCCTGGTACAGTTTGTAGAATGATACGTCCGCAGCTTGTTGAGCTTTAAGGTTCCGAGTCTTGTAGTCCGGATTCACCGGCAGCCATGTCTTCGGATTTGTGGAGAACCCTATGGTACACATTTAATTTTACGCACTCTTCTTCAACCTTACGCAATTCGCCATTATTGCCGACTACCCGAAGAAAAATTGAGAATATAAAAATTGCATAAAATCAAGTACGACGCCTGATGACATTTCTTTTACCGGCCGAAGTTGAATTGTCCCACTGGAATGGTGTTCTTTCGGGATCTCTAGAGCCGTCGTCCTGCGACATATCATTGTCGCGCATACCAATCTCATCACCGTAATAAGTAACACCGGAGCCGGGCAAAAGTAGAACCATTGCGGTGACCGCCTGGGCACGTTTCGATCCAAAACGCGACGCTATTCTCGGATTATCGTGATTGCCGGCCTAAAAATGTAACCAAAATTACGTTTTTCTTGTAGCCTCCAGCCATAACATTCTTTGGTCATCCCCATTTTAATCTTGTTACAATTTAGTGTTTCATATTTGCGTCATCTACTCAGAAATGAACGAGCAGATAAACATTTTTTTACTAACCACCCAGTTGGCGGTGGCACCTTTGGGCATGTTTGACATCCAGAGATCAATGTCATTCTTGAAATCCGCCGCTGAAGATTTTCCATTAACGTTGCTGACAAAACCGAAGTTGAAGGGGAAATGGGCACCGTATTCATAATACTTCATCGTGAGTGGAAGAGACGCATAGGCTTCCATAACCATTGCTCTGGGCACGCCATCTACTTTCTGATACTCGTCGAGTACGTTGCGCCATTGTCGAATCATGTCGTACGTATCGTCTTGATCTCTGGTGTATATGTGATTCAAGTAGCCCCAACTGGTGGAGTCATTGGTGGTTCCGGACAACGGCTCGTTCAGAAGCCTTTTGTCCTCGAACAGATGGGGCAGAGCATCCATCCTGAACCCATCCACGCCTCTCTTCATCCAAAATCTCATGACATCCTGTATTCCGGGAATAATTTTTCATTTCCAGCTATTTTTAGCTCAGGCTGATATAGGTAATTGTGTATGTGGTAACGTTCTGGAGGATATACCTTCATTTCTTCGACGACGCGCTCGTTGTAGAAATTCAAGTCTGGTTGCGCCGATCCGAATTGATGAAAATAATATGCTTTCCGTTCGTCGTTCCACGTCCATGCAGGACCGCTGAACACACTGATCTGTAATCGAGTGAATAGACACCCTGTAGCTTTCAACCATATGGTTATGTATTTGAGATATTTTTAGATTTTTCCATGCATCGTGACATATTTTATATTCCCTTTCTTCACGAGGCATGAAAAAATTGAAATTCGTGTACCCAATTGTTCGGTGGGACAATGGTACCGTTGGCCAGAACAGTACCGTTCCTCCAGATGTAATAGTCGCTGTACGGTTTGATATTTTTGACACTTTTTTGGAACCACTCGTGCTTGTCGGAACTGTGATTCGGCACGAAATCGACGAGAACTTTGATGCCGAAAGCGTGGGACTGGTTGACGAGGTTATCAAAATCTTCGAGAGTACCGTAAAGGGGATCAACGTCGACGAAGTTCGAGATGTCGTAACCAAAGTCAACGAGCGGACTCGGATAGAACGGTGAGAGCCAGAATGCATCGATATTCGAGTCTCTCAAATGATCGAGCTTGGTCGAGATGCCTGACGAAATAAAATTCGGTGGATTGTGGAGATATGGACGTCGCAGGGCGGAAGAGATGGATATCGTGTATCGATCTTTTATAAATGCATACCTTTGAGGTCTCCAACGCCATCACCGTCGCTGTCCTTGTAACTTCTCGGGTAGAATTGATAAAGTGACATTGTCTGCCACCACTCTTGATCACCGGTGACCCCGAGCCCGCAGAGGATCACCAGGACCAATACTCCCTGAAGGGACGCCATGACTTTGAAAAAGTCTTTAGACCAGATTGAACTGTTGGTTTTTCCTATAAAAATTGATTCCTATAATAATAATCACCAAAAATGTTTTCCCGATTCGCGAATTAAAATTAATTATTATTAAAATAATAATAATAATAATAATAATAATAATAATAATAATAATAATAATAATAATAATAATAATAATAATAATAATAATAATAATAATAATAATAATAATAATAATAATAATAATAATAATAATAATAATAATAATAATAATAATAATAATAATAATAATAATAATAATAATAATAATAATAATAATAATAATAATAATAATAATAATAATAATAATAATAATAATAATAATAATAATAATAATAATAATAATATTTTACTTATTACTTATTTGCTCTCCCGCCAATGTTCCGTAAAAATTGTGTTTTTGAATTATGTTTTGTTTACAACTACAAAACTACTTAACTGAAATGGACAAAAATCTGATCGCGTTATTAGTTTTAGAGAAAACGTTAACAAAAAAATTGACTGCATGAGTACGTACAAACGCCCACTCACATACACACACACCGCTTTGCTCAGAGAAATAACCCAAAATGACCTTAATAACCTCAAAAAGGCCAAGATCTACCAAAATATCGAATATCGATTTTTGAAGTCATTGCAATAACTTTCCTACAAAATCGGGAAGTTAAAAGCTGATACGAATGTGTGACAACTTAACATATTATTGGAAAGCTCACGTTTTTCTTGTTTCTCTCCAATGATCCTTATCGATATCACAAGGCCACGAATTCTCGAGATACTGCCGGTGCACTCGGTCTTCCATGGCCTTTTTTATACATTTACAACGCGACTATACAGTGACTATACGTCGCAATGCCGACAGCACGTTACAATGCGTAATTGATGGATGATGATCTGCACATAATTGCCTTCGGAGAAGCTCTCGTTGTTATGACAAGCAGTGAGACCTGTTTGATCGTACTCCATATAATTTATGTTACATCTGCGCAAATGTCAAGAAGACGTTGAGACTATAGCAGAAGCTTGTGTCAGCTAAACATTTCGTGATAAAATATACTTCATTCCGCATTCATCGTAAACGTCTGAGGCACGCTTACAACGAGCTCATGTTCGTGTCGAATAACAGTCGATTAAGGTGGTATGTGCCGCCAAAACAATTAAAGATATTAACTTTCGTGGCTGACGATAACGTTGCGCAGTTGTCACTTAGTAATGACTCGACGATCGTAACAGGCATTGTCGAAATTCGTTTTCACGATTCTCAAGGTTTTTCTTTTAACAGATAATAATGAAAATATTACTCCAGAAGAAACTTGTGCCGACCACGAGTAAGAATTTATGTCCCGGTGGACCTGCGATTCGGGTAAAGACGCGGGTTGCAGTTTTGATCGTGGAAAAACGTATTTTATATATTTGACAATGCAGAAAAAAGCCTTCAATTTTCTCCTAATATTGATGGCAAAATTCAATCCTCGAAACGTCTGAAAAATAAACGCAACGCTTAAAAACCTTCAATCAAAACTACCGTCAATGCATTTTTCAATAAACATGTTCTTGCCGAAAAATAATGCAAACCACTGGAATATTTATTTCTGGATTTGGAACGATCGAGAGAAAAGAGTCATTCTAATTTGGGAAACTGTTGGGGCTGCGCGAGAGCTCGGCGTTAAAAACAACAAACGTACGTTTCACCATTCGCCTGGAACCAATTTCATCGAGCTGTAGTGGCCTCGTAAGTGGTGAAGCACCGTTGGGCATTTACCGCAAATTAGAACGTATATGTTGCTGTACCATTTGAACCATCTTTTTCGCGAAACGTATCCCAGCGAGTCCGATCGTTTCGGTACTTTCACGAGCTTCTCCTGACCCCGGACTGTTTGTTGCTTCTGTCGAATTTGTCTTATTGAAACGTCTCTGGCCGAATTCCAAGAAGACGAATGAAAACTCCATGAGTTTCGTTGGTGAAAGGCCTTCGTCGATCGTGCAGACGCACGTTGGCGTTGGTTGGTTTTTCTTTTTTTTTTGATTTATGATCTCGCCTCTTTTTTGGACCACACGTATATCACATCCGTAAGCGAAGAAGAAATCTTTGGCAGCGCTCCAAGAAATATGTGTAAAGCTCGTACGTACGAAGTTTTTTTGTTATTTTTTTTTTCGGTTGCTTTTCACGAGTAAGGTCGAGAGATCTTAGTCACTCGACTCGGCGTCGTCGACTCTACGGGTCGCGAAGTCCTCATCTCCGTGGGAAGAGGATTCCGCCGAAGCGCCGAACGAGCGCTTTCTTGCCATCACCCTTTTCAATTTCGCGTTGGCACCGTCGCCCGTACCGTAATTTCTTCCACGGCTTGTACACGGGCGAAGTAAGGTCGAGCGGGACCCGGCACTCACGGCGAAAGGAGTCTATCGTCGTAGCGAGAAGTTACGAAAGGGCGTAGAACGAGATACCGAAAGAAAAATTCGAGAACGGCTCGGCTGGAAGCTCCCGTCTTACGGTTTTCTCTTGATTTTAACGCGCTTTTCACCCCTCGCCGTAGCTACGCGCTGTTTGGCTTACGAGACCTCGGGGCCGTTGGGTTGCGTGGGATCGAGATTTCAAAAATATGCGATTTCACCGTGGAAAAGAAAATGGAGAAGAAAAAGCCGGTCAAGTGAAACGCTGACCTTTACGCAGAGGGTGCCACAGCTACCATTTTTTGAATAATGACCCAAGTGAGGGAAATTATATGTGGTCTATTTATTTACTACATATAGAATTGGGCATATATAGACTATATGTAAACTATATACAGTCCACATATAGACTAAATATCTCCAATTCCATATATAGGTTATGTATAGACTATATACAATTTTTGGATGTATTGATATATTATATTAAAGAGAATTATATATTATTTTTATTTTTAGAATTATTATATAGGTAGGTTACAATTATTTAAAAATTTTTTTTTAATATTTTTGTATCACGTAACAAGCTCTTTCAAATGACACCCGACATGATATATATAATTGCAAATAAAATGTAGGGTACCCAATTTACTTCCCCCCATTTAAAAGAGTTCCCCTCTTTTATCCTTAGCCCGCTTTAATCCTTAAATAAATACTTTTGAGTGTTAACGAGTGAAAAATGTATAGATTGATAAGATGTATTTCTGTGCCGAATTTCAAGTCTCTACGTGATCATATAACAAGTGATCATATAACCGTTCCGTTTTTCCTCTGGAGGCCCGTAATCTTGAATCGCCCGACAGTTTCCGAAAGAAAAAATAAATGGAAGCAGAGACCACTTCTGTTGTATAATCAATCATAATTTCTTGTTCAGCTTCATAAAAATAATTCACCCGGAAATCATACAAAGTAGCGACGAGATTGTATCAAAGGAAATCTTACTCGTTTCACAGTTGGGAAGATAGAGACGACGTTAGTGAAATACTTATTTTTACGAGTCCGGTTATAAATTATTCATTTCAAGAGTCAGTTGGTCGAAGAACGAACTGAACGAACGAACGTTCATTTTTTCTTTCTCTCGAATGTGATCGCTCGAAGGAATTACGTTTATTACAAGTCTTAACTTATTCTCCATCTGAATTTGAGTCCTATCCATTCTTACCGTACTCGCGACTGGAGCGAACGAATACTCGTCGCGGAAAAAAACGTACAACAGAGACGAAGAAAGAATAGAATGATTGAAACGTCGTCTGTGATTTTTCCTCTCGGATTTCCGCGACTACTAACGTGCGCGCACGACGGTCGCATTACGCGTGGAAAGCGGAATGAATAAAATGTCACGTGTCAGGTCGATGCACAGAAAAACGCAATGCGTTGTGCTTTCCTCGCAGCATCTGGATATTTGATTTGATTCCCGGAAAAGAAGACATTACATTCGGATTGGAAAATTCTGAGAATTTTCATCGTAGAAAATTGTGCATTTTAAGTTGTAACATCCATCATTGTCAATAAACCGTTATGAATTTATTTTCCACTTTTATTCATGTCAACCTCTGCCTATTTTTCGACAAAACATTGTAAATGAGTTCTTTTTAAGGGTTCCGTACCTCTAAATGGTAAAAACGGAACCCTAAACCGGAACCCTCAGGAGGATCACTTCTTTGCCTGTCCGTACTCTGTCTGACCATGAAAACCAATAGGGTCTTCCCCTTCGTACTTCTCGTGGACTTAGAATCTCAAGATTTTGCACGAAAGAAATTCTCGTCGTACAAGTAAGAGAAAAATTTAAAAAATCATACATTTCTAAATCTATAAACAATTATTATCGTTCATTTCTTAATTAGTTGAATCAACACCGATCGGGTAATTCCAATTAACGTCGAATTTTAAAATGTGGCAGCGAAATAAGGTGTTATTTATTTTTCTTCCAGTTATGACAAACAAATATGGTTAAAATTTAATAAATAATGATAAACTGACTACTTATCGAGTTTAACAATAATCTAACGTCACGGAACCCTCAAATCAGACTTGCACTCGATCCGGCTCGTCTTTTCCACAACGTTCCGACGACATTCTAAAATATAACCATTCACGTAAAATGAACCTCTGAATGCAGAAATAATTATATTTTTCCATTAATTGGCCCCAGGATGAACCGCCTAATTCGATAAGTCGAAGAATAGACTGAGAGGATTTGAGTTTACCGAAGTTTCGGCGTACGAGAAAATCTCGTCCTCGCGCGAAACGTCACGCTTTGGGTTGAAAGAACCCGCGCGTGTTCGCGCTTACACCCACGGGGAATAAGCCACCCCCGCGGTCGACTTCGTAGGTGACACGGCTATACGCGAACGGCACGAGCCGAGACGGAGGAGGACGGAAGGGAGGGCCACGAAGAAGCCGGTGTAATCCAGGATTTCCAGGCTTCGCCGACGGAGCCTGGAATCCGGAGGCTTTGTGGGTGGGATTGATGAAGGAGCTGGCGAAGCGCGGATCGGCCTAGGCAACCGAGCCGGTTTTAACGGACGATTCCGTTCGGATCTCCGGCTCGCTACGCGTAGGAAACTCGAGCGAGCCTCTCCGTTCGCAACGGTTCGCCGGTTCTCCTCCGAGTTTACTCGCTTATACCGATAATCAATAATCCAGGTGCACGGCAACGACAGGTATACAACGTTGCTGCGCGGATTCCATTTGCGAGACGTTTATAGATAACCGGGATGAGGCGTATTCGCAAGGTATCCGACGGCATTAGATCCGGTAACAATCGTGTTTGGAAGCTGCTTCCGAGATACGATCCTACTTGGATCATCATCGTCGGTGAATAGTCGTAATTGGGTCAATTTGCTTCACGGTTTCACCTACACGGAGGTTTTCGAGATTTGCTCGGCTACATTTGTGTATGGATTTTAATTAAGACAATATATTTTTAATCGGGTTTAACGAATTATTCAATTATTTGATTATGAAGTTTTGGCTACGTCTACGAGGGTTGGGAGGGTTGGACGGGTAAAATTCGGTAATCTCGAATAGCGTGTACAGTAGAAAATACTTTATTTGTTAATTGCGACCTGGTGCGAGGCAATTCCATTATCGTTTAATCTCGATTATCGCAGATAAGCAGGCTATCAACAGATACAATGAAGGAAGCCTGAAATGCAACGTCGATGCTATTGACGGTAAATACTGTGCTCGATTCAATCTTTCAATGTCAATTTCATTCTGAGGCTCCAAAACCAATTGAAATTACACTTCCATTGTTTTTTATATGTCCTTATGGTGAAATTAATGTTCATGGACTAATCACAGTTATCCCAAATTTTGTAAACGTCTGTGCCCTAACCAAGGACCGCAAGATAAATAATTAGAGTGAGAATTTTAGAAAATAACTATTGTTTGCTAGTAGCTTTGTTTTCCTTCGTCTCCTCGATCGACCAACTTTACAGATATTCCCGAAAGAATACGAATGGTTAAAGCTCACAAGTTCTACTTAATCCGTCGTCGACAAAACCAAAAGATTCAACAGAATTTTATCGGAAATCCTGCATCGATGAACAAAGTCCGGTTGTCCCTACTGCGTCATTTCAAATTTCTCTCCGCACTTCTCTCAATTTGCCTGTCGACGTTGCACACAACTGCAGAAATTCGATATCGCGTCCGAAACTTTTCGCGAACGTCGGAGCGTGGAAACGATGCTGATTGATCGAACGGGAGGCATCATAGTCGGTGAGTTTTATAAAACTATTATGTAAAGTACATTGGACAATCAACCGGAAATTTCAGCGAAGCTCGATATTCCAAAGTTTCGTAATTGAATCGAAGACTAATTGAATTATTCCCCGAAGAAATCCGTTTAATCGCTCGATCCTGATCAGTCGGACGTCGAACGAAAACGTTGAGATGAAAAAAGTTGGCTCAAATCGAAACGAGGGCGAAAACATGTTTTGGTAGGCTCGACTCGGTGCGAATATAAATCGTATCATTGATTTCTTATCGAAGATTCTTATCTCAGCGACAGTGGGCGAATTCTCGTCACCGTTATCACGACGGAATCCACGCCGCTTCTGTTCGAAACCGAATGGAAGCTCGATCATTTCGTTGATTATTATCCGCGGATTCAGTCTCGTCACGTGGGACACATCAAGGTTGGCGGACAAAAAAAATTTGATATGAAAAAAAATATATATATCGTTTGACAGTGCGGTGATATCTGCGGAATGTGTGTCGATGTGTGTGCTATCCGTCTGTGTACTTAACGAAAAAGGGCGCGGGCAAAGGGCCGAGGCCCTTGGGGTGGAGCCGCGGTACGAGGGTTGAATCCCCATGACGAAAAAAAAAACTTTTCCGGTGATCATCAGAAAATTGCTATCCTGGTATCGTACGTGAGTTTTCAAGTGTGTTTCTGTGTCAGTGGTGAAATTGTAGATTGGATAATAAATCATGGATGCAAAAACTGTTTTACATTTACTATTTGACATTGTAAATTTCAGGGTCCTACTAATTCTTTCAATTATAACAATCGAAAATGGCGTTTGTATTTCTTCTATATGTGATGATAAGATATTCCGAAGTGAAGTGAAATATATTTTTCATTTTTATGTTCTTCCGAAGCATGATAATCGCTCGTGTATATACATCGGCACATGTATTCGTGCGTTGCTGTATTCCTATCGGTCCTCCTTATAGTTATAAGCATATAATTCGAAAACAAAGACACGGAGTTGAACAACGAAGTTTCTCGTGCTAATACTCTCGAGCTGTTCGTGTATGTTAATACGCCATTATGATCGTGGTTTGGTTGTTCCGTCAGAGAAACAAACAGTATTCAACTACAAACTCAGTCTGACTGTTGCATTAGTCAAGTGCGTCAAGTCCTGACCAGTGGTATGGATTAAGTGGCCAACATAAATTTCACTTGACGTAAAATTCGATAATCTCGTCTACCGTTATTCAGCATCAAACCGAACAAAAAGCTTGCAGGCACTCGAAGAAAATTTTCTGCTTGATAATTTCATCCAAACCGACAGCTTCAATGGACCAATTGTTCCCGTGAAAATCATTCAGAAGAATCGAGAGAAATTCGATTGAGCCATTCATATCCATTCATGAATTGTACGAAGTTAAATATTATTCAAAAGTAAAAGAAGGAAGAAGAAACCAATGTTGATAAAATGAATTGAAAAACAAACAAAAATCTATCATCATATTTAATTTTATACAAATCTTGGCAGTTTTCCATCTCTGGCACGTATATATGCATGCATCGTCTTCGATTCGGTTAAAACCGTGTGGTACCAGCTCGGGAACTAATTTCTCGTTCCATTAGGCGGGAAATTGCTACCCCATTGCGACACCGCAGGATCTCGCTCACGATCCGAAGAAAGGGTTTAACTCGAATGAGGCTTCCCAAAGCCACAAGAAAGTCTTTGTCGGTTATACGTTGTGCCTCGAACCCTGGCTATCCCAACGAAAATTATCATTTTTATCCGACAAAAGACCGAGTGGCCTCGGAAATTCTACGGAATAATCGCGGAACTCGGCAAAATAGGGTTGCCTCGAGAGTAATGTGGATTCCCGTGAAATCCTCTCCAGAACCGTAACCGACCCGCGACCATTCAGATCCATGATTATAGGAATACATTGCTCGAGGAAAGCAGTACTATCTGCTGTAATAAATTTTCATCCTCAAAAAGAAAAAGATAACAATGATATCTCTGTTTAAATATTTTTTTATTGAAATATAATTATAGCAAGCGAAACAATGTATTGTAGTAAGTTAAAATCGAATTATAAAAGTAACGATGGGAATAAATGTGAACCCAAGGCTCAAAGCTGATTCGAGAAAAAGTATTGAATTTTACTTCCGCTTGTTTTGCTTGTATCGTAATTTCTCAAACATCGAAATGAAGGCACTAACATGCTCGTGAGATAGAACAATCTCTGGGCAGAATAAAAACGTTACGAAAATATTATTCAAGTCGTCAATGTAACTATCAAAGTGATAACGTTTTAAATTTACGTAACGCGAATGTAAAACCTACGAAAAGATAACACGATTTGCATAAATCAATCAGCATCGTACAAATATACACATTTTTCCCACAAGATCTGCGGTTGTATCGATTTACAGAACATTCGAAAACGAAAACAATATTACAAGCTCCGACGAGAAATAAAAATTAAAAACTCAAACCCAAGACTGTTTGCAATCTTTCCCGGCATATACGATATTAAAATCTCGACGAATCAGAATCCTTTGACAATTTCGTTTCAACAGCCCTAGCCATATTAAATCTGATATCGCTTTAAACATCCTAAACGTGTTTGTAAGAGGTTCGAGGACGCCCTCGAGATTCGCTCGACCGCTGCAAAAGCGAAAACAATGAAACGACGTGAAATAACGAGTAAGATAAATCATGGACAAAGAAGCTTGCAAGTGGAATAGTTCCAGGTGTCATAAGTACGGTAAATCGGGCTGAAAGCTCGATCGTATATTCGTCATCCGTAGAAATATCGAACCCAGACTGAAAGCTTCGCAATTAAAACGTTATGAATCATGCATTCCGTGACCGAGTGTCCGTTGGTTATTAAAACAAACGTCGGATCTGGGCGCAGCTTTTGTCGGACTCGCAACAACTCATCCAGGCGTCGGACGTACATACAGTGATATCCAGATCACATTTATACCTACACGTTAGCCAACAATTCGATGTATCGTCGCGGCGTTGCAATTTCAATTTTCGGAACCCAATGTATCGATCGCTCGGCGCACTGAGGACACAAATTACAGCCAATACATCATCGGGCACGGCATTAATGGTTATAATTGGCTACCGTAAACACAATCTATCCAAGGCTCCCACCATGTGTATTTACCGTGGCATGTAGCGAGTGGTCCATCGTACGGCTCTCAATTAATTGTAACGTGTTAGTCAATTAAAATTTAACAGATCTCTTGTGATAATCCGATCGATGGCTTTGGCCCGTTGTCCACAACTCCGAAATGAATTAATCAATATCAATCGCCGATTCCATAATTTAACTTTCACGAGGATTTTCCTACTTCATTGCTATTCTATACCGATTTTATACGCATTCTATTCGTAGCCATTAAAAATCGAGCTTTTGTTTAACAATTAAAAAAAATCTAAAATAAGCAAAAAATAATAATTTAACCATTTCAAAAACAGGCCAACAATTCCAATTTCCATTTTTATTATACTTTTTCAGAAATAAATCCATTCACTCGCCTTTATCACATTACAATAACCAAGCGAACGACGAGAATTGAATATTTTCAATCATAACATTTTTACTTCCAAACAATGAATTTACGTGATATCAATGAAACAACCCAAATGTATCCGATATCATTCTTCATCCACGAATAAACACGTTGCGATATTTCGCTTTACCAGCGACGAATGTAGGCGAGACAAAAAAAAATCGCAACTGGCGTTGAGAACGTTGAGCGAAAATTTAGAATGCAATTTCGTAGGGAATAGCGTGCTCGTCGCGGGGTATTGCGGCTGAAACGACCGGTGAACTCATTGTTTCGCATATACACGGCCGAACGTCGGTGTGTGTCGAGTTTTTGCTGGACCGTGTGGAATATGGAAAGAGAGACTTTTCGTTTTTCCTCGCCAAACGATTTTTCCGTGTTATATACCGTCACGGCAAACGTTTCGAATTGCTCCGGCCGTACCGTCGACACTTTTCTTCGTTGGCGACAACGCGCAAGCACGCGATTCAAAGAAACACGAAAATCTCACAATCGCCGGAGCGAGTGTGAGCGAGAGCAAACTGTGCGAGGCGAGGCGAGGCGTTGGAGCAAACGTTGGAAATAAAGTCTTTTGGCAAGGCTGACAAAGTTTCTCCCGGGAGATTCTGATTGGTCGTGGAACATCCGGACGAATAACAATGTTGCTCTTTTTGAACTCCGAGCGATCCTGAATTCTTCCCGTTGGAAGACTGTCGAAATACTGGGACGCGTTTTACACTCGAGTTCTTCAGGATTTTCGCAGTCGTTTCGTTCTGCCGTTCTTGCGGAGGACGATTGGGGAGCGAGAATGGATTTACTTTGTTCCTGGCAAATACATTGGGATGGTGAAATACATATAATCGACGAGAGATTAAATGAGAATGTGAAAACAAATATTGCTACGGTACTCGTTGACGTTGTTTGATTTAATTAGTTTGATGGATCTCGCCTGCGCCAGAGTGATGTAATCCAATTTGACTATTATTAAATCCAACGCTTACTTAACCACGCTGGGACTGGCCGAATAATTATATTAGGCTGAAAAGAGAGACTCGAATTCTATAATTGAAAGAATAATGAGCGGATTGTCGATAATTAATCGTTTATTTTCTTTTCATCGTTTCTTTTTCTTTCATCTTAACTTTATGGTTTATTTTTTAACGTGCACGATGAGAATAATGCTCCAACTTTGGCGAACCTTGGCTGCTATAGTTAAAAGATTTTTCTTTTTTTTCGTGAAAACAGAGTTCGTCTCGCGCCCGGAGCGTTCCGTGTGGTACATTTCATAACTTTTTTTCGTAGAAATCTATAATACCTGGGGCTTTTGGTGTAATTTTCTGCTAAGCTTCGAGAAAGGCGTTGTATTGCCTAATTAAAAAAAATGTAGCTTCAGTAGTTGCGGAAGCAGGGGCGGGGGGGGGGGGGGGGGGGCAGAATTCTCTATTTCCGCATATTTTCAGAATATCTTTCAAAACATGCTATTTAAAATTCTACAAAAAATATCTTTTCGTATTCCAAATAACAAATCGTTTCAAATTATACCCCACGGGATGCACAATATTCAAAAAAAAAATGTAGAGTACCCAATTCGAATACCAATTTTGAGTATTAACTAGTACAAAATATGCGGGTTTATAGTAAGATGTATTACAATGCCGAATTTCACGTTTCTGCGTCGCATGTTTCCTAAAAGAATCTGCTGTGACAAACGGAAAGACGGTCAGACACGCGAGTGATCTTATAAGTGTTTCATTATTCCTTATCTTATTCTCATCACTCAGACATTGTAGAAAAGTGCAAATAAAATCTAGTATCTGCTACTCTTCAACCTCAAGCATCGTCCTGTCAGCGTACTTCAAAACCCGACAGCATCCCAATAAAAAAGTTATCACTTCGCGAGCAACAATTTCGCAATACAGAAGCTAAAATAATTGCGGCTGTCAATTTCCCTGATTAAAACGTGAGAACGAGCATTAATTCAAATATCGACATCTCCGATAAAAATCATGCAAGCTCATTATTCTACGTTCGCAGCGTTTTCATCGCTTGAAAAATATCATCCTCTCGTTCTCTCGCGTGATATTTCGTTTATCCTACTAATCAACGGTTTGCAACGTCGGCAGCGTAAAACAAACGCTATTTTCGTGTCACGATATTGGCATAACAAACTCTTCGCTTTTCAAGCTTCCATTGTGATTCCCGTCACTCCGGCATATATACCGTCTACATCCAATTAAAAATCCTTCACTCATGCAGTCGTAAGGTTTTTGACATACTGACACATATATATACACACGTGCGTTCGCTCTGCCACTGACAGGCAGACGTTAACGTAATTCCCTCGTTCCAAAACATTTCCTGTGTGATCAAGATGAGGCTGTAACCATCCTCACGAAGCACACATCCCCACGATCTCATCCAACGCACGAATTTTCGAAGTCCGCTAGACCTTTTCCTCCCCAATTCAACCGCTGTTGCTCCTTAACAAATATCATGTTTTACTTCACCGTCGATCGTCAAACTCTATCTCTTCCCAAAGGTCTCTCGCTGCATGATTCAAGCGCTGTAAACAACAATTAAAAATAAAAGATAAAGTTTAAAGAAAAAAAAGTGAGCTTTGTTAAGTGAAACACAAATTTCTAGCGACCGAAACTCTTATCTCATTTTCGTTTATTAATTTTATTTGATTTTGAAATTTTAGAAGCCCGTTTGATTCTTTTTCCTTTCAATTTCCGTTTTGTAAATCGATGGTTTGAGAAATTGGATATTCTTGTGCTTGAAGTTTTGCATGATTAAAAGTTTCGAGACTCTACTTGGATTGTCCGATGACGTCGTAGTGCGATAGGCGAAGCCGAAATCCGACCTCCGTATACGCAGCTACATAACGCTCTCAATTATCCGTAATTGTAAATACTATGCGCTGAGGTATAACCACGGCAACGCGCACCGAGCTGCAAACTCAATCGTAGCGCGTTCGGTGAAGAGCGAAATCCATATAGCTCGTCGTAGCTACTGCGAGCAAACGCACCTTGCACGGAGAATGCACCACCGTTCGTCCTGTGACTTCCGTCGTAGCGCGATGTAATGAAGCTTCGGTAATATAATTAAATGCAAATCATATATAAATTGATAAGCCGGGCTGCTACGACCAGACCTTGACAATCGTCCATGTCCGTACGTGTGCGTTTGGGTGTGTGTGCCTATGTATATTAGGGTGGTTGTACTTCGGTCATTTGCGAATTTTGATTGCGCCGAGCGCAAAATCGATTAAAATGGAAACGAACTTTAATTTCAAGACTAGTCTTATTATTTTAGTGTTCATTTTACTACGTGTCGAATCGAGGTGAGGTTTTTCGTTTGAAATGGATGCAATTTTTCTATCCTTCGGTAATTATAATAGTGGAGCGATTAATTGTTGCTTGAAAAAGCGAATACCGTTTGCAATTTAAAGGGTATGAACCCTGAGCTGATCCCAAAAACAATAGACACATATGAGTCAACTCGATCAACATTTCCACCGTCTCTCCAATGAAAATCATTCAATTTATGAACCTTGTGAATGTAGAATATGAGGTCATTTTTCTATATCCCCCATTTTTTGGGTGGAAGTAGAGTTCATACCCATTAATTCCGTATCATATTAGGGTTTTCCCAAAATCATAAGTCCCCTCGCCAATATAATTACCGGGAAATATAGGAATCACATATATTTTAAACGGGAAACTCAACCTCACATCAGCGCGTATTAAAAGTTGGACTAGAAACGTCAAATGAGGCCTTCAATGTTAAATTTTTTTTAAATCGATTGAGATCCTGACGCGATTACAATTCGCAAAGGACCCAATTAAAAACCACCCTAATGTGTATGTGAACGTGTAATTTGCATGTGTATATTCATGTGGCCTCTATCAAGCATTTGTCGCGAAGTATGAGCTCGTGCAACGCCGTTTAATTGCATCATGAATTGATTACCCTTTTCCGCTGTCTCTTTTTTCCGCCGCTTAGATATCCTTTGACGTTGTTCCGTCGCACGTGTTTTCTCACCAAACATCATTAGCGAACCGGTGCGCACTTGAACGAAATTCTACGGCGTTCGGCTCACGGTCTCGAATTATTTCGCTCGGGCTGGCGTTCGCCATTGTCGTCGGGAAATCAGATTGACGGCATGGCACGTACGGATGTTGACGGTTTGTTTGCCCATTGACGATATGATAAGATTGCTCTTGTCACCTTTGTATACATAAAAATATCTGATAGTTACGTAAAAATTTATCTCTTTATTCGCTTTTCGACGATACGTGAATTTAATTACGGTTTAGTACGGCTCGAAGTAATTGTGACGAATATTTCACAATGAAAGAATGAAGTTTATTCATTTTTTTGCGAAATGAATTCCCTGTAGCCGTATAATTGAAACCATCGGTCAATATTCAACCTCAATATGTTGATGAAATTTATTTCTGATACGAAGATTGTAGGAAAAATCATTCCAAGAACTGTTCGCCATTAATCGTTAAATTTATCTCTCTATACTGCAAATAAATCTACAAGCGCATGAAATAACAAAAAAAATCAATAATTCTATCTATAAATAATAAAAAAGGGAATAAATTGCAAACCCGTATTCCCGTGCTCGCCTGCATAACCGACAAAAACATTCAATCAATTCTAATCATACTCAAATAACTCGAGATCAAATCACCCGCCAATTCCGTCGGCCCTTTAAAGCACGATAAAGCGTTCGATCTATCCCGAGCAATATTTAAATCCTCTCAATTCACTAACAAACATTTCCATCAATACCCGAGTATTTTTTAAATTTCCTGCCCTATTGTCCTGTTCCGAGTTGCATGACGTGGAAATTCTACACGCGATATGCAACTTTCCTTCATGAATTAAATAACGCGACGAGTAGACGAAGTCCACGTCGAGTCGTCGACACGCCAACACCAGGGGCGATCTATGCGGCCCGTATGCTTTAATCGGGAACGAAAGATCTGCGGCAGGGTAGGCGGGTCTCTGTCGCAACATCGTTGGCTTTTCCAGTACAATGCAAGCTTCGTCGAAAGCCATTTAGTTCGAGTCGATTGGTTACGTTAACCTTACCCGATCTCAAAATACACACTGCTGATACAGCGCATTCTGTATCATCCGATGCTCCATGTCTCCCACTTGCTCGTACGGTTGTCACATTATTCATTTAATTTTTTTTTCTTAACTTCTCCATTCTCAAGAGGAAAGGAAAATTATTTTAATGAACTAATTGCGCACAAAGGTCTTGGCACGTGGACGTACAGAGAGAGAGAGAGAAAGAGGATGAGAGAAAAAAAAATTGCGTTGAAAGAGTGACGGCGTTTCGGACAATGAGGTCTCGTAATTAAGGGGGTTCGATCGATATCCGTTAGGAGTGAAGCAGAGGCTTCTCCTCGTCGTACTCGTGGTCGTGTTAACGTTGTATGAACACCGAGCGACCTCTCTTTACGAGCAATTAAAAGTTCTTTCATTCCTTCGCGTGTGGAATGATTTACCATCGGTCTTCCAGTTTTTACGATCCGTCGTATGGCTCTCATTCGAGCCCGCGTGTAGCTGCTGTCTTCCCTGACCGTGTTCGTGTGGCTGTGGGTGTGGGTCGGCCTGTGGGGGAGGGGGGAGGCGGGTATTACCGGTAGATCGACCGAAGGTTCGCGAAGAGCACGTCGTTCACTTCTCACGTGTGACGACGACCAACGATGGATAGGTAATACTTTGCTTTCGTCGACACTGAGAAGCACGGCCAGTTCGGTCCACTTTTTTTTTTCATCAACGTTCGTCGTACCGTGCTTCGAATAACTCTTCGATTTTTTACTGCTTTCGTCCCTTTTTTTTTCTCGCGTTCAACGAAATTATGTCTTTAGCTCGGGATATCCGCGAATTCGTTGCTTCCGAGAATATTTTGAGCCTTGGATCGAACGATTCGCCGGAATTTTGCAAAATTTTTTTTTTTGCAATATTGTTTTGATGGATTTTGTCGTGGGTTTATGATTTTCGTTCGAATCGGTCGGCGTTTGATGGCAGCTGCACTGGAAAAGAATTGAAAACGTTAATCGAGCGTTATTATTTTTACCCTGCTTTTATTTTATTTGCAATTTTTTATTTTCGCACAATGTAGTATGAATGTCGGAAAATTATCGGTAGAAACGGCAGAAATTATATTTGATAGACTTGCGAGAGAAGATTTTTTTAAATTGATGATATTTTTTCTTGAACACTAAATCGCATTTATGCGTAAAAAAATGTTATATTTTCAGCTACAATCAAAACTATATAAATAGATCAATAATCATGTCGATTTCGACGGATATTGCATGAGTTTCGCCTCCAACGGAAAGCCACGCGAGTTGGAATCACTTCTGTGATATCATCTTTTAGATAATGATTTCTTTTGACATTTTCTTAATACATTTTTCATGCATAAAACGATTGAAAGGTAAACCAGACCTGCTCGAGACTCCTGGTCTCGACAATCTTGTTTATAAGTCGATCCACAAGGAGCTCTGTTTTTTTTCTGCGAGTTGTCAGCGTGCAAGCGTTTTTCGATTACACTTGCAATAACCGTGTTGTCATAACCAGACCTTAGACAAAGCGTGCAATTCTTCGTCATCGCTGGATATCATACACAGTAGCGATAGAGATCTTTTTCATCGTTCAAACACGTAACTTCGGCACGTCTATGGCAAATATATTGTGTTCAAAGATATATATCGAGCAAGCATGGATAAACGTTCATTCGACAAAAATGTATTCAAAACACTTTCATTATTAGATATTCATAAATCAGAATATCAAAAAAAATATATTACGACGTACTGTAAAGCAATAACTTGTTGAAATTCTTTACAATTACACAAAAAATGTGATAGTTTCAATATCGTATGGTAATTGATGCTGGTTATTTGTTCTAAAAAGTACTGCAAATACATTTTCATTTAATAAACACCCATCTTTGTGGGCAAGTACATTGCATCCATCAATTGGAAACTTTGAAGCGATAACGAATGCATGAAATCCGATATGAGAACTGTAACGAACGCAATTCTTTGATAATATCTACAAATTGTGCGATCTATTCGTGGAATATTATCGCATCGAATTGTTGACTAAGCGAGCGAGAAAAGAATCGCCAGCCGGAAGCGGGGCGGGGGGGGGGGGGGGGGATGAAAGTGGGGCAGTTCGGATAGTATCGAGGCCTTCGTGGTCTTGATGTCATACAGCCGCAGCAATAATAGCTGGAGAAGTCGCGCCGAGCCCTTCTTCTATCCTTCATCGATGTGTGGACTTCACATGACGTCCGACTTACGTCAGGCCGTTTGATATGACGCCGTCCAGAGACACGCCAGCGTCTCAAACCAGTCATAAACCTACAGCCTACTTTACCTACCGGTCGGTGCAACGTGATGAGACTGACTTGCTGTAAACATCTAATTCAAATGACATTTTGAAACTTTTTAATTCACATTTGGCAGATTTAGAACCATTTCGGTAGGGATGTGTGAATGGAATAGATCGAAATATTTTGTTTAGGATGGAAAAAATGCTATTCCAGTTCGAATGTCAATAGCATATCTAGTTTTTCTAACTTTAATAAACTAAAACGCGATATCATCTCGCAAAATTATATTGCGGCCAGAAATGCAATTATCTGCTTCTCCTCTTTAATTGGAAAAATCGTGTACTAGAAAAAAATAATTCTTTCCATACATAATACATAATTTTTCAATAAATTTGGGCAACCACAGTTGGGAAAGGACTGCCACGCCAAGCTTATATATATATATGCACATATATTCCTGTCACGATACATTATTGCCCAACAAGCTCATAGTCGCGCAAGATTTCCAAGTTTTTTCCATATCTTCTTCTGCCCTCTCTCTCTCTCTCTCTCTCTCACACACACACACACACTCTCACACACACACACACACACACACACACACACACACACACACACACACACACACACACACACACACACACACACACACACACACACACACACACACACACACACACACACACACACACACACACACACACACACACACACACACACACACACACACACACACACACACACACACACACACACACACACACACACACACACACACACACACACACACACACACACACACACACACACACACACACACACAAACACACACCCACACACACACACACACACACACACACACACACACACACACACACACACACACACACACACACATTGCCATAATTCCGTATGTTTTTTTTTATTCATTTTGCTCCCAATTTCCGTCGAGCCGATAAGCCTCGTTTCGTAAGCTCGATAAAATCTTGATGAGAAGCTTCGCTCTGAGGCTCGACAAAAGAAGATTACATATACAACCACGACACCAATTCCTCGCCGAACGATACGACATCCAGACGCGTATCAGTCGTCTAGAGACGCCGAATCACCCTTGCAACGTTCCAAATACAGAATAACGCGCCGCAGATCTTCCACATAAGCCAAACCATCATCGATACCATCGCGATATCGTTATATTTCACTCTTCCCTCATCGATCTCACGGTTCTCCCGACAACCACAAAGTACGACGTTCTTCGGACGGTCTCCGACCGACGGTAGGCGATATGATTCAATCAATGATCGTGGCGCGCGAATCAATTCCCATTTCCACGAGTGAAATGGCGTCCGGTGGAGAAACGGCGGTTGTTGACGTCCCACGTATACGTTGTACGGCGCTGTGGGTTCCTTGTCCTGGAATATCGTTAATTCGAGTGTCGCCACTACAATCGATTTGCGGAATGAGCCAATCAACGGCGGACAATGGATTTGTTGTCAGGTGGGAAATCGATTGGTTTCGAATCTAATTTGCCGCCAACAGACGCAGGTACCAACAGATCAATAAACCATTGCCTTCGCTGGCCACAAGCATCAACCGGCAGCTGCGTCAACTGTCCAATCCGTTACCTCATCCGTTCGGCTACTTTCATCACGAACAACGTATCTGACAATTTTCATCACTGAGCGTCGTATTTTCGAACATTCCAACGGATTTCGACGATCGATCGTTCGAAATGATCAAAATCCATTCAGCATCGATGCCTCGTTCGACATTCGTTGCCTCGTGCATATCCCATAATGTGTACATAGAGTTAAATAGACGGGATATAATCGTCAATCGTCAACCGTAACGCCATTAGCGAGTTTTGATTAAACCCACTAATATTTATTCACGCAACGTTCGATGGGGGTGTTCGATGTACGCGGTTTAACGTGGTGTATAATTATACGAGTCTCTTGTTGTAAATTATGTTGTACAATATATAACGGTGCATCGAGTTTGGTAATTTAATACACGACTGGAATATTAATCTCGACTCTGAACCGTCGCGCACGCTTCAACGTAGAATAATTACAGCTGATACCGGAAAATAAAAATAAAAATGAAAATAAAAACAAAATAGAGGAGAAAAAAATACGTTCCTCGTTTGGAGGCTGTTGTAGCGTTTTACCGGAGCATGGTCAATAATTTCCGTCGGTGGTGTCGGAGAATCACTTCGTTAGGCTCACGTTCAAACTGTCAGCAGCAGCGTTAGGCGATGAGAACGAACATCGTCGCTTTGCGAGAGAAAGAGAAAGAGAGAAGGATAAAAAGAGAGAGGGAAAGAGAGGGTGTAAAAACCGGATAGGAAACGAGCTTGCAAGGGAGACCGAGAGAGAGAGTAAAAGGGTTGTAAACGACCTTGTTTTCCTCGAGTACCCGCTTCAGAGCACACGTAGGTTCGTTCGTTCAGTTTTTTTTTTTTTGCAATGTCTCGCCTATCCCATTCCACTTTTTTTAAATTTTTTTTTATTTCGTTTTCCGATCTTCCGCAACTGTGCGCGGACACTTGACGTTGTTGGGAACCGTGGAGCTCAGCTAGCAACGCCAGAGCGTGCACGAGGTAATCCAGCAGCCACCGGTTTACGCTCCGTACGTTCAGACACGTCGCACTTTCGCGTTTCTCCTTAGCGCCCCGTCGTCGTTAATTCGTTCGTCACTACGGACAAACGAGCTTTCCGGGAACGATTTTCTTCTAACTTCCTCGCTAAACTTACTTAAACTCCGTCTCGTTGCGACTACGGTGTTTGTAATGCATTATATCGACGCACGTTTCGCATCGGACGTGCGAGCTGACGTGGATTCGCGCGAAGAGCGTCGAGTTTCGTTTGCCGAGAACGGAAAGACATGTTTTTCAATTTAATTTCCCCATCTTCGTATTCAGATTTTTCTATTGATCCGAGATTTTAATTTTTTTTAACAACAAAATAAATTTAATTTCATGATATCAATGACTATTTTCAGATTCCTTCTGTAAATGAAATCTATTTCTGGGTTCTAAGATAAGTGGGTTCTAAGATAGGGCTCCCTTCGTTGTTTCTAAGTTTAGTATACGTTTGGATACGAATAGATTAGCGTTGAAAAATTTGCGTCCGAGTCGAATCCATCTATGGGGTAAATCAGTGACATTTGAAACTTTCACTCTAACGTGCTCTAATCATTTTCCGAAAAGAAAAAAATAGTCATGGACTTGTGTACAATACAATATGTACAATTTGAGCCTCGAGGATTTGTTTTTTATATTTCCATATTATTACCATCCGTACGGTGACCTTGCTTTCTACGCAGCCCCTCTTACCAGCAGGCTGATCTAACTTCCAAGCGTCCGCAGGCGACTTATCTTCAGCTGTGGATACCGCATTTGCCTTGGACACGGGAAAACTGCGAAAAGCCCGTGCCGGTAGAGACGGCTCTTTATCCCTTTTATTCCCTGGTGTATAGGCAAGAAAGTTACTCAATTTGGTGCAGACACCAAAGCCTCGGAAGAACTGGCCTCCCACTCACCGATGGTTGTGCCAGCCACTGCGCGGCTAAGCGGTCACCCATCTGAGTAGTGGCCGCCGGAAAGTCTGCTTATCTCGGCTTAACACCCATCGGTGTCGATCACGAATAATAAAGAAAGAATGAATGAATATTAAATAGATAATGAATTAATAATTAATAGACTGAACATTTTGTATTTTTATTGCAAATACATAATTTAATCAATTTCAAACGAATCAAACAGACCTATGTAATTGCCCTACCCCCGTTTTCCTACTTCGTTTGAAATTATAAACGTCACTCCAGATGTGGAAAATTCCAAATTCAGTCCTCAACAACATACTAATTTAAATATGTAAAATTGAAACCAAAATATTCACCGAAATTCGAGCGTTCCTCGCCAGTGTAATCCGACGTCTACGTGTCGTGTGTATTTACAACGAAGCTGTAGGAACTATCGCTAGCACGTGCGGGCGGTAATTGAGAAGATTTCATCGCGGCTGGCTAATTAGATCCGACTGCAACTGTATCTCATTCTATACTTGTATTTGTACTGTCGATCAAGATGTGTATTCGCGTATGGCGGTCGGCCTTGGCGCACGCAACTCGTAATTTGGTTTCCGTATTGAATTTCCCGTGGCCGGTAGTCTCGAAGTACCGAATAATTGCATTATCACGGTGACGCTAAATGTCTGACACTGTTGCCGACTGTTAATTTCTAACGGTTTCGGCATACTAAAATATAATTTGCGGGTATGAGAGACGCAAAAAGTGACGGAAAGAGACCGAGATTAAATTCGTCTGGCATTTGTCATTTCAACGATGACGATTTAGTGATTGGAATCACTTGATACGATTTAACGTCCGTCGTACGGTCGAATCATCAAAATTTATCGAATAAACCTTGTTTATTACTGATCTCAATTGATTGATTGATTGAATTAGAATCATTAATGGATGATCTAGATAGCCCGAATTTTATTCGCCGCCATGTAACAAATATCACATGTTTCTATCGTGTATTACTTTCATTATGAAACTGCTCCGTGCTATAGAAAATTGTTACTTCTATGATTGCAGTTGCTTCGCCACCCGACAGAAGAGTCACTCGGGACGACATCGCTGTTGCGACGTCCACAACTGCAACTGCAGCGTCCGCATCGACATTTACCAACACAAATGCGAGCCAAAGCTGTACCATCACTGGCAGTCCCGGTACCACACATTCGCACAATTCTCCTGTGCCGGGAAGAAATGGTGAGCTCTCGAGTAAGTTCGTACTACGTGTGTATTAGTACTAGGTACGCCTAGATTGGATGGAAAGAAATTCACAAGAAATCGACTTGAAGAACAGTTGAAAAATAAATAAATGAATAAATCGAATTTTCTAAAAACTTATTTTGTCAACTTTATAATGTGGAATCGGATTTGTCTGTTACATTCGAAAGTTTTTAAAATTAATTTTCATTATTGACGTTGGTTCTAAAATTAAATAAGAAAATTTGAAATTAATTTCCAACTTTCTATAATATAATATAATATAATATAATATAATATAATGCTAATAAATAAATAATAAAAAAATAAATATCATATAATATAATAATTATAATAATAATAATAATTATTATTATTTTTTATATTTATTATTATCATCATTATTATTGTAATTAATTTAATTCAATTTGATTTGTTTTCGAATTTGTATGATAAAATTTAGTTCTATAGGCCAACATCTGTTCCAATTTTCCTAGATTCCGTAGAATTTGATACATCCTGCAATCTCATCATTCGGACTGTATCTGATACACGTTGGATTCATACACTATAGATATTTCGCAGAAAACTATTTCCGACGTCAGTTCAACGGTTCGACGTAGCGAAGTACCGATTGTTTCATTAATTATTTCGTTTGTTACAGATCAAGGCACACTGACGATAGTACGCCGCAGTTCTGGCAAAACGAGAGACGGCGGGGGTGGAAGCGTCGACAGTCCAACCCCCACCGACAATCCCGAAACCTATCTCAGAAGCCAGTCTGAAGATCTCGACGAGATACTCGACAATGTCGACCTCGAGACAGACACCCTGCCATCCGTCGACACGCCCGATGCTTGCGACAAAGCTGCCCTCAGGTTGGTAAATAATACTAACAGATAATTCTTTTTAATATAATATGATGATATGTCCGAAAAATATATACATAATCTGAGTATGGACTAAGGGATATTTATGCCCAATCCTCTATACATAGTTAATGTATAAACGTTGTATAATTTTTTCACTTGAGAAATAAAAAGTGTCCGGCAAATAAAAATATACAAACACTGCTCACGACACAACTATAATATATTAACCGCCACCCTCTTTCAAATATAATTTCCCATCCCTGCTGCCTCAATCGCATCGTCACAAAAATCACAAAACCTCACAAAACTTTTCTTCTTCTTATTCAGACTGCGGTGTCTGTTGCGGCAGCTTCAGCACGGCGAGATCTCCGCCGATCTGCTTCAACGAAATCTGCATTACGCAGCACGCGTGCTCGAAGCAGTATTTATCGATGAAACCAAGTAAGTGTTATTCCCCGCCCAAGCGAGAATGCGATGAAGTGAAGAAATGAAAAATTGTCGTAATTATAAAAAAAAAAAAACGAATGACCCGAGAATTGTTTGTACAGTCAGGAAGTTGAATTTGTCCGAAGAATCGAAGTGGATAAGAGACTGGTCACGTTGAAAAACAAAAAAGAAGTGAACGGAGAAAAAAAGAGTCTCCGGGATGCGACTGTAGGGTTCGGGGGTTGAAACGCTGGGGTGGTTGTGCCTCTTTAGCTCAGTGGTAGAGCACTGGTCTCGTAAACCAGGGGTCGTGAGTTCAAACCTCACAGGAGGCAGATCACTTTTATTTCCGTCAGTTCACTCTCGTGTTTTTACTTTTTTTTTTTTTTTTAACTTCCCGATTATAGGGAAGTTATTGTTTCATTTTTATTTTCTCTTCATAGATATTTATTGAATTTATTTTTTCTTTCTGTTGTTTAAAGTCAATCATATTTTTTTTTCTTTGCCTGGAAGTTACGTATGAAACCACGTGTTTGGTCACGCGACGCTGCCCTGGTTTGTCCCCTATTAAATGATTTATATCACTGCGAATGGTCAGCAATCACAAACCGACCAACCACAGAAAGACCCGGATTTACGAACGACGACCTTTCGAACGAGAAATACGGCTGCAATCAGTGCTTCACAGCGGTGAACGTATGAATGTCGCACTGTTATCGTCTTATCGATGTTATTTGCGATTCGATGATCATAAAAATATCATCGTTGTTCGATGCTTGAAAGATATTGCATATCGATGTTTATCTATTATCTATTATTCGTACTCTCTTCTTGTACACTTGTATGAGAAACTCTCATTCTTTGCATCGAACAAAAAAAAAGAGAAACATTAAGACGACAATGACTATCAACCGGTTCTTTCTGTTCCTCGTTACGTCCTTTACGTCCTGCCTTCTATAGAAATCTATAAAATTCTATAGAAATAATTCAACATATTTTTTCATCCCACAAATTAGACAGTTATTCAATAAAATTCTCATCAATCACCGCGACAGAGTGACATTGACGCATACTAATACATTATTTCCAGGGAAAACCTCAACTCGAATGAATTTTCGATGGGAGTCCTCGTGTTTTAACGGACAATCTAATGAGCGATGGAATGGAAGAATGTCTGAAAATTTGTTATTTCGAAATATCATGTAAAAAAAAAAAAATATATCTGTTTTTAATTCCACGTATGACTAACGAGCACTATCGCAGGGTGAGTTCGGGTGAGAGCACTCGGTCATCGCGTAGGGGGGCGGGCCACGCATCATCGGCCCTCGGGGGTGGCTTGGACACGGACGGACCACAGGGCCACGCGGTGGCAACCCAGAAACGGAAGCTTCGCACCCCCGTGTGGGCAAGGTTGCGAAACATTCACATTCCACAAAAGCCCCCGCCATCCGAATACCCAAAAAAAAAAAAAAAAAAAAAAAAACAACCCTTTGTACCACAATCCTGGAAAGCCTTTGAAAACCAGCCCCGAAAAAAAATTTTCACGAACCAAACAACCGACCCAGCCTTCAAATTTATTCCCAAACCCTTCGATGTTATTATTCACTTACGATATAAGTTCGAGATTGCATTTTGTGTTCCATGAACGAATTTTTTTTGCCGTGCGATTTTTAACGTCCGACGCGTTAGTGAGAATACCGGACGGCTGAATTATCACCTCATAGCGCTCTGAATTAATTTTCCGTCACCGTTTATCGACTTTATCGGTTGCTCACGGTTATTCTCACTAACCACACGTAGTCGTATTTTCTCTAGAAATCACTAGACGCCGTCACAAACTATGCGTGATCGTAAAAAGCACCCTTCTCTGTTATTGATACGAATTTTTGACTGACAATAAAACCGTTTGAAAAAAAAAAATTAAAGAACATCTGCACAAGTGATAAAAATTCGAGTTTTATTTCTGGTAGTGTGCTAATCGGTGGCGAGCATCGGGATTCCTAGATAAGTAGACGCGCGATATGCCGGCGGGATTCGCGGTTTTATTCGGTTTGGACAAAATAGAAGATATATAAATATATAAAAGATACTCGAAAATTTTTAGATAAGTGAGATAGAATAGCGATGAATTTTTTGTGTAGATTAGCACAATATAAGATGGAATGATTCCACCGCTTAGATATTCGATTACACGGGGGTGTAACGAATTATGTCTAGCTGTACGTTATTAGAAATATCAATTACATAATTTCAATTTGAAAAATGAAAAAAACAAGACAAAGAAAGAATTGTCCTTCAATACAGCATGACGATGTGATTGTCCCTATGTGCCTGCCTGTATCTCAGATTTCCACGTTTTTCTTTCTTTCTCAAACGTATCTTGACCTATATTCTATCTTCCATAGTTTTTTCTAGGTGTAGCCTGCTCGTTCTCGGATTCCCGCCCGTTGCAAGCTATACATTGCATCACAAAACCCCGACGAGTTTGTGTTTTTCCATCTCTGATCGCGATGCATGCCTACACGTGTGATTATTTTACAATCATCTGATTCCTCTCGCCGTTGTTGCGATTGAGATTTAAAAAAAAATATACATCCATGTATATAAAAAAAAAACACCGAGTTCTCACCTACATTTCGTATCGAATTGTTACATTGTACCTCACTGTTTCGTCATCCAATTTTAATCGCTAGATTTTTATAAGACTTTTTTAATTGAAAAAGTAATATTATGATTTTAGATCGATGTGTTATGTAAGTGTGATGTTGTATTCCTTGGTGTTTCAATTGTAGAGATGCGGAGCGTATGGAGAAAGCTGCCACCTGTCAACCGACCGTGCGTCGTAGGTTTGTTAATTATAAACGAATAAAAAGATATTCTTAACATCCCACCCTTCGCTGTATCTCTATCTATCTCGCTTACGCACGGATCGAATAAATTAATTACCTCCAGGCTCATCGATAGATATCGTTCTTTTACTGCACAATATTATTATCTCGAAGTAACAATCGTCATTTCCATCGTGACGAGCCATTAACGACTGTAGTAATTTTTCATCATCGTTTTCACGTAATACATCAACTACGTCGTTTTGGATAGGCGTCGACAACTCGTAGCGTTCCAGTCGTCCGGCTGGAAGACGTAAAAGCCGTCTCGTCGCAAAGGGATTCAATATTCACTAGTTGTGACATTTTTTTTTTTCGATGCAAAGCAACACACGTAATTGAAAATTAATACATGACGTGCAGAGTGAGGGATTTGGTTTGATTAATAAAATATCGAACGAATATTGCGTTTGATCAGTTATTGATAGTATAGTATTGGTAATATACTATACAATGATACTATAATATCGATAATTGATCAAACGAAAGATTTGTTTCATATTTCATGGCTGTTTCGCCGCTGGTCTGCCTGCAGAGTATTTTGTCGAATTTTTGCAACGCTGCTATCCCAAAATTTTGCACTGGAATAATATTATTCCATCGTTGATCTTACATTTTATATATTGTCAATAATTTTCTCATCACTCAATCCAAAAGCTCCTTTCAAATTTATAAATAAAATTTCTGATCAATTGTTTGCTTGAGTAATTTGTACACCAAAGGATTTTCTGCCTTCGTATGGATGATTTAAATTTTCACCAAATAATTACTGACCGGGAAAATCTATCGATTATTCTGCTCGATTAATTTTTCCAATGCCATCGATTGATAGCTCGAATGTAATGATAATTAACTCAATCCAACCGCTTCTCCAATGCAGTTCTCCGACTATCACAAAGTAATAGAGAATTAAATTTTTTTACCGTTTTTCGCTTTGATTGGGAGCAGGTATATAATATTTTGTGGCAATATGAGGCCCAAGAAATTTCAATGTTGAACACGCGTGAAGCTTTGCATTTCGAATTTCCATGCTCATTCTCATTCTGACCGACGCGAGGCATCCGTCTCATCTCGCAAGCTCGAGCCACGTATAAACCCAGTATACATAAACGTACGTGACCATGTTTTGTTGCATGGGATGTACCGATGTACGTCAAAACCTCTGTAAGACATCGTGGCCATGTCGTTAGCATGACCCGTTTATCATTCTTGCGTATACCGTTTTGATATTGCTAGCACACGAACCGTAAATTATTTCCCATTTGACTATCCGTATGTTCCATTCCGGTTTTTTTTCTGTAAAACGTAAAAATCCCCAAATGTCGATGCAACAATACAACAAAATTATCGGACAATACAATTTTTTGTCTTTTGTTTTTGGGTCATAACAGTCGAATAAAAATTCATCCGAACGCGCGGAAAATAATTTACCCAGAATTTTTTCGGCGAACTGAGTTGGGATTTTTTTATTTCACGTTCAAAGGAACATCGTGAATGATAAATATTTCGTTGCGCAAAACAGTTCGCAGTTTAATTTAGTTAGTCGAGGTTGTTCAACGTTTTAGCTTTTTCGCAGTTGAAAGGTCGGCTCGGTCGATTACGGTCGAACGATCGCGAATAATCGGGGTTTGAATCCCTCATTCCAGTCAACGCAGAATCGAAAACCGTCCGTCGTTTAATTACGATATCGTGTAATTCGAGCAAATTCGCACGAATTGTCGTGTTAGTCCGGGCGTTAGTCGAATGAGTGGTCAACGCGCGTTTCGTTCGTCGATCGCCATTATCATGGACGTTCGAGGTCTTTTGTAATTAGCATAGCTCATAGATGCGTTTTTTTAACGGTTTCCGCGTACTCGGGCAGCACCGATTTACTCGTTCGAACAAACAAATTTGCTGAGAAAAGAGAATCACCGATGACAAAACGTTTTACAACAGTGTGTCTAACTTTTCATTTCCCGATTAGGCTACTTATCGATAAATCATAATAACAAAGATTTTTTTTTAATCAAAACCATCACTAATCGTCTCGCGTTCTCACTAGTGCATCAAAAAATCCATATACGGTCATAATTCGTCGATTCGTCCTCGATAGTCTGATTAACATAGCCTATCATGACAATTGAAACGCATTAACCAAACCATCATCGTGCGCTGTTAAGTGAATTTCGTCGAACTGGGCGATAAACTTTCGACGCGAGGCTAATACATCGTTGCAAATTCCCATGCAGACGTTTGGCAGACGAAGATGACGAGCTTTCGGAAGTCCAGCCGGATGCTGTGCCGCCGGAGGTGCGCGAATGGTTGGCATCGACTTTCACGAGGCAATTGGCAACGACGAGACGCAAGGCCGATGAGAAACCGAAATTTCGATCCGTCGCTCATGCCATCAGAGCTGGTATTTTTGTCGAGAGAATCTCCAGGAGGGTCACCAACACCGCTCTCATGCAATTTCCACCTGATGTAGTCAGAGTCCTTAAGGTACGGCTTATAAAAAAATATAAAAGTAACAAAATTGATAATAATAAATGTCAATAAAATATTATAAATAAATAAATAATACAATTCCATAATAATAAGTAAGATTCGATTCAATAAAATTGATTTAATTTAATAATATGATCTATAATAATAAATATTATTATTATTTTGAATAATAAATACTATTTATTATTTTTAATAATAAATATTATTTATTATTATTAATAATAATAAATAATATTGATAATATTAATAATATTAATATTAATTATTATTGATAATAATAAATAATCTTTATTATTAATAATAATAAATAATAGTTATTATTATAGATTATATTATTAAATTAAATTAACTTAATTTAATTAAATCTTACTTATTATTATGGAATTGTATTATTTATTCATTCATAATATTTTATTTACATTTATTATTATTAATTTTGTTTTTTTTATATTTGTTATTAATATCTATGATTAATAATAATGAATAATATTTATTATTATTAAGTATAAAAAAATAAATTTAATTTTTTTTAGAAATTAAATATTTAAAAAATGAGAGAAAAAATTATCGGATCTGTAGGTTTATTAGAAAAAAAAGATCGTTAATGAAGGCAACTATTTCGTAATAGCCCTTATTTTATTACGATTATTTTCTTACTTGATCGCTATGTCTATGTTTTTCTTATACATGTATTGATATTTTAATTGATCGACGTTAACATCTTCAAGACTCTCGACGACTGGTCCTTCGACGCTTTCTCGTTGAACGACGCGGCCATGGGTGCACCGGTCAAGTACCTCGGCTACGACCTTCTCAACCGTTACGGGATGATCCACAAGTTCAAGGTTCCACCCGTGGTCCTCGAGAGCTTTCTCTCGAGAGTCGAGGAGGGTTACTGCAGGCACAGAAATCCTTACCACAACAATCTTCACGCTGCTGACGTCGCCCAGACGATGCACTGGGTTTTGTGTCAGACCGGATTGATGGTAAGCAAATCTTACGATCGATCACACGGCGGGGAACGACGTAACTCGTGCTTTCGAACAATGTACGGCGTTTAAGCCCATGGCGCCGGACGAAAATTAATTTGAATCACTGAAACGTGCGTTTTAGCCGAGATGAGTCTCCCGGGGGCCGAATGGACCCCAGGTCAGACTCTTTCTGTTTTCCTGAGCAAATACCGCTAATTTTTTTCCTTTTAAAAAATGTTTTTCATTATTTTAACTTTCATAAAATGGACTGTCGTAGACTCTATTTTTTCATTCATTAAGAAACGGAGTAAAAAGGACAACTAAAAGTCTTTAACTGGTTGATGGGAAAGATTGTGCACAGGGAAAACGAACTGGGGACGTTTGACTCCCAGAGGACCCGTTGACGTGGAAAAAAATATTTTTTTTAAATAAGAAAATAGGAGGACCTGTTTATGATTAATTTGAAAATGCATTTTATTACCATTTAACCATTTGCCATGGTTCCAACGATTTTGAAAAAATATTTACCTTGCACAAATGTTTCTCCTTGCAGAACTGGTTGACAGATCTCGAAATCTTTGCCACTCTCGTTGCCGCTATTATTCACGATTACGAGCACACAGGAACGACGAATAATTTCCACGTTATGTCAGGTAGCGATACAGCGCTTCTCTACAACGATCGTGCGGTTCTCGAAAATCATCACATCTCAGCGAGCTTCCGGTAATTGCCGATCAATTTTATCATGCGATCTAACTATCGATATTTTCATTTACATGTTGTTCGATAATCCGGTTTATTTTAATGAATTGATAATTTCATCAGAATTCTGAAGGAAGACGACTGCAATATACTGCAAAATCTGTCGAAACAAGAGTTTCGTGAGTTCAGGTCGCTGGTCATCGACATGGTACTCGCCACCGACATGAGCTTCCATTTCCAACAACTCAAGAATATGAAGAATCTGTTGAGCCTCGCTGAGCCGAGCGTCGACAAGAGCAAAGCCGTCAGTCTTGTTCTTCACTGTTGCGATATTTCGCATCCAGCTAAGAGATGGGATCTCCATCACAGGTACGGATTTTCTTATCGTTCCGAAAGTATGAGTGATGAATTTTTGTTTGGCTCGATCCAATGTTAATTTATTAATTTATTAAATCATCAATTTATTAATTTATTAATTTATTAATTTATTGAATTATTGATTTATTCATTCATTCATTTATTAATCTATTAATTAATCAAATTATTAATCTATTAATTAACTAATTTATTAATTCATTAATTCATTAGTTTATCATATTGCTCATCTATTAATTTACTAATTTATTCATTTATTTATTTGTTCATTCATTCATTTATTCATTTATTCATTTATTTATTTCCCATTTATTTATTTATTTATTTATTTATTTATTTATTTATTTATTTATTTATTTATTTATTTATTTATTTATTTATTTATTTATTTATTTATTTATTTATTTATTTATTTATTTATTTATTTATTTATTTATTTATTTATTTATTTATTTATTTATTTATTTATTTATTTATTTATTTATTTATTTATTTATTTATTTATTTATTTATTTATTTATTTATTTATTTATTTATTTATTTATTTATTTATTTATTTATTTATTTATTTATTTATTGCTTATTTATTTTCAATTGCCTTATCGGTGTCGGTAGATGGACGATGCAACTTCTCGAAGAGTTCTTCCGTCAAGGAGACAAGGAACGAGCTCTGGGCCTGCAATTCTCCCCGTTGTGCGACAGAAACAACACTCTCGTGGCGGAATCGCAGATCGGTTTCATCGAGTTCATCGTCGAACCGAGCATGCAGGTGTGCAGCGACATGCTCGAGAGCGTTATAGGATCCTTGAGTGCTAAAGAAAATTCGGAGGATCCAACCAACGGTAGGTCTTGTCAACGGCTTTGATCGAAATTAATCCATTCGCGGAAAATTCAATGTGTATTATTGTCAACAGGCGATGAGAGGAGGTGCAAAATTCAAAAACCGTGGGTTCAATGTCTCGCGGAAAACAAAAAATTATGGAAGGAGCAGGCGGTCAGAGGTAATTTTACCAATAACTCCTGGTTATGGTGGTCATAGTCTTTTTTTCAAATTTCATTTCATTTATTCCATAAATAAAATCATTTCTGATGCAGATGCAGAGGCAAAAGCGCTAAAAGAACAAGAACAAAAGTTGGAAGAGCAGCAGGAAGATGATGCACCGAAATCTGCCTCCGAAGAATAATTCGCGATGTTTCTCCAGGGTGACGTAAAACCAAATTTGTAAACTTTTATCGATGTCCGACCACGACACGAAATATTTTTTCGAACGTTCCACGCGACCGGCCGCCAATTTCGACGTTATTCACGAATCGACGACTTAAATTACATTCGTGGTAAAAATTTTGATTCCATTTTAAAAACAATGACGCGCTTTTTCTTTCATAAATCCAAAAAAAAAAAAACAAATTCTTCTAAGAAACTGCTGTAGAAAGTCGAAAAAAAAAAATTCGAAACTCAATGAATAACTCTTTGTAAATAACAATAAGAATTTAGATGTTTATCAGACAGGCGCGCATATGATATCGTAAACGGATAACAATTATAGAAAGATCTCGCGTTTTAGCTATAAAAAAAATTTTAAAAAACAATATATCATGAATAATTCAGAGAAATACAAATTATCATTAGTATTTATTCTACATGATCGCTATTTTTTCGTGTAAATAATCGTCGAGGACAGAAATGCGTATTTTGAGGTTAAAAAAAAAAGAAAGTTAATAATCGACAAGAGTGACTGGAGTTCGGTGAACATCGGAAATCGATGAATTTCGAATAAACGATAAATCGTTGAATTCGAAAAAAATAAAAATTGTGAAATTCGGTTGAATGAAATTTCGAGGTTTGCTCGAAAAATCGTTACGAAAAAACGTACTCCAGGCGATTTGATCGGTGTAGTTACGTAATCTTCTAAACTCCGAGGTAAAACATATCTGTCCCAAGATCATTTTAATCTTCCACGTTTTCTCAATAATAAATCACCGCGTAAAACAATTGTACCACAAAAAATTGTATGTTGCACTCAAAAACTTCCGAAACGTAGAACGAAAAACAACCGCGGTTGAGCGGCGCTTTATTTGTAAATAGCCGAGAACATGGGGGAAAAAAAAAAATTGATAATCATGATAAAAACAAAAAGGCCGGATATTCTTTACGACAGTCTGGAACAAACGTAACTAGTAAATTAATGAAATCGTGGGTACAATTTGGAATGTGCTGTGGAAGAACGACGTACCTAAAGAAGAAGAAAATAAGCTCTCATATCACCGCAGCGTAAAAATAATTTAGCGTTCGATGTGACTTTTCTACGTTTTACCTCCGAGTCTGTGATGTTTAGAAAGAAAAAAAAATAAACCAAGTTGTGGCACGACGTTAGGTCCTAAATCGACGCACCTGCAATACTGTTCACCTCGCAACCAAGAGTGTAATGATGTGATTGTAAGGTGACACTGGAAATCACAAGTTTTTTACTATTATCCCATCAATTATTAACCCATCGAGCCACATAACAATTTTTAAAAAAATAATAATTCGCGCGAAAACTGTCATTAAAATACGATAAACGACGACAGTTCAATCTCAAAGCGTAATTTCTTGAGAATTCCGTTGCTTTCGAATAACCAAGTATTTTTTTATTTTTTTTATTCTTCATATGTTCGCCGCATTGTTGTAGTTAATGGATTAAGTAAATATTATTTGCTGTACGAGAAGCAATTCGTGAAAGATTCATAGTTTTATTGGTATTAGGGAGCGTTTTACAAGCTCCCAATCGACCGGGATGATAGCTTTATTAATTAGGCATCCGCTGTGGCTCCGAGACCGTTGCGAGTAGCGATAGCACGATATTTTTCAACGAAACGATGTTCCTCTTATCCTCTCAACTTGCCGCATCACAGTCGACTGGTCATTAAAACCCAAATCGAAAACAATTTGACACAAAGAAAATTATCACGTGCTGTTACTGCTCGTATCGGACGAGGGGCCAATTCGCGCAATCGTAGGTAAAACAAATTATTTAAAAAGAAAATAGTGAAAACGGAAAAAGAAAGAATTTTGG